>CM043700.1:123970118-124570118 GCA_023935145.1 Bretschneidera sinensis
GAGTGGATCTAAATAGATCGGACCTGGAGCATAGGATTGGATCTAAGGCATGCAAGACAATCCAAGATACATAAGGCATGAGGGTAAGGCCTACTTAAGCAGTCGTAGGAAAATGCATGTGTATTGCTTGCCAAGCGGAGTCTATGGAGCCTAGTTGATTGGAAAGTGGGGTGTGTGGTGGTTCTTTTATTTTTATAAGTGGCTCTCTGATGACCTTAGGAGAGAAAAGTAGGAGTCTATATCATGGTTTTACATATGAAGATTCAAGATTTGTTGAGGTTCATGATTGAGTAGGTGATATTCCACATGGAAAAGGAAGTGGATAAGCGAAATACATATATAAGATAATTGACCCAGTACCGAATGGTTTAAGCTTTTGAGTTTTTGGTTTAAGTGTAGCCCTAAGCTATATATTTGAAACCTAGCTTGGTAATGGCGTAAGTTATGAAAGAACCTAGTTCACTTCGTCCTAATAGAGATGGACCTAATTCTTTTCAAATTTTCCTCATTTCATGCATTGGGAAAACAATAACATTATCTCTCATTTCCTGTCCCTTTTCTCTCTCTCACACATACAAACGCAAACAGAGCCTAGAAAATACTTGTCACCCTCTTTTATAAGCTTATAAAGCACAAAAGCAATCATGTATGCAAGTGAAATTAAATATTAAACTTTATAGCATCAGCCAAAATGCAAAAAATTAACTCGAGAAACATGTAATCTGGAGCGCCTTTTTCCACAAATCCAATGATAAAATGTCCATAAATCACCTTTCACTACGAAACTCGTTGGATTGATTTGAATTTTAGTCCTAATATACGTGGTGATTCTTAAGTAGAGGTGCAACGGATGAAACTATCTTTGAAAAGCTTTCTCCTTACCTGATTGAACATCATCGCTAACCTTGCCTCTTGCCTTGATTTTTTTGACAACCATCCCAACCATCAAGACCCACCAATAAATATTCAAAACAAGCAAGCAGAACAGCAGTGTTAAATAGATCCATCGACCATGTGTTTCTCCTTGTCCAAGGTCAAAAGAACTTCATAGCTGCCATAAAGTAGTAAAGGAAAACACAAGGACTATAGCTTGCAAGATAAACAAAATGGTGAAAGGAGACAAGATGAAGCAATCGCCTGGTTGATGATTGATTATAATAGAAAGACTGTATAATGCTACAATTGGATATATACTATATTGCTTGGCTCTTCACTTTACTTAAAAGTCCTGTTTTTAACACATCCAAAACTTGTCCAAAAATATGGGATGGCTTTTGGAGAACTTTTTTTTAAAAAAAATGTGAGTACCCAATACCCATGTTGGCAGACACATACCAATATCCGAGTTCAAGTAACATAGGATGTACATAATTAACTAAATTAAAATGGTTGCTTAGCCACCAATTTTGAGGCTTATAAATAATGAAAACTGTAAATGGAAAATATTAGATCCTACAAAGTCTTTTGAAGAATCTCAAAACCAGAGTCAAAGAAAGGTTTATTCATAGAAGGTTGGAGAAGCTGGTAAAATCAGAAACTGCGTAGATCCGAAAAACAAAGAACCGTGGCTAAAATTGATACAAAAAAAAATTAGATCACAAAACTTAGGAGTACGTGAGAAACTTGATGATAGTCCTTTTAGTCCTATCAATTACCATTTAAAAAAATAAATAAAGGAAGAGAAACATAAGTGAGACTTAAGTATAAAAATTTCTTTCTTTTTCCTTTTGTTAATACCCTACTCATTTATTGAGGCTATTTTTTGTATCTAGATAACTAAAAATAAACAGAAAAGGAGCTGGGACCTTCTGATATGCAATGAAGTGATCTTGTAATACAATGTTGTTTTATAGACCATTCATATATTTTAAAAAGCTAGTTCTTCTAAATTAGTTCTAGTCAGAGTTTACTTATCCCTCTAAGCTTCCTATCTTGGCTGTTACAAATCAGACCTATAGTGTAACATAGTTATAAGAATCTAATTTATACATTCAAATGACATCACTTCTCATTGGGTTAACACTTTCCCATTATAAAACTCGTCCAATATGAATTATTCATTAACTTAGCCAAAAGAGGAATAGAAACAAAATAAAAGATCTTGCTTCTATTATGTTGGGTGCTAAACTCACCTTGTACTCCAAAGTATCCAGAATGAATAGTAAATTATGCGAAGCATGGTCCAAGAGAAAACAAAAACAAAGAAAGAAACACTTGCAATCCACTCAAAGCCGTTGTACTTTGACATCTTTCTAACTTCTAGGAACACATCACTTGTATCATGAAGGGCTAAAACAACTGAACAAACACGAGCAAACCTGAAAGATGAAGAAGTGGATTATAAAATGAAAAAGAAAGGGAAAGCATATTATTGGAACACAACTTTAATAAATCTGAATTAAAAAAGAAAAAACATACCATCACTCATAACTAATTAGTTAAAAAAGAAAATAAATATGCTGTGTAAGTAATCATGATTGAATCAATTCTATTTACAGAGGTCAAAAACAGAATTCAACCAACAAGCTCAAGCCCCCTGAGTTACCTAAATACGTAAGACAGCACAACGAGAATGACAGTTGGTTGCTACATGATGAGCCATGGACACGCCAAAGTATGAATGCCTTGTTTCCCAGAAAACAAAAGCAAATAAATATGGAGTATGTGTAAAATCCAGCAACATACATGTATAAACCCTTCCAACTTCAATCTAAGTATCAAGAAAATAACCAGTCAACTACCATGAACACATGATATATGTATACTGCATACCTTAGAATATAAGACCAGACTACCAGAGATATATGAGATCTTGAAGCCAAATCTAACAATGATCTATAAATGAATTAGCAAACTTACTTAATTTTCTAATCATGTCAAATATGATCTCCAGGCCTTACCCAAAAGAATTTGGTATTAGTGAACCAAGGCTCGTTGTAGGAAACAGAAAGTGCCAAATGCTCTACAAAAAAGAAGTAGACACATTTCCATGTCGACTCTTCGAATTTATTAGTCTTTTTTCTCATATTATGTCTCTTTACATCCATTATGGCGTGCCATTTCCCCAAAACCAATATGTTAGCAAATTTCTGTAACAGATATGAACAGCTGCTCACATCACCAATATAAAAGATGCAAAAGTTTTAATGTATCCCCAATTAACCTTTTCCCCTTTGACAATTACAAAATCTGAAAGAAAGTACTAGTCAGAAATGAAATCAAGAAAAATCATGACAAAAAGACCCTAGATGAGAGATAGTCTAGATGCTTTGAAATATGGAGCCTCTCACCACTATGCTCAACATGTCACTATTTCAATGATCATCAAAAGAGAATGCACAAAAACTTCTGGAAAAATTAAACCCCAAAATATGATAGCCACGAGAAGTAGCATAATATCTATCATCTAAAGATGATAGAACATCTATAATACATATGAAAACATAAAATTGTTGTAAAGGTCCAGTATATATATATATATATATATATATATATATATATATATAAATAACATTACATTGTCACTTTGTACTATCTAACAAATCAAACTTTAGAAAGTATATTCTTCATTATATGAATAATTTGCCTCAATTAAGATAGCCAGTTTGGACTTTTGAATTAGGCTTATTTGACTATAGGTATCATCTCTTCAGGACACAAAAATATTAAAATTTCTTAAATTTTTTCTTTTCCTAAATTTACATATGACCAATAGAGTAGTAGAACCTTAAATTTAACCATGGAAGATAGTACCTGACCACAATAATTAGAATAAAAAAAATGTATAACTCAAATAATCAAAGTCTCTAAAAAATGTTGTCAACCTGACAAATTGTATCAAGATTACCTTGAGAAGAATCATCAGATGCTAAGGAGCTCAAATTTTCTTCCCAATCTTTAGGGTTAAAGAAACTAACCATGAAAGAAGAGAATAAAAATCGTTGGAAACAATCAAAGCAAAATTATCATAACTACAAAATAAGATCCTTCGACATTGCAGCTTCTACTCTAAGAAATTAATGGGAACACTCTACTTTAAGAAAACTTAATCCACCTCCCAATCCTTTGAAGGAACAAAAAAAGGATTATTCATAGCATCAAACATATTGTAAGCAATTCACACACACCAAAAAGCAAGCAAACATTTCATTAATACTAACACCAGTTTAGCAATGTTCTGTTCTGCCAGTTTGTTATGATTAATAGTTCAAAACTGATGTAGGACATAATAATTAGTACTTTATTTTGTTTTCCTTTCCTTATTAGGATTAACTTTAATTTATCTAAAACTATTTTTTTTGTTAGGATTAGGTTTCCTTTCTCAACAAAGATTATGTTTACTTTTCTACTATGACTAGATTTATTTCTTTTACAAGGAATAAGATTTTCCTATCACTATAAATAGGTGATCTCATTATTGTATTTTTTGACAACTTTGATCAATATAATTATTAAGAGAATTTCTCTCAAAGCTCTGCGAAGTGTTATCTTTGCAACCTGCGGGTTGGTGTTCTATCTTTGGGTAAGAAATGTTGTTTTCTTCTCCATTCTAGGGTGCACCCAGAAGAAAAAGGTTGAAGATGCTATTCTTCTTTCCTCCTTGGTGCTCTAAGGTTAAACTTAAGTCTTTCGCTATGTTAGTTGGTATCAGAGCAAGTTTCATCCTGATCATGGTCAGCCAACATAACGGGGACAACCCGCGTAACGACGACATTCGTGACAGGGAGGCTCCTTCGAGAGTTGAGTTCTAAAATCTCCAGCAGTCTGTTCAACGGTTGCAAGAGACTTTGGAGCAGATGCAGCTTGGGTTCAATCAACATCACCAGGACTATGAAGCCCGGGATAACGAGGGAATTCAAGTAAGGCCATCCCACCGCTTTCAGCCTAGGCCCCGAGGCAATCCAATCCATGACAACAATAGTGATGATGAAGATTACACTAATGGAGTCTTTGGTAGGGACCAGGGTGCAAATCCGAGAGGGGGAGGACAAAGAGGCACCAGAGGTGGCACAGGGTATAGAGGTCATGGGCTCAGAGGCGTTGGTTATGTGGGTAACACTTATGGTGGTGCCTATAGGGATGCTTATGAAGAGCACCCTAGGCATCAAGATTATGGTAGGGATGATTCTAGGGAATACCGGATGAAGATAGACTTGCCTTCGTTCAATAGACATCTTCTCATTGAAAATTTCTTAGATTAGGTAACGGAGGTAAAGAGGTTCTTTAAATACATGAGTATTCCTGAGTAACAAAAGATTAAGTTGGTAGTGTATAAGTTCAAGGCATGAGCATCCGTTTGGTGGGAACAGTTGCAAGTTTCTCGATCCCGATAGGGGAAGGGACCCGTGACTTCATGGCTGAAGATGAAGCGGCTTCTCAAAGCTCGGTTTCTACCACCTAACTTTGAGAAACGATTGTTCCAGTAGTATCAAGAGTGTCGCCAAGGAATCCGTACAGTCCAGGTATATATTGATGAGTTTTATAAATTTTCGACCTTGAATGATCTTATGGAGATCGAAGCCTAAAAAGTGGTTAGGTTTATTGGTGGGTTGCATATGGCAATCCAAGACAAGGTGTCTATGCAACATCTCTTCACTCTTACTAAAGCTATTAGCCTAGCCACATGAGCAGAGGAACAGTTGGAGCGTCCAAGAGCTTCAACCTGGGAGCGAAACCCGAGTGATTCGATGTGATCTGCATAGTCTCGAGGAAAGCAACCAATGGTCATTCTCAAGACCACCACTCAGTCCATAGTCCCAAGAGGGAAGGCAGCCGATGGCAACACTAGTGGACCGAGACAGTCAGAGACCATACCCCCTTCTAATAACCCTTATGCACGACTTTCAAGTGTAGCCAAACGGGGCATAGATCCAGTCAATGCCCTAAAAGAAAGATGGTGAATTACGTTGACATTGAGACTAGTGAGGTGGCAGAGTATGAGGAGTTTGAAGAGGAAGATGCTCCTAGGGAAGAGACATTCGAGTGCTAAGAAACAGCAGCCAACTCCAATGAATGAGCTTTCTTTTCTCGGTCCTTGGTTATCCAACGAGTACTCCTATCCCCGAGGCATTAAGACCAATCACAAGCACAATATCTTTCGCACAAGATGTACCATTAACCAGCGAGTATGTGATTGATCACTGAGAAGTACCCAGCACTTTACAAGATTGGATGGATCAAGCAGGGTACCGAGACACTAGTTATCGAGCAGTGTCGATTCACCTTCTCAATTGGTAAACACTTTTCAGACTCCATTCTTTGTGATATTGTTGAGATGGATGCTTGTCACATAATTTTAGGGAGACCATAACAATTCGAAGTGGACAACCAACATAAAGGCTATGACAATGTCTATATTGTCTTCCGGGAGAGTCAAAAGATAATATTTAGACCATTGAAAGAAGACTT
Organism: Bretschneidera sinensis; assembly: GCA_023935145.1. NCBI lineage: Eukaryota > Viridiplantae > Streptophyta > Magnoliopsida > Brassicales > Akaniaceae > Bretschneidera > Bretschneidera sinensis. The sequence goes on from CM043700.1 coordinate 123,976,527, forward strand.
GTTTAGAGCACCTACCCGAACCGAGAGGAAGCAGGTTTTGTTAACCGAGGGGGTTCAGTTCCTAGAGGAGGTCAAGGAAGCCCAAGATATCATTGCATTGGTAGCTGAGGGAGCCACTGTGTCTATGTCACAAACCATTCCCAAGCTAGTGCAAGAGATACTAGAAGAGTTTCAGGACATCATCCCCAATGAGATGCTCGATGGACTCCCGCCTATGAGAGACATCTAGCGTTTTATTAACCTAGTTCCTGGAGCTAGTTTACCCAACCTTCCACACTATCGGATGATCCCTAAGGAGAATGAGATCCTACAAGAACAGGTAAAAGAGCTAATGCAGAAGAGATACTTGTGGGAGAGTATGAGTCCATGTGTCATACCAGCTTTGTTTGTACCAAAGAAAGATGGTAATTGGTAGATATGTATGGATGGTCGAGCTATCAACAAGATCACAGTGAAGTACATGTTCCTTATTCCTCAAATAGGTGATATGTTTGATATGTTAGCATGAGCTAAGATCTTTTCGAAGATCGATTTGAGGAGCAGTTATCATCAGATACGTATCCGATAGGGAGATGAATGGAAGACTGCATTCAAGATTAAAGAAAGACTCTACAAATGGTTGGTGATGCTATTCAAACTTTCTAATGTACCGAGTACATTCATGTGAGTTATACACCAGGTATTAAAACCCTTCATCGGTAAATTCGTTGCAGTTTATTTCGATGACATTCTTATCTATAGTCACAACTTGTGAGACTATATGAGTCACGTAAGGCAGGTAATAGAGACCCTTCATGAACACAAGCTCTCTATCAACTTAAAGAAGTTCACCTTTATAATGGACCAACTACTCTTTCTCGGATTTGTAGTAAGTTCGGATGGGATTCGGGTTGATGAAGACAAGGTGAGAGCAATCCGAGAATGGCCCACACTGAGGACTATTGGGGAGGTTAGAAGCTTTCGTGGGTTAGAAACCTTCTATTGGAGGTTTGTTCAAAATTTCAGCAGCATAGTCGCCCCTATCATCGAGTGCATGAAGAAAGGTGGTTTCTATTAGGGTGAAGAAGCCGAGAAGAGTTTTGAACTAATCAAAGAGAAGCTATGTACAACATCGGTACTAGCTCTACCCGACTTCGACAAATTGTTTGAGGTTGAGTGTGATGCGTCAATTGCAGGGATTGGAGCCGTATTGACTCAAGAAGGAAAACCCATTGAATTTTTTAGTGAGAAACTCGGAGAGACGAAACAGAAATGGTCAACATATGAGCAGCAACTCTATGCTATTCTAAGAGCATTGAAGGTATAGGAGCACTACCTTATTCAGCGAGAGTTCATCCTTTACACTGATCATCAAGCTTTGGAGTTTATCAACAATCAAAAGAATCTAAATCGAATGCACGCACAGTGGATATCTTACATTCAGCGATTCACTTTCTCCGTTAAGCATAAATTAGGGAAACTGAACCGAGTAGTTGATGCATTAAGCCATCGACCTACACTGTTGGTAAGTTTACAAGTTGTAGTAATAGGATTCGAGTGCCTCAAGGAGTTATATGAAACAGATGAGGATTTTGGAGAGCACTGGGATCGTTGCAAATCTAGGACACCTATACCCGATATGCATATCTATGAGGGATATTTCTTCCAGGGAAATCAGCTTTGTATTCCGAGAAGTTCTCTTCAGGAGCAAGTCATCTGAGAGCTGCATGGTGGAGGTTTAGATGGACATCTCGAGAGTGACAAGACCATTGCATTGGTAAAGGATCGGTATTATTGGCCGCAACTGGAGAAGGATGTTGAAAACATTATAAGGAGATGCCAAGTATGTTAAGTAGCTAAAGGGCAAACACAAAACACTGGCCTATACATGTCTTTACCGATACCCGAGGCACCATGAGATGATGTGTCCATGGATTTGTGTTGGGACTTCCAAGAACTCAACAAGGAGCTGACTCTATTATGGTGATAGTGGACAGGTTTTCCAAGATGACTCATTTTATTTCTTGGGGAAAAACTTTTGATGCTGTCTAGGTAGCCAACCTATTCTTCCGAGAAGTGGTAAGATTGCATGGGGTGCCAAAGTCGATTACTTCTGACCAAGACACCAAGTTTTTATCCCATTTTTGGAAAAGTTTATGGAGGAGGTTTGACTCAGCCTTAGATTTCAGCAGCATTAGCCATCCGCAGACGGACGGACAAACTGAGGTTATGAACCGCACATTAGGCAACTTACTTCGATGTATTGCAGGAGATAAGTCGAAGCAATGGAACTTGGCTCTAGCTCAGGCCGAGTTTGCCTATAATAATATGGTGAACAGGTCTACTAGAATGACACCGTTCGAGGTCGTGTATAAAAGATCTCTGAAGCTTGCTATAGACTTAGCAAATCTGCCCAAGTTACCTGGGGCCAGTATAGCAGCCGAGCACTTGGCCGAACAAGTGAAGACAACTCATGAAAAGGTTCGTCAACACCTCGAGGGTACTTATGTTAAGTATAAGGAAAAGGCAGACAAGGGTCGGAGATCAAAGGTTTTCCGAGAGGGAGATCTTGTGATGGTGTATCTACGCAAGGGGTGACTACCAACTGGAACATCGGGAAAACTACGAAACAAGAAGTTTGGACTTTGCAAAGTTCTCAAGAAGATAAACAATAATGCCTTATGTTGTTGATCTTCCGGAGGACTTATCAATTTCTTCAACGTTCAATGTGGCAGACATTTTTGAAATTTTCCACCAAAATAGGACAGAACCTAACTCGAGGACAAGTTGTTTTCAAGAAAGGGAGACTGATGTAGGACATAATAATTAGTATTTTATTTTGTTTTCCTTTCCTTATTAAGATTAACTTTAATTTTTCTAAAACTATTTTCTTTATTAGGATTAGGTTTCCTTTCTCAACAATGATTATGTTTACTTTTCTACTATGACTAGATTTACTTCTTTTACAAGGAATATGATTTTCCTATCACTATAAATAAGTGATCTTATTATTGTATTTTTGACAATTTTGATCAATAGAATTATTAAGAGAATTTCTCTCAAAACTCTGCGAAGTGTTATTTTTGCAACCTGCTGGTTGGTGTTCTATCTTTGGGTAAGAAACGTTGTTTTCTTTTTCATTCTAGAGCACTGTCCAAAAGAAAATGGTTGAAGACATTGTTCTTCTTTCGTCTTTGGTACGCTAAGGTTAAACTCAAGTCTTTCGCTACATCAAAAACATAAATAGCAATAGAAGTTAAAATGTACATATATCAATTCAGTACCATAGTAATGCAATGCTAACATCAGTCTAGCATTCGTTTTCATATTGCAATTCCTCAGTTTCATGCAATAATTGTAACAATGACTTAGATATTGATTTAGAAATAAAGATAAATGTGAATTTGTGTTAAAGTTATAGATTTATTTTATAAATGTTGAATTATGGGATGAAGAGTATTGCGATCAAGAGAAATATGAAAGAAAAAGAAAAGGAGAAAAGGATAGTAACCGAGTACCAAAGGCTGATATGAATTAATTCACCCATATATATTAGGGGTAATTTAGGCACTTTCATATTGACTTAACAAACATTTGATGACACTGAGTTATTTTTATTCTGATTTTTTATATTTATATTACATTTATATACATATAATCAAATGTGTGCTTAAAATTTATTTATAAATACAAATTACATTTAATTCCTGTAGTTATGATCACTAATTACATTTATATTTAATAATATTTATTAAGATTAAACACAATATATCTATAGGAGTTATATTGTTTATTAGTATTGAATAAATTAATGCGTTTTTATTAATATTAAATGCGAGAAAATTTAGTACAAATTTTTTGTCTGGTCAAATTTCTTCTCTTTTATATCTCTCGAACTCTATATTCATATATTTTTTTTAGTGACTATGTTCTTATTCTCTTAGCAATTTTCCTCCCATCTCACTTGTTCAAACATATGTGAAGGACTCGTTGATAGCAGAAGCCATCGCTGCTAGGGAAGCTCTTACATATGCTATACAAATGGACCTCCAGCAGGTTGTGGTGGAAGGAGATTCATCGGTTCTTCAGGCTTTGGTGTCCAAAGAGCAGCTAGATCTGTCTGAATATGGCTGGATAGTTGAAGATATTAGGAGTTTGTCTTATTATTTTGCGCATTTTCAGTTTGTCGCTGTTCCTAGAGGCTGTAATAGGGTTGTGCATGCTCTTGCTAGGTTTTCAAATAGACTTCATGGCCATGAGGCCTGGGTTGGTTCTCCTCCACTTTGGCTAGTTGATGATCTTGAAAGTGATGCATCTGGTTTTGCTGGTTGAATGAAGCTAGTTTTTATCAAAAAAAAAGAAAAAGTATTCAAACTTTAATATCCCTTAAACATTCGAATTTCAAATATTTAAATATTTTTTATAAATTCAAATCAGTATAACTAACTTATTACATAATTAAATTCCAACCCACTAATCCAATCCAAATTTAATTTATTTGAAAATTTTCAATTCTAACCTATTAAGATTTTAAAAAATCTCAATCTTAACTCACTCAAAATTCGGTTGAAATCGAATCCACGACTCATCCAAATCATAATTGAACTTTAGAATTATTATAAAAACAGTGGTAGAAAATAATCTTTTAAAAAACATTAAAAAAAAAGATGTTGAAAAGTAAACATGTTTGAAAAAATTTCTCAATCATACTTTTAAGTGCTATAAACGTGTTTAATTTTTTTAAATAAGTGCTACAATTTCATCGATCCCAACACATGTGAAGTATGAAGTTTATGATGGAGTGACATGTGATATCATTTCAAAATTGTATTATTGATTGCTGTTATTAAGTTGCATTTTTTTGAACTCATTTATAACATTTAATTAAAAGTTATGACATGACACAAATACAACCGCATATTTAATTTTGAAATAACGTGACACATCATTTCATCGTAAAGTTCATCAACTATTGAAAATCTCAATTACAAATTATCTCAATTCAAATATTTAAAATAAACAGTCAATTCAATACAACAATTTATATATTGTCCTATTTGAATTGTGACACATTTTTAATGCAAGATGCAGAAATTGACAGTTAAGGGTGAGAGAAGCATACAGTGATGATTAGTAAAGAGCCAAAAATAAAATAAAGAATGAATGAGAGAAAATTAAGATATTTTCTATCGTTTGATATAAAAAGAGAAAAAAAGTGAGGAAAGATGAATATACAGAATGATTAGTAATTTTTTTTCAAATAAAGAAATCACGATCTTTTTAAATTGAAATAATTAGTAAGTATAAATTAAAATAAATTAATTTTTTTTATTATTTTTATTTTTTCTCTCATTTTTTTGTTATTTTTATCGAACGTTCAAACAGAAAATATCTATATTTTTTTCATTATCTACTTTTTTGTCTTCTTCGTTGTCTTTCATTCCACTTTTACTTTATACCTATCAAAGTTGCTCAAGATGTGGTATTGCAAAAGGACAAGCAGCAAGAATATAGCAAGGGGCCTTGAATGTTGGCAACACCCAATGATAAAATCACGGGAATTTATAAAATATTAACGGGTACAAAGAGTGCACGATCGACCAACTGGATTATAATTAAACTCCATTGTCGTATAACTTCGTTATGCTCTCTCTTCTTATCAAGAAGGGCCACATCATGCTGAATGGTCAATTATCGCTGGAAAATAATGCATAGGCTTTGTTTAGGTGTGATTTAATTGGTTTAAATATTTAAATTTATTTGATTGTTTAGATAATGTATTTAAATAAAAAAATTAATTATAAAAAAACGTTTTTACTTATGAAAAATATTATAAAATTATTATTTTTTAAAAATAAATTGAAAATTTTCGTTCCACACATTTTCTTCAACTTCCGTGTCTAGCTTTTGGATAGGGATATGAACCCTATGGCTGTGTAAGTTTCTTTCAATGCTCACAGAATAAAGTTCTTTTTGATGCCGCGTATTCCTCTATGACAGTAAGAAACCGACTAGAGACAAAATAGCAGGTGAAGAATAAGCTACAATTAGGAAGAGTTTAGGATTTTATAAACGGAAGTTATGACAAATATTATTTTTATAAAAAATTTAAAAAAATAATTTTTTTTTCAAAAATTAAACTTTTTATTTAAAAATTTTATTTTTACCTAAACAACTTTAATTTTATTATTATTTTATTAAAAATTATTTTAAAAATCATTTTGATAACCGTAATTCAAAATTCCTTTTAGATCAAATGATATCTAAAAGAGCAAAATCAAGACATTAATTTTTCATATATTTTTCTGAAGTGATTTTGTTTATCAAATTTCTTTCGGTGGCATTTAGAGTGTCTTTGCAAATATATAGTAAAAATATATTTATTTTGATAAAATTCATACTTCTTATAGTAAATCATGTGGTTTTTGTGGTAAATTTGTTTTATCATTAATGTTTTTATTTTTATAATTAAAAATATGTATTTTATCAAATATATATATATATATATATATATATAAGTACGATAATTTTTTTATTCAAAAGTGCTTAGACTCCACCATTTTTTTTAAGTGTTCAGAACTTGAAAAACATATATGTTCATGCCGATGATATTTTTATTAGATTGAATCTAAAACATTGTTTTAGATCAGTTCAAAACTTTATTCATAATATCAAAAAAATTTATTAATAATATTATTTTTTATATCTCACAATTATATTAATGTTACTAATAAAAAAATTTAAAATTACTAATAAAATTTTAAATTTATGTGAAATTAAATGTTTAAACCTAATAAGTATTTTTGACCCAAGTAAGATGGCCTACAATAAATGCTAAAAGTAATGGTAATGTCAGAAAACACTAAATTATCTTTAAATACATGAAATTTTGAATTTAAATCAATTAAAAAATTATTAATAATATTAATTTTTAAGTTTTATATTTGAATTAATATTACTAATAAAAAAAATTTAAAATTTTCAATTAAATTTTTAATTGATATAAATTATTAAATTTAAAATCTGATCGGATAAAAAAAATTGTGAGATGTGACACTTACGCGCTTAGCAAAAGTCAAAAAGGTACAGAATAAAAGTGCCGAAGGGCAGATTGAGTTACCAAACTTTGGACGAATAAATTAAATGCATGAGATAAGTATTGAAGTTGTGAGAAACAGCCACAAGCAAACAAAAAGCAATCTACGACATGCAATTAATGAAAATGGGAAGCATGTAAAAAATGTCATCTCAATTTTTTTTATAAAAATTTAAAGTCACTTCAAAAGTGAATGCAGAAGTAAATTCGGGAAGTTAGCTGTCTGGTCACTATTATTTCACTCATCCTATTCGAAACCAAAAGGAGGGAGGGTAACTTAAGTTACAATCTACCACTTAATTTAAGGACAATTTTTTTTCATAACCAATCATTACATGTCACATCACCAAACACGTGAACTTGTGGAGTAAGGATTAGCATTACGAAAAGTCAAATTTATGTAAGTTATTCTACAATCGGAAGTATTCAAATATCAATCGCGTTGGTAAATTGTGATGTTACTGGGCGTATAAATCATGTTTGAAATCATCTTTAAATTAATTTAAATGAATTTAAAACTTTAAAATTGGAAGTATCCACATATCAACCTTGTTAATAACACTTATGTTATGTGCATATAAAACCCGATTATTTTTTCCAGTAACACAACGAAATGAAACACGGTATCTTGGTTGGTGAGACAGGAACCAGCAAATTAGAGGACAGAAAAGCAGAAGCAGAGAGATGTTTTGGCAAGTTCCTTTCATTAGAAATTTTTACCTGCATTGCACTGCATATCACTTTTTTTTTATGTCAGATAAAAATTATATTAATAATTATTAAATAATTTTATTGATAATATTCATATATTTATTATTTATATTATTAATAAAATTACTTAACAATTATTAATAAAATTTCAATCAATTGCCAACCACTACGAATTTCTCTACTTTCATATAGCCTAATCTACAAAACCTAAACACCAGTTGGCTTCTTTACACTTTGTTTCTTCTAACAGGTTAAAAAGGGACCGCTTCATTTTCAATGACAGGCGAAAAGAATTGAAGGTGTGAGAGCCAAATGAGGTAGTGAAGAGGTCATATCTAAGCATATTTAAGAGCTGGTTCTTATATTCTCTCTAGTTTTGTAGACTGGGCCAATTTGCCTTTTTCATTTAAAGCATCCTCTTTTTTATTTAATTATGACCAAGTGAACAACCCCGTGTCCTTTCTAATTCAAGAAACTTTGGTATATTTTATGTTTTTTTAGGATGGATTTCATTTTCTTTTGACAGCTTCTAGCTGTCTTCGCTGACTCAAGTCAAAGAATTAATGGATATTTAGATTTCCAGGTGGTGGGGAAGTTACCCTAGCCATTTTAAAAAATGTGGTTTTATTGTGTTGCTTTCAAAATTATGTAAGATGGGTGTATCTATTCTTTGTGTAGAATCAAAGCTGTTTGAGGTCAGAGAGATGAAGGCACAAATGGTTTTCTCCAGTGTCTAAATAAAGAACTCAGGCTTTAGTCACCTACTAGCTACTTGGTTCTTGATTACTATTCTTCTCTAGCTAGTTCTTCTTCTTGCACATAGAAATGGAGTCTTCCCAACTCTTTGGAGGGGCAGAAGAAAGTCAAAGCAGTGAATCTGGGTGGACAATGTATATTGGCTCCCCTATACATGGTGGTGATGCTGATGGAGCACATAGTGATAATGATGATGGTGATGATGATGGAGCACATAGTGATAATGATGATGGTGATGATGATTATAGTGATGATTCCATGGCTTCTGATGCTTCCTCAGGCCCACCAAGTCATCAAGGACATCCATTTGGCAACAGAGAGGGTATTACTGGTCATGGCATGGCTCATCTCAAGCATGAAGATGATGGTGATGTCAAGTGTTTCTATGACAAGAAAGCAAATAAGAAACCAATTATGGAGAAACAAAGAGCTGAGAAGAGGAGAAAGGAAGAAAAAGAAGAGATGGTGTTCATGGCTGAAAGAGGTAGTAGTACTGCTACTGCTCAAAGTGGTTCCAAGGGAAGGAAAAACATCAGGAGAAGCCAGAGGAAATAGAGCATGTTCTCTCTCCTAGCTTGTGTTCATTTTGGTGGTTTTGCAGGATTAATTGTAACAATCATCTGAAACCTAGATCAGTCTACAACTTAATCATTATGTTAAGTATGTGCTTTCAAATTTTCAAATGTATCATATCAAGGATTTTCATGAGTAGATTTCGCACAAATATACATATATGTATGCATATCTATTATGCTTGCGGTTGTGTTCTAAACTTCTAATTGGTAATTTTGTTGTAGTTAATTAACAAAAACTAACGAGAAATTCTTTTATAAATTCTGTCTGCCACATGGATTGTAGAGTAGATCAATTATATTTTACCTGTTTGAAAATGTGCAGACGTACATATGTAAAGTGCGTGCGGAATGCTTGCCCAGTTCATATATAATGCTACACGGGGTAAAAACAACACCATATATGTATAATAAAGATATAAAAGCATATAAATTTGGATGCATGTTAATGTCAATTTGTCTTTTGTGCGTCAAAAAATAGATCTAAGTTTTTTACTAAACAACTAATCTTACTGGGATCATGTTTGTTTTGAACCAATTTAAACTAACTTGTTAAAATTAATTTTAATAAAAATTTAAACTTAATTTATATATAAGAGAATAATTTCAAGACCTTATATAATAGTGTATTTGGAAGCACGTTGAAAATATAGAAGGTAAAAAAGAGAGAAGCAATTCCAATCACAAAGGCATCATGACGTAAACTAAGCTGCAGAGAAGAGCTTGTACCAACAAAATGCTTTCAAAATAGGAGAGACAGACTGCCATAGTAATACTTCTAAAGGAAACAACAAAAGTTGTGAATTGGACAAATAGTACAGAAAAAGGTTAATTGTTAATGAATTAACCCAGAATGGAACAACTGGGTTAGCTTATTATAGACAAAGGGACATTACTTTAGTGGATTCGTGGGACTGAGTCGACCGATTGCCGGGCACGTGGTGTGAAGAGGTTTTTAGTAAATTCAGCCATAAGATTTTGACAACTCTACACCAACATAGCCAATAATGCCTCTTGGTATCACAAGAGGCAGCAATGCTGTAGCTTTCAACTAGGCTGGTTATTTCACCATTTTTCTGGCTAACAGGTTATTTCACCATTTTTCTGGCTAACAGACATTCTACATGTGCATATATGAGAATGATTTTTGTTCTTATAGTGGAACTCATTGATTGACCGAGCTTCTTGTCTAGTAGTTATTTTCAGGGTTTTTTTATATAAAAGATTTGGATTGATTCTCCTCTTTGTCAATGTAATAAGAAAAATTATTAATTTTTTAAAGATTATTCTAAAAGTTATGTATGCTAGCTAGCTAGCTGCTATAGTTCCAACTATTGCTATATATTTACTTGAAAAATTAAATATGGATGGGGTTTTGGTCCAATCTGATCGATATTGTTGAGCTGGGGCCTGGGGCTGAAAGGCTTCAGGGCTGGAAATGTGGTTCAATAAGGCCAGTACAGGGCATGTGACCAGTGATCACTTGCTGATTTTGTCTTTGCATATTTCTTTGTCAGGCTTCAAAGTGCCAATTTTCATTAGTGGGAGATGGAGCTGGACATTGCTCATTCTATCCCCATGGTTGACAAAGCTGTTTTCATTTTGAAAAAGACTTGATATAGGCATTGCCTAGCTTGACAATGATCGATAAAGTTAAGAACATTCTAATTACATAAACAGAACATACTTCTAAACAGAAAAAAAGTTAGATCTTTGAAGTGATTATTGATTTTTACTGTGGTTATTTATGATGTTTTAAAAGGCTACATATTAAACGAGAGATTTTTAATTACACCGGATACAAAACTCACTTTTATATAGGAATAAAAATTTAACTGATAACTTTTTAAAATTTTATTGATAACATTAATTAAATATGTACATAAATTATTAATAAAATTTATAAAATTATTAATTAAATTTTCACTGTGTAGAATTAGGTTTTACACCGATAAAACCAAGAATTTCTGTCCAAATGCCTCAGGCCGTGAAATGTTTGGGCATTATTCTCTTTTGTTTTCCGTTTAGGAGCATTTATTTTTTCGTCTCCAAATGCATCTTCGCGTGCTTGTTGACTTCTAGGCTTGGGTAAGCCGACTAACTATTCATTTGGCCTACTGTTATTTCATCTTTACTGTTTTTGTCTTTTTGCTTAGTGTAAGTTGTCCATCTTTACGAGTGAATGGTTTATTGCCTACCTCAAGTACAGATTCCATCAATTACGAATATATATTTAAGATACTCTATTATAAAATAAAATGAAAAAAATAATGCATTTATGTTGTAAAGATTAGGTAATACTCTCATATTACGGTGAGTAGGAGTGAGTATGAAACTCGGTTGACTTGCGAATCTGATTCAAACTGATATAATGGGCTGAGTTGGGTTGTATCCTTTTAGAGATTGGGTTGGGTTGAAAATATTTTGAACCCGGTGGGTTGGGTTGGGTCATGAGTTCAAAATTTTCAATCCAACCCAAACCGGTAACCTGTTCAAATATATAATTATATATTTTATATTTATTGAATACAAAATAGTGTATAAATATTTATAGTATAATTGTAAAATATATAATCATAAAATATTCATTCTAATTACTACTAGTGTATAAAATTATACATAGCAAATACTCCAATGTCCAAACAAGTCTCATATTTTCCAATTACCCAGAGTTTAATTTCAAATATTTACACTAGAAACAAATACTGATTTCAAGTTATGAAATAATTTTCATAATTATTCTTAAGCATAACTTCAATCAGAATAAATTGATGCATAATTAACTTATGCTAACAAAATTTTGATTTTTTGTACCGTTGTAACTATAAAATAAACATAGAAATTAACACTAACCTACACGATTCCAGTCACGATTAATGTATGGAGATAAACTTATATTCCAAAAAGATGTACCATAATGTTGATGGAAGAAATGATGAATATATGATAAAGCTTAGTAATACCAACTTGTTGGAAGCCTTTCATACAAACATTATTGAACCATTCAATTTACCTCTTTGTGACCTTTTAAGAGCCCTCATGTAGCTTCCAAGTGCATTAAAGCATAGTTCAAAAATTAGATTGATTAGTGAGAAAGCACTAGCACGACCAACAAATGCTAAGTTATTAAAATATATTATTAGCAACTGTCCAGAAATCCAGATTTCCTTCGTAATTGAACAGTTTTCTAAAGTAAGTTAAATTCATATCAACTAAAGCAGTTCCTAGTGCAACATTCAGATGAAGATTTTGTTTTTCAATATAACGATGAATCCATATTCTAACATCAAAGGCTCCAAGTTGTGATTATGCAGATAAGCAATTGACCATTGTCACTTCATGAGGCTCTATATTACTCGCTTGCATTTCATGAAACAATGTCAAAGCATCCTTACCAAATTTGGTTTCAACGTAGCTTCCAATTATGGCATTCCATGGCACAACATCCTTCTCTTGCATGTCATCAAAAAATTTCTTAGCAGTATCCAAAAAACCAAATTTAGCATAGCCTACAACCATTGTAGCCTATCAGACAATTTTTCTCCCATGTTATCAAATATTCTTTGTGCTGTCAGGCACATATATTTCACTTGCAATATGAATGGATTTAATTTTGGATTTAATAGAATATTTTTTTTGTTATGTAATATGTATGGTTTAATTATTTAGTAAAAAAAATATATCAACCTGGTGACCCAAACCGATTAGAATGGGTTGGGTTGGGTTGGGTTGAGGTTGGATGGGTTCATGGGTTGGTTGGGTTGAGATTTTTTCAACCCGGTATGAATGGGTTGGATTGAAATTTTAGGATAACCCGACCCAAACCGACTCATACTCACCCCTAACGGTGACCTTTAACATCCAAGTGTAGTCGACTTTTTTTTTTTATTTTCTATAATGCTTTCAATTTTTTTTTACTAATCTTAATTACTATTTTATTATTTTAACTAATTTTTTATTTTTTATTTTTTTAAAATATAAAATATGTTGAGATTTTACCTCTAAAATTAAAGTACTCACATTTTAGGCAAAAACATAACCACAATAATCAAATAGGCAAATAAAATAAAAAGTAAGAACACTAAGAATTAATATGGTTCGAGAATTTCTTTGTCTATATCCACCAACAAACTAATTGTTTTATTAATCTTCAATTACAACTTTAGGAAGAGCAAAGTTGTCAAACTCTCACACTAAAGTCTCAATACAACAAAAGCTTTCAACCTAACTCTAGTTGTAAGTGTTCTCTCTACTTAACAACCCAAAACTCGAGTACACCCAACGTTCTCATCCTAACTCTAGTAGTAAACTCATCTAGTTTACAATGTATATGATCGGGAATTATGAGTATGCTTCAAACCTTCTTTGGGACCCCTTTTATATAGAAGAGATTTTACTAATATTAATAGGAAAAGAACAACAACAAAGAAAACAATTTTACTATCACTAGGAAAAGAAATATCTAATAGGAAATTACTACCACTCCTATTAGAACAAAGAAATATAAAATAGGAGACTACTTTTTTCAAACCAATTAGAAGTCATCTTTGTGGGGAATTGAGCAAAAACCCAACAAATCACTACCTTTGCTCAAATTCTCCACCTCATCATTAAATTTGACTTTCTTCTTTGGTTAGTGTGATCCTTCATTTTGATCTTCTCATCTCATCTGTTTACTCTTTGAAGCAATCATTTTTTCATTTAACACATGATAAGAGCTATAAAATGCACCTCAAAGATGTTTAATTGTTAGCATTTTATGATTCTTCTTGGTCTTTATTGCACTCTTGTGTGTTGAATCCACAGGGAATTGCGTTGTGAAAATATAAATTTATCTAAACTAATCTTATCTTAACCTAGTTCCGAGTTTTGTATTATATGTTACAAAATAAATAAAAGCTAAACTAAATTGATTTTAAAAACTAATAAAAAGACTAAGGTTTCTGAATCCACCCCGCCAAAGTTAAGCATATATCTCAATGTTCTAAAGATAGCCTATCAAAAAATTCCATGAATCCAATTTAAGACAAAAAACAAAGAATATCCCAATTAAACCAAAAGCATCCAATGTATCCGCTCTTAACAAATCACAAAGGAAATTCAATTTAATCGAAAACAATTCGATATATCCATCAGATGAAACACAAAGAATATCCAACAGAACAATTTAAACACAATCAATCACAAGATTAACTCAAATAATTGACAGAACATTTATACTAAAAAAATGTCAGATTTGTACAAGTAAATCTGAACTACTATGCCAAACAACTGCGAGGCTTCATCTTCAACCTTAGCTGAAGATTCTAGCCACTCATAACTATGAAACTATAATTCATAATAAAAGTGCTAAACATTAAACTAAAACAACTAAATAAAAAGAAATAAATAACTTTACATGGGAGAAATTTCACTCGCTGATGGGCAGCGCTTCCCCTCGTGGTAGTAAAGCCTTTGGGATCCACCAGAATGCTAGCAGATGTCCACCGGTTAACACCAAAGTGGCCCAGGAATTGTACCCAATGGCACAAAGAATTTCACACTGAATGATGAAGTCAGATGGTGTTTATATAGGGGGAGTCTCGGAGCGCTATAGATTTCAGATTCGATGTGGGATATTAGCCCGAGTGCGCTCGATCGCAGAATGGTGCGATCGATCGCATGTGCGATTGATCGTATGTCTTGTGTGCACGATCGCATGTGCGCTCAATCGCATGTCTGGTGCGCTTGATCGCAGATGCACTGTACTGCAAACATTTCGATGTGAGATTGTTGACCATGCGCTCGATCCCAGCATAGTGCGATCGATCGCTATTGCTCCTGAAGCTTAACATCTCCTGAAATGCGATCGATCGCTATTGCTCATGAAACTTAACATCTCCTGAAATGCTTCATTTTCTCCACAAACCTATAAAATACACAAAACACAAAAAAGACATAAAATAAAGTGAAATACTACTAACTAAGAGCATAACAAATATAAGTTAAGGGTCTTAAATATGCAATATTTAAGACTCATCAAATACCCCCAAACTTATATTTTGCTAGTTCCTTAGCAAAACAAAATAAAAAACTAAATGAACGACAAAGATTATAAAGATAAGTTCAGTATTCATGGTATCCAAAAATTTAAGGAGCATACAAAATCATGAGATTCATTCATGAGCAAGCTTAAATAAGTCGAACTCATCTTCACAATGAATAAGAATTTAAAACCTAATTACTTACAAGAGGCATGGTAAGGCATCACAAGTTTTAATCAGTGTAAAGTGAATTAGTATATACAGATGAGGTTTCCAAATAACTTCAATGTACAAGGTAATTCAAGTCTCAAGATCCACAGAATTTCTCATCGGACAGAACAATGATGGTATATTTATTTATTTATTTATTTATATATAAAGCTCTGCTATGTTTAGTTCACTTAAGCTTTCTAATTAACCCATGTAATGAGTATTGAGTCAATGACTCCCAAACCAGATAGTTTTAGGGCATTAGGTGTAAAGGCACCCCTAAGGACTTACTAACTCGAGTCAAAAAGGCTACGAAATTAAACTGGCCTTAATACTACTAAGCAAAATTTCCACCTTTTGACGTGAACACTCACTGCTTACTGAGGCAAGAGGTCCAATTACTCAGCAGAAAGTTTCGCAATGATCATTATGAATAAAATTCCCACCTTTTGACGTGAACACTCACTACTTACTGAGGCAAGAGGTCCAGTTACTCAATGGAAAGTTTATTGATGATGATAATTATAAATATTAGTAGTTTTTTTATTTTTTTATTTATATATGCCCAAGTATTTATCCAACAAGTCATCCGGTTTCATTTAAGACAAGGAAAAGTATACATTCAACTCACATGTCATACCTCACACAAATATGTGCTAATGTGCTTGTGTGAGATTAGATCAAATATGTGAATTCTCGAAAATGCCTAAAGTAAGTAACTAAAGTTTAAAATCTATCATCAGATCATGTGTTCAAAGTTTTAAACTCACCAATGAAATCACATCACAATTTTTCAGAACAACCAAAATTTTTAGACGAACATGAACATGCATTTATCTTTACGACGAAAAGACAACAAATTAGGAAAAAGTGTGTGATGTGTCTCCCATACCCCCAAACTTAAATTACACATTGACCCCAATGTGTGACTAATATGGAAAGCGCTGACCTGAGATATGGAGAACTATCTGGACTGGTATGGCTCATAGCATACCCCCAAACTTGAACTGAAGTACACATTGTCCCTGAAAAATAAAGATTGGAAAACAAAAAATACTAGAAACAAACATTAATCATAAATACGTAAAATAATAAATAAACATAAAGGATAAGCTATGGGGTGCCTCCCATGAGCGCTAAGTTTAATGTCTTCAGCTATACCCAACATTAGTAATCATGCCCAACTAAGCGCTCCACCATTTGATCAATAAATGGGAATGAAAAATGATCAGTCCTTATGGCAGTGTTCAGTTTATGGTAGTCGATACACACTATCCACCCTGACTGAACACGAGTTGGCACCAACTCGTCGTCCTTATTCTTCACTACCGTTAATTCAGCACGTTTGGGCATGACTTGAATCGAGCTCACCCACTTGCTATCAGAGATGGGATACATGATCCCTGCATCTAACAGCTTAATTACTTCTATGCTCACAACCTCTTGCATAGCTGGGTTGAGCCTTCTTTGTGGCTCCCTCGATGGCCTGGCATTCTCTTCCAAATGTATCTTATGCATTACCAACGAGGGGCTGATTCCCTTGATATCCTCAATAGTCCAACCGATAGCTTCTTTATGCTCTCTTAAGACATATAATACTTTCTCCTCTTGAGCCTCACCCAAATCTGAAGCTATAATCACAGGCAAACTATCGGCTGAACCAAGGAACTTATACTTAAGATTATCCGGTAAAGGCTTAAGTTCCTTCTTGGGGGGTTCAAGTGCTGCAGTTTTCTCTGTCTCATTGCTTTCTTGAGGATCAGACTCCAAAATGGCATCCACTTCCTCGAGTAGCTTATCTAAGCCCAAGTCCTCTCTAAAGTGAACAAAACACGCCTCCAGGGGATCCTCAATGCGGGATTCATCCACAGTCTCCTCTGTCTTACTGCTCTCTCGAGGAGTAGACTCCAAGATAGTATTTGCTTGCTCAAGTAACTTATCTAAATTCAAATCCTCTCCAAACTAAACAAAGCATGCCTCCATAATGTCCTCAGACTTCCCTTCTTTCTTGGGTGCTTGTAGTCTCTCAGGGTAAGGCGCTTTAGGAAAAAACGACCTAGGAAGATCCTTAATAATACGAGTGGCTGTAGATGGCTCAGCTTCTCTCTTCTCATTGTTGACACTTTCTTGCCCTTGGTGCATAGCAAGGTTCTCTTCCACTTGATTGTACACTTGTTTCCCAGACAAGTATGGGATAGTTGATTGCACTTGTTCCTGCCAATGCATAGGAGTTGATAAATTTCTCACCGCAAACTGTTCCTTTGGGTTAGAATCAAGTTGACTGGGGAACTCTTCATTCTCTCATTCACCCACATAACTTGCGATTTGATCCATTAGACTCTCTAGCTTGGCAATCACTTGGGTGTTTTCTATTGTTGCACTCATTACTTCGCTCATGGATTGGCTAGTCATTTTCGTATACTCCTTAAGGGTGTCATCAAGTGACTGTGAAACTGGCACTGGTGTTTGAATGTGAGCTTGGTAAGCAGGTAATGGTGCTGGATAGGCTGAGTGACTATAACTTGGAACTGGCGGTGGAAATTCGGGAGGGTATTGAGTGTGAGCTTGATAAGAGGCTCTTCCCTGATTCCTCAGTTGGTTCTGCGTCCATGAAAAATTAGAGTGGTCCCACTACCCTGGATTGTACGTTTCGGAGTAAGATCCATTTGATTGCCAACAACACTTATTGAAAGCATTCATTTGTTCCATGGGATACTCGGCAAAAGCTAGCGTTGATGGATAATTCTGTGCTAAATGCATAGGACTAACACAGATGGAACAGAGAGGAAGTACCGTGTGAAGAAGACAGCTTTCCTGACGGAGCAAGTTAGTGCTCTAATCGAGCAGAGGATTCCTCCCAAATACAAGGATCCTAGTTGTTCAACCATTGCATGCAGCATTGGAAATCATGAGGTTGGACAAGCATTGCTAGATTTAGGAGCTAGTATGAATCTAATGTCGTTTTCTATTTATTTGCAGTTGGGATTGGGAGAAATAAAACCAACCGTTGTGGTATTGCAATTGGCTCACCGTTCAGTCAAAGTACCCCGGGGTGTGGTAGAGGATATTCTAATTCAAATTGATAAATTTTATTATCCTGTTGATTTCCTAATCCTTGACACTACCTCTGCTGTTGACACTACCTCTAAAATTCCTTTGATTTTGGGTAGGATTTTCCTTGCCACTGCAAATGCTCTTATTAATTGCAAGAATGGGCTCATGAAGCTATCCTTCGAAAACATAACCCTCGAGGTGAACATCCTCAATGTTGCAAAACAGCTAGAAGATGATGACAAGAGCCACTAGTTATACATGATTGAGTCATTCATCGATAAGGGAGTTTCTATAACTCATGATTTTGATCCTTTTGAGTATTTTCTTGTAAATTTTGAGTTTGATTCTATCAATAATCCATCTGATGTAATTGATATTTGTGCTATTTTTGATAAAACTCAGGATTATGGCACTCAAGCATGGCAACCGAAGTTTGAAGAGTTGCCTGAGAGAAGCAAGAAACAAATTCTCTCAAGTGAGGAAGCACCCAAAGTTGAATTGAAGCCTCTACCTAAGGGTTTAATGTATGTCTTCCTCGGTCCAGGTGATACTTTTCCTGTTATTATCTCATCTGAATTGTCTGAGTCTCAAGGTGAGAAATTAATTCGGACCCTAAGTGAATATAAGTCAGCCTTAAGATGGAGCATTGCTGATTTAAAAGGTGTTAATCCCCTGGTCTATTCTCATAAAATTAATTTGGATGAAAGAACTAGCCCTCGTAGAGACCCCCAGCGTAGGCTTAATCCCACTATGAAAGAAGTGGTGAAAAATGAAGTGTTGAAACTATTAGATGCGGGAATCATATATCTCATAGCTGATAGTAAATGGGTAAGTCCTACACAGGTTGTTCCTAAAAAGTCAAGTGTTACTGTGGTGAAGAATGACCTGGGAGAGTTAGTCCCTACAAAATTTGTGACCGGGTGGCAGATGTGCATTGATTACAGAAAACTGAATGCTGCCACCCGGAAAGACCATTTTCCCCTCCCTTTTATCGATCAAATTCTTGAGCGTATAGCTGGTCATCCTTTTGATTGTTTCTTAGATGGTTATTCTGGTTATTATCAAATTGAAATTGCATTAAAAGATCAACATAAAACCACTTTCACCTGTCCCTTTGGTACTTATGCTTTTCGTAGAATGCCATTTGGATTGTGTAATGCACCTACTACTTTTCAACGTTGCATGATAAGCATTTTTAGTGACATGGTTGAAAATTGCATGGAAGTTTTTATGGATGACTTAACTATTTTTGGATCTTCATTTGATGCATGCTTATTGAATATAGAGAGAGTATTAACTCGTTGTGAGGAGAAGGAATTAGTTTTAAATTGGGAAAAATGCCACTTTATGGTACCTTCTGGTATTATCTTAGGGTATATTTTTTCTTGTAGGGGGATAGAGGTTGATCAATCTAAGATTGAAATAATCTCCAAGTTGTCTACACCTAAGACAGTAAAGGATGTGAGATCCTTTCTTAGCCATGCGGGCTTTTATAGGAGGTTCATACAAAAATTTTCCACCATATCTAGACCACTATGTGCCCTCCTAGTTAAAGATGCCCTATTTGAATGGACATAAGCCTGTCAAGAGGCCTTTAAAAGGCTAATTGGCAAGCTTACTTTCAGCACCCATAATGCAGTCACCTGATTGGACTTTACCTTTTGAGATCATGTGTGATGCTAGTGACATTATGATAAGTGCTTAAATAGTCATATTCAAGCCCCTTAATTTACTCTTGTTAGGTTCTTTATTTATCTATTTCAGTAGATTCTACTTCATTTTCGTGTTTTATGTGTTTTTCACAGAACTTGGACAAAAAGATGATAATTTGGAGCTTTTAGGAGCAAAAGTCAAGTTCTGCCATCCAGCAAGGTGCGCTCCAGCGCACTTCCCTTGTGATCGAGTACACAAGCACACGAACGCACTTGAAGAAGGCTCGAGCGCATCCCGCATATGATCGAGCGCAATCACTCCAGAGGCGGCAGAGCTAAATATGGAAAGAAGTCTCCAGATTCCAAATAGGAAATTAGGGTTTCAGGACACCAAGAGGACCCTATAAATAGCCCTGTAAAACATGTAAATCATACCTTTTGTTTGAGATTCGAAGTAGCAAGCTTAGGAGAAGAATTGACGACTCGTCTCCTGAGTCTTCTTCGGTTTTAGTTTTCTATTTTTATTTCATTATGTTTAGAATGTTTAGTTTAACTAGCATGTGTAACTAAACTCCTATAGGGCTCGATTGAAGCCCTAGTTATGCTTTTTCACATATTTATTCATTGATTATCTTTGCTATAGCCTTGTTAGAATGTTTAACTTGATTAATGCATGTTTGTATTTAAATTCCTCATATATGTGTGTCTGATCAACGTATGCATATGGTATGGATAAGCTAGTCGAATCAATTTGGATGACCGAGTCCTAGGTTCAACATTAGTAACAAGGAATATCCATACCAGATTCCCGGGTTAATCAACATGGGAAACCGGGAGTGGACCAAGCCCTAGGTCCCGTGTAGTTGCCGATCTCCACAGCCCTTACGCTCTCTTAAGGAGCAACTCAGTATACACCCATGTTGAATCCCTTAAGAGAGAAAAGAGTTAAAGTATACACCATGCCTAACTCGTTTCATAGGGAGATCAATAGCCTAAGGTGTGGACCAAGCCCTTAGGTTGACAACCATTAAATATTCATGATAAGGCTAGAGCATTGACACCTTACTTAGTGGGAAAGTATAATTAGTGGTGGATATCGTAGTCCTATGTTCTCATTATTGTTATTTACTCACAAGCAACAGTTATTTCTCTTTTTACCTTGAAGAAACTAATTCAAAAACTAAATTCACCAATCCCTATGGAAATGATCTCGCACTTGCACACTATGTTATCACTGACCTTGTGCACTTGCAAGTAAAACTAGTACGGTTATTTGCTTATTTATTTAGGTAGATATCCGTCACAACAGGTTTTTGGTGCCGTTGCCAGGGATTGCACTAAATTTCTTTTTAGAATTAATTTTTTTGTTTAGTTTAGTTATTGTTATTTCTTTTTTTCATTCTATTCTATTCTTATCTCAAGAAATTTTTAAGTTTCTATTTCTATCTTACTCTTCGTTTCATTAAAACCCTAATCGAATTCTTTTTATCTTCTATTTCAGGCACACTAGCAGAATTTTCTGTGCCACTTGCGATTGAGCTCACCCTCTTGTGCAATTGAGCGCAATTGAGGCAGAGAGCTACCCGAGCAGTAGTGCTGAACTGCTGCACTGAAGCTATTTTTGTTGATTCATGCAAGGGCTTCGATCTAGGAACCCTACCATCGTTCCACTCGACGTAGAGATTAAGCGGACCATTCGACAGAGGTCTAGAAACAACTTTGAGGAGAACAAAGAAGAATTCGAGAGAGAAGCACCAATAGAACAGTTAGAAAACCAACAACCACCTGAGCGAAGACCTATGAAGCAATCCTTCATCCCACAGAACCTCAACCAGCCATTATGCATTGCTTATCAACCAGAGGCGGAAGACAATTACTACATATCTCCACAGATTCTCAGTGCCTTAACTCATTTTAGGGGTACACCTGCTGAGGATCCACACTTGCACCTTCGGGAATTCTTTGACCTCTGCAAGTTCCAGCACATCCAGGGCCTAAATCAAGAGGGAATCAGGTTAATTTTTTTCCTTTTTTCATTAAAAGATAAAGCTAAGTTATGGTATAATTCATTGCTTACAGATTCTATCCATACCTGGGAAGAACTATCCAGTAAGTTCCTAAGGAAATTTTTCCCAGCACAAAAGACAAGGCAGATGAGGAAGGAGATTCAATCTTTCTAACAGAAAGATGGAGACCTTTTCTTTGAAGCATGGGGATACTTTAATGAGCTGCTTCTCAAATGTCCACATCATAACCTACCTTAAGATGAGCTGGTACTAGCTTTTTATGAAGGTCTAAATGACATAATTAAAGGTATTGCTGATTCAGGTTATGGAGGTGTGCTGATGGAGAAGAGAAGTGAAGAAGCCATGGAGTTGTTTGAGGCATTGAGTGAGCACACCCAACAATTCTCATCCAAAGGGATACAAGGAGTAAAGAGCAAGGGCATGTATGAAGTTAACTTAATTGGTGGAATTCTAATTCAGATAGTTGCTATAGAAAAGAAGCTAGATATACTTGTAAAAGCCATGACTGCTCATAACGCCTCATCAAGTCCACAAGCCACACAATGCCAGGTATGTGCTTTGTGTTCTCAATTTGATCACACTTCTGAGACTTGCCATTTATATTCATCTACAGATCCCAAGCAAGTGAACTATGTGGGACCAAATAGTGCATATGCAGATACCTACAATCATGGATGGCGAAACCACCCCAACCTCTCATGGAGCAACAATCAAAATGCCCTGAACCTTCAAGGGCAACAAACGAACTTCCACCAAGCAGCCCAACCAATTCAAGAATCAAAGAAGAGTGACCTAGAGAGTATAGTAAGGCAACTAATAACGTCTCAAGAACAGTTTATGGCAGATGGAAGGTAAATTCAAACTGAGCAAAGACAAACAATTGTAAAGCATGAGCAAACTATCCAAAGATTGGAAGCACAAATGAGCCAAATAACTAAGGAGCTAAGTGGACAAAAGCAAGGAGAATTTCCAACCCAAACAATGCCTAATCCTAGAGGACATCAGCAACTGAAGGCTGTTACAACTCTCATAAATGGTAAAATCATAGGAGTTAATAAGCCAGCACAAGCATCTCCAGCTAAGCCATCCACATCCAAGGTAAGTGAAATGGAGAAGTGGAATGCACCTCCCTTCCCTCAAAGGTTAGTAAAGCCAAAGAAAGATAAATTGCTTGATATTTTTGAAACTTTGAGAAAAGTATAAATTAATATTCTCTTATTAGATGCAATTAAACAAATTCCTGCTTACGCTAAAATTTTAAAAAATTGCTGCACTAATAAAAGAAAGTTTCAAGAGCATGAAACAGTGGTTCTAACTAAAGAGGTAAGTGTGGTATTGTTAAGAAAACTACCACCAAAGCTAAAAGATCCAGGTAGTTTTACCATTCCTTGCAGGATAGGTGACCAGTTTTTTGAGCATGCACTATTAGATTTATGAGCAAGTGTTAATTTGCTGCCATACACAATAATTGAAAAGCTAAGTTTGGGGGAGCTTCAACCAACATCCATCACTTTGCAATTGGCAGACAGAAGCATCAAAAGACCAAGAGGTATTCTTGAGAATGTCCTGGTAAAGGTAGGTGAATTTATTTTACCTACTGATTTTATTGTACTAGATATGGAAGAATCTCCTATGCCAATACCTCTGCCCATTATCTTAGGAAGACCCTTTATGAGAACTGCAGATACAATAATTAATGTGAAAAAGAGTATTGTAAGTATGACGGTGAATGCTGAGATAATAGAATTTAAGATATTTGATGCATTGAAATTACCCCAAGATAATCATGAGGATGAATGTTTTAATGAATGTATGATGCAAAGTGCTGTCAAGCAAGCTTTTCAGGTCCATCAAACTGATTTATTAGAGGCCACCCTCATCCATAGCTTCACAAGTTCGGATGTTAAGCCAGAATCTGAAGATATTACTGATGACATCATTGAAGCTTTGCACCTGCTTGAACCCTCTCCAAAGCATCCAAGTAAGTTCACTCCTCCGTTTGAAACTCTTGCATATACTAATACTACTTTTCTCTCATCTATTGTCCAGGAAACAAACTTGGAATTGCAACAGTTGCCAGCAAGAAATCAGACAGTCACAGTACATGGACACAGAGTCACACCACACTCTGAAATTACAGTGCAACCAAGAGATGAAGATTTAGCACTCCAGACTATCCAATACGCAACACCATTAAAAGCGCTTGAGCCACATGCAGTGGACTTTAAGTACTCCCTGCTAAAAGACTAAAGTTAAAACTACTATAGAGAGCACTTGAGCAATTTCGACTTTAATAAACATGTAGCTCAAGCGCCTCTATTGAGATCCATGGTACTGAGGCCACTGAGTACGAACTTTCTGCCATAAGTACGATCAAGCGCACTTCACAATGCAATCGAACGCACTACACAATGCGATCGAGCGCACTCAGGGCAGACAGTCACGTGATAGTTTTAAACACATTTCCACATTTCACTCCCATACACTCAATCACACTCTCTCTTTGACATTCACCAACCACACTCACAATCCACCACCATCACATCCTCGATCGCCTACCTCCCACACTCGGTACCTCTTCGAATGCACCACCTGATGACCAACAGTGAGAGGAAACCCCGTCTGGCTGAAGACGTAAAACTTAGTGCTCATGAGAAGCACCTCAGACATATTCTTTTCATTTTAGTACTTTTCTTTTGTTTACATTTATATTTACATATCTAGTATTTATATTTCTTGTTTTCCGAAACAATGTTTATTTTTCTTTGTCAGGTACTTAGTCCGTGCATCCAGTTCAAGTTTAGGGGCATGTTACAAGCAAAGCAAGCAATCTAGTTCTCCATCTCCCAGGTCAGATCTTTCCATACCACACACACATTGGGGACAATGTGTATTTTAAGTATGGGGATAGTGGGAGATACTGTTACGAACACACTTGAAACACATGCACACACTAGGTCCCAATTTTTTTTTATTTTTAAGAAAAGATAAATGCATGTTCATTTGGTAACAAAAACTTTGATTAATTTAAAATTTTGATAACACTTCATTAGTAAGCTTAAAAGCTAGAACATATAGTCTTATAATAGGAATTTTACAAAGTTTAGTTACCTACCTCAAGGCACCTAAGAATTCACGAGTTTGATCCAAATTTGCACGAGCACATTTAGCACGCATTTGTGTGGGGTATGACACATAATTCTTTTATATATGTTTCCATAACCTAACTGTAATTGGACAACATGTTAAAAAGAACACTTTAGCATAAGAAAAATTAAGAAAAATGTTCATCATGCAAAAAGAAAATCAAAAGCTTCTAATGATCATTAAAAACTTTCCACTGAGTAACTGGGCCTCTTGCTTTAGTAAGGATTGAGTATTCATGTCAAAAGGTGGGAAGTAAGCCTTTAATGATCATAATAAAAATTTTCACTGAGTAACTGGGCCTCTTGCCTCAGTAAGCATTGAGTGTTCATGTTAAAAGGTGGGAATTTCATTTAGAAGCATTAAAACCTGTTAGTTCCGTAGCCTTTTTGACTCGAGTTAGTAAGTCCTTAGGGGTGTCTTTACACCTAATTCCCTAAAACCATCTGGTTTGGGAGTCATTGGCCAAACACTCATTACAAGGGTCAAATAGAAAGCTCGATGGAACTCAACATGGCAAAGATCACATGATAAAAGAAAAAGAAAAAAAATCAAGTATTATGCCATTTTTGCTCTCTTTGATAAGGAATTCGATAAAGGTTTGGGCACCGAAACACTATACACTAAAATTATGTGGAAGCCCATCTTATATGTGCTAATTCATCACACATAAATCAAACTTGTGATGCCTTAAGCCAGCCTTAGGTAAGTAATATAAGCTTTTGAAAATCATTTTTCAATACAAAAATGTGTTTTTATTATAAGTTTACTCATGAATGGTTATCATAGTTTTATGCACAACCCAAATCTTTGAGTATCATGCAAATGAATTTATCTTTAAATTTGTTTTAACATAGTCTTTAGTTTAGTATTGCTAAGGGACTAGCAATATGTAAGTTTGGGGGTGTGATAAGTGCTTAAATAGTCATATTTAAGCCCCTTAATTTACGCTTGTTAGGTTCTTTATTTATCTATTTCAGTAGATTCTACTTCATTTTCCTGTTTTATGTGTTTTTCACAGGACTTGGACAAAAAGATGATAATTTGGAGCTTTTAGGAGAAAAAATCAAGTTCTGCCATCCAGCAAGGTGCGCTCGAGCGCACCTCCCTTGTGATTGAGCGTTTACGCTCGAGCGCACAAGCACACGAGCGCACTTAAAGAAGGCTCGAGTGCACACATGCGCTCGAGTGCATCCCGCATACGATCAAGCGCAATCACTCCAGAGGCGGCAGAGCCAGATATAGAAAGAAGTCTCCAGATTCCAAGTAGGAAATTAGGGTTTCGGGACACCAAGCGGACCCTATAAATAGCCCTGTAAAAAATATAAATCATACCTTTTGTTTGAGATTCAAAGTAGCAAGCTTAGGAGAGGAATTGACGACTCGTCTCCTGAGTCTTCTTCGGTTTTAGTTTTCTGTTTTTATTTCATTATGTTTAGAATGTTTAGTTTAACTAGCATGTGTAACTAAACTCCTATAAGGCTCGATTGAAGCCCTAGTTATGCTTTTCCACATATTTATTCATTGATTATCTTTGCTATGGCCTTGTTAGAATGTTTAACTTAATTAATGTCTGTTTGTATTTAAATTTCTCTTATGTGTGTGTCTGATCAACGTATGCATGTGGTATTGATAAGTTAGTTGAATCAATTTAGATGACCTAGTCTTGGGTTCAACATTAGTAACAAGAGATATCTACACCGGATTCTCAGGTTAATTAACATGGGAAACCGGGAGCGGACCAAGCCCTAGGTCCCGTGTGGTTGTCGATCTCCACAACTCTCATGCTCTCTTAAGGAACAACTCAGTATACACCCATACTGAATCCCTTAAGAGAGAAAAAAGTTAGAGTATACACCATGCCTAACTCGTTGCATAGGGAGATTAATAGCTTAAGGTGTGGACCAAGCCCTTAGGTTGGCAACCATTAAATATTCATGATAAGGCTAGAGCATTGACACCTTACTTAGTGGGAAAGTATAATTAGTGGTGGATATTGTAGTCCTATGTTCTCATTATTGTTATTTACTCACAATCAACAGTTATTTCTCTTTTTACCTTGAAGAAACTAATTCAAAAATGAAATTCACCAATTCCTGTGGAAATGATCTCGCACTTGCACACTATGTTATCACTGACCTTGTGCACTTGCAAGTAAAACTAGCACAGTTATTTGCTTATTTATTTAGGTAGATATCTGTCACAACACTTAGCTGTAGGTGCTGTTCTTGGACAGCGAAGAGAGGAGAAGCCTTTTGTCATTTACTATGCTAGTAAAACTCTAAATAGTGCTCAAATGAATTACTCCACCACTGAAAAAGAATTGCTAGCTGTAGTGTTTGCTTTAGACAAGTTTCGTGCTTATTTGATTGGCTCTCCTATTATTATTTTCACAGATCATGCAGCCTTTAAGTACTTTCTTACAAAGAAGGATGCTAAGGCACGATTAATACGGTGGATCTTACTTTCGCAAGAATTTGACATCACCATAAAAGACAAGAAAGGAGTAGAGAACGTAGTGGTTGACCATCTCTTAAGGCTCACATTTGAAGACACCTCCAAAAACCTGCCAATCAGGGATGATTTTCTCGATGAGCAGTTACTTTCTATTACTTCTCTACCATGGTTTGCTCATATTGTGAATTATTTGGTTGCCGGTGAGATACCGATGGATTGGAGTGCTCAGGACAAGAGGAAGTTCATGACTAAGGTACGTAATTTTTATTGGGATAACTCTTGTCTTTTCAAATACTATCTTGACCAAATTTGAAGGCGTTGCGTCCCTAATGAAGAGATTGCCAACGTCTTGGAATTTTTTCACTCCCAAGTTTGTGGGGGCCACTTTTCAATGAAAAAAATCGCTGCAAAAATTTTACAGTGTGGATTTTATTGGCCCACCTTGTTTAAAGATGCAAACATCTATTGTCACTCATGTGAAAAGTGTCAGAAGTTAAGAGCTGTGTCTCGTCGCAATATGATGCCCTTAAACCCAATTTTAGTGATTGAAATCTTTGATTGTTGGGGCATTGATTTTATGGGATCATTTCCTCCTTCTTTCGGATATTAATATATCATTGTGGCAATAGATTATGTGTCAAAATGGGTAGAGGTAGCAACTTACAGGAGCAATGATAATAGAACGGTAATTAAATTTCTCAAAGAAAATGTGTTATCTGGATTTGGTACACCACGTGCTATAATTAGTGATCGGGGTATGCATTTTTGCAACCATTCTTTTGAAACTTTGATGAGAAAATATGGGGTGTTACATAAGATCTCTACTGCCTACCACCCTCAGAAAAGTGGATAGGTAGAACTCGCAAACAGGAAAATTAAACAAATTTTAGAAAAAAAAACGGTCAACCCAGATCACAAAGATTGGTCTTTGAGACTAGTTGATGCACTTTGGGCCTACTGTACAGCTTTTAAAACTCCTTTAGGTATGTCACCTTATAGGCTTGTTTTTGGAAAGCCTTGCCACTTACCTATGGAGCTCGAGCATTGAGCTTTTTGGACCATCAAGTATTTCAATTTTGACATGGGAGAAGCAGGTAAGCTTAGGAAATTTCAGTTGACCGAGTTAGAGGAGTTGAGAAATGATGCTTATGAGAACTATAGAATCTATAAGGCTAAAATGAAAGTGTTTCATGATAACAAAATTTTGAGGAAAACATTTAATCCTAATGATCGGGTATTCTTATATGATTCTAGACTCCATAAGCACCTAGGAAAACTTCGGTCGAGGTGGACCGGCCCTTTTGTTGTGAAAAATGTTTTTGCAAATGGGGTGGTAGAAATAGAGGATATTAAAGATGGTCGGATCTTTAAAGTAAACGGTCAACGCCTTAAAATCTTAATTGATAAGCAAGGTCCAGAAGTGGAAGACATTCCACTTATGGATCCGGTCTATTCACCTTGATCACACCACACAGGTATGTTTTTATTTTTTTGTTTTTTTTGTTTGTTTCGTTTGTTTTAGTTTATTTTAAGTTTAATTTTTCATTTGATTTAATTCAATTTTTAGTGTTAGGTTTATTTTTAGTCATTTTTGTTTGCACCTTTATGCCCATGTTATTGTTTATTCCTTCCTAGCAAATATCAGATTTCCAGCCCTTGCGCCTCGACCAATTCAGCACACCGTGCCCAGCCTCTCTCGCGCCGCACCCCACAAAAACACACAATTTGACCCTTAGGTCTTCAAGCCGCGGTGTGAGTAAGTCACGCCGCGACGCCCACCCATGAACTGGAGCCTTTTAAAACCCCCAATTCTGCACTTTTCTTTGTCATTGTTCTTTAAGAACTCAGCAGCCTTTTTTCTCTCTCTCTCTCTCTCTTATCCTCTCTCTAAACCCTCACTTACCCACCTCATTTTTCTCACTATTTCTTGAGTCTAACACCATTTATTGAAGAATTTCTCACTCATATTGCAGATTTTGCTGAAAATTTCTCCAAAAGCTTGGATCTAAGAGGATTTTGGGTTTTTCAAGAAGATTTCAAGTTGGTGGGTACACTTTCTTCTCTCCAACTTTGGGCATCAAGTTTGATCGTCAGGAACAATTCTTGGCCCTGTAAGCAGATTATCAATTGGTGGTGTACTTTTCTTTTGGTCAGATGTACCAACACCTTGCTTCTACCACCAGTTGTAATATGGATCATTTCCCCACCTTGCCAACCTATCCGGGTTCATCTTTTGATCCAGCTCCAGAGGAGGTGAAGAGAATGACGAGAATGAAGAGGAGGACGAAGATATGGAGGATTAATTTTTGGGTTCTATCTTGTTTGTCTCATTTTTTTTTTATCGGATGACTGTTCTAACCTTTATTTTATTTTTCATACTTTATTTTCCTTTTTAGTTATTTATTTAGTTTTCATGTGTTCACCTAACATACGGTGGAAATCTTAATGTTACACCGCAATTGCTTTCTTTTTGTTTGCTTTGTTCTATGTTAGAGATCGAAATTTCAACAAGAAGAACCGTATGCAATTCAAATGGTGGTGCCCAATTTTCAGCTTCTGTGCACTTTTAGTTACACAAGGAGTTTTCTTTACTTTTTCTTTCACATTGAGGTCAATGCAATTTTTAAGTTGGGGGTGGAGGAAATATATTTCTTTTTTTTCCATTGAACTGCTTGATGTCACTTTCCCATTTTGTTTGTTCTTAGCATGCTTTGTGTTAGCCTTGGAGTTAATTCACATGTCAATGATATGAGCTTAATTGAGATAGCATATAGCGTTTAGAAGGAGTTAAATATTGCTTCAGTTTGAGAATAATTTAAGTATCAATCTTCATTTGGTTTGAGACTCTAGTTTGCGGTAAGATTACATGATTAGTCTAAAGCATCTAGAGAAGTTTTATGTGTGATTGTTTTGTGAATACTTTTGTGGACTCAACAAGCTCTAGAACTTATTTGATAATCACTTTAGGCGAAATCCTAGAATGCACACTACTTAGGATATGATGTAGGCTATTTTTGGACCGTTTGAGTCTTTCAAACTTACCCTTGCTATATTTATCTCTAGTCACCTGTTTGAGCTTTTTTCTTGAAAAAGAATTTGAGCCTTGTTTCTTTCGATAACCCATTTACTTACCTTTATGAGCTTAAAAATATTTTATCCTTACCTTTCCTTTAAAAGAACTTAGTTATTCACATTTGTTAAGAAGCACTTAAGAGGAGTAAGGATGGAAATATGAAAAAATTACTACCATAACCCATGTACATTAAAGGAGATAAGTTGGGGATTGTGGAAAAGAAAAGAAAAAATGAAAAAGGAGGTGAATGATTTTATGCCAAAATAAATAAATAAAAAGAGAGAGAGAGAGAGAGAGAGAGAGAGAGAGAGAGAGAGAGAGAGAGAGAGAGAGAGAGAAGTGAATTATAGCATAGAAAGAAGAAAAAAAGTGGTGATTTATTGAGAGAAATGCTCGAAAAATGGTTGAAAGGGTTAGGTGTTGAAGTAAGGTTATCCAGTGCTTAAAGTGGTTGTGCTTAAAACTAAGAGATTGAGTTCTTTTACTTATTGAATCCTTCCTATTCTTTCTTGACCTTTACCTTAGCCTAACGTTACAAGCTTATTAAAGACCTATTGATCCAATGTAGTGTGATTTTTCTACAATAGTGGAGAGTGATTTGAAAAGTGAGCCTATGGAGTTTGTTTTGTGATTAATGTCACGCAAATTAATATGTTTTTAGAGGCCAAGACTCGTATTCATGAATATTGTGCATAAAATCATCTGGGTGTTCGGATCAATGGATTGTGGTAAGATGGATGTTAAGAGTCAATAACAATTTTGAGGTTGATGTTTGGATTACTTTTGGACTTGGGTGATATTTAATGATTCTATGTGCTGTGTGTTATTTGCGATATTTACGACAGAAAATTTGAATTACTCTTGGATTAACGCTAACATTGCTTTATTTTGTTTTGATTTCTACTATAGAATTCATGTCATATTGTCTTGTTTTTCGCTTGAATTGCTAGGGACTAGCAATAAGCTAATTGGGGGTTATGATGAGAGTCATTAAATGCATCATAACAGTATTTTTTTGTTAGCATTTTAGGGTTAATCTAGGGTTGAATTACTCATTTATACCTTAACAATTCTAAAGTGTCATTCTTGGACCATTGATCTATTTTGGTGCATTTTCAGGTACTTTGAGTTCAAAAGAGATAGAAAAGTTATCAACGCTTAAAGCACCAAGAGTCTAGGCATATCAGAGTAAAAGGAGTGGTTTCAGAACTGTTCCATGTCGCAGCACAGAAGGGCTGAGCCGTGGCCTCCAGAAAAATTCAGAACCCATAGCCAATCAGTATGTGCCGCGGCTTGGAGGGTCTGAGCCGCGGCGCCCAGAACCTTGCAAAATCCGGACACCAGTGTGCGCCACGGCCTAGAGGGTCTGGGCCGCAGTCTCCAGAAAGTTGAAGAAAGTCAATCAAAGTTGAAGTCGTGGCCTGGATTAGAATGCGCCGCGGTGCAAGTGCGATGCCCTGTTTCCTAATTAGGGTTTTAATGATAGTTTAGACCCGAAAACACCCTTAGACCTTTTGTATTATACATAGATCACTTAGAGTTTGATAAAAGAAAGCTGAAAATCTCAAGAAAGCTGCTACGTTCTTCTCCATTACGGTGTTCAAGTATGAGCCACATGGCCAACTAATCTCCAAGCAAGGCGAAAAGATGAATTCTTAGGTGTAGTTGTTCTTATTTCTATTCTTGATTCAGTTGTAGTTCAGATTTATTGTTAAACATTGTTATGATTTACTCTTTGATTTAATTAGAAGATTTTCTCTTAATCCGGTGATTGCATCTTTGTCCTCTATATAAGTCTAGTCATGCTCTTCTTATATCAAGATTGTTGGATGTGATTGATTCCGGTAGATTTATCTTTTAGGTTTGTCCATTACTGCGATATTGTCATTGAGATATATTGTTGTTTCTTGATAAATCTATAAGATAGGTCATGTGTGCTTGAATCGAAAGTAAAGAGTACTTTATAGTAATTACATTAGGGTTTTCATATGCTTTGATTGAATATTTGCCGATTGCTTATTTGGGATGTGAAATTAGCAATCGAGATAAAAACAATTGAATCGAAAGTAGAATAAGGTAACGAACCTAAGGAGGATTCCCAGAACCTTGTTATTTCTCCATTATATTTACACAACTTTTTCCCATTACTTCATTATCAAAACTCATATTCTTTCACTTGATCTTTGTCATTCGTGTTAAGGTTTACACTTTCCCTTATAGTTCACTTTTCCCTGTGGAATCGACACACTAAAGCTGTGCTATAACTACCGCATTATTCTTTGGGTGTAATCACCCCCTAACTCGAGCAAACAATTCCCCCACCTCTTTCAAGCCATCCATAACAACTAGGTTAATTATATGAGCAATACAGCTCATATGAAGCAACCCCCTACCCATAATGCTAGTACACCAATAACCCAATTTTTTTTTTCAGTTAGTCATTTGAACAAGCATTATTTACTGTGTATTGTAAACACTATGTCAATCCCCCATTCAATCAAACACATCTCAATTTTCGTACCAATGTCATCACCTTTATGACTAGAAATTGGACAGAAGTTTAAGATTCCCTTATGCCACTTCCAATCATTATCAATAAAGTGTGCAATGAGGACCATATAATCGATTCTTTGTTAAGAGGTCCATGTGTCGGTGGTAAGACAAACCCTTTCATACAAGTTTATTAAAAATTGTTTTAACTTCACTTTCTCATCTACATACAATTGATAGATCCTCCATAATCGTCATCCGTGACGGAATACGAATGCAACAACCATGAAAAGTCTAAATCCTAGACCCTCCACAAACTTGAAAGACAATTCATCAATTATTATCATAAAAGCTAATGCCTTCCTAACTGGATCTTAATCAAATTTCCAAGTAGAAATGATAGCCTCCCCTCCCTCATATTATCATTGGTCACTATTTGAGTTTGTGTACTATCCATTTTAACGGGC
Organism: Bretschneidera sinensis; assembly: GCA_023935145.1. Classification (NCBI taxonomy): domain Eukaryota; kingdom Viridiplantae; phylum Streptophyta; class Magnoliopsida; order Brassicales; family Akaniaceae; genus Bretschneidera; species Bretschneidera sinensis. The sequence goes on from CM043700.1 coordinate 124,010,238, forward strand.
ACTTGTTTACACCTATTTAAATGATACTTTAGTGTGGATGTGCCATTATTTTTTGAATGGCCAGCAAACTCCTTATTACAGTGGTTACACCTAGCCATAGTACCATCTTTGCCTCACATTTTGTGAAGTGATCCCAAACAACTAACATTGGCCTAACCTTTCTAACCAATGGAGGACGAGAACAAGCTGGATTTCCATCCGTTGTGTGGTATTAGGCTTTGCCACTTGTTGTGACGTATAAAGAAAGATAAAGAAAAAACAAATCAGAGTTAAAGACTTGCAAAAGAGGGGAAGCAAAAGTACATTTCATGTTCTTTGTTTGCAACAGAAGTTCATTTTCTAAAGGAAAACTAATGCAAATATGAAAGCATGAAGTTCACAAAAGAAAATAAGGCAAGCAAAAATACATTTCAGTTTTTTTTATATGCAGCAAAGTTTATTTTCTAAAGGAGAACTCATGCAGATATGAAACTATGAAAGCATAAAGTTCTCTAATAGGTTCTCTTAAACCCTTATATATGTCAGATTGCTAAAAGCATCACTACACAACAATAGATTAAAGTTAAAAGTAAAATATGATAAATCACAATAACTTTCATGCAAAATATGAAACTGCCCAAATAACAAATTTTGGATATCTAATGTTTGAATTAATGATATAACTATAAGATTTCATTACATTGACTCTGCTTCATTACTAATTTTCTCCTTTCATTTCATTACATTTATTGCAGCATTCAAATAGGAAATATGCCTCATAAAGATTATAGTTTTGCGACCTCTACAATGCTTAACATAAACTCAGAAGTAAAAAACACAGTTTGATCAATGAGAACAATCATCACATACCTCAACAGCTTAATCTTTGCATTTAAAGCAACAAAGCTACCACTAAAACTAAAGAAACTCATGAACTGGAGGTACCCACTTTTTGCTTAAACAAGTCAGCCCCCAAAAGATAACACAGAGAAACACTTGAGCATCTTAAATTACCATGGAAACACTTTCAAGTTTCAATTACTTTTAAAAGAAAAACTTACCTTGATTTTTTTACTAACCCAAGTACCCAACTCTGAAACTCGATGTCAATTGTTTGGGCAAGGTGAGCAACTTGAAAACAAACAATATAAACACAATTAAATAATCAATCACAAACATCAAGTAAAGAAGAAGAAAAAGCTTACCATACGAAACCCACTGTGCCTTGTTGTGAGTTTGTCCGTCATGGTCCGCCAGATTTGCTCTAAATCCAGAGGATTGTGCGGCGCTAGAAATTCTCCAAGTTCTAGTTAGTCTTTCTTCACCTTGAGTTTTCACCTCAAGAATTCACAAGACAACCTTTTTGAAGCCACATAACTCAACGCACTTTCTCTGAAACTCAAACCCACAATAACATTGTCCCCGAGGTTATCGCATCGCTCTTGAACCAACCTGAAACATCCCACTGACCTTAATAGCCATTAACAGTGCTAATGGTCCTCATCAGCCTTCATGCCTTTAGATCCCAATGAGGAACACTTACCTGATTAAGAGCACACGAGTAAAGTCTCATTGGTACCCCAAGACATCTTAGAAATGCCACAAAGTTATCATTTGTATCACTTCTTATCTCAATCCATCGTACACTGTTTGCTCACCGAAGATGCACAATGTCGCCCCTCATTGTGCTTGGCACTGAACCGTTGTTCACGAACAAATGCACAATTCTCTTTGTACTTGTGCTAGACGTATAGATGATAGTCCACCATCCTAACTGAGAGCATAGCGCTCATAAATCCAACTTCCTGTGACCAACTCTCAAACCTGACTGAACGCACACAAGTTGCAAGTCCAACCGAAGATAGTCGATGCACAGCTCAACCATCAATACATAATGCCTCCCATTATTATGCTAAACACACAGATAATAGCCCACAACATAACCGATGATACCTCCACGGGTGTCTCATCACCACAACAGAACTGCACACTGCTTGCACACATAGTGTCAAGATATATGTTATAGCGCACATGATAGCAACCATGATAGCAACCTCAAGCATGGGAGAAGAGCGCAATATAGTGCATATGAGCCACCTATACTATCCATGAAGCTCCCCGCTTCATAGAGGATTGAGTCACCCTATAGTGGCCCCAAACTTGCACACTAAGTTTCTTGGGAGGCTCACTTAATGCCCACACATAGCTCAAACCATTCTCATCATGACCCATATGTGTACACCAGGGGTGGTGGAGAGCTTGACACACTATCTTCTTATAGAATTTTAAGTTACTCTGAACATTACTAGAAAGAAACATACCTCACGCTTGAGTCATCATAATCATTTAATAAATCCACTTTCCATAATTTGCTGAATCCGAACATACCATATCACTTAGTGTATCTTCCAAACAATCCCCAAAATTCCCCATTAATTTTCGGAGTATAAACCACATAATTATGAAACTACCACTGTGCCACAGTAGCACACCACTAACACACATCTGCTGCACAACTGCCCCACAACTAGGCCACACTTACTGCACAATAATCACTAAGATCACCACACAGCCCATTCAAAGGCCAACTCACGGGTAGCAACCATGTCAAATGGTGCATTCCGTAACATTCTCTTTGACTTCATTTTGTTGATGCCCTCCTCGAAGCACAACATAAGAACTAGAGCTAAGTTTCCTTATAAAGCTTTATGACATCTCCCTATGATCCATAGAGCACCACATATGACGATCTAAGGACTCACTAGTTGCTTGCCCAGCTCTATGGACTTGATCGAAGATGTACACTCACACTTCTGTTTCCACCTTATTTAAGCTTGAATCTGCTCTTTACCCTCAGAAGCACACAAGCTCAACTCAAAGCTTCACAGTAGACTTCACATAAGTCAACTAAAACACTATATTGATTACCTAATGATGACACTTCATCATGCCTTAAAATTGAAACTTGATTCGTAACGGGGTGTGCAGCTTTCTTCGCCACACCACGAGGTAACCCTTTAACTTGCCTCAAGTGAAATGCCCCATCCCTCAACACTCTCGTCCCTTTGGGTTTGATCCTATGAGCTGAGCACTTATACCAATCACACTCTTGGGGCACCACTTCACTTGGATGAGCCCCTCTGGGCAAGGCACTCACGCCAACCAAACGCTTGTGGTGCCACTTATCTTGGGTGTGCCCCTCTGGGTAAGGCCCTCATGCCAACCACACACTTGTGGCACCACTTATCTTGGGTGCACCCCTCAATGTGAGGCCCTCATGCCCACCAAACTCATGATCCCTCCCTCTGGGACTCGAGATATCTTATGGGTGCACTCAATAAGACGAATTATCAAGTTCTAGCAACAAGGCTTACCCCAACTCAAGCCCCACTAAGCCATTACCAAAATCCAAACTGCTCGATGAACCAACCACTCAAGGTTAAAAATGTGTTCCCAATCAAGAACTCAAACTTCGCTACACATGCACTTACTCTTAGGTAACTCAAAAACGCAAGCAAGGGTGCACCCCTCCGAGTGTAGCTCACCAGCCAACCGCCCACTAGAGGCACCCTCACTCTTATCCACTCAAATTTTTAAAATGTACCTACCCTTAGGTCACACCAAGAAGCAAGAAGAATTGCACCTCGCAAGGTGTGGCTCACAGGCCAACTGTCCTCTGACGACATCCTTCTTTAGTCCAAATGAAACTCAAAGTGTCTCTACTATTGAAGAACACCATAATGAATATTAAGTTTAGGTTTGAGGGACTCCCACTCTCAAACTCACAATTCAGGGCAATACCATGCCAAAGGAAACCCTTTCATTATCAGGGGACCTTACTCAAAACTCAAGCTCAAATGTGTCATTTCTTGACACCATGGGTTCCTCCCACTTGTTCACTTCAAAATCAACCCTTAGTTAGGGAAATACATTTCCCCTCTCAAGACGAAAACCTTTTTCCTCACAAGGAAACTACTAATTTTTATGCCACAACACTGCGATCGATCCTGGTCCTTTGATGCCTCACAAAGCAAAATATTAACCTAAAACCGAAAGAACCAAACCAACACTCTTGGCTGGAGTGCTCAAAGCTGACACTAAACCAGATGTCGAATCCAATCACAACTGAAGTAATTATCACACCTCGCAATACCCACACAAACACACAATCAAAGTGCTCACTAACCAGGTCTCATGTGCAAGTTTGCCCTCTCAAATAAACACACAAACCCACGCTTACAAGCTCCCTCATGAAACATGCCCATACATGTTCCACAAGGGTCTGCTCTCCAAAGCTAGTAACTATATGAATGCTTTTTGGTTACGATAGTCCACTGGTTAAGATCACAATATCAAGCCACCATTCAAACTCGTGACAAGGCCACAATGTGCCTCCATTCAAACTTATGTATACCGCAAAGCCGATAGCCGATACTGCAATCTTACTCAAGAAAGCCGAGATGCTCAAGAATTCACACCCCACTAATTGATCGAAGTCCCTTCACATAGTTTCAGACATTTCCTAATTGCCTCAACTCTCTAAACTTGCGACGAGCCAGGTACTCTATATTTTCAGGAAAGAACTGGTTCTTTAACTTCTATTTCAAGTCATCCCAAGTGTAGATGGTACACGTATTGTTTTGGATGTCATCATATTTGCCATGCCACCATAGTTTGCCATCACCGGACAGAAACATCACCGCCATGGAAACTTTTTCCTCTTCAGAGGCTATACGAGTAGCTCGAAAGTGCTGCTCCATATCAAAAGGAAATTTTTCTAAGGCCTTCGCATTGCAAGCACCTTCATATCGGTGGGGCTCATAACTGTACTCAGGGAATTAGTCAAGCCAAAGGTTCGGATACCCTCATCACCCAAGTGAAAGGTTGTTTCATTCTTTCAAGTTTGTTGAAAATAAGAATTGAAAAGAAGTTCTATCTTATTGATTGAATAAAAAGAATACAATTGACTCAATATATAGACTTATGAATACTAAGTCTAATAGGATTATGACACAATGATAAGATAAGATAAATATAATGATAAATATTATCTAAGCCAATTATGACACACATTAGGAATCCTATTAGGATTCTCAACACTCTCCTTCAAGTTGGAGCATAGATATCATACGTACCCAACTTGTTACAAATAAATCTAACTCGAGAACCATCCAATGGTTTAGTAAATAAATCTGCTAATTGGTTTGTCAACTTCACTTGTCTGGTATTAACCACATTTTGTAGAAGTTTTTCTCGAACAACATGATAATCAACTTCAATATGTTTAGTTCTCTCATAAAACACTGGATTATTTGCAATATGAATAGTTGCTTGATTATATAACACACCAAGCTCATAGGACTTGACTAGTTAACCTCAAGTTCTGCTAACAATTGCTTTAGCCAAACTATCTCCCGCGTAGTATGTGTCATTGCTCTATATTCGGATTCAACACTCGACCTAGCAACCACAGTTTGCTTCTTACTTTTCTATTATACTAAATTACCGCCAACAAATACACAATATCCAGTAGTGGACCTTCTATCAGACGGATAGTCTTCCCAATCTGCATCAGTATAACCTTCAATTTGAGCATGACCATGATTTTGCTAAAGTAAACCACGACAAATATATCTCAAAATTCGAATAACAGCATCGAGAAATTGACTAGCCACACTGGTTGCAAATGAAATATCAACCTAGTAACAGTCAAATAATTCAATTTTCTAACCAAACACCTATATTGCCCTGGATCAAATAATAAATCACTTTGACCAACTGCAAATTTTGTGTTTGGATCATAGGACTATTTATAGGCTTACACCCTAACATTTCAGTATCAATCAACAAATCAAGAACATATTTACGCTAAGATAAAGAAACATCGTAACAAGATCTAGTAACCTCAATACCCAAGAAGTATCTCAATTCCCCTAAATCCTTTGTCTGAAATTTAGTACTCAAGAACTGTTTCAGTGTTAGAATTCCTTCTTTAACATCTCCTGTGATCATAATATCATCCACGTATACAATCAACAATATCCTACCTGGCTCACTATGTTTATAAAATACAGAATGATCTACACCACATCAGGCCAAAATTAATTACTACTTCACTGAACCGACCAAACCACACTCAATGAGATTGTTTCCATATAGAGATTTCTTTAATCGACATACTAACCCAGACTCTGCCTAAGCAACAAATTTGGGTGATTGCTCCATGTATACTTCTTCTTGCAAATCACCATTTAGAAACGTATTTTTCACATCAAATTGATGTAGAGGCCAATTAAAAGTAGCTACTAGAGAGATAAACACACGAACAGACGTAATCTTCTCCACTAGAGAGAATGTTTCAGCGTAGTCAATACCAGATGATGAAGGAGGATCAGGATTCGTCAACAATGGAGCAATTGGTGGAGCAGCAGAGGCGAAAAGTTGCGAATAACGGGAGTAAACTTGCAATGGCGGAGGATCTGATTGTGTGAGGGGTATGGGAACAGGTAAGATAGAATGAGACTCAGAGTAATATCGAGTAGACTCAAAGAATGTAACATCGGCATAAACAAAGTGCCTTTGTAATGAGAGACTATAACACCAATAACCTTTCTGTGTACAAGAATAGCATAAAAAAAATACACTTTTTAGAGCGGTGATTGAGTTTGTCAACTCCTGGATGGAGCTGATGAACAAAACAAACATATCGAAAGACACGAAAAGGTAAGTGAAAGGTAACATCTCTAGGAAAGAGCATAGAGTGGGGGGGTTTGGCCATCAAGAATAGAGGATGACATACGGTTGATTAAGTAACATGCAGTCATAACAGCCTCACTACAAAACAATTTGGGAACATACATACGAAATAAGAGATTACGAGCAGTATCCATAAAATGACGATTTTTTCGCTCCGTAACCTCATTTCGTTGGGATATATGAGTGCAAGATGACTGATGAATAATGTCAGACTTAGTCAGAAAAGTTGTAAAAGGTTCAGAAAAATACTCATGAGTATTGTCACTATGGAGAATTTTAACAGATAAGTCAAATTGAGTTTTTATCTCAGCATAAAAGGCACAAAAAATTTAAAAAAAACTCAGACCGGTCTTTCATTAAATAAAGCCAAATAAGCTTGGAATAATCATCCACAAAGGTAATAAAACATCGAAATCCAAGTTTGGAAGTCACACAACTTGTATCCCAAATATTAGAATGTACTAACATAAAAGGACTAGACACACGATTATTAATTTGGGAAGGAAACGACACACGATAATGCTAACCCAACTAACACGACTTACATTCTAAAGACGAAACCTGACTCAAAGTAGGAACTAACTTTTTCAGCTTCTCTAAGGACGGATGATCAAAACGACAATGTACCTAAAGTGGGGACACGTCAATCGAGCAACCAATGGGTGATGGGATAGGATCAAAGTAATACAAGTCGTTTGATTCATGCCCTCCACCAATTGTCTTCTTTGTTTTCAAATCCTGGATAAGAACAGAATCAAGAAGAAAGGTAACAGAACAGTTAAGACATTTTGTAAGCTGACTAATAGATATCAAATTATACTAAGAAAATGGAGTATAAAGGACAGATGATAAAGACATAGAAGAATTAGGGTTCACAGTGCCAATGCCACTAGTAGTGGTCTTAGATTCATCTGCAAGAGTAACATCAGGCAAAGACGAAGAACAGTACTTGACAAATGATTAGTAGCTGCAGAGTCAATGACCCAAGGTTTAGATAAAGAATTACTAGATGATAAACAATCCTGGGTGGAAAGGGCATTCGAGGAAGATGTCCGGCTAGCTGCCTTATACTATAAGAACTCATCATACCCTGTTTTGGAAACTGAAAACATAGGATCACATTTAACTGAATTAAAAGTCACACTATTAGCAAAGCAATTAGGGGACAACTAACCAAGTGCCAACATGTCTCTCGAGTATGCCCATAACGGTGACAGTGAGTCTATTGACGAACTAAACCCCGACCATCACCACTACAACCAACAAATATACTACTACCACCAATTTCACGACCACCTCTGTCATTACAACGACTTAGATCACTAAAACCATGTCTTCTACTACTATTAACATTAGCTCGACCATCTTGCCAAACCTGAGTCACCAAAGCAAATTTATTTGAAACCATAGGAACGATTTTTTTTTAATTGAAGACTCTTTTTTTTAACTTTTTTTTTCGTACGAATCTATTTATTAAACTTTCTTTGTTATCGGTGAATAGTGCCCGAAAATAGTGCCGATGAACTCTGTCAATGAACTACGTCGATGAATAGTGCCTGATGAACAGTACGGTATGAGCAGTACCAATATTTTTTTTAACAAAAAATATTCAGGATCCCGAGAGAGATATTGCCTTGATACCATGTTGAAAATAAGAATTGAAAAGAAATTCTCTATCTTATTGATTGAATGAAAAGAATACAATTAACTTAATATATAAACTTATGAATACTAAATCTAATAGAACTAGGACAAAACGATAAAATAAGATAAATATGATCTAAACCTACTAGGACACGTATTAAAAATCCTATTAGGATTCTCAATAAAGTCAAAGTCACCAACCTGCTTTGATGCCCTCGAAGCAACTAATCCTCTTCTTTTCACAGGAGACTGCTGCTCCCAGATGGGTATTTTTATTCTCAGCTTGTCTTTTCATATGCTCTGGTACTAATTGAAAAATAATCAAATTTTATTTTTTCAGACCAGATGAAGCAGAACTTTTTGCAAAGTCTGCACAGAATGCATATAAGCTATTTCGAGACAAAGCAGCTTTTTCAAGATCAATGACTGTATGTTGGTGGCATTTCTGTGGAATTTAAAGTCTTATTTTTTCTCTGTTTCAAAAACGATATAACGGAATGACTCTGAATTCCTTTTTATTCTGTTTCCAGGTAGATAAGATGGAGGAGGTTGCACAAGGTAGAGTCTGGACTGGTACAGATGCTGCTTCACGAGGTTTAGTTGATACTATCGGTGGCCTTTCCCGGGCTATAGCTATAGTAAAACAGAAGGCCAATATACCTCATGAAAAACAGGTTGGTTCTTGAGTTTTAATTTTTCTTTTATCTATTTTAAGCAACTTCTCTTGTGTTGAATAAATACTACTAGTTTTTTTTTTTAAAAAAGAAATAAATGCTAGTGGATATTCCTCTAGGGATGCGATTCTTGGACTAAAAATTGATTTTAGCATCTAATCTCCACTAGGGATGTGATACATGGACTCTAATGGGGAATAAATACTAGTTTTGATAATTGAAAGATTGATGCATTTAGCACACTTAATTATATTTCATAAGCAAAAGTCATGACTTTTAATTACAATGGACCTCATTATTTCACTGCCAATGATTCCAAATAACGGTCTGTTGCAGTATTTTCTTTCTAGAACAGATGCCCATACACAATAGGATGCCTACTGTTTCTGATAACATGAATTACCGCGTCCTAGAGAGACCTGGGTATTTGCCACCTAGTCCTACTCCTGTGAGAAGTCTTACCCATTGAGATGCCCGCTCTCTAGGAAATCAATTTTTTGGCAGTGTTGGTGGCTTCCATGTGCGACGAGTCTATATTTCTCAACTGTAAGCAACTGAGTGTTGATGAACAGTCAACTAGAATGGCTGATGAAATGTTAGATGGTCCTGGGAGTCTATATGTCAGAACCTTTTTTAAAGTCATCCCCCCATGAAGGGAACAAGAGAGTATCAACCCATGCAGGAATTATTTATAATTTTTTTCTCTATGATCTCTTTTTTATTTACAAAAGAATTTCATTTTATCCAAAAGTTTTAAATGTAAGCCACCTATGAGATAATCAAAAGTCCCCTCTCCTCTGTCAAAAGCCCTTCTATTCTTTTAATTCTACACTGTTATATTTATTTATTTCAAACAATTGTGTTATAGAAAGAAAAAATGGAGGAGAATTAAGAAAAAAAGAGGATTGTTAAAACACAAGTAGATATTGGAAAGAATTATTTTTACATTCTACATGTTGATTTGCAGACGAGCTCTCTGTAGTACATGAGCATTGAACATGTGTTTATGTGATTTTTGCCAGTGAGCTTAAATATCTGTACATATGATATACTGAAGATGTAACGGTGATCATGCTTTTTCAGTATCTTCAAAATCCATTTTGATGTCTATTATTGAATCTAGGTTACTCTTGTTGCGCTGTCGAGACCTTCTCCTACACTACCAGAGATATTAAGTGGTATAGGGAACTCTGTAATTGGAGTGGAGGGAACATTAAAAGAACTGCTACAAGACTTGACATTTTCTGATGGAGTTCAAGCCTGGATGGACGGGATTATGTTTCAGAGATTAGAGGGAGCTTCTTTTGCGAACCCCATATTCAGTTTGATAAAAGACTTTCTCAGATCTCTCTAACATTAAATGGTTACTGTCAACTTACGGTGCATTCAGATTCTTTGCCGGCTTGTTGCTTTGATTTTCGTTTTTTATTTTTTTATTATCATTTAAAATTTATTGTTTTGTCATGGATTCTTTAGAGTGTATTATCATTTAAAATTTTCAATTTTACCATAAGTCATTTACGAATCTGCTACTGTTCAAAATTTATGGTTTTGCCAATTATTTACGGCCATTGGTCTTTCGGCATTTAAAATTTATGGTCGTGCCACTTTTTAATTACGATTTTGTCATTCCTCCTTTTAAATTAATTTTTTATTTTTTTTTTTAAAAAAAATTCATAGAAATTATATAAAACTATATTTTTTTCTATAAAATTTCATAATTTTTTTTCCTAACCTTATTTCACATTTTTCTTCAAAATTATTTCATTTCAACTTCAAATTTCATAATTTTCAGTATTTTCTTCTTCAAAATATTTTCTAACTCTTTCAATAAAATTCTCAATATCATCTTTTAAAATTATATCAAATTCGACAACCAATCTTTCATGTATGCATAATTTAATTGTAATATAAAATTAAATTATTCAATTATCCTTGTTTTAAGGGTACGGGTATTACAATTTATTTTGTGCTTGTTTCTTGTTTGTTTGTTTGCTCGTTTGTTTTGCCTCGTGGATCATTTAGAGGATTTTTATACAACAAATTAGTATAAGAGCTTTTGGTTGGGTTGAGTATTGGGCGGTTGTGTTGTATTGACTCGTCATTGAGAGGTTGCACGTTTAGTATGTGGAAGTTAAAGATACGAGCAATGCTCGAGAAATAAGGTTTGTTAAAAGCATTTGAAATGAATGACAAGTTTCCAAAAACATTGAAGGAGATAGAGAAGGAATATATCATAGAGAGAATATTGTTTGCAATACAATTGTTCTTCTCCAACAATGTTTTAGGGAAAGTCTTCGAGAAAACATCAACTCTAAAGTTTAGTTGTGGACAAAGTTAAAGACTTTACACATGAAGAAATCTCTTATGAATATCCGCTTAAAAAAACAAAAGGGATGTCTCATATAAACCACCTTGATGATTTCAGTAAGATTATCATTGACTTGAGAAATATTGATGTTATATAGATGATGATGATGATGATCAAGCTTTACCATGTTCCTATTTGCATTTTCTTTTTTCTCTTTTTTTTTACTCTATTAAACAAGTAAAAGAAATTTTTTTTTTTTTTATAATTTTCCATAGTAGGTCCTATAATACCTCACTCAAAAGTGAGGCATCACAACTACACTTTCAAGTAAAATCATACATTTAATGTAAAAAAATATTGACATTTGATGGTAAACTAATACATTTGGTATAAAAAAAATACTACAAAATATATAGGTTTTACCATCAAATATATTGTTTTATTAAAAAGTGTAGTAGTGAAGTATGGATGCCTCATTTTTAAGTGAGTCACAAGAGTCTGCATATTTTTCTATTCTTTCAATTTTGCATTCTCCCACTTTTTTTCTATTATTAAATACCCCTAAAATGTTTTCTTTTTATAAAAAAATAAAGTAAATCTCTTATCTTTTAAACTTGATTGTTGTGACACCAAGCTTGAAAAAAAAAATAACCAAAGCATTGCTTTAGAAGTTTAAGTCCATAGTTTTCAACAAAAAAAAAAAAATTGTAAGAAGAGCATCAAAACATTAAAGTTTTAATAGAGTGATTGAGCTTTATTAAGAGTGTCTGAATTTGAATCACTTTATTATTGTGGGATGAGATAGGTATTTAAAATAAATTAATGCTTCTGCTTAGTTCACATGTGATGACACAATATTGATAAGATTCCTAACCTTTCCAATTTTTTTAAGAAAAAGTTTGAAATTTGTCTAAAAACCACAAAGAGAGAAACCTTATATGCATTGTAGTTGGATAAAATTAAAAAGCCAAGAAAGAAAACAGAAAGGTTAATATGAACAATTGTGATTATGCATTTGATATTGCGGAGTATTTTGTTTTTAAGGACAAGGTATGTATAACATATATGTGGTTTAGCTGTTAGTCAATATTGGTTTTGCTTTTAAATCAACTTGATTTGCTAAAATTTAACCACATGTCAATAATCTATTGGCTTTCATAAAAATATATTATTAAAACTTAAAAACAGATTATTTTAAAAATATTTTCAGGATTATTTTAAATACTTTTAAGAAAGTTCAAACAAGTGATTTTTAAAATATTTTAAGATTTTTTATAATTTATTTTTATAAAAGTCAATGGATTATTGACACGTGGTTAATTTGCAAATCTTAACTAATGTTGACCTAACGATGAGACCATTGTTGGATAACAATTGAACCACATGGTGTCAAGTTGTACACTTTAAACCAAATATTATGATCTTGAAATCCTCAAACCACAAGTATGTTATGTGCTTTGTCATTTTTTGAATTATCCACTTAATTCTTTCAAAAATAAATTGATACACTACTTATTACATGTTTAATAAAGTTTATGAACAAGTATAGTTTAGTTTATGTTTATTAAAATGGTTTCTGATAAAATAATAATTGAGCTATAAACTATTTATTATTTGGTAAACCAATTTTTAAAACATTTGTCAACGTAAAACTTGTATTACCAAAATAGTGTATATATTTAATAATGATAATGAAAATATTAATAAATAAATAAATAATCATAATAATAATAATATCAATATAAGTTGACTATTTTGATGTCTAAATGGTGTTCTTTTCATCAATGTGAGTTTGGTTATTGTATTATTAAAAAATAATTTTATATATTTTAAATATTTTAATAATAATAATAATGAAAATATTAATAATAAATAATGATTTTAGATTATAACAATAGTGTAAATATCGTTGTCACTTAATGGCAAAGTAGAAAAATAAGTTTTTTTGGAGGAGGATTAGTTTTTGGGGAATTTGTCAATAGTTTCCGAAGAGACAATTTCTTATAAATTATTTTTTGTTTTTTGATGGTTTATATAAATCAATTTTTAAGAGTGTTTGGTTTAACTTCTATTTATAAAAAATATAAATCATTTCATAAACTCCACCAAAATGAATTTAAAGCATTGATATTTTGATGAGACAATTAAGTCATGTTTGGTTGTTATTTAAGCAAAATTTCGTTAGGTTGGTTTAAATGACAACTAAACATGATCTTAATATATCATTATTTTTAAAACTTAATGTATTAAGCACTAATGGGTGATTCGTGCAATTAATATTTATACTGTTAATATACGTTGAGATGATTTAGTCATCTTTACATAATATGATTAAAAAATGTAGTGTTTACATACTTGTATAGAATTTTTTTTTTTAATCTAACGGTTAAGTAATATCACAAAATAGTTTATGTGCTCTGTATTAAGTTCACATTTCTAGACGGACAGGACGGATAAAAAACATGCCATCAAGTTAATCGCAATGGTTTTGTAGTGGTTGTTATCCCTTTCAAAAATGTGTAAAAGTTTGAAGATTAATTGTTTTATTATGAAAAGGAAATTAGATATATCAATATATATATATATATATATATATATTTGAAATAAATTACATTAAATTTATTAAATTAAATACGTTCAAAATTTCATAAATATAGAATATTCTTGAGGAAAGGCTAATATTGGCATTCCACGTAATCAAATATCCATGACACGGTGTCAGGTCTAAAAGTGTTGACGTGGTGGAAAATTCACCTTGTCATCCTACTTTTTCTTCTCCTCTCTTCTTCTTCTTCTTGTACGTTTTCCTTCTCCCCAGAGAGAGATTCGAGAATAGGGAAAGTGAATCCCTCCTAGTAGATATGTCTAAGCTGTTGCTTCTGCACGCTCCTCACATCACCCCAAGTATTCACCATCGGACCTTCAGTGTTGTCGCAATCCTTTCCAGACCAAACTTCACACACTCTCTCTCCCCTCTCGTGTCCAAACCCCACTTTCCTAACTCTCCCCACACTCGCCTCTCAAATCCTTCCGCTCTCCTCTTCCAATCTCTTCTTTCCTCTCCAATCCCCCACCACGCGAAGAACTTCTCCGCACGAGCTTTCGACGATTCGTCCTCCTCTCTAGAGACCAAAAATGAACAACAACAAAAGAAGGAAGAAGAAGTTTCGATGATTAAAGATGAGAATTATCCAAATGGAGAGTTTGTGTATGAGAAGAGGAATGTTTGGAAAAGTTTCGTGGTGAAGCTTCGGATGCTGATTGCTTTCCCTTGGCAACGCATTCGCAAGGGCAGTGTCTTGAACATGAAATTGCGCGGCCAGGTTTTTTTTATATTTATCTTTATTTTTCTTACTTCCATCGCGTTTGAATGTGAAAATTGTTTTATATATTTATTTGCTTTAAAACGTTATAAATGTGCTTGATAAATGCCATTTAGAATTGATAGTGTAATTTGAGGTAACATTGGGAGGGGATTCAATTGATAGTTATGTCTCTCGAGTCTCGACTTTTGAAGACGGTGTGTTTTAGATGACATCTTGATAGACTCCAGTGTATTTTTAGTTGTTAAACGTTTTTAAAGATGGTAAGTATAAGGTTTTTATTTCCTGAATAAAGATGATAAGCTGATAACTTCTATTTTAGTATTTGATATCTTGCTTTTATGTTGTAGTTCAGATTATTCTACTCTTCTTTTATGTTCAGATATCTGATCAGCTGAAGAGCCGTTTCTCTTCAGGGCTATCTCTACCTCAAATTTGTGAAAATTTCATAAAAGCAGCTTATGATCCTCGTATTGCTGGTATCTATCTTCATATTGAACCCTTGAATTGCGGGTGGGGAAAAGTTGAAGAAATTCGGAGGCACATATTGGATTTTAAGAAGTCAGGTACCTTCTTGAAGATTAATTAGTGTTCTTTTGCCTGAAAGCTATTCAGCTTTTATCAGAAACTCAGAGTAAAGTGGTATACTAAACAAGTTGGGGCTTTGAGCGAACAGTGATTTGCATAACTGATCCCTAGTTGAGTGTACACTGCAGCACCGCTTAAGAGTCTGCTTGTGCGGTGAATTTGTCATTTGGATTTCTTATAAGTTATAAGTCCACATATCTCATTCAGATTACCAATTGTTACTGTGTCTTAAATATTGAGCGTACTATTGTAAAAAAATGTCTTAAATATTGGTTGTAGAATCTGAGTTATATCATTCGGAAATTATGAAGCTCCTTAGAAATTATTGGTCATCTTATCTCTTTACCATCTGAAATGTATTGATCTGTATTATGTCCATCGTATTACTCGTGTTATTCTTAAGAACAAGCTCTTACAAGTACTGGATGAGGACCAATAATTTTAACCTTTCATGACACTTGTAGGTAAATTCATCGTTGGCTATGTCCCTGTGTGTGGAGAAAAAGAGTACTACCTTGCCTGTGCGTGTGAAGAGTTATATGCCCCTCCAAGTGCTTATTTCTTTTTGTATGGTTTGACTGTTCAAGCATCATTTCTTGGAGGTTAGTTGATATTTCCTTGTTTTTCATAATATCTCTTGAGATTAGACAAACGGAAGCTTTTACTCGTGAATTTATTTATAAAAAAATGTTTGCATTAGAATGGCCTCAAAACATTTTTCTTTTGTTATTGGGTTTTATGCACACAAAGGTATATTGGTTGCCTCTTAAAGATAATTTATACGGAATATTTAACTTTAAACATCATGTGGATTTTTTTTTTTTAATTTCTTTTGCTGCCATTATCATAGCTCATCAATTGGTTAAGCTGCAGTAGTTCCGTAAGGCAGTCTTGCGAAAATAAAAGCAAAAAAAAGGAGAAAAAAGAAAGGACTTGTTCCGAGTGGGACTATCAAAATGGTTGATCTGAGTTAACATGTTTCTAGTGCATAATTTGTCAAAAAAAGAAGAAAGATAAATCTATGTTAACTCTAGCTGGGAGGGAATGATTCATTATTTTGCTCACTTAGTGTGATACTGGCCTATAAGACTTTGGCTGCACCAGAATGAGTGTTTTGCAGTTTGAAGAATTTCCACTTACCTATTTAGTGCTGCTTTATAGACACAAATTTGTAGCTTTGTACTGTTCTTCCTTACTTGACCTTTCAGCTTGTTTCTACTTTCTAATGTGAATTAGTGAGTATTCTTGCTACAATGTTTTTAGTTTATTTTTTTTGAAGAGCAAACAAAGATCAATTTATTAATATAAAGGGCGTAGTAAACCAGTCAAAAAAACTGGGATACCCTAAGATCTTCAGCTAAGTACAGCAACTCAAACCAGACAAAACATCATGCGTCATATTCTTGCTACAATGGTGAACACAGTTTTCATTGTCTGCTGGCTCACCCCATAATTAATAGCCTCCTGTGTGATGGCACTATCCATTAAGGTCTTTCCTTTAGATTATTATTTGAATTATCTTGGACTAAGTTTCTAATTTTTTAATTTGAAAAAGATACGAGTATATTACGGTAAATAAGAGACTAAATTAGAAGCATGAAAATGTTGCCCCTATTTGAAACCATTGACTTGCTAAAATTAGCAGTCTTTCTCTGCTGAAATTTTGATTAAGTAATTAAGCTACTTCTCCTTGTTATGAAAACAGAATACCTCTAAGGATCATATGTCTATAGAGATTATTAAATAGCATTGGCCGGTTGAAAAGTTTAAACGGCACTTAATTGAATTGAGTTTCAGCATCCCTTCCCTCTGCCAAGAAGCTTATCTTGGAGCCTTTTGCGATTATACCTGGAAACTGCATTTGGGACTGTTGTTTAAATATGCTAATACTTGACACATGAATATCATTGCACTGGTTAATCAATTCAGTTATCGTGACATGTAAAGTAGGAAGTATAGAGAGCATTTTATACTGTTAACGAGGAGTCCATTTGCAACTCATAGATTCCTATAAGAGGAATTATAGTTGGCTTTGCTTTGACTTCAATTACCTATGCCTTTAAATGACATTTATGCATAAGAAATCCTTACCAAACCTGCAGTTGTTTGTAAATATTTGTGCTGTAGCCATGGCTGGTAACATGATTAATAGCTTTTGGGTGCTGTAAATTGCAGGTGTGTTTGAGAATGTAGGTATTGAACCACAAGTGGAAAGGATTGGTAAATACAAAAGTACAGGAGATCAACTTTCTCGGACAACTATATCTGAAGAAAATTTTGAGATGCTGACTGCATTGCTTGATAACATCTATGAGAATTGGCTGGATGTAGTTTCTTCTACAAAAGGTGCTTTACTCTTTTATGGATTTTGCTCAATCTTAAAATTATCAAATGAAATTTATGGGCTTTGGCTGCAAAAATTTATGCAGGAAAGAACCGAGAAGATATTGAGAACTTCATTAATGAAGGGGTCTACAAAGTAGAAAGGATGAAAGAAAAGGGCTTGATAACAGATATACACTATGATGATGAGGTATAGAAACCTTTACTTCTTTGTTTTGAAGTTGAGACAAGTAAATAAGAAAGAATCAATATCTTCTAGTTGAGTGCAGAACTTAAAATTTTGGTCTATCTATAAGGTGGGACTGCACTTCCATTTGTATGTGGGTCCACATATTCTTGATAATAGTTTTTCTAATTTAAGAGAAACTTTAAATTTGTTTACAGTAGAGGAACTTTCACACCATGGTACCCAAATGAGGAAAAAAAGAAAAAAAATTGCAAAACATTGATTCCCGAATAATGTTATATTAATTCATCGATTGTATGTAAGTTCTTGACAGCCATCCGTATCATTTCATATTTTCTATTGGGCATTGTGGCAATGATGGCCATCAATGTGAGAGTGGTTTAAGCTAGCTTTCTTGATTTGTTAATGCTTTTTATTTTTATTTTTAAATCCCTGCAGGTTATCTCCATGTTAAAAGAGAAACTTGGAGTCGAAAAGAATAAAAATCTTCCTATGGTTGATTACAGGTAGTCAGTCCACTTCTCACTGTAGCTATAATTTTGCATACAAGTACACCGTTTCCAAGATTTAGAGCAGTTACATTTTACTTAGGCAAACAAACCTTGGTTTGATTACTGCATTATGTTCAAGGCATTATACTTGAACAGTTTCCTCAACTCTTTTCGATCTTTCAATCCAAAAAGCATGATTTTTTTGTTCAATAAAAGAAAAACTTCATTAAAAGGTGTCAAGGGGGTGCAACTCCATTACAAAAGGGTCGTCTACAATTTGAAAGATCTATGAACTCCACCCCAAGTACAAGGGGAACCAATGCAAAAAGCATAATAGTAACTATATGATTTTACTCAAGTGAGTTCTTGCCATGTGCTACACTTTTCTTTGACAAGAAGTGTGAACAGTTTTAAGAATCTATATCTCTTGACAGGCTTGATGAGAAACGAACTATTCCATTTGCCCTTTTATGCTTTGTATATCTTCTTCTAGAGACTATAGTTACAATTGAACCTTAACAATCCCTTCTTGATACATTGAGATTCTCGGCATGTGTCTAAATTTTCTCTAACTTTCTTTTTGGGGGGTGCGGGTGGGGGCATGGTCTTTCACCATATTAGCTGCTTCAAAAATTAAAATTGTCTTGAAGTTTTATTAATCAACAGCACACACGCATCCTGGCCTTTAATTGGCTTGTTATATGTTTATTACAAGTTTCATGTTTCTTGATATGATTTCTTATGATTCTTCAATCAAACTAGTTTCCTATTTATGCAGTCTCTGTCAACTTGGACGTTTCATGAACTTTTTCCCCCTGGTATAACTGCAGGAAGTATTCTGGAGTTAGGAAATGGACTCTTGGTTTAACAGGTGGCAAAGACCAAATAGCCGTGATCAGAGCCTCTGGGAGCATTAGTCGTGTACGGAGTCCATTAAGTGTGCCTAGTTCGGGTATCATTGGGGAGCAATTCATTGAGAAGATTCGTAGCGTAAGAGGTATACCAGTATACTTGAGTCTACCCGTCCACCTCCATTAGTCAACTGTGTTCCCGTTGTTATTTGATGTCTAGATGAAGAACTAAAATTGTAATTTTCTTCTCACAAAATTTTGACTGAGATGTGACATTTAACTCAACCACATCCTATGAGATGAGCACATGCTAATTATATTCGCATCTACTACACGTTTCCTATGATTGTGGTACATACTACAAAGTAGCTTTGATATCAAATTTTTTTAAGTCAACAAATTGATTAGTAACAATGCAGTAAAAATACATACACATGTTCACATTTTTTCTGGGATTAAAGTACGAAGTAACTTAGTGGTCTATACTGTGTTTTTAATCTATTTTTCGTATTAACACGCATGACTTTTTTTTTTGCTCCAGAAATTGGGATTGCTGTGTTTGAAGGCTTTTACTGTATTTTTACTTCTCTAGATTAGCTACTGGTTTTTGGCATCTTCTTTGGTAGTAATTTCTTTTCCTGGTGACTGCTGCATTTTTTTTCTCAGATTCCAAAAAATATAAGGCTGCTATCATCCGAATTGACAGTCCAGGAGGTGATGCTCTTGCTTCTGATTTGTAAGTACTGCTATTTATACCTTTTTGATTTTTAATGAACTCATTATCGGTACTTGAACAATTAAGAAAGTTGATATTTTGTTATCGAGTTATGTGTCTATGTGTATTTATATATATATAATATGCATATTCTATATACATTTCCTTTTGCCCTTTTGTAAAGTGATTGTGATGTTTCTTTATGTTGAATTTTTAATTGAAATTCAAGGATTAGGCACTCTGTTTTATCTTTAGGTTAGTTTCTGAACATTCTGTAATCTGTAGAAATCCCTGGAGATGGTTTTGGTATTGTTGAAAATAAGAATTGAAAAGAAATTTTCTTTCTTATTGATTGAATTAAAAGAATACAATTGACCCAATATATAGACTTATGAATACTAAGTCTGATAGGAATAAGATACAACAATTAGATAAGATAAATATGATCCAAGCCTACTAAAACACTCATTAAGAATCTTATTAGACTCTCAACACTCCCGCTCAAGTTGGAGTATAGATATCATATGCACCCAACTTGTTACAAATAAATCTGCTAACTGATCAATCGACTTCACATGTCTGGTACTAATCATACTTTGTAGAAGTTTTTCTCGAACAACATGACAATCAACTTCAATATGTTTAGTTCTCCCATGAAACATTATTTGCGATATGAATAGCTACATGATTGTCACACACCAAGCTCAGAGGACTTGATTGGTTAACCCCAAGTTCCGCTAACAACTGCTTTAGCCAAACCATCTCACAGATAGTATGCACCATTGCTCTATATTCAGATTCAGCACTCGACCTAGCAACCATAGTTTGCTTCTTACTTTTCCATGATACTAAATTACCTCCAATAAATACACAATACCCAGTAATGGACATTATATCAGATGGAGAATTGGCCCAATCTGCATCAGTATAACCCTCAACTTGAGCATGACCATGATTTTGATGAAGTAAACCACGACCAGAGCACTCTTAAGATATCTCAAAATTCGAATAACAGCATCCCAATGACTAGTTCGTGGAGTATCGAGAAATTGACTAACCCCACTGGTTGCAAATGAAATTCCAACCAAACGCCTATATTACCTTGGATCAAATATTAAATCAGATCGACTGTAAGTTTTGTGTTGGGATCCATAAGACTATCTATAGGCTTACCCCCTAACATTCCAGTATCAGTCAACAAATCAAGAACGTATTTACGCTGAGATAAAGAAACACCATAACGAGATATAGCAACCTCAATACTCAAGAAGTATCTCAATTCCCCTAAATCTTTTATTTGGAATTTAGTACTCAAGAACTGTTTCAGTGCTAGAATTCCTTCTTTGTCATCTCCTGTGATCACAATATCATCCACATATACAATTAACAATATTCTACCTACCTCACTATCTTTATAAAATATAGAATGATCTACACATCTGCTGAGACCAAAATTAATTACTACTTCAAACTGACCAAACCACGCTCGATGAGATTGTTTCAAGCCATATAGAGATTTCTTTAATTGAAATACTAACCCAAAATCCCCCTGAGCAACAAATCAGGGTGGTTGCTCCATGTATACTTCTTCTTGAAAATCACCATTTATAAACGCATTTTTCACATCCAATTGATGTAGATGCCAATTAAAAGTAATTGCTAGAGAGATAAACACACGAATAGACGTAATCTTCGCCATTGTAGATAATGTCTTAGCATAGTCAATACCATATACCTGTGTATACCCTTTTGTTACTAGGCGAGCTTTTAATCTGTCAATAGTACCATCAGGATGAACCTTTATAGTATATACCCAGCCACAACCAACAACAGATTTCCCATATGGAGGAACCAAGTCCCATGTATCATCAGTACTCAAAGCATGTATCTCTTCATTCATAGCTTATTTCCACCTAGAATGAGACAAAACTTCTCAAAATTAGCAATCGGATGAGCAATACATAAACTTTTACCTTTACAGAGAGTAATAGGATGATTATACTCAAATGATGAAGAATGATTGAGATCTGTCAATAAGGGAGCAATTAGTGGAGCAGCAGAGGCAGAAGGTTGTGGAAGACGGGAGTAAACTTGCAACGGAGGAGCATATGATGAAGAGAGTAATGGAGGAGGATCTGACTGTGTAAAGACTATGGGAACAGGTAATAGACAAGGAAATGAATCCGCCAGATCTGAGATAGAATGAGGCTTAGAGTAATATGGAGTAGACTCAAAGAATGTAACATCGGCACAAACAAAGTGCTTGTGTAGTGGGGGATTATAACAACGATAACTTTTTTGTGTACGAGAATAGCCTAAAAAAATACACTTTATAAAGTCGGGATTGAGTTTGTCAACTCCTGGACGGAGCTGATGAACAAAACAAACAGATCTGAAGACACAGAGAGATGTAAAAGGCAACATCTCTAGGAAAGAGCACGGAGTGGGAGGTTTGGCCATCAAGAATAGAGGATGACATACGGTTGATTAATTAACATGCAGCCATAACGACCTCACTCCAAAACAAATTGGGGATATTCATATGAAATAAGAGAGTACGAGCAATATCCATAAGATGATTTTTGTGGTCTGCAACCCCATTTTGTTGGGATGTATGAAAGCAATATGACTGATGAATAATGCGAGACTTAGTCATAAACGTTGTAAAAGCTCAGAAAAATACTCACGAGCATTATCACTACGGAGAATTTCAACAGATATGTCAAATCAGGTTTTTATCTCAGCACAAAAGACAAAAAATAAAAAACAACTCAGAACGGTCTTTCATTAAATAAAGTCGGGTAAGCATGGAATAATCATCCACAAAGGTAATGAAATACCGAAATCCAAGTTTGGAAGTCACGCGACTTGGACCCCAAATATCAGAATGTACTAACATAAAAGGACTAGACACAATTATTAATTCGGGAAGGAAACGACACACGATGATGCTTACCCAATTGACACGACTCACATTCTAACGACGAAACATGACTCAAAGTAGGAACTAACTTTTTCAGCTTCTCTAAGGACGGATGACCAAAATGACAATGTAATCGAGCAAGCAATGGGTGATGGGATAGGATCAAAGTTTATACAGGCCATCTGATTCATGCCCTCCACCAATTATCTTCCTTATCTTCAAATCCTGGTTAAGAACAAAATTATGGAGAAAAGTGACAGAACAATTAAGGCGTTTTGTAAGCTGACTAACAGATATCAAATTATACTGAGAAAAGGGAGAATAAAGTACAGATGATAAAGACATAGAAGAATTAGGGTGCACAATGCCAATGCCACTAGCAGTGGTTTTAGATCCATCTGCAAGAGTAATATCAGGAAAAGACGAAAAGTGATAAAAACTAGAGAAAACATCAATGGTACCTGACAAATGATTAGAAGTTGCAAAGTCAAGGACTCAAAGTCTGGATGAAGAGTTACTAGATGATAGACAAGCTTTTGGTGTACGTTTCTGGGTGGAAAGGGTAGTCAAGGAAGATGTCTGGTTGGCCTTATACTGTAAGAACTCATCATACTCATATCTTTGGAAACCATAAGAGAAGTTGAAGGCACAAAATTTGAGGTAAGTCCATACTCAATAGAATCAGAAGCCATATTATTAGCAATCACGGGACGACCAACTAACTTCCAACACGTCTCTCGAGTATGCCCGTAACTATGGCAGTATGTACATTGACTAAGTGAACCTTGATTATGACCAAATAACTTTCAACAAATCTCCCAAGTATGCTCGGAACGATGGCAGGACCTACATTGACGAGCAAAATTACTACCACGACCAAGTGAAGTTTTAATATGAAGTCTTGGATGGGAAGACACACCAGAGATAGTCTTGGATTCCATTGTGAATTTCTAAAAAAAATTATTCCATGCAGAAGATAAAGTTACAAGGAAAGAGAGGGAACATAATTTTTTTTTTTGGGTACAAATCTATCAATTTTTTTGCGTCAATGAACAGTGCCGATGAATATTGCTCGATGAAGAGTACAGGATGAATAGTGTGCGATGAATGGTGCCGAATTTTTTTTTTAAAGAAATAAGAAAAAAATTTATTCAAGATCCCAAGAGAGATCTTGCTCTGATACCATGTTGAAAATAAGAATTGAAAAGAAATTCTCTTTCTTATTGATTGAATAAAAAGTATAATTGACCCAATATATAGATTTATGAATGCTAAGTCTAATAGAAATAGGACACAACAATTAGATAAGATAAATATGATCCAAGCCTGCTAGGACACTCATTAAGAATCTTATTAGGACTCTCAACAGGTATCTATTCAAATGTCTCTTTGCTTTTTCTAATATTAAGGTATGAGTACAAGTATTAGATTTTCCATTTCTAATGCATAGACTTTGATGTCAGTAAGATCTCCATGGACTTTGAGATTTTTGGAAACTTTGTATCGGGTGAAGATTGATTTGGAAAGAGAAGACTCAGTTAATTAGAAGCCTAGTCCAGAAAAAGGTTTTGAGATGAGATCTTTTGACAAGTCTCGTATTGGTGGAGCTAACGTGGGAGGTTCGCCAAATTTCCCTTGGAAAGCTATTTGGTGTCCTTGTGCTCCAAGGAAAGTAAGTTTTTTTTTGCATGGGAGGCCGCTTGGGGAAAGATCCTTACTTTGGACAATTTACAAAAGAGGGGAAAAGTGCTTGTTAATAGGTTTTTTATTTGTAAATGTTGTGCCGAGTCCGTTGTTCATCTTTTGTTGGAGTGTACGTTGGTTAGAAGCTTATAGGAGATGGATTATCGATTGGGGATCTCTTGGGTGATTGTTGGCTCCGTTAAAGATGAAATTTGGGCTTGGAATGGCTTAAAGGCTTTTAAGGATATAAAGAAGGCTTATTCACTAATTCCCCTTTCTATTTTTTTTTGGGTTGTGTGGAACAAAAGAAACCGTAGAGCTTTTGAGGACTTTGAAAGATCCATAGAGGTTGTTAGGGATAGATGGTTTAATCCTTTCATTTTTTGGTTTAGAAGGAATCTTTTTGTAAATGAGGAGGAGCTTCTAGATTTTGTGGAGCTTATTTCTTGTAATTAGCCTTTAGCCTTGAGTTGCATCCTCTTGATGCTTTTTTAATAAAAAATTTTACTTATAAAAAAAAGATCTCCATATATCGTCATAATGTTGAGAAACACTGAACAACTGGTGGAAATATGGTGATGTTTTGTTGAATAAAATGACATTTATTACATAATTAACCTAGTTAAGAAATAGTATTTTTAAGTTTCAATAGTTGTCATATTGGATGGGAGCTTACTTGATGGAGCACACAATAAAGATTAGAATTAGAGATTTTAATCTAAGAATTTGGGGTATTTTAATTATGAAGATAATTATGTAATTGAAAATATTATGGATATTTAGAGTTTAGGAAATTATTATATATTTAAGTTAAGTTAGTTTCTTTATCGGTCTAGGACTAGGGTTTCTAAGATCCCTATATAAGAGACGTCCTATGTTATTTTTACTTAGCTTTGAATGAATGAATGAAAAACAAATGATTGAAATCAACTAACTTTGAGATTGAGTTTGTTCTTCACGCCCTGTGATTAGGTTGTGGCATTCCATGTGGTTTGGATTGTTTATCTTTATTTTCTTGTTATTGTGTTTTTGCCTCTAATGTTCTAAGCTAAAAGATCCTTCTTCATCATCATCAACTTCATCACTGTCACTTGCCTAAAAACATGCTGACTTGTGTGAGAGAGAGAGTTGAACAGTATAGAGACTGGAGGGAAAATTTTGTCTGCCACTCTCCGTCGCTTTTTAGTGTGTACCGCCACCACCATCAGGATCTGAAATGTCCGGTGACCACAACCCTTAAGTCTCAGCCGGTCCCTATGCCGGAATCTCTGCTGAATGCCGGCGTTGGTGTCATAAAACTCGTAATCAGAATAGGGGCACACCACTCGGATCGGAATTCTCTGATCTACTCGTCCCGTCCGCCATCACACCTTCATTTCCTCGGATTCCTCCGCACTGAAGCCACAAAACTTTTTCTGAATCTGCGGCCTTAGATTCACCTGCTTCCAGACATTTTCTGGCCACCAAAACCACCTTACCAGAACTGAGATTCTCTGATCTCCTTATTCCGTAAGTTTCGCAGGGAATTGATGTTTAAGCTGCCGTCACGCGATCCGTGCACCAGCAAGCTGAGCCGAGCCGAATCCTTTAGCCACTTTTGAACTGCTCCGAATCGTATTCTAGCTGGATAATCAGGTTTTTATTTTTATTTTATTTTCCTGCTTTTCTGTAATTAAAAGAGACAAAAAAACACAACAAATATAATTGACAGAAAAAAACAGAAATTTCTTTTTTTTATATAAAAAAAGTTTATGTTTAAGCACTTTTAGTTGTTTATCATGTCTTACCGTACTTGGGCGCGTTTTCAAAGCGTGCAAGCTTAGCTATCAATTAACTACTCCCATTTGGATGAGATTGAATCCAAAGTGATAAAGTATTGTTGACCTTTTTTATAAATAAAAAATTTATTAAAAGGCACCAAGAGGGTGCAACTCAAAGCTCAAGGCTATTTACAACGAAGGAAGTCCACCAAATCAAAAAAATCATTATTACAAAGAAATTCCTTCTAAACCAAAAGTTGAGGGTATTGAACCAGGTATCTCTAATAATTCCAATAGGTCTCTCCACTCCATCAAAAGCTCCCCGATTCCTTTTTCTCGATATTATCCAATAAATAGAGTGTGGAATCAAAGACAAAGCCTTCTTGACCTCCTTAGAAGCTCTCAAACCACTCCAAGCTCAAATTTTATTTTTTACGAAGCCTGCAACCACCCGAGAAACTCCCATAATTTTATAAGCTATCTCCTATAAACTTCTAGCTAAAGAGCACTCCATCAAGAGATGAACCATGGACTCGACACACTTGTTAAAAATATAACACCTATTAACAATCAATTTTCCCCTTCTTTATAGATTGTCAAGAGTAAGAATTTTCTCCTATAAGGCCTGTCACACGAAAAAAAAACTTACTTTTTTGGGAGCGTGGGAGTACCAAATTGCTTTCCAAAGAAAATTGGAATGACCATTCGAAAGCGCTCTATCAAGGAGGATTTTATAAAGATCTTTTCACTTTAAAACCTTTTTCGTGGCAAGGTCGCCATTTCATCACATCCTCTCTACCTATCTCAATCTTGAAATTATATAAAGTTTCCGAAAACATTGCAATCTTTTCTACTTCTCAATCTTGAACATTACTGATAAATGGCACAACCCAAGAGACCCTTTCATTAGTCAAGGAGTAACAAGAGCTAACTTGAGCTTCTTTATCTCTAACAATATTGAAAATGCTTGGAAACTTGTCCTTTAAGGGAGTGTTGCCACACCAAATATCGTATCAAAATCGAGTACTAACTCCATTATCCACCAATATCTCAACAAAAGGCCGAAAGTCCTCCCACTCTTTCCGAATCCATTTCCAAACCCCCACTCCATAAGCCCCCCACGCCTCCTTCAATATCCACCCATCATGATCCATCCCAAACTTTGCTTCCACCACTTTTCTCCACATATGATTTCTCTCAACACGAAACCTCCAAAGTCATTTGCCAAGAAGAGCCTTATTCAGTAAGGAGATAGATTTAATACCAAGCCTCCCTCTTTGCAAAGGTTGTTTAACCACACTCCAGTTAACCAAATGGTACTTATATTCCTCTGTTGTGTTATCCCAAGGGAATCTTCTTTGAATGCTCTCAAATATATTAGCCACCGAATTCGGAATAGGGAAAAGAGACAAATAATAGATGGGAAGGTTGGAGAGAGTGCTCTTTATAAGAGTGAGTCTACCTCCTTTTGAAAGTGATGATTTTTCCACCCAGACAACCGTTTCTCAAACTTTTTCACAATCGAGTTCCAAATACTTTTATCTTTGAATTTAGCTCCCAGCGGAAAACCAAGAGATAAGAAGTAGGGAGAGTTCCCATCTTGCACTCCAATAAGCTAGCAAGGAATCAACCGTTATCAACTTCTCCAAGAGGGATTAAGTCACTTTTACCAAGATTGACCTTAAGACCCGACACCGCCTCAAAACAAAGAAGAATGCATCGAAGGTGTAAAATCTGAGTGGCATCATCTCCACAAAAAACAATCGTATCATTGGCAAAAAGAAGATGAAAAACATTCACGCTACTGCCATTACTTCCAATTTTGAAATCGCTTAACAAGCCCTTCTTCACCGCTTTTGCCAATATCTTGCTAAATGCCTCCATAACCAAGGTAAACAAGAAGGAAGACAAGGGATCCTTTTGCCTAAGGCCTTTAGAGGCTCTAAAAAAAACCAGAGGGACTTCCATTAACCAGAATAGAGAAGGAAGTAGAGGAAATACACTTAAGAATCCACATGCACCATTTATCTCCAAATCCCATTATTCGCAATAAATAAATAACAAATCTCCAACTAAAATGATCATACACTTTTTTTATATCAAGTTTACAAATCACCTCTCTCCCACCATTCTTAAGATGAGCATCGACCACTTCGTTGGCTATCAAGATGGCATCCAAGATTTGTCTTCTTTCTATAAATGCATTTTGATGAGGGCTCACTACTTTTCGCATCACCTCCTTCAATCTAAAAGGTACCACTTTCGATAAAAGCTTGTAGATGCATCCCACAAGACTAATATGTCTAAAATTTTTAATATTAGATGTCCCCACTTTTTTTGGGATAAGGGTGACTGTTAGGCATGATGACCCAAGTTTGGGAGAAACTTGGGCTTGAAGAGTTTGCCAAGCAAAAGCCCAATATATGATGTAGGAGACCATATGAACCCAAAAGCTTAACCTAATGGATTCTGGTTCCACCACCATATATATGTCATTCACTTATCTAGTTTTTTCTCCATGTGAGATTAATTTTCCACATCTCTTTACTCACATGTGAATATTCCCAACAATCTCCCCCTCACATGTGAGTCTCTATTGCTCCACTCACCATCATGCTTATACAAACTCCAAACTTGCACCATAGTCCAACAGGCACACCTGGAAAGTCACCCGTTCTCCTGTAGAGGTTAGAGAACCATACACGACTTTCAACAACGAGCTTCAAAGACTACACCTTTCGAACCACACGGACTTACCCGTGCGAGCATCACCTGCTCGCTACACAAGTCACCTTGTTCGCGCTACACGAGTCCCTCGAGCTCCCCCTGTTGCTTGACTATATTACTGTATGCATCCCGAAGTTCACCGCATGATTTGGTCACGTCCAGCCGAATCATCGGCTCTGATACCACTTGTTAGGCATGATGACACAAGTTTGGGAAAAACTTGGGCTTGGAGAGTCTGCCAAGCAAAGACCCAATATATGATGCAGGAGACCATATGAACCCAAAAACTTAAGCTAATGGGTTCTGATTCCACCATTCATTTATCTAGTTTTTTCTCCATGTGGGATTGATTTTCTATATCTCTTTACTCACATGTGAATATTCCCAACAGTGATAAAAGTGGCATTTAGGCTATTCACAAACTCTCCTGAAAAGTGAAACTCCTCAAAGACTCGAACAATATCCCTCTTAAACACCTCCCAATTATGAGGTAGAAAAGACATAGTAAAACCATCGGGTCCCATATCTCCATCACAATTTCGAAGAGCAATATAAATTTATTCCTCAGTACAAGGACGCTCAAGCCAAACAACTTCTGTCTCATCAATTCTAGAAAAAATTATCCCATCCAAATTCGGTCGACTATTCTACGACTCCTTATAGAGATTCTCATAGAACTCACTGATCGCCCCTTTTATACTGTTTTCCTCTTCAAACACAGAACCATTCCCCTTAATTGAGCTAATAAAATTATATCTCCTATGCGTATTGCCCATACGATGGAAGTACTTAGTATTTTAATCACCTTATCTGAGCCAGAATTCGCTAGATTTTTGCCCCCAAGAAATTTCCACCATGGAAATGAGTTTAGCCAACTCCTTCTTTGCTTACACCCTTCTATCAATATCCATTCTCAACAGACCCTCACTAACCTCTTTCTCATCAATCCCATTGATTTCACCCAACAGAGCATTAATAGTGGAGTTGACTTTGCCAAAGGACTCTTTATTCCATTTTTTAATTTCTTCTTTAACTCACTTCAGTTTCTTTGCCACAACAAAGCTAGCAGCACCATTAATATTATAGTCATCCCACCAACCTTTAACAAGATCCCAAAACTCATCTATCCCCAACCACATGTTCTCAAACCGAAACGGGGTTTGACCCCATTATACCTCCAACTTTAAGATCAATGGGGTGATGATCTGACATAGACCGGGGGAGGAGCTTCTGACTCAAATCAAGACATTGAGCTTCCCAACAAGCAGAAACAAGGAACCGGTCTATCCTTGATAAAGAAGGAGAATCTCTGAAGTTCGATCAAGTAAAGGTCATGGCCCCTCACAAACTCTAAAAACTCCTTCATCGACGTAGTTTCATGAGACCCACCGGATCTCTCATGAGGATATAGCATAGCATTAAAGTCACCTCCCACCACCCAAGGATTCATCTCAGAAACGACCTTTGTTACCACTCTCACCAGGAACATAAACACTAGACATAACGCAATTCCCACTCTTTAAAAGTCCTTTGAAAACACAAGAAATTGAATACAAGCCCACCTGGACATCTACCAAATCCAGAAGTCTCATATCCCATATAACAATTACTCCCCCTAAAGCACCTATGGACGGCAAAGCTTTCCAACTACAAGACCTTATACCCCATAGGCTATGAATGATCAACTCATCCACTTCTTCCAATTTAGTCTCTTGAAGACACACCAATACCCCATTCCATTTTCTAAGATAATGCTGAATTGAATCCTTCTTCGCCAAATCATTGACTCCTCAAACATTCCACGAGATTAATTTCCACTTCATTGAAACCTATGTCAAACCCACTCCTCCTTGACCTGTACTCCCATTGCTCCTCTTAATTAACATCAAACTCTAGAATTTTAAGTTCTCTAATACCCACCCTAGACTGTTTTCTTCCTGTCGATTAACTACGACAATGGGATTTACATTCCTCGATACGAATCCCCTCAATTTCCTCAAACAATCTGATTGCTTGGTCTTCAACCCCAACTAGGGAAACTCCCACCATCTTATGAAGTTTTTTAACCCAATTTAGAACCCAAGCCGACGCCTTGCAGCTCACCTCAAAATCATCACCCTCTTCCGTCCCCACCCACTTTTCTACCAGATCAACACTTTCCACCAAAGCCAAACACAAATCGTTGACCCTACTGCCCTCACTAACCTTCCCATAAACCACCGGCAAGGAATCCTCATCTACCCCTAAACACTCATCAATACCCACCCATACAAATTTGGTCCAATCCTCAGAGGAAATCAAAAAAGGGGATCAATAACAGAATTCACTAGCATCTGATCCTCACGAGGAATAGCTTGAAAATCACCATAAGTAGCCACAAGATCAATAACTTTAGAAGAAGTCCTTTTCTCTAAAGAGAAAAAAACAACAATTTGCAAAGACGGATTCGATGATGTGTCAGGCAACACAACCACACCAGGTAACAAATCTGGCAAAGACTTTGTCAAAACACCATCAACAGAACCAGCACATTGCGCCACCGGACAAAAGGCTGCAACGATGCTGGAGTCGGCAAAGAGTGACTGGAAAAGGCCTGGTTTGAGTCGCCGGTTTGAGTCGCCGGCAAGCAACGCATCAACCCCATGCGACAAATCTGGCAAATACTTCAAAAAAATACCATCATTTGGATCAACAAACACCAGACCAGAAGGCTGAGACGATGTCGGAGCCGGCAAAGAGAGACCAGAACAGGCCGGGTTTGAGTCGCTGGACAAACCCACGGCGGTCACTTGCTCCAATGTCGGCTCTTTGTGAGGATACGATGCTTGGCCAAAACGCTTGGCCACCCAACGTTTCAACACTTTTCTCCAAACTGGAGGCCTTCTGGGCCTTTTCCAAAAATTAACCAAAGGAGAACCTGGCTCAATTCCTCTTGAGGCCTTGTTTCTTTTAACCCTGCTAAGCCCCAGGCCTAGCCTCTGATATCAATTCCAAAGAAGACTTATCTAACTGGGCCTTGTTACAACCCAACAAGAACTCGAGCCCTGACCCAGAATCCCAACTTGGCTAGCAGATAAGGAAGATTTAAAATTTAAATTTGAAGACAACTTAGTGGATAGCTGTCCTTTATCTTTGTCCACAGTCTTTTCCCAATGTCCCTCCACGCGCGTGATCTTCCATTCATCTTCCTCAAAAGCATTTTCCCTGACTACCATAGCCCAAGACTTCACCTTTTTTGGAGACTTCAACGTAAAACAACTAGAGAGATTAAGACCACAATTAGGACAGCATCAAGACAATGATAGTGGTGCTTCACCCTTGCCTGGCTCCGCCACTAAGTTGGCTTTCTTATCCATACCCACGACGCCATGCTCCACCTCAGAGACCTTGACCTTCCTTGCCTCCCCTCGCCAACCAACCCTGTTAGCTGACCAGAAACAGGTCTAAAGACTTTACTTAATTCAGAAAATGTCTCATAAACACACCACCAACTGCCACTCATTCCGGGAACAAAATGAAAGAGGACCTTCCACTGAAACAAAGTGTCCATTTTTGTTTCGATGTAACCCCAAAATTAGAGATCTGTTCCACTCTCGCCTTCTACGGCACCAACGATTTTCTCCTTTTTCAAATAAGAATTCTGTCCACATTGTCAAAAACCACAAGAACTCTTGTCCATTCAACCAGAGTGAAAACTTCCTCCCTGGAGAAAACTCTAAGATTCGCACCACATTTCAAGACACCCCTTCATTAATTAACTCAAAAAACTTCTTATCAATCACAAAGGATCTGCGACAATCAGTTCTCACCATCCTAATAACTTCTAATCAGAAGAGAATAAACCCATACCAGAACCAAAGAACAGAGATAAGGAAGAGGGAGATGAGAGTTAGAAGGAAGAAAGAGAATAAGAGGAGGAGGGGAGAGAAGAAGAAGGAGAAAAGAAAGGGAGAAGGGAAGCCATTTTCCAATCTGGGGCGCGAGAGACATTGTTGGCGTTATCTTCCTCAAAGCATGAACAAAGTGTATGAGCAACTTAAATATTGGATTCGTTGTAATGAAAGATGGCTTGAAGAATTGAAAAGAAAATATGACTAAGTATGAGTGTAGTTATCGAAAAAAAACTGCTTTGAAGGGTTATGATGATGAAGGTCGTGTTTATAAAAATTATTATTAGGCTTCTACATATGCTTATGATGGTTGTGTTGGGCATGATCGTGCTCATGGAGGTTATGATGAGTATGGTACATATGATGAGCTTGTGATAGAACGGAAGTCTAGCCCAATAGCTTTATCCGAAGATCTAGAGAAGATGATTGGTGAAGGAATGTAAAGAAGTGTTGAAGCTCTATGATGTTGTGACCTTGAAAGATGATCCAGAAATTGATAAATCAAAACGCATTGTCACTGAGGCATTAAATGATGATAGGGAAGATTGAGAAGAGTAGCATATGGAGACTTCGGAATATGAGCGAATCCGGTGCAAAGATGAAGTCACCAACAATGAAGATATTCAAATGGAGGTTGCACCTGTTTAGTAATTTCCATGCGAGGTTGTTTTCGTCGAACCAGTCCAGCAAGATGATGAGTTTGTTGAGCATATTGAGGATGTTGAAAAGGTTCAAGACAAACATGAAGACAAGCTTGATGGTAAGATTGTGGTTATATTTGATACACGTCCTTAATATTGATTTTATCTTGCCTACTTGGTTTCAAGCACCTCGACAACAAACATTTCTAACGAAACTTTTGCACCTACAAAAGACTTAGGCAGTTAGGATTCAATGAGTTTCATTTTTTTTTTATAAGTAGGCTTCAATGAGTTTCATGACCATGCTTTGTTTCTCTAAGCATAAGAGCTTTTGATCCTTCAACATTTTTCAACTCGCGATCGAGTTCTTTCCAAGTGGTGGAAAATAATGAAGTACACAATGAAGATTAGAATTAGGGATTTTTTTTCTAAGAATTGTGGGTATTTTAATTATAGGGATAATTATGTAATTGAAAATATTATGGGTATTTAGAGTTTAAGAAATTATTTTATATTTAAGTTAAGTTAGTTTCCTTATCGTTCTATGACTAGAGTTTGTAAGATCTCTATATGAAAGATGTTCCTATGTTATTTTAGCTTTGAATGAATGAACGAAAAACATATTAGTAAAATCAATCAACTTTGAGATTGAGTTTGTTCTTTGCGCCTTATGATTGAATTGCGGCTTCTCATGTGATTTAGGAAAATTTATATGATTTGGATTTGCTGTGTTTTTGTCTTTAGTGTCTACATCCTTACCTTTTCTATGTAGTGGCTGGGTGGCGGTGGGAGTGATTAGCCAAACAACCTCCTTTGCCTGTGATACCTTTGGTGGGATAGGTTTGGGTTAGTAAAGTTCCAAATGCTGGATCAGGTTAGGTGACTACTTGTAATTGTCTTAGCCTTGTTTCAGTATACAAAATTCACATTTTAACTTGTCCCCTTGTTCCACAAATAAAGAAAATGATCAGAAAGGGACATTCATACGGCATTCATATTTTGAACTTTTGAACCTGGCTCTGGTTTGTAATGGGCTCAGCATAAGGAAAAGTTAGATTCCTAGGTATATTCTTATGAGTGGGTCAGATGATACTTTGAGCATGTTTTAGAGTGGGAACATTTTTGCCTTTCGGATCTGAAGCTTCTTGTGGCACAAAATTTCTTTATACAGGGTTAGATGCCAGACACTTATGTTCAAGGAAAGGAATTAATCAATTTTTGTTTTTATGCTGGCTTAGTGGAGGAACCATTGGATATATGGTCATTCTTTTGCTTTTCATCTCAATTGTTACTGCTAGCAACCTTGGATGATGCCAAGGAGCCACCATCTGATATATTTGGGATTTGAGACCCGCCATATGATATTCATTTATTAGGTCTTGTGACCCAACAAATCATCCTGATTAACCAGTATCAGTTATTTGGTCTCAATCAAATGTGTGGACTACAGTGTACAGTGCACTACATAATGATTTGACATGGAAAAGTTTAGTAGACATAATAGCACAATGTAGGAAGTTCACTCAGAAAGCTAGAGTTATTGATAAAGGGAGGGGCAAAGTGGGAGGAGAAGTAGGGGTTTCAAGACTTCAGGATATAGGTAAGCTGCAATGCTAGCAATATGTTGCAGTTAGCTGCCTTTCCCATATAATTGTGTGGTTTCTGATGCCTTCAAGTATCTTTCATTGTTGTTTTAAACTTCTGCCATCTAATTTTATGTCTTGAGAGTGAGTTATTGACCCACTGCCATTTATATATAGTTTATTAACTAAGCTTGATGTTATCATACATAGAATGTGGAGGGAAATCAGACTTTTGGCTGCATCAAAACCTGTCATTGCATCAATGTCTGATGTGGCAGCAAGTGGAGGGTACTATATGGCAATGGCTGCAGGGACCATTGTAGCTGAAAATTTAACCTTGACTGGTTCAATTGGAGTTGTCTCAGGTAAATCTGATAACTTATTGTTCTCTGATATGAAATTGGTAGGACTTCTAAATAAATAAATAAAAATTAAAGTTGGCTGGGAAGTAAAAAAAAAAATTCTTTTCGTTTTCTAACACTCTTTCTAATATTACATGGACTCATAAAGAAATACATAAAATAAGGGAAAACAAGCCTTAACGGTTGAGCTAGTTATTCTTGTTGTGATATCATTGCGCTTCATAAATATTTATTACATGTTATCTGGTTTAATAATAACCAAAAACTATTTAGTTAATCACTTATAAGTTATAACAATATAAATATGAAAAATTATATATAATTTATAGATAAATGTATTAATATTTATAAAATTATAATTATAATTTATATGCTCTAGAGAGTTAGTAAAAATGTTAAAGTATGTTGAAAAATAATTTTTTTAATTTTTATATCATTTGTATTATTTTAATTAATTACTTATTATTATTTTATTAGAATTTTGAAATGGCCCAACGCCTTCATCTTTTATAAAAACAACATAGGAGAGAGGCATGAATGGACAATTGTTAAACTAATATGTGGGTGATTAATTTATATGTTGAGCCCTTCTCACCAAGTAAAACGAGAGATCATATGTAGAGCTCAAGGCCTAATACCAACCTTGACTATGGTTGCAGATGTCCGTGGGCATGAAACAGTGCATGCCACAACTTTGTAAGAAAATAAGACATGATTTGGTATAGATTATCATTTTTTTAATTTTGTGGTAATCAAATGTATTTCTGAAGAGTAGTCTTGGAGTGAAGCTCAGGCGTTTTCTCCTTGAGCTAGAAAAGCAGCAAAATCATCATTGAAAAAGGCCTTTTGATTTTATTTTATGTTTTAAGTTTCTATGTGCTAATGCCTGAGAATTGTTGCTTTGCAGCGAAGTTTAACTTGGGGAAACTATATGAAAAGATTGGCTTCAATAAGGAGATGATATCAAGAGGAAGATATGCTGAGCTTCTGGCAGCTGATCAGCGACCTTTTAGGTAGGAGGCTTATTGCTTTTATAGTGGGGATTGTTGAGAATCCAGGTTGAGTGTTTGCAGGATATAACCTATCTAGCATTGGGTGGGACAGACTAGGTCTCTTAGTAGGAGTGAGAAAGAGGGCAGGTCCGGAGAGAAAGAGCGGTATTGTTTTTCCAATGTTTTCAAAAACGTAGTTGGAGCGCACCCCGAGGCGGTCCGAAAACACCCTTAGGATTGAAAAAAAGGGCGCTGGTCCCCAAAGGCATACGCCTTTCTGTTGGGGGCGTATGCCACAGGCCCATTGGAATTCCCAAAAGGTGTACACCTTTTTGTTGGGGTGTACATCTTTTCGGCTTGAGGCGTTATAATTATTATTAGTTATTTATTTTTAATAATTAATTATTATTTTTAAAATAAAAAATAAATACTTGAAAGGCTTACACCCAACTCCAATGGGCTTACGCCTCGCTAGGGGTGCGCAAACGGTCGATATGGTCGAAACAATCGGTTAAAAAACCGAAATTTTCGGTAGAAATATTTTTTTAACCGTTTTGACCGATCAAGCCTAGTTCTACTGACATTGACCGACCGATTTCAGTTCGGTCAGTTTTTGGTTAACCGACAATTCACTGTTTTTTTATAAGTTATGTTTGATGATTCCTGTCTCTTGAGCTGCACCTGCTTACAAATTACAATCAATCCTTTACAAATGGGATTAAAGGCACCTGGCTATTAAAAAGGAAATAAAATATAATAAAATAAAACACATTTAAATCATAAATGGTCTTGGAAAATTCAACCTATTTCATTTCCGTAGGACCATATTGTCAATATCAGTTCAAGCAGAGCCTAAGTACTTAACCACTTAAGTACATATTATCCTTTCAAGTTCCATCAACCCAAAAACATATATGGAAATCAAATTAACCCATTCTACTTCAATATAATTTTTTCCCATCCCCCAAAAAAATACATTCACATTCTAATTTTTACTAATCATCCTTGAAATCCTTCCATCAACCTAAAAACATACGATGAAAAACAACCCATTCTATTTCTATGCAACACATCATCCCATCCCCAAAAAATCACACTCACTCTCTAATTTCTAAGCTAATTGTTACTACCAAAATATCTACCCATTGCTCTATTCCTCCATCCTCAAAAAGAAAAGCTCTTATCATATGATCAAATCCCAAAAGCCAATATGAAATGTACCTGCAACAGTGCAATATATCAAAAAATAGCTTGAATAAGACCCAATCAAAGATTCAAAGTAATGTTAAATCAAACACAACTTGCTGCAACTTGTATTTGGGAAGATTTACCATTGAAACTTGGGAGTTGAAATAAAGCAGCTATATAATCAAGTACTCCAATAGATTAAATTCAGGAAGTATAATCTATTATTCATTGGACCATGCATATATTAATATATAGCAGAAAAACACAAATTTGATTAACTAAATGCTATTTACTTACTCCTGCAGTAGCATAGCTAGGATTGCAAAGATAAGATACAAAGAGGTATCAAACCAAATATTTAAATCAGTAAACACGTAAAGAATAAGACTCATTCCTTGGGCCTTGATCCCTCATGAGTAGAAAAAAGACACATAAACGGTAATAAAAAAACATAATCCCTTTAGATCAAATCAGGACTACTTTCTTACCTAACTGACTGATCTTCCATCATTTTTGGTAGACCATCACATACTTTTCACCTTTTCTTTCTTTAACCATTTATGGTTAATTACATATATCAGTACTAATATAATCCATTTTTATCAGAGTTCACAGAAAAGTACTGAAGCTGTTGTCTTATATATTCCGTATCTGTCAGATCATGGACAGACTTATATTATAACCTAGGGAGCTCAGGAACTACTAACATGAATGATTAAAAATAAAAACAATCTTTGATAACTCTTACTAAAGCAAAAACAAACTATAAACAGAAGCCTAAGATTCCAGGTCTTACCAAAACAGAAACAGTCTCTTTAAAGATTGATTATTGAAGGCTCCAAAGTAATCTTTGATAACTTTGAATATTAAAAACAAAATTACAGAAGTCAATATCAACGAGTAAGAATCAAGATCAACTATAACTATTACACAACATCAAGTCATCAACTAACTGGCAGCAAAAGAAAATATGCCTTCTTCAACTTTCTCAAGATTTTTCAAGTCTTCTTCAACATTAATTTGGCTCTTTGACCCTCAAACCCAATCTTGAGCACATATAAAGGATTGCACTATCTTAGGAGTCAAAGAACTCCTAAAAGAATCAAGAACATGTCCCCCGTGCTAAATGCAAACTCAGAAGTAACCGTGGATATAGGAACACCCAACACATCACAAGCCATTTGTGACAAGATAGGAAATCTTGGACTATTAACTTTCCACCACCCCAAAATATCAAACATCTCATTGTCTTCTTCTTCTCCAAAATATCAAACACCTCGTCGTCTTATTCTTAATGGCTAACTTAATGTTCTTCTTATTCTTATTCTTTTTCTTAAAGGCAAAGGCTTAAAGGCTAACTTAATGATCTTCGGCTTAACTTGTGTAGTTCCATCACTAGAACTTTGTGATTTATAACATGATTGGGTACTTTTAGGCTATAACTTCTTCCTATAATCATCAAACAAACTTTTAGTTGCTGTTTTCACATTCTCCACCATAAATTTACCTCTATCACCTTGATACATCTTTAAAAGAGCAAATTCTACATATTCTAATTTATGTCTAGGGTCAAGAACCATTGTAATATAAATAAGAGCATTCATCTTCTTAGATCGCAGATTGCTGGGTAGGGTTTCAAATGGGGGTAGGTTGTTCGCAGATCGCAGATGAGAGAAGAAAATGTTAAATGAGATTGAGAGAGAGTTTATGTAGTTAGAGTTTTATTTATTTTATATATTTATATTAATAAATATTATTAATATTAAAATTAATTTAATTACTTTATTTATTTCTTATTCGGTTAATCGATTGAAATGGTTAAGAATTTTTGTGACCGTTAACGGACCGATCTACCGATATATCTTATTTGGTTAACCTATTTTATACCGATTAACCGAATAATGAACACCTTTATGTCTCGCCTCACAAAGAAAAAACGTCTTACCCAATGCCTTTGTCTCTAAAAGCAATGGTTTTTGGGAGACTTGTGGACTTGTTGTCCTTGGGTTCTTGTGATTCTTGTTGTACCTCCTCTCAATTGAGGGCTTATTATAAGGATCATTGTGCAAGTGGCATGACATGATTGGGTAATGTCAAGTGGTGATTAGACACATGATAGGCCCACTTGTTCTGATATGTAATACCACTTGTCTAGAGTCCTGGAAGTCTAAAAGCAGGTATTATTTTCTCTCTCTTCCTTATCCGGAACAAGGCCCTTCTCTCTTCTTTATCCAGGAAATTTCCTCTTTCTAGCCTCTAAACCTAGACCTTCTAGCTATCACATTACTAAACCCTGGGGGTACTATGGTCCTGCCAGTTCCGGTTATTAAATACCCTAGGCTCTTCTGGGGCTCTCTTTGTCCCGGCTTCTTTGATGTTTATCCTCTACAAATTACTGCCATGTGTGGTGGGATCCATCATGCCACGTGTCAGGGGTAAGTGAAAGGTCTCATAACTGTACCCGGGGGATTAGTTGGGCCAAAGGTCCGGATACCCTCGTCACCCAAGTGAAAGGTCGTTGCCTTCTTTCAAGTTAAAATCACCAACCTGCTTTGATGCCCTCGAAGCAACTAATCCTTTTCTTTTCACAGGAGACTGCTGCTCCCAGTTTGGTGTTTTTCTTCTCAGTTTGTGTTTTCATATGCTCTGGTACTGATGGAAAAATAACCAAATTTTACTTTTTCAGACCAGATGAAGCAGAACTTTTTGCAAAGTCTGCACAGAATGCATATAAGCTATTTCGAGACAAAGCAGCTTTTTCAAGATCAATGACTGTATGTTAGTGACATTTCAGTGGAATTTAAGGTCTTATTTTTTCTTTGTTTCAAAAGCGATACAATGAATGACTCTGAATTCCTTTTTATTCTGTTTCCAGGTAGATAAAATGGAGGAGGTTGCACAAGGAAGAGTCTGGGCTGGTAAAGATGCTGCTTCACGAGGTTTAGTTGATACTATCGGTGGCCTTTCTCGGGCTATAGCTATAGCAAAACAGAAGGCCAATATACCTCATGACAAACAGGTTGGTTGAGTTTTAATTTTTCTTTTATCTATTTATCTTAGGCAACTTATCTTGTGTTGAATAAATACTGTTTTTTTTTTAAGAAAAAAATTCTAGTGGATATTCCTCTGGGGATGCGATTCTTTGACTGAAAATTGGTTTTAGCATCTAACCTCCAACCTCCATTGGGTATGTGATACTTAGACTCTAATGGGGAATAAATACTAGAGTTGATAATTGAAAGACTGATGCATTGAGCACACTTAATTATATTTCATAAGCAAAAGTCATGACTTTTAATTACAATGGACCTCATTGTTTCAATGCCAAAGATTCCAAATAACGGTCTGTTGCAGTAGTTTCTTTCTAGAACAGATGCCCATACACAATAGGATGCCTAATGTTTCTGATAACATGACTGATAGTGTCCTAGAGAGACCTGGGTATCTGCCACCTAGTCCTACTCCTGAGAGAAGTCTTACCCATTGAGATGCCTACTCTCTAGGAAATCAATTTTTTGGCAGTGTTGGTGGCTTCCATGTGCGACGAGTCTATATTTCCCAACTGTAAGCAACTGAGTGTTGATGAACGGTCAACTAGAATGGCTGTTGAAATGTCAGGTGGTTCTGGGAGTCTATATGTCAGAACCTTTTTTAAAGTCATCCCCCCAAGGGAACTCCCTTTAGCTAACACTGTATCTCTCTCTCTCAATCAAATGGCTCTGTTCCTCTCTAAAATAATAATCGTAACGGTTATATTTTTAACTGTAATATATATGAAGGCACCAAGAGGGTGTCAACCCATGTACAAGAGGAATTATTTACAACACAAAAATCTCTATGATCTCTTCTTTATTTACAGAAGAATTCCCTTTTATCCAAAAGTTTTAAATGTAAGCCACCTATCTGTGAGATAATCAAAAGTCCTCTCCTCTCCGTCAAAAGCCTTCCGATTCCTTTCATTCCACATTGTTATATTTATATATTTCAAACAATTGTGTTATAGAATGAAAAAAGAAGAAGAAGAAGAATTAAGAAAAAAAAGAGGATCGTTATAACACAAGTAGTTATTGGAAAGAATTATTTTTACTTTCTACATGTTGATTTGCAGACGAGTTCTCTGTAGTATATGAGCATTGAACATATGTTTATGTTATTTTTGCCACAATGAGCTTAAATATCTGTACATATGATATACTGAAGATGTAATGGGGGTCATGCTTTTTCAATATCTTCAAAATCCATTTTGATGTCTGTTATTGAATCTAGGTTACTCTTGTTGAGCTGTCGAGACCTTCTCCTACACTACCAGAGATATTAAGTGGTATAGGGAACTCTGTAATTGGAGTGGAGGGAACATTAAAAGAACTGCTACAAGACTTGACATTT
Source organism: Bretschneidera sinensis (assembly GCA_023935145.1). Taxonomy (NCBI): domain Eukaryota; kingdom Viridiplantae; phylum Streptophyta; class Magnoliopsida; order Brassicales; family Akaniaceae; genus Bretschneidera; species Bretschneidera sinensis. Next base: position 124,052,235 of record CM043700.1, read on the forward strand.
TCTGATGGAGTTCAAGCCCGGATGGACGGGATTATGTTTCAGAGATTGGAGGGAGCTTCTTTTGCGAACCCCATATTCAGTTTGATAAAAGACTATCTCAGTTCTCTCTAACATTAAATGGTTACTGTCATTCATATTCAGTTTGATAAAAGACTATCTCAGTTCTCTGTAACATTAAATGGTTACTGTCATTTCTTTCTCTTTTTTCTTCCTCCTTCTCTTTTGGAGAGAAGAGGAGAAGAAGGGGAGGGTTTGTGGGTAGGGGGGGAGTAGGGGTAGGGTAACTTTCCCAACTTAATTTTGGGTTTGAATCTTACATTGATCCTAAAGATATTGTGGTGATAGAAGCATCTATTCATCTCCATATGGTAAGTGGAACCTTACTTTGGTCAGCAGAAGAAAGGCAAGGGGAAGTTTGCTATAAGGTTTTGTCTTTTGGGAGGTATTACAAGCTTAGAGCAGTGTATATTAAACATTCAGGTTATATAAAGATCCAAAATTGAGCTTCCATTTTCTGTTAGTAATTTCTTATGTTGGGAAAAATGATCAGATTTACACAAATTCAACATTTGCCTATTCTTTGCCATTTGAAGAATAGAATAATTTTCTTACCATTTCACTTTACTTAACCTTCCCCTACACTAAGGTACATTGTAGTAATAGTTATTTAGAAAAGCTCGGTCTAAAAGCAGTTGCAAATTAAGATGGCAAGCGTAGAGGTTGAATAGATTGCCAAGGTTACATATTTGAGCCACAGAGGAAATGGAACTGTAGTGGCTACAAAAAATGCTGTTGCCACAAAGAAGACAGCGAGTTGTTCTAGCACTTTGGCCGCAATGGGAAAATTGGGACATATATTTAAAAACAAAAAGAGAAGCAAATGCAAAAGTGATTGCTAGAGATAACAAACGGATAGCGAGAGGAAGCTGGGATCCAATTTGCAAGGATTGGAATGCTATTTCCACTGCATATGTTAGGCAAACATCGAAAGTGTTTTTTGACCGATTATTAGCCAATCCAGTTGAGCTTGGCGTTCCACCACCATCTCAGGCTCTTGAGCTGCTTGTGTTGCTGATGGTGGTGGTAGGGGTAGTCGTGGTGGCAATAGTGGTGGTGGGTCAAAGCTCGCCAACATTTGGAAGAGTAGTGTGGTCATTGAAAGGGAGAACCCCTTGAGCCAATTTACAATGTGCATCTCTTTGCTTGATGAGTGAACTGACTGATGGAATGCACTTTTATAGATTCTCAAATATGTTGTTAATTCTGAGTTGGTTTGGACCAAATAAAAATGGTATTTATTTTATTTTTAAATGAATTGAAAACGAAATAATAGATACATGTTGGGAAACATCCTAACAGGTTAACCTCTCTATTGGGTGTGCGTCGTGCACGACGTTATACTATTGAATGTTAGTGAATGATACAATATTGTTTGGGCGTGATACTTAAATCTGACCTTACAGTGATTGATTGAATGCTATTGGAGTGCTCACGAGGTCCCTGCGAGATCAATTGAGATTTTTGTTTGATCGGTTTAGACCTTAAATGATTAGTTTGGATCAAAGTGATGTGAGGTGGATTTGATCGGTATGGAGAGTATCATTTCAAGTTTAGTTAGTAATACACTACATATGATTACAAAGTAAAATGAATATATATATATATATATCAACAAAAGATAATTATAAGCTAATTGTCTTACATTTAAAAATGAATTGAAATTAATATTTATGTTTGATTTTTTTATTTTAAATTGTAAAACTCATTTGAATTTTCTTATTTAAATATTTGAAATGAATGAAAAATTAATATATGTATTTTTATTATAATAATAAAAAGTATCATTTCAAATTATTTTTTTATTACTTTTTAAAATAGTTTTGTAATGATCACAATACATATAAAATAATATAATTACGAGTATGTGGATATGTAATATTATAAGTTTAATTGTTCAACGATTTATAGATTGATTATGTGTTGGGTGTTTGTCATTTGTGATATTACTTTAATATTATATTTTCATTGAATCAATAAGCATTACACATGTAGAATTTATTGTATGGACATATAAACTTAAAATAGTTATGATTTATTTAGGAAAATGAAATTTTTAACAAAAAAAATTGAGTTTGCACAAGCAAACCTAATTCTTTTTACTCTTCAGACTAATTAGACTATTTTTCTGAACTCCTCATCAAGAGATTATGCATTATGGACTATGATTATTGTTAGTAGGACATGTTGAGTTTAGAAAGCATTTTTTTCTTTGATTTTTTATGTTTAATAATTTTACATTTTTTAAAGTTTAATTTAAGATTTTAGTGAGTATCGATTTTTGAAATTACCAAGTATGAATTTTAGTTTTAACTTAAAATAATTTTTTATATTATTTTCTTTTGTCATGAAAGTTTTGGAGTTATTAACCATATATTTTTAAAAAAATTGAGATTTCAAATAAATAAAAAATTTACTTGCACGCAAAACACAAAATTTTTTTTTTTCAAAAGCTCCCCTAATCTCTGGCCTTTGTCTCTGTTGACAATAATCAAGAAATTAGGATGTATTATTCGGTGTGGTGGTTCATGAAACCCTGGAGGAGAATCAAGATTATATCCGAAGGGATATATATAACCAAAATTACCGCTGACACCCCATTCAAGTATAGGTACTTTGAACTTTTCATAAATTGAGCCTAGGGGTTTGGCAGTTCTATTGCATTTATAATTTTCAACACAGATAGGGTAGTAGTTTTAGATAATAGTGTCGAGGAAAGTGAAAAATAGTAGGTTTGGATAATAGTTTTTTATTTTTAATTTTTAAAAATTATTTTTAAAAGTGAAAATTAAAAATAATTTTTTGAAAAAAAATATGTTTAAATAGCTGTAACTGGAAAACTATTTTCAAAACAGAAAATAGTAGAATGTTATTTGGATAATCCTATTTTAAAAACTGTTTTGATATACTTTATAATTACTTTTAATTTTAAGTTTAAATTTAAAATTTATATTAATTTTATTTCTCATATTTACTAAGCACTTAAAAATAATTAATATTATTTTATTTTCAAAATTTTAATATTTTTTATATACCATGGATGGATGAAGAATAAAACAGGGAAGTGAACATTAATTTTAGAGTTATTTTCGAAAATTATGTCAAAAAACACAAATTTAGAGTTTTCAGAAAACAGTTTTTAAAAACTGATTTTTTGAAAACTGTTTTAAAAAATTACTTTTAAAAACTGTTTGTCAAACATAAAAAAAAAATTAAAAACTAATTTTAATTTTTAAAAATTAAAAACAGTTTTTAAAAATCCTACTCAAATATGCTCATGATTTTTAAGCGGTGAGTAAGGTTGTTTGAAGCTACAGATAACAATAAATTTTGGTCGGAAGGTAAATCGATAACCTTTAAATTCTTTGGTGTCAGTAGTAGTACATGCTGATCCGAAAATATCAATAACCTTCGAAGATAAAAAATAATAAGAAATAGTTTTATTCAATTACCATTTATACATTTTCTTTGCATTAAAATCAACATTAAGAGCATTTTGGTACAAATAAGTGTAGTAAGTGACATTTCCCGGCATTCGTTCGTGAAATAACTGTAAAAACAGACTTATCATATTCGGATAAAGGCCAATGAGCCATGACCTCTCTGCAACAGCTCAACATGGCTCTGGTAGCACCACCATTCTCATCCCACCACCACCCACAACAACCTCCCATCATATGCACAAACACCCAAAGTCCAAACAATAGATACTCTCTTCAATCAATCTCCATACCAAAATCATCTCTTTCTCTCTATACCCAAACACGTCAAAGAGACTTTCTATCTCTAAACAACTCAACCCATCAACTCCCTTTCCTTCAACAGATAACCAATCTTTGTCAAACCGGAAACCTAACTGAAGCCTTGATTCTTCTTCAAAGAAACACAGAAAATGAAACTTTAAATTCATTACATATCAAAGAAGCTATGGGTCTCTTATTACAAGCTTCTGGCCGACAAAAAGACATCGAAATTGGCAAAAAAGTTCACGAATTGGTTTCAACATCGACCGAGTTCAGCAATGACTTCGTTCTTAATACCCGTATTATTACCATGTACTCGATGTGTGGTTCTCCTTCGGATTCTCGTTCTGTTTTTGAGGGTCTACAGAGGACGAATCTGTTTCAGTGGAATGCAATTGTTAGCGGGTACACAAGAAATGAGCTTTATCATGATGCATTGAGCAAGTTTGTCGAGTTGATTTCGAATACGCCATTTAAACCTGATAATTTTACTTTGCCTTGTGTGATAAAGGCATGTGGGGGTATGTTGGATGTGGGGCTAGGGCAGTTAGTTCATGGGATGGTTCTGAAGATGGGCTTGATTGAGGACGTGTTTGTCGGTAACGCATTGATTTCTATGTATGGGAAATGTGGGTTTGTTGAAGAGGCACTGAAAGTGTTTGAAATTATGCCGGAGAGGAACTTGGTTTCTTGGAATTCATTGATTTGTGGGTTCTCTGAGAATGGATATCCTCAAGAGTGTTTCGGTTTGTTTAGGGATATGGTGGCAGGTGAGCAAGGTTTGATACCAGATGTGGCTACGCTCGTTACAATATTGCCAGTCTGTGCAGGGGAAGGAGAGGTCGAAAGGGGGATCTTGGTCCATTGTTTGGCATTGAAATTGGCGCTGAATCAGGAATTAACGGTGAACAATGCATTGATAGACATGTACTCCAAATGTGGTTACTTATCCGAAGCTCAAATCTTATTTAATAAGAGCAATAACAAAAATGTTGTTTCTTGGAATACCATTATTGGTGGTTTTTCTACAGATGGAGATATACATGGGGCATTTAATCTTCTGCGAAAAATACAGATGGAAAAGGAGGAAGTCAAGGCAAATGAGGTCACCATTTTAAATGTATTGCCAGTTTGTTTGGAAGAATCGGAATTTATGAGCTTGAAGGAACTTCACGGTTATTCATTTAGACATGGGTTTCAATACGATGAATTGGTAGCCAATGCTTTTGTTGCTGCCTATGCAAAATGTGGGTCACTAAGTTATTCCCAGCATGTCTTTAATTGCATGGAGACTAAGACAGTCAGCTCTTGGAATGCATTGATTGGTGGCTATGCACAGAATGGTGATCCTAGAATAGCTTTAGATTTTTACCTTAAAATGAAATATTCAGGAATAGAGCCTGACTGGTTTAGCATTGGTAGTCTACTTCTAGCTTGTGCCCGACTGAAATCCCTGCACTATGGCAAAGAGATACATGGTTTTGTGCTTCGAAATGGGTTAGAAACAGATCCATTTATTGCCATTTCACTACTATCACTTTACATTCATTGTGGGAAGTCATCTTCTGCGCAAGAAATATTTGATGGGATGGAAAAAAGTTTGGTATCTTGGAACACAATGATAGCTGGTTACTTGCAGAATGGACTTGCGGATGAAGCCTTAATTCTCTTCCGTCAAATGCTTTCAGATAGAATTCAACCTTATGAGATTGCGATAACGAGCGTCTTTGGGGCTTGTTCGCAGCTATCAGCTTTGCGGCTGGGAAAAGAAACACATTGTTATGCTTTGAAAGCCCTCCTCACTGAAGACATATTTGTTGGTTGTTCAATCATAGATATGTATGCAAAATGTGGCTGTATAGAACTGTCACGAAGGGTTTTTGACTGGTTGAAGAATAAAGATGTAGCATCATGGAATGCTATCATTGTGGGATATGGAATTCATGGACGTGGAAATGAGGCAATAGAGCTATTTGAAAAGATGCAAACATTTGGCCAGAAGCCTGATTACTTCACATTTGTTGGTGTTTTGTTGGCATGTAACCATGCTGGGCTGGTTGAAGAAGGGCTGAAATATTTCAATCAGATGCAGCATGTCCATGGATTGAAGCCAAAATTAGAGCATTATGCATGTGTTTTGGACATGTTGGGTCGTGCTGGACAATTGGATGATGCTTTAAGGCTCGTAGATGAGATATCTGAGGAACCAGATGCTGGAATCTGGAGCTCACTGCTCAGCTCCTGTAGAATTTATGGTGCACTGGATATTGGGGAGAAAGTTGCTGGAAAGTTATTAGAATTGGAGCCAGACAAAGCTGAGAATTATGTGTTGCTCTCAAATTTATTTGCTGGATCAGGAAAGTGGGATGATGTTAGAAGGGTGCGGGAAAGGATGAAGGAGATTGGCCTTCAAAAGGATCCTGGTTGCAGTTGGATTGAACTTGGTGGCAGAGTTTATAGCTTCGTTGTTGGTGATAATTTGCTACCAGAGTCAGAAGAGATCCGGGAGATGTGGAGAAGTTTAGAGGAACAGATATGTAAGATTGGATATAAACCTGACACAAGTTCTGTGCTTCATGAACTAGGAGAGAAGGAGAAGATTGAAATATTAAGGGAGCACAGTGAGAAACTTGCAATTTCTTTTGGTTTGTTGAGGACTACTAATGGTACAACACTGAGGGTCTGCAAGAATCTGCGCATTTGTGTAGACTGTCACAATGCAGCAAAGTTAATATCAAAGGTAGTTAAGAGGGAGATAGTTGTGAGGGACAACAAGCGTTTTCATCACTTTAGGGATGGGCTTTGCTCTTGTGGAGATTATTGGTAATGGCAAGGGAAGATAAGTAGGCGAGAGCTTCTGCTGAATCCTGGAATCCCACGTGCGTGCAGATAGGTTTTACATTTCTATTTCCCTGAGAGAACCTTAATATTATCATCGTATACTGATAACCAGGCCAGGATGTTTAACTGCTTGGTAAATGAGCTTTGTTTTAGTTTCTCACTGTATCTAATCAGAATAGGGACCCATCATGTTTAGTTTCTTATTACCTGATAGACAGGGTTGATTAGACAAATTGAATCGTCATTTCAACTTGTATATATGTTAAGTGCACAAATTTCATGCGCCATATTCTTGCTACAATGGTAAACACAATTTGCGTTGTCTGCTAGCCCACCTCATAGTTAATAGCCTCAGGTGTGATGGCACTATCCGTTAAGTTCTTGACTCTATACCATCATTTGAATTATCTTGGGCTAAGTTTCTATTTTTATTTGAAAAAAATACATGATTATATTATGGTAAATAAGAGAATACATTAGAATCATGAAATTCTGCTCCTTTTTGAAACAATTGACTCGCTAAAATTAGCGACTCATAGATGCCTGTAAGAGGAATTATACTTGGCTTTGCTTTGACTTCAATTACCTATGCCTTAAAATGACATTTATGCATAAGAAATCCTTTCCAAACCTGCAACTGTTTTAAAATGCTTGTGTTGTAGCCATGGCTGGTAATATGATGAATAGCTTTTGGGTAGTGTAAATTGCTGGTGTTTGAGAATGTAGGTATTGAACCACAAGTGGAAAGGATTGGTAAACACAAAAGTATTGGAGATCAACTTTCTTGGACAACTATATCTGAAGAAAATTATGAATAACATCTATGGGAATTGGCTGGATGTAGTTTCTTCTACAAAAGGTGCTTCACTCTTTTATGGCTTTTGCTCAATCTTAAAAGTATCAAATGAAATTTATGGCCTTCTGCAAAATTTATGCAGGAAAGAACCGAGAAGATATTGAGAACTTCATTAATGAAGCGGTCTACATAGTAGAAAGGATGAAAGAGAAGCGCGTGATAACAGATATATGCTATGATGACGAGGTATAGAAACATTTACTTCTTTGCTTGGAGGTTGAGACAAGTAAATTTGAAAGAATCAATATCTACTTGTTGAGTGCAGAACTAAAATTTTGAGATCTCTATAAGGCAGGACTGCACTTCCATTTGTTGGTGGGTTCACATATTCTTGGAATAGTTTTGTAAATTTAAGAGAAACTTCAAATTTGTTTACAGTAGAGGAACTTCTAAGACATGGTACCCAAATGAGGAAAAAATAGAGCGAAAGATCAATTCCTGAATCGAGTTCTCGATTTATTAATACTTTTTTTATTTTATTTTTAATTTTAATCACCTGAAGGTTATCTCGATGTTAAAAGAGAGACTTAAGAGTCCAAAAGGATAAAAATCGTCATGTCTGATTACAGGTAGTCCACTTCTCACAGTAGCTATATAATTTTGCATAGAAGTACACTGTTTCCAAGATTTAGAGCTGTTACATTTTACATAGGCAAACAAACCATGGTTTGATTACTGTATTATGTTCAAGGCATCATACTTGAATAGTTTCCTAAACTCTTTTTGATCTTCCAACCAAAAAGCATGATTTTTTTTTTAATATTAGATGCCAAGGGGGTGCAACCCCATGTACAAAAGGGCCATCTTCTATTTGAAAGATCTATGAACTCCACCCATGTACAAGAACCAATGCAGTAACTATATGATTTTACTCAAAGTGAGTTCTTGCCATGTGCTACACTTTTCTTTGAAGTGTGAACAGTTTTAAGAATTTATATGGCTTGACAGGTTTGATGAGAAATGACCCATTCCATTTGTCCTTTTATGCTTTGTATATATTCTTCTAGAGACTATAGTTACTATAGAACCTTAACAATATGTTTCCCTTCTCTTGGTACTTTGAGATTCTCACTAGGAAATGCTCTCATGTGTCCAAAATTTTCTGTCGCTTTCTTTTTGGGGGTGGGGTGGGGGATGGTCTTACAGCATATTAGCTGCTTTAAGAATTAAAATTATCTAGAAGTTATATTATTTTCGACAGGACACACACATCCTAGCCTTTAATTGGCTTGTTATATGTTTATTACAAGTTTCATGTTTTTTGATATCATTTCTTATGATTCTTCAATCAAACTAGTCTCCTATTTATGCAATCTTTGTCAACTTGGAAATTTCATTAGCTATTTATCAATTAACTGCAGGAAATACTCTGGAGTTAGGAAATGGACTCTTGGTTTAACAGGTGCTAAAGACCTAATAGTCGTGATCTGAGCCTCTGGGAGCATTACTCGTGTACGGAGTCCGTTAGGTGTGCCTAGTTCAGATATCATTGGGGAGCAATTCATTGAGAAGATGCAGTGTAAGAGGAATACTGTTATACTAGAGTCTACTAGTCCACCTTCATTAGTCAACTATGTTTTCCCTTGTTAATTGGTATCTAGATGAACAGATGTTATGGTTCTTCGGTTGTCATATTGGATGGTAACTCCCTTTTCTATGTATTGGCTGGGTGGCAGTGGGAGTTATTAGCCAAATAATCTCCTTTGCCTGTGATACCTTTGGTAGGGTAGTAGGTTCGGGTTAGTCAAGTTTCAAAAGCTGGATCAGGTTAGGTGACTTATAGTAATCATCTTGGTAAATGAGCTTTGTTTTAGTTTCTCACTGTATCGAATCAGATTAGGGATCCAACTTGTATATATGTTAAGTGGACAAATTTTATGAGGAAGGTATGGTTCCTTTCTAATACTATAGTTATGCTCCTAAAGCTTGTTGGAATTCCAAAAGTTTCCATTAAGCCTATTTGTGAATTCTAAACTCTATTTAATAGGCTCTTAGCAGCAACTTAGACGCGTCGATAGAAGCAAAGTGAACATGATGTTGAATATAAGGACGGAACTGGTTTTTTTTTTTTTCTATAGAGGATGGCCATTCAGGACTGGTTGATGTTGAATGACTCTAAGAATGATGTGGTGCGCTAATTGGAGCAGGAGAGTTACCCTGGAGAATCAGAGATGCTGTAAAAATATTCAAGGAGTTCGTTGCTCAGATAGGAAATTTTCTGAGTTTGACGTGTTTTAAGAGTTGTGCAGCTGGTTGTACTAATATTGTAATGTCATAGATCTCTTGTTCTTTTTCAAAGTACCTTCCTATGTAAGGCCGGAGCTTGGACCTTGGTAGAAAAGAGTTGGTGTTTAAGTAGGCTAAATTACAAATTCATTTATAAGTTTTAGCCTTAATTGCAACCCAGTTTTTTTAATTTGCAACTTGGACAATTCATCCCAAAAAAATTAATGTGTACATTATAAATAAGTTATTACAATTAATTTCTATCCAAAAAAAAAAACAAAATAGAGTAAGGGAAAAATAAAATTTCTTATATCACCAATATAAAAAGATTAAAAACCAACTATATTTCACTTGTTACATTCAATAATGGTGACAATGACCTGAATAAAAATATTTTTTAAATTTTGTTAAAATGGTAAATTTATTTTATAAAATTGAATTAAAAGATAAAGAGTCAATGCAATTACAAAGAAAATGGGAAAGAGAAAATAAGTGTTGAGAAAGAGAAAAATCGTAAATGAGTATCAAAGCTTACTCTGAATTAATTCAAAAGTCACTTTTTAGACATTTTCATCTCAACTTAACGTGACTTATTTTGATGATAGAAATTGAGTTGTCAAATTGCAAACTAAAAGAGTGGGTTTTCTTTAAGGCTAAAACTTAAGAATGCATTTATAGTTTACTATGGTGACACTTTTAACAAAAGGAAAAAATAAAATAAAGGTGTTAACATAAGAGAAACTTCATGATTTAAGGATTCAAATGAAATTATTGTTATTATAAATCAATTTATATTCTTAAAATTTTTTGGGTAATATGTAAAGTCAATCAATTTAACCATGTTTTTCCATATAAAAAAAATCAAACAAACACTATACAATTAAAGATAAAATTTATAGTTTATTGTGTAAAGTGAATAACACAAAGAAATAATATTTCAAACTTTAAAATTATTATTAAAAAAGAAAGTAAAAGAACTTTCTCAAGTTATTATTCTAGTACGAAGCTGATTCTTCATATTCATATTCACATTTTCATTTTATTACTTCTATACCAAACCAATTATTCTTTTTTTTTATTTAAACACAAAGTAATATTAATATATTTATATTATTTTTCGCGATTAAAACTTCTAATTTTATTTTTTGTTTTTACTATTTTGAATCTTTTTTAAGACAAATAAAGAAAATGGATTCTGATATAAAAATATAAAATTATAGTGTTATCTTTTAGATATTTTGCATTATTATACAAGTATGTTAATTATTTATTTTGGAATTAAAACACACTTCATTTTTATTTTTATTTTACTATTTCAAACCTCTATAAAATATACAGTCACGAATTTGTCAACTACCATTCCCTTGAATGGTACGAATTTGTCCAAATTTCGTTGATATCATGTAATTAAAGCAAAAACTATGATATCGTGTTAATAGGGATGAGTATTAGTCGGTCTGAGTCGCGTTAGTTTAAAAATTCAATCCAATCCATTTATATCAGGTTGAAAAAATCTTAGCCCAATTCAATCCATGAACCTATCCAACCTCAGTTCAACCCAACCTATTTTAATTGGTTTGGCTCATCGAGTTGATATATTTTTTTACTAAAAAATTAAATCATACATATTAACACAAAAAATATATGTTCTACTAAATCCATACATATCACAAGTAAAATTTATGTGCCTGTTGAAACTGATTTTACAGATAAAAAAAGATGAAATGTTGAGGCTAAATTTCATATTAATTACTATAGAAACTGATTTTATAGAGTCACATAGAGAATGTGTGTGTGTGTGTGTATCGAAAAAATTGCAAAATTAAACACTTCTCTTCCTGATACTTATTCTATTCCACAACTCACTCTCAATCTCATATATGTTGGTCAATTATGTGACTTCGGTCTAACTGTCATTCTTTCTACTTCTGATTGTTGTGTGCAGGATCCAAAGACGGGACAAACTCTTGGGATATACCGTAAGGTTGGACGACTCTTTGAGCTCATCAATCTTCACATTCCATCTCGTTTCTCTTCATCAGTTCAAATAGCAACCCCAGTCTCATCTACCCCATTCGTAAGTCTCTGGCATTCTTGTCTGGGTCATGCTTCTGTCGGTCGTCTTCAATCCTTAGTGTCTAGTGGTCATTTAAGGTTTGTTAATAAAGAATAATTTGATTGTCTTCCTTGTCAACTTGCCAAACAATCGGCATTGCCATTTCACAAAAGTAATTCTTTTCTTTTGCACCATTTGACTTGATTCACTCTGATGTTTGGGATCCGTCTCCCATTGCTACTATGGGAGGCTCTAGATATTTTATCATTTTTGTTGACGATTACTCCCGTTACACCTAGATGTTTCTTATGCATAATCGATCTGAATTACCTCAATTATACTTTGATTTTGCTACCATGGTCAAAACTCAATTTTCTTGCAATATCAAAGTGTTTCGTGCTGACAATGCTGTTGAATACACAGACTCTAGTGTCCTTAACTTTCTTCGCCAACATGACACTCTTCCTCATCGTTCATGTCTAGGCATCTCTAAAAAAAATGGGTGTGCTGAGCGCAAACACCTAAACATTCTCAATACCGCCTATGCTCTTCTCATATCCGCTTCGTGTCTTGAATGTTTTTGGGGTGAAGTTGCTCTTACAGTTGTTTACACCAAGAACCGTGTACCTTCTCCCATCATTGGGAATCAATCACCCTTTAAACGTCTCTATGGTCACCCTCCTGACTATAGCACTCTTAAGGAATTTAGTTGTACCTGCTTTGTTCTCCTTCAGCCTCATGAACGCACCAAATTGGAACCTAGATCTCACTTATGTTGTTTTATGTTGTTTATTGGGATACGATGTGATAGACGCTTAAATATACATATTTAAGCCCCCTTATTTACACTTGTTAGATAATTTATTATGTTAATTTGGTATCTTTTACTCCATTTGTATGTTTTACATGTTTTTATAGGGTCTTGGAGAAAAAAAAGCAGTTTTGGCACTTTAAGGAAGAAATCTAGAAGCCCTGGAGCACTTTCTGGACAAAGTGCGATCGAGCGCACATGCAATGCGATCGAGCGCACATACGATCGTGCGCACACTTGTAGGATCGAGCGCACACTGCGATCGAGCGCAAGGACACATGCGATCGAGTGCAAATGTACAGGCGTGAATAGTAAACTGCATAACCCTATTTTGGAAAAAACTCTATTTTGGAAATAACTCTATTTTGGAAATAAAGGAGTTTTGTGTTTTAGGAAAGTTTAGAAATTCATGAGTCTATTAGGACTTCTTAAAGACCTATAAATACACTTGTAAACTCACACACAAAAACACACCTTAGATAGTAAACACTTTTCTCTTTTCTTTTACTTGGAGTGGAGAGCTTGGGAGAGAATTGACGCCTCTTCTCTCGGGTTTATTCTTCTCCCTTATGTTTAGTTTAATTATGTTTACTTCAGTTAGTATGTGTAACTAACTCTCTTATAGGGATCGATTGAAGCCCTAGTTATGCATTCCCATATTTTTATTCATTGATTAATTCTTTGCATAGCTTATTATGTTACTTAACTTGATTAACACCTGTGCTTATTTAAATTCCTCATATGTATGTGTAAGGCCAACGTATGCATGTGGCATGGATGGGTTAGTTAGATCAATTTGGATGACCGAGTCCTGGGTCTAACATCAGTAACAAGGGACCATCTTATCCGGATACCCGGGTTAATCAACATGGGAAACCGGGAGTAGATACCATGCCCTAGGTCTCATGTGGTTGTCGATTTCCACAGTACCTATGCTTTCTTAAGGAACAACTCAAGCAGATACCATGCTGAATCCCTTAAGGAAGAAAAGAGTTAGAGTAGATACCATGCCTAACTCATTGCTTAGGGAAATCAATAGCTTAAGGAGTAGATACCATGCCCTTAGGTTGGCAACCAGTAGGTACACATAATATGGCTAGAGCACTGATACTTTATACAAAATCGGGAATGTATGACTAGTGGTGGATATCAAAGCCCTATGTCTTTATTATTATCAAATCACCCTTCAGTTTATTATTTCTATCTTTTTACATTGCAAATATAATTCTAAATCGAACTTTACCAATCCCTGTGGAGATGATCTTGCATTCCCACACTATGCTACACTATTGACCTTGTGCACTTGCAAGTAAAACAAGTGCGATTATTCACCTATTTATTTAGGTATATAAACGCACAACAAGTTTTTGGCGCCGTTGCCGAGGATTGTGCTAAATCTCTTTTTGGAATTATTTTTGTTAGTTTTTTTATTATCATTTTAATTTATTCTATTTGATTCTGTTCTGTTCTATTTTTTATTTTTATCAAAAATCAGATTTATTCCTTTTTTTCTGTTTTTGTTTAGGTGTGCAGAGGAGGAGTTTCTGTCCTCATTGTGATCGAGCACACTACTTGGTGCGATCGATCGCAAGCCCAGTGCGATCGATCGCAAGCCCAGTGCGATCGAGCGCAGTTCAGGGTGCGCTCGAGCGCAAAAGGTCCAGAGAGTACCCGAGCAGCAGTACTAAAACTGCTGCACTGAAGCTTTTCAACTAATTCATTCAAAGGGAGAAGCACCAATGACAGAAGCTCAATATACTTGTCTAGATGCTATGGAGAGGAAGCTAGATATGCTCATATATGCCATGACTAGTCAAAACATATCACCTAGTCCGCGAGGCAAACCACTCCAGGTATGTGCTATATGTTCTCGTTTTGATCACACTACTAACACTTGCCCTTTGTATTCATATGCAGATCAAGAGCAAGCAAATTATGAGGGACCGCACAATGCATATACAAATACCTACAATCCTGGATGGAAGCACCACCCCAACCTCTCATGGAGCAACAATCACAATGCTTTAAATGTTCAAGGACAACACCAATACTTCCAACCAGCAGCCCAACCAGTGCCGGAATCAGAAAATAGTAACCTAGAGAGTCTTATGAGGCAACTGATGACTTCACAAGAACAGTTCATGATTGAGCAACGACAAATCAATACCAAGCATGAGCAAGCTATTCATATATTGGAAGTACAAATGGGGGAATTGGCTAAAGAGCTAAGTGAACAAAAGCAAGGTGTTGTTAAACAAGTCTTTCATGACCATCATATTGATCCCTTGGAGACCACCTTCACCCATTATTTCAAAGGATCAGATATTGAGCCAAAATCAGAAGATGTTACTAAAGACCTTATTGAAACTATGCACCTTCTAGAGGCCTTTCCAAAGCATCCAAGTAAGTACACCGATCCATTTGACCATCATGTGCCTACTAATATTATTTTCCTTTCTATTGTACAGGCACCTAACTTGGAATTCAAGCAGTTGTCAGAGCACTTACCATATGCTTATATGGGAGAGAATAAGACATTTCCTATGCTAGCTGCTGCCACTCGTAGTTTTGGGAAAAAATAAGGCTTGGTCCGGCTGAAGACGTTAAACTTAGCGCTCATGGGAGGCACCCCAAAACATATCCTTTTCATAGTTTATTATTAGTATTTCATAGTTTACTTTTCTATTATTGTTTATTACTTGTTTTCCATTTTATATCTGTTTTTCTTTCTTTTTCGAGGACAACGTGAGTGCATCAAGTTGAAGTTTGGGGGTGTGCTACGAGCCATGTCATCCATCAGTTCTCCATCTCCCAGGTCAGCTCCTTCCATGCTATTCACACATTGGGGACAATGTGCAATTTAAGTTTGGGGGTATGGGGACACATTCACACACTCACTATGTCCCACATTTTTTTGTTTGTTGTTGTTGTTTTGTTATTATTTTCATAGATAAATGCTTGTTCATTATGTCCAATAAACTTTTTATGATCTAAACAAAATGTTATGATTTATCTTCATCAGTGAGCTTAACACTTTGAACATATAGGTCAATAAACAAGTTTTGAACCTAGATCACTGCCCTTTTGGCATTTAAGAATTCACAAGTTTAACTTGAACTATCACGAGCACATTAGCACATAACTGTGTGGGGTATGACATGTTATTTGGATTGGTATGTTTCTTTTGCTTGACTATGAACTAGATGACCTATTAGATTGACATTTTGGCATATAAAAATAGAAAAGATTGATTCGTGCTCAAAAAGAAAAAAATGCTCCTAATGATCAATAAAAACAAATCTTCCGCTGAGTAACTGGCCCTCTTGCCTCAGTAAGCATTGAGTGTCACGTCAAAAGGTGGAAAATCTTAAGTGATCATTAAAAAGGAATTTTCCGCTGAGTAACTGGCCCTCTTGCCTTAGTAAGCATTGAGTGTCACGTCAAAAGGTGGAAAATTCTAAATGGTAGCATAAAAATCGGTTAGTTTCGTAGCCTTGTTGACTCGAGCCAGTAAGTCCTTAGGGGTGTCTTTACACCTAATGCCCTAAAACCATCTGGTTTGGGAGTCATTGGCTAAACACTCGTTACACGAGTCAACAAGAAAGCTTAAGGGAACTAGCCTGGCAAAAATCTCGCAAATAAAAGACTATGCCATATTTGTTGACTCTAATAGGAAGTTTGGTGAATCTTGAGTCATCGAAACACTACCCATTTGAATATCTTGGAAACTCAATCTTTTATGTGCTAGTCACCACACACCAAAGTCAAACTTATGATATCTTAAAATACCTCGTGAATATGATTTACGTTCAAAACTCTTATTCATTGCAGATATATGTTTACACTTGTTAAGCTTGCTCATGAATGCGCATCATAGTTTTGTGTAAAATTTATATTTTTTTTTGACACTATGAACATTGGATTTATCTATATTTTTGTTTTAGTTTTAAATTTAGTATTGCTAAGGGACTAGCAATATGTAAGTTTGGGGGTGTGATAGACGCTTAAATATACATATTTAAGCCCCCTTATTTACACTTGTTAGATAATTTATTATGTTAATTTGGTATCTTTTACTCCATTTGTGTGTTTTACATGTTTTTATAGGGTCTTGGAGAAAAAGAAGCAGTTTTGGCACTTTAAGGAAGAAATCTAGAAGCCCTGGAGCACTTTCTGGACAAAGTGCGATCGAGCGCACATGCAATACGATCGAGCGCACATACGATCGTGCGCACACTTGTAGGATCGAGCGCACACTACGATCGAGCGCAAGGACACATGCGATCGAGCGCAAATGTACAGGCGTGAATAGTAAACTGCATAACCCTATTTTGGAAAAAACTCTATTTTGGAAATAACTCTATTTTGGAAATAAAGGAGTTTTGTGTTTTAGGAAAGTTTAGAAATTCATGAGTCTATTAGGACTTTTTAAAGACCTATAAATACACTTGTAAACTCACACACAAAAACACACCTTAGATAGTAAACACTTTTCTCTTTTCTTTTACTTGGAGTGGAGAGCTTGGGAGAGAATTGACGCCTCTTCTCTCGGGTTTATTCTTCTCCCTTATGTTTAGTTTAATTATGTTTACTTCAGTTAGTATGTGTAACTAACTCTCTTATAGGGCTCGATTGAAGCCCTAGTTATGCATTCCCATATTTTTATTCATTGATTAATTCTTTACATAGCTTATTATGTTACTTAACTTGATTAACACCTGTGCTTATTTAAATTCCTCATATGTATGTGTAAGGCCAACGTATGCATGTGACATGGATGGGTTAGTTAGATCAATTTGGATGACCGAGTCCTGGGTCTAACATCAGTAACAAGGGACCATCTTATCCGGATACCCGGGTTAATCAACATGGGAAACCGGGAGTAGATACCATGCCCTAGGTCTCATGTGGTTGTCGATTTCCACAGTACCTATGCTTTCTTAAGGAACAACTCAAGCAGATACCATGCTGAATCCCTTAAGGAAGAAAAGAGTTAGAGTAGATACCATGCCTAACTCATTGCTTAGGGAAATCAATAGCTTAAGGAGTAGATACCATGCCCTTAGGTTGGCAACCAGTAGGTACACATAATATGGCTAGAGCACTGATACTTTATACAAAATCGAGAATGTATGACTAGTGGTGAATATCAAAGCCCTATGTCTTTATTATTATCAAATCATCCTTCAGTTTATTATTTCTATCTTTTTACATTGCAAATATAATTCTAAATCGAACTTTACCAATCCCTGTGGAGATGATCTTGCATTCGCACACTATGCTACACTATTGACCTTGTGCACTTGCAAGTAAAATAAGTGCGATTATTCACCTATTTATTTAGGTATATAAACGCACAACACGATGTTGAACACAAAGGCTACAAATGTTGGGATTCTTACTCCAAACGTCTCTGAGTGTCTTATCATGTTGTTTTCTAGGAACAAAAGATGTTCGACTCCATGTCCAAGTTTCACTTGTCGTACAACAACACCCCTCTCCTATTCACTGACCTCTCCAATGATCTTTTTCCCGACACTCTTGAGACAAACTTTTCTTCTGAGTCAACATCTCCACCAACACATCATATCTCTTTATTAGATATATCATTACCATCTAACATGTCTACAGACACCTCCATTGAGTTATCCACATTACCCTCTTCTGAGCAACTTATCTCTTTCAATGGATCCACTCCAACACATCCTATCTCTTTATCAGATATCTCATTACCACCTAACATGTCTACAGACACCTCAATTGAGTTATCCACCTTACCCTCTTCTTAGCAACTTGTCTCTTCCGATGGATCCACTCCAACAGCTTCTGATCTCCCTCATCGGCGAAGTAACCGTGTAAAAACTCCTTCTGTTAAGCTTCGTGACTTTGTTGTATTTTCTACTATTCTTTCTTATATTGAACCACAGTCTTATCGTGAAGCTAGTTCTGATCCTTTTTGGCAAAAAGCAATGAATTGATGAACTACAAGCACTCGAAAACACTCACACCTGGGATCTAGTGGACTTACCAAAAAGCAAACATGTTTTGGGATGCAAGTGGGTTTACAAGATCAAAACTCACTCTGATGGTTCTATTGATAGATACAAGGCTTGCTTGGTAGCTAAAGGGTTTACCCAGGAGTATGGGATCGACTAAGAGGAGACCTTTGCCCCGATTGCCCGCTTCACTTCAGTTCGTAACTTAATTGCAGTTGCCGTCGTTCATCATTGGGGATTATTTCAGATGGATGTGAAAAATGTTTTTCTTAATGGTGAACTCACCGAAGAATTTTATATGTGCCCTCCTTTTGGTTCTCATCATCTTTCGCATCAAGTCTGCAAACTTCGTCGGGCTCTCTATGGTCTCAAGCAAGCTCATCGGACTTGGTTTGCCAAGTTTAACACCATTGTTGGAGATTTTGGATTCACTCTCAGCTCATATGATTCTGCTATTTTCATTCGAAAAACAGACCAGGGTACTATTCTTCTTCTCTTCTATGTTGATGACATGATCATTACTGGTGATGACACATATGGAATTTCGGATCTCAAGACTTATCTCAGCCAACATGTCGAGATGAAAGATCTTGGGAACCTTAGTTACTTCTTAGGACTTGAGATCACTTCTCACTCCAAGGGATATTATCTTTCTCAAGCAAAGTATGTTTCTGACCTTTTTACTCGAGCGGGACTCACAAATAGTAAGACATGTACCACTTCTCTTGAGCTTAACTCTAAACTCACTCCTCTGGATGGTACACCTTTATAAGACCCCACATTGTTTCGCCAGTTGGTTGGTAGTCTTGTTTATCATACAGTTACTTACCCTGACATCTCTTATGCTGTCTATATTGTCAGTCAATTTCTCTCTGCTCCTCGCACACCTCATTATACCGCAGTTCTTCGCATTCTCAAGTACATCAAGGGGACCCTATTTAATGGTCTCCATTTCTCAGTTCACTATTCACTTGAGCTTTGTGCATACTCAGATGCAGATTGGGCAGGTGATCCCACTGATTATAGATTTACCACTGGTTATTGCTTCTTTCTTGGTGATTTGCTTATTTCTTGGCGAAGCAAGAAGCAAACAGTAGTCGCCCGATCCAGCACAGAAGTTGAGTATCGAGCCTTTGCTGATACAACTTAGGAACTTCTTTGGCTTCGCTGGTTACTTGCAGACATGGGCGTCACTCATTCTATTGCCACTATCATCAGCTGCGATAATCAAAGTGCTATCCAGATTGATCACAATGATGTATTCCATGAACGCACAAACACACATTGAGATTGATTGTCACTTTGTGTGTCATCATCTCACCCGTGGGACTATTGGATTATTATCAGTTTCTTCTGCCAATCAAACTGCTGATATCTTCACTAAAACACATCCTCCTAGGCACCTTCAGGATTTAGTTTCCAAACTCAAGTTGGTCTCCATTTTACCACCTTGAGTTTGAGGGGGGCTGTTAATGTGTGTGTGTGTGTGTGTATATATATATATACACGCACAATGTATATGTTAGTCTCACATCGGTTAGAATGAAAAACATTCCCCTTAGGTTAGGCTATAAATAGGATACCTCCCTTGTAAGCAAATCACACCATTTAATACAATTCTATTTTCTTTGTATTGTCTCACTTCTTCTCTTAAATTCAACGACTATCATATGTTAAATCATTCCTTAACATTTGTATTATTAATGAGCAACCACATCTCTCTCAGTTCTTCATTCTTACATCTCAGTCTTGGTTTTTGCAGGATTTGTTTGTTTTTTGTGAGCTCATTTAGAAGGAACAAAAGTTTGTTTCATGTATTAGACTAATTTAAGTTTGGCATTTTTCTTTTCATCATTCAAAGCAACAAAAGAAAATATAATTTTGTTTGGAGTATCTACAACATATTTTGCACACCAATGGGCATTTTATAATTATACTATAATTATTTATACACTATTTTATATTCAATAAACATAAAATATTTATAAAAAATATAATTATATATTTGATCGGGTAACTAATTTGGGTCGAGTTGAAAATTTTGAACCCATGACCCAATCCAACCCATCGGTTTCAAAAATTCTTTAACCTAACTCAAACCAACTTCTAGAATGATCCAACCCAACCCAGCCCATTATATCAATTTGAGTTGGATCCGCGGATCAACTGGGTTCTTTGCTCACCCCTACATGTTACAATGGTGATGTTTATGTTAAGTTTAAAGCCAACTTTAAGATAATTTTTTTTTTTTATAAATTTGTGAAAAATTTATTCAAATTGAATCAAGCCTTATTAATTAAATTTCATTAGATAACTATTACAATATCAAATTAATAAGTATTTTGATTTGATTCAATTTAATAAATTTTAAAAAAATAAGTGTCAACTTAAAGCTATTTTAAATTGAACCCAAACATTTTCGCCAAATAACTATCCTTATGTATTAAATTATCTTATCATAAATATATTCATTAAGTTATATGGATCCACGTAAGTGTAAGTGTAAGTGCAAGAGAAATGTGCAATTGAATATTTCCTCCGTAAATTGGTTTCCACCCATGATAACCCTCACTCACTGTTAACATAATTTTATATTTGATTGAAAATTTTACTATTTATATGATATTAAAATGATATAAAATTAATCATAATTTCATATTTTTTGTATCAATATTTTTTAGGATAAATTCTTAATTGTTCAGAACTAAAATTTTACTTTTTTTATATTTTTTATATTTGAATAATGATGATATTTATTATTATCGTAATTATAATAATAATATTTTTTATAATGATAAAAATTAATAATTATTATAATAATATTGATAATGATAATAACAATAACAATCATTATTATAATTATAGTTACAACAATAATAATTATAATTATACTAATAACAGTTATCATACTTATAATTATAAAAATATTATTATAATAATTATAATAATTATCATTATAACTATAATTAAAAATAATAATTTGATATCTTTTTACCCAATCTCATATTAATCCTACTCTTATTTCACTATTTCTGCTTATGAACCAATCATGTCCTAAGAGTACACTATAAAGAAACGAAAGAGGGAAAAAGAGAAACAAAAATCAAAGTTTCTCCGTGAAAACCGAGGGGAAAAAAATGGCTAGCGCGAGTTCGGCGCCGCGATCACCTCCTTCAGCCCCCGATTCCGAGACATCTGCAACTCAGCCCACCTCTGCATTAACTCCCAAGGTCCTCTCTCTCTCTCTCTCTCTCTCTATATATATATATATATATATATATATATATTATACGGAGTATTTGTTTGCTTGCTTCTATATGTGTGTATGTGCTATATATATGTAATTAAATATGCAGTTCTGCAGTGCATAACTCCGATTAGGGGTTCACTTGTAATTATTAGGTTGAAGTTGCAACCGATAAAGGAGTACAAGATGTCTTTGAAGAAAAACCTGACCCCGCTACTCATCAAAAACAAGAAAAACCTCACTCAGTTCAGCATTTTGAGTAAGTTAATTTTTTTCTCTTTTTCGTTTATGTATAATCTCTGATTTCCTCACCCTATGCTGTAATATAATCTTTCCCCTTACATGTATATGCTCTCGAATGAAATGGTAGGTTTTTTTTTTTTTGATAAATGGAATGAAATGGTAGTTATTCACGAGGTAAATATTTACAAGGCGACATGTTTCTCTTCATTTTATTGCAATTATTTTGTTTGAATTTCCCCCAAAATCAAATCTGCTGTTGCTTTCTAGGTTAAATTCACATTCCATTTCTGAAAAGTTTAAAGAAGAAGAAGAAATACAGAACGTTATGGTACTTGTTTTGTTATCATTTTGATGTGTCTAACGAGGAAACTCGGTGCCAAAGATTGCATATTTGTATAAAAAAATTTCAAGTTTTTAGTTATTACCTTGAACTACTAAAGAATCCCAATTTAAGAAAGAAGACAAAAAGACGTTAGGGTGGTGGTGGTAACCATCAAATTTTGCAATCTGACTAATGCTTCCTTGATTGAAAAGAATTGAAGCTGGTTAATCAGTAGATTTGACTGTTAAGAAACAACACATTCCTTATTGGTGTGTTGTAGACCTATTGAAATTACTAATTAACAGGCGTCGAACTGCAGCAGTTGTGTCAATGTCTAAAGGTATTTTTCATGTGCGTATAATACACTAACATGGAAAAAATTCCAAAATGGATAACATAGGTTGGAAGTACTCTAAACTGTAAGTGATTTACTAAATATTCATTTATTCTATACGCCATCATTGACAAGAAATAAAAAAGTCTATTTTTCTTTATTTGGATGGCAATGGTTAAACGTGGTTGATAATTTACGTGTCTTAGTTTCTAAAATAATAATTATGACCCGGATTATTTCCACCTTTCTCAATTTATGTGCCAAATCCATAGTTACCTGGATCGCTATCCCCCTTACGCACCGGATCACTAAAATTAGCTATCCAAATTCTTTTGATACGTTTAGCAAGAAAAAATTGAAAAATATATGATTACTAGACACAAGAAAGGGAGAAGAAAATGCTCATACTTTATTTTAGTATTGACTTTACTAGTTGTAAAAATTGATGTTATCTTCTTTAACTATTATCGTGGACAAAACTCTTCATTTAAATTTTACTCGTAGATACATCTAATATTTAATTTTATACATGTTCTCATACATAATAAACCATTTAAGTCTACCTATAGTGTACTGCGTACCAAATGGTTTCTTACCACATTCCCGTACCGCAAACTAGGACTACCGAGTTTCTTGTAACTATGGGCAAATAATTTTATCATGACTTCTAGGAAATGTGATTTGGATATGCATGATTATATCATCGATCTTTAGTTATTTTCTTATTTATGAATTTTTCTCATGGACAAGGTTGTTTTAATTCGTCACCCGTTATGCCTACCAATCTCCTTCAGGCCGCCAATATAAATTGATGCTGATTGAGTTCCTTCTTCTTCTATTTTGTTTGCCAGTCATAGTCTTGGATTTGAAATCTTAATTGATGCATTCCAAGCTAACCAGATCCGAGTTACTTAAATGGAATCTCAGACTATCCATGTAATAATGACAATCAATCTTTAGACAAAGTAGTCACTATTGGCTATCGAACATTTATTACTTTCCCTTTGTGTACTGGCTATTGTGTTTCCTAGAGTTGAATGGAGACTTTCCTTCCATTGACCGAGGCATTGTTGAAACTACCAGATGGAGTCTTACAGTACCACGTTCAGATGATAGATTCAGTCAGCAAATGGTTATTGCCAGAACCTCTGGGGAAGGAATTGAATTATTGGGATTTTCAATGGCTGAAACAACTACAGAAAACAACTTGGGTCCCCATTAATTTCATGAATATATGTTAACACTTTTGAATTTTGCCAAATTGCTAATCCACTTGGTCAAGGGAAAACTTGGTAGAATATGTGAACAAGTGAACCAAACAGGTGATGCTGGTTGGAAATGTGATCAATGGTTAGCATTATTCTCAATTAATGATGCCACATTCTTAAGTTTCTCTTTTGAACATTCCTTAACACTTATTTCTCACAATCAATAAGTATGACGGATCAAATATGGTGGATGGATTAATGACCACCTACAGTTATATCTCAGTAAGGGGAAAACAGGATTTTTTTTCTCTAGTTTGAGTTTCAAATTTTATCATACCACCTCTACTATTTATTTTTGTTTACATGTGTGTGAGTAGAAAGTAGACCATGATTTCTCTTTGTATATTGTAGGCAAGCACATAGTTGTGTACACATACAAGGATGTGTACATGCAAACCACTAAACGTGAGCGAACAAGATATAACTCTAACTGGTATATAGATTTTCTTTACTGAAGTAATTGCTGTCATAAACATTCAAGTAACCTTGTCTGCACTCTGTTGTGTAGTCTTACCCCTTTCAACTGCCATCTTGTTAAAAAATTATAAATTAATTTCCTTCACTGGACCATCACTCAGCTTTTCAGTATCATATTAGCTGACTCCAACTATGGCTTTAGTCTTAGAGATCTGTGACATTTTGCTTGCTTTTCCTCTCTTCATTTATTGGCCAAGTATGCACTCTGAATGCTTGAGGTGACTTCTGTACTTCTTGATTGGAACTCATAAATGTCCAGAATTAGTCATGCTTGATTGCTGGTCTTTTTTCTCAGCGTAGGCTAGATCCAGATAGGGGTAGTCAGGGGCATCTAGCAAAGGAATAAATTGTGTCCCAGTTATCTACTATTATTTTGACCGAAAAATTTATTTACTTTTTATAAGAGTGATGAGAGGATTGAGCAACCTTTACATGAACTCAAGATGGTTTTCATAAATTTTGTGTTTCTGATATCTTTGTTCGATCTTGACTTATTCTTTTCAAGATTTCCTTTATGCTTTAAATTTTAAGCATCAGTTTTTCTTTTATTTTTTTTGGTGCATCTCATGCCAACTTCCTCTGTACTTGTGTTTGCGCCTCGTTTCTTCAGTATTTAAACATATTATTACTCATATTTTTGTAATTCTGAAAGTCTGTAGGTTCTTTAATTCTCTGAAAATCTAAGCTCCTTATTCATATTATGGTATTTTATTTAATGCTGTATGCTTGAATAACTTGTGTAGTACAGTTAAATATTGATTCTATTGGAACTTGGCTTCCATGTCCGAGGAAACATGATATCTTTCCATTTTCGTTAGGGTTCTTGATAGCGAGGAGTACAGAGAGAAGTACCAAAAGTATGAAGCTGATTACAGTCATCTGTTGATGGCTAAGTACTTCTCTAAAAATAATATTTATGGAGGTAAACAGTTATTTCCATAGAGTCATTCTTGATCTGATTTTTTTTGTACAATTTACTGTTTCATTTGTTCGAAGATAAACAAAACTCGCTCTCTGATTTTTTTTCTGCTTCCAGGAAACATTTTTGAGAAGAAAATGAAAATAGATGATGAGACAATAATGTCAAGCAGGTAGGATGAGATTTATAGAGGTGCACATAATTTGTAAATCTCCCTTTATGTAAAAGCTAATCTGTGTTTGGCCAAATTTGTATAGGTGGCCCTGTACTCAGTCATTTGCAGACCCTAAGCAGGGTTTTGAGGACCAAAGCAGCAATAGTTCAACTCCTACAGCAGAACCCTTTGCTAATATCTCAAATGGGTCGCCTCTGCCAAAGAATGGCTGAAAATGCATTTGGTCGCTTTCCCCTAATTTTGTAGTTTTATGTGATAAATATGGAAATTTTGGATATGAAACTGAACTTTTTTCCATAATTTCTCATCCAGTGGTAAGAGGCTGGTTGTAGATAGGAATACCTTTGTGCTAACTGGCAGCAGTTAGTAATAGGGAATGAAGTGTTTGAAATGTCAGAAAATTGATACAAAATCATATCAAGTATTTGCCTGGGATAAACTTGGCTATGCATACCCAATAAAAATTATAATGTTGTCACCAATGATAATGCATAACAGGTCTAGGTAGACATACTATTATCCTTTAGAAACTAAAACGGGTGATTTTCAAGATAATCCCACTTTTTATGCATTCATCTATGTTGAGTTATATTTTGTGTATAAAGGTTTCCATAAAATGTATATGTCGTGTTACGTGTCGGTATAGAAAGTGAATGCTAAATTCCAATTTAGCAGTTTATTGACATGAATGGTGTGAAAGCGTTCGGTAAAATAGCAATGCGAATTTTTTTGGGGGACACATTCAGTTTTTTTTTTTAATTTTATTTTCATAACTGTTTTTTTTAAGAAGTGTTTGGTTTAATTTTTGTTTAAGACAAATAAAGAAAATGCATTATGATATAAAAATATAAATTTTAGTGTCACTTTTTAGATATTTTGTATTATCATACAAGTATGTTAATTATTTACTTTGGAATTAAAACTCTTCGCTTTGTTTTTCAATTTTTATTATTTCAAACCTTTCTTCAAGTCGAACAAATAAAATATACTGTCACAAATTTGTCAACTACCGTGCCCTTGAATGGTATGAAATTTGAAAATTTCGTTGATGTCACGTTAATTAAAGCAAAAAAAAAAAACCCCATGATATGATAGCGTGATAGTATTAGTGATGTTTGGGTACATATTAAAGATAACTTTAAGTTGAAGTTTATTTTTTAAATTTATAAAAAAAACATAGTCAAATTTAATTAAACTTTATTAAATAACAGTTAAAATATAAATTAATAAGTAATTTGATTTAATTTGAGTAAGTTTTTGATAAATTTTAAAAAATAAACTCCAATTTAAAACTATTTTAAACTGGACCAAACATCACCAAATAACTAGCCTTATGTATTAAATTATCTTATCAATAATATCATGTTATAACTTTTTTCTTGTTTTCTTTTCAATGCTCAATATATTGAAATTAATTTATTTTCAATTTTTTTGTTCACCTTTGGAAGTGTTCAAACTTAAAAACACTTTCTTATAAGAAACAAATATAAACCGGACAACATACCAAAATTTATTAGTTTCATACCAACATCATAATTTAGTAAAGCAAAAAGAGTAAATTACTTTTAAGTTTTTGTGGTTTATCCTTTATTACGGATTGATCCTCGCATTTTCAAAAATATAGATTTTAGTCCCTACAGTCAGAATCCGACGAGAATCTTTGCATAAAAAATAAAAAAATAAAAACTGACATCAATCACTTTTTTGTTAAAAAGTTGCATTTTTTTACAACCACAACCACATAATAATATAATTTTTTTTTGAAATTTTTTTTTATAGCATCATGATAGACGATTCTGATCAAACAAAACGAAGATCATTGTCATCACCTCCATCATCGGATTCCTTGCATCTCCGGCAACCTCCGTAAGACCATAGCCACCGCAGATGAGAAAGATTTGATTCCCAATAATGAAGAAGGAAAAGATGCAACGAAAGCAGAGGCATCGAAGGTGAACTCAACGATGGATTTGATGTTGATGCTCTTTGAGACAAAAGTAGTAGTAATTTTTTGCAGAGACTGACCTTTTGGTACATGCTTAGCATATGTGCTTTTATGTCATACCCGATTATCTCTCATATCTCTAGCTTTTCTTTTCACTTTTTAATAATAAATTTTTTTCATTTTAGATCTTGAGGATTAGTTAGAAGGAAGATCTAAATCCGATAGGAAACATTGATAATGGATTATAAATTTACGAAATTATAGATGATTGTGGAGTAATTATCAGTGTTTGGTTGTCAAGAAAATATTAAGAGAAATTATTAGAAAAATATGAGATCAAAGCTTCGATTGAAACTTAAGGAATGATGATTTTATTAGTTGGATTCAAGTCCTAAAATTAATTTAACTAGTTAACCAAAAAATATAATTCAATCATGGACCTAAGTTTTCTCGACAACCAAACAAGAGAAAAAATAAAAGTTAATTCACAAATTTGATGTGCTCATGAGGGTATTTGGAAAATTTTTTAAAAAAAAAAATTGTGAACTGGGAGCTGTTAGTAATAGGAATATTGAATTGTTTGAAATGTCAGAAAATTAATACATAATCATATCAAGTATTTGCCGGGATAAACTTGGCTATGCATACCCAATAAAAATTATAATGTTGTCACCATTGATGATGCATAACAGGTCTAGGTAGACATACTGTCATTCTTTAGAAATTACAATGGCTGTTTTTTGAGATAATCCCATTTTTTATGCATTCATCTATGTTGAGTTATGAAAAGCTTTCTTGGTATTTTGTGTATAAAGGTTTCCATAGGTCATCACCAACCACCTAGAAGAATATATTTTATATACTTCTTTAGATGTAGATGTTGAAAAAAGAAGAGTGAAACCTGAATTTTGGTCGGCTTTTAAACTAGAGTAAATTTTATTTGTCATATTGCACGTGTCGGTATATAAAGTGAATGCTAAATTTCAATTTGGTTAATTATTTATTTTTTTCTTATAACTATTGAGCGTATTTTACTTTGATCATACATCTATTAATTATTTTAATTTAGTTTTTAAATTTTTTTTATTACTCAATTAAATTTTTTTATCGATTTTTTACTTGAAAACTTACCGAAACTCCATCTCAGTGTTGAGATAGCTTAAAAATTGAATTTGGTAACAAATCCACAAGTAATTAAACCCTAAAGTACATATCTAATATTCTTCTGATGACAATTGTCTCTCTATAATAATAAATCGGAGCTACTATATAATGGTTTGATAATGATGATTCAGCCCAACTAATGGTGAAAAAGTTAATTTGTTTATCTTTATCTCTCATTCTCAAGCCACCTCTTACTTGGCCAGCATTGAGGTGGAGTTTTGGTAAATTTATAAAGGTTTTAATTAGATAATTTAAATATAGTTTGAGGATTGGATTAGAATAATCTATAAATGTATGACTGAAATAGAACGTAATCATTAATTATAGGATAAAAATAAATATTTAGCCTTCTAATTTAGTAATTTATTATGAAGTTTAGACATTAATAATAAAAAAAGTATAGGGAAGTTTATCTTACATGGAGGATATATACCCAGAAATCCGCATCGCCTTACACTATTTGTGTTATGATAAGATCGTAGATGGATGTTACTTTTGAAGCTATACCCCACCTCGCTACCATCTTAATTGAGAATTACATTAATGTTTGACCTGCAGTAGTTTGAATTCATGGTTCCTTAAATTGTTTTTGAAACAGTTTTTAGCAAAACAACAATGAAGTTAAAATTTGTTTAAAGTGTTAGATAAAACTGCAAAAAGAATAGTTTTTTTCTTTTTTTTACACATTCGATTTCTTAAAAATTATTTTTCTATTTTTAGTTATTTTCATAAACTGTTTTTTGAAAGCATTTGGCTTAATTTCTGTTTATAAAAAACGAAAATCATTTCAACTCTGAGATGGCACTCTCCACTCCTATCCCTGATCAATTAATTTCAGTCTTCTTTTTCTATCTTTTGTTTAGGGTTAGTGTTATAACTTAAAACTTCCCTAGCTTCCTAACTGTTTGATTAAGAAAGATCAATATGAAGTGGTTGATGGAGATACCCAACAGGCCACCACAGACATCACATTCAAGTACTCCATTTGCTTTGAGAAACTGTAAGTATTTAGGAGGCAAGATAAGTTTCATTACATGTATGTTTCACAATGATAACAAGTGTACTTTCAATCAAAGAGATGGTAATAACCTCTTTGATGCCCAGCTTTTCATAAGCTAACGCTACCAGGCTCCACGTAATAACTTCTCTATAAACATAGTTATATATAAACAACACAATCATTAAAGGTGAGATAAATTAAGCATAACTGATCAATTTCATACCTCTGCATATTTCTGTTCTGGGCAATTTTTTTTGACTCACTAAATCAATGGAACTAGTGAATTAGGTTCTATTGATTAGAAGGTTCAGCTCTAATGTGATTTGTATAGCAAGAGATCTCTTCCACATTTCTCAGAGGTGTCAACATATCAGTAAGAAGTATGTGAAGGGAAGAAACTTTCTCTTTGAGCTGGGCATTCTCTTGGATGATCTGCTGATTTGTCTCTAACAAACGAATAACCTTCTCCGATAGCTGATGATTCATAGTTAGAAGCTGATCAACCTGATACTGGAGCTCTTCAATCTGCTTCTTCTTGCGCATTCGTGATCTTCGAGCAGATTCCCTGTTAGATTCCATTCTTCTCCTCCTCCTCTCATCCATAATGCTTAGTTGAAGCTCTTTCACTTCATCTAAAGGGGAGCAGTCATCATGATCAGTAGTGAAAGATGATGATGTGTTTGGGGAGAATATAGGCAATGGAGGATGGAAACGCACTTGAGAATTAATGGGTAAGAATCTATTGAACATTAAATTTGAGGTGGTGGAATCAGGATTTTGAGATGGGCTTGCATTGGGTGGAGTAAATTCACATAGCTGCTTGTTGATCAGGTGATGAGGTCCTGAGAGACATGTAATTTGGTGTGTGGAACGAAGGGCAAGAGGATTTTGAACTGGTTTTGCTTCATGGATTCCCTTATTGTTCACATGTGTGTCCATGTTGGCTTGAATATTAATCAGGTGACCATTGGTGAGGGAGAGAGCTTGAAGTGCGAAATGGGGTTAAGATTTTATAGAGGAGCACTAATTAGCAAACTAAGTAGGATCAGTTCCTTAATATACAAGTATGATGCTGTTGTTAGTGTATGTGTCATATGTAGTGTATTGATAGATTTTATGGTGACTAACAATAAAAAGATAATTTGCTTTTTGTGGTAAAAAATCACATTTTATGGTAAATTTTATATTTTTGGGGATAAAAACAAAAATATTTAGTATGTGTTTGATCACCAAAAGTATAAATTTTATCATAAATATAATGTTTTACCTCATAAGCCAAATATGCATATTAAAATATTGCTTCGGAAGTTCATGAATTTTGGATTCATTGCATTTAGGTCCTAAACTACAAATTGACATAAAAAATTATCAAATTTTCAATTAATAGCAATGCTATACCTTCATGCATATTTTTTTTTTTTTTTTTTTCACTTTGAGTTAGATGAATACATGAAACTGGGTTTCAATAAATTCTAAAGATCATTAGGAAGTCATCCAATAGTTTTTTCAGTGTTTCATTCTTGTGCTAATTTTATGATCTTTCAATTTTTTTATGAGTAAAAACATGAACAAAAATATTTTCAGTACCCAAATTTTTTTTTATTTTTTCTTCACGATATATCTCTTTTATCTTTGTATGTATAAAAAATCAAGATCAAATTTTTTTTATATATTATTAAAATTTTAAGATAATTTTGCTGATGTCTCTTATGCTAAAATTCATAATTTGATGACCTAAACAAAAATGATGGTTGTGATTGTTCCTATTCTCAATGTTACCTAAGAAATTACTCTCTTTGTCACATTTTATATGTCACTGTGTTATGGGCACAGATTTTAGAAAAATTTTTACTTTCCCAAAATATCTCTTACATAAGCGGTGGATAATAAAAATGATGAAGCCCACCAACTGACCATTTAAAATATTAAGGATATTACCGTAATTGCATGATATTCGTATCAAAATTTTTCAATTAACAATTCAGAATTTTCCATATTGGTAAGTTGAAAAATATTGTTCGTGGGTACTTGAGAAAATAAAGTTTGCATGATCACTTTTTTTTTATTACATTATAAAGATGTATTGTATTGAAACGTAATTGAATTTATTGTTGGACAATTCCTTGCTTAATTAAGTTCTTCTCATCCTTAATGTAATGTAATGTAATATCTTACTCTGAAAGCACTATAATTAGTAACACTTTTTGACAAAATAGGCTTTTTAACGATGAAAACAAATCAAATAACTCCAAAAACATAATTATTTTAATCTAAACTTGGAAATAAGAAATCAAATTACGCAATTATCATGCTCAAATGATATTCATCTTTTCCCATGAAATCGTGCGTATGTTAAAAATAGATTTGCTTATTTAATTACAGGTTTGGTGAGTTATATTGCACATGACCAAAATAAATACAAAAAAGATACAAAAATATTCACGATCGACACTTAAAATGATTATCGATTTCACGCAAAATCTATCATATCACTCGTTATAATACAACCATAATGAATTTTTTTAAATAAAATGTAAGTTATTAGTAAATTTTTCATCCGTGTCGTGTTGTTAACTAGCCAAGTGTCCATTCTGAATGTTTTGATATTAAGGCTCAAATAAATGTGATTAACATTACAACTTTTGTTTGTTCACCCAAAGTTGATGAAAGGAAAACATCAATCCAATTGAAAATTTCTTGTCTAGATCGAAAACATGAAAGATGCTGAAGGCATCGAATACCATTCAATGTAAAATTTTCTCTTCCATATCATCGGACAGTATTTGATGTCTTCGATCCATGCATCTCCATGGTTTTTATTTAGGCAAAAAAAAACAAAAAAAAAAAACAGTCGAAATGATGGTTTAGAATTAAGAGGGAATATGTAACTACTTTTTTTTTTTAAAATTAGAGTGATAAATTTTAATCTACTTGTATTCCTCTCAATCCACATAATAATTCTCTTTATTCATAAAGAAAATGTTACACTCCGTTTGAAACCAAATAAAAATGGAGTTCATTTCGTTTTCATATGAATTAAAAATAATAATTTAGAAAATGAACTTAAATGAATTTTTATATTTGGCTTTCTTATGTTAAATTGTATAATCCGTTTGAATTCTCATATTCAAAGTGCTTGGAATAATAATTCTCTTTATTCATAAAGAAAATGTTACACTCCGTTTGAAACCAAATAAAAATGGAGTTCATTTCGTTTTCGTATGAATTAAAAATAATAATTTAGAAAATGAACTTAAATGAATTTTTATATTTGGTTTTCTTATGTTAAATTGTATAATCCGTTTGAATTCTCATGTTCAAAGTGCTTGGAATAAAATGAATAACTCAAAGAGAGGAGGGGGGGAATGATTAATAATTTTTGCAATTTTGATAGAATTTACAACAAATTAACTCAATTTCATAGTAAATTCATTTTGAAATAAATTTCATAAATTTTTATCTTTTCAAACATTAAGCAATCATTTACTCCAAACATATCTTTAGTATAAAAATTAGACCTTAAAATCTCAAAGAACTCAAATATTAAAAACTTATAACAATAACCAATGAACCAAAGTTCCAAGTTTTGAAGGCATGTTTTTTACTAGGGTCATAGACACTGTTGATGTCGAAAATCTGCTTAAAATGTGAACGATCGAAAATACGCACACGAAATAAGAAAAAACCCTAAAAATCGTCGAAAGACAAAAGGGGTTGTGCCTCCGAAAAGACTCTCCAATACTTAAAGTTAAAATAAAGTTTTTTTTTTTTTGGAAAATAAGGAAAGACAAAGAAAATGGGAGCTATGAGTGGAGAATTGTCTATATCTTTTGATTGTGAGAGCCCCTTTATATAGTGTTTCAAAGTAGCATTTGATTAGAAGAAAGATTCAGTGTTCCGATAGAAATGTAACTCTTGAAGATAAGTTTATTATTACTGTAAACTAGATAACTATTTATCTATAGGTTGGAGTATTGTAATGGTACTAAGACTCTTGATGCAGAATTATCATTGTGCTCTTTACCAGGTTTGGCGATTTGATTGATTGGTTTCTCTGAGTCGCGGAACTACTATTTTGCTCTTAGAGAGATTGCCACATGTCGTTATGCTATTTGGTGAAAATCTTCATCTAAGATTTTACCAATTTACCCTCGACGGCACCACATATCACTGT
Source organism: Bretschneidera sinensis (assembly GCA_023935145.1). Classification (NCBI taxonomy): domain Eukaryota; kingdom Viridiplantae; phylum Streptophyta; class Magnoliopsida; order Brassicales; family Akaniaceae; genus Bretschneidera; species Bretschneidera sinensis. Next base: position 124,086,089 of record CM043700.1, read on the forward strand.
GTCATTGAGATTTTTTCCCCGCATCAGACACCATGTCTAGCCGACATAAACTCAGTTGGGTTAACTTGTCTCTATTTATCCATAGTTTGATAAAATTGATCACTTAAATCATAAAAAAAAAAAAAAAAAAAAAACAAATCCACACGAACTAATAGAGCCAATGACAAACTTACACCATCGTGATTGAGATACCCAAATTTAATTCTCTCTCACATCTCACTCATTGTAATGATTTATTTATTAAGAATAAAATCGGTAAAACAAAAAAAAAATGACTGGTTTAATCTATGGTAATACTAGTCAATTACTAGTCTAGTATCAAACTTATTAGTCAATCTTTGCTTGATACGCAAATCCAGTAATTGAGTCGATCAAATATAGGATTGTTTTCCATGAAAGGTTACTGTAAAGGATATGTGCCATATTAAAATTTTGATAAAGCAGTTGCAAATTAGAGTCAAAAGGTGGGGCGGTGACATTAACTTGCACGTATATAGCTATTTCATTGTCACTTCATATACTCAAAATGTCTCGCCAGGTGCCACATGAATTAATAAGGTGTTTAGGATTTGCTTACCTAATGGGAAAACAATCAAGATATTTGATATTTTTCCAGAATATAGATGGTGATGCTTACTGGTAAATTACTTTTATTTTCCTTATCCAAAAGAAACAACTTTTTTCTTTGTTTTTTTTTAAGATTAATGTTCTGAGAAGGCAACACTTTTGCTCACAGTGGCAATATTTTTTTTTTCATTGTTATTCTTCTCTCCTTTCCTACCTGGATTAGGAAATGCTTTCAAAGTCCACTACCATAGCTAGATTGATGATATTAGAGACAAAGAAGTTAATTAATCACAAATCACCAAAGTTGCTCATCAATAAAGTGATATGAAAATCATCCTTTTCGTTTTTTCTTTCTTTTGGGGTTGTATAAGACAAAGAAGTTAATTAATCAGGCAACAAGGAGAAGTGGTGATAATTTAAGATTTTCAGGTTAAACACACAAAAAGACTTAAAGTTATATAAACAGTTTGGCCTTGGCACTGACGCAAAACTTTGTGATAGAAAAGTTTACCATCAACCATTAAGTTTTTACTCTCTTTTTTCCACCCATTTTTACTTTTGTTTCTTGAATGAATGAATGATTATGATGGTTCAATTATAGTTGGAATACATCAGTGGAGGTAAAGTGAAGCAAAATCTTGATAGATGTAGCTTTCCATCTTTTAAGTTAACACGGCCATGGTGGGGCATGAAACTGATATGATGGATAAGGAAAATGGCTTGGTAATCTGGAGCTGGTGTATGCTTACTCTTAGTCTTGACCATGAAAAAAAAGCTTGTAAACTGGGACAATTTGCACAACTTATGCAAGCACCATATTCTTGCAAGGCAGAGAGGTCAGGTACAATTTAAGTATTAATTAATAAATAGTTTGATTTTATTTGATTAAATACTTTATAAATTTTTAAAAAAATAAAAAATAAAAAAAAACAAACATAAGCTTTAAGCCCGTCAGACACCTGCAAACCAGGACCACATCTTCAATTGGCAGTATCTCATGGAGGTATGGAACTCCTAAAGGGTGTTACTGTAAGCAGATTGCGTCCAAAAATTAAGATGTCCAAGTCGGTTCAGGGCTAAAAGAAATTACAGAGTACTTCAGAATTGAACTTGTTTTCCGATTTTATCCATAACTAGGGGACAGCATCCTATCAGGTACTAGTTCCTAGTTATACACAACATCTATTGACTTGAATCAGCGTAGGCCATAAGCAGACCCCATTATCAGAAGATGAAAGGTAATCACAGATACCCAGTTTAATGGAAAAATGCTAGCACTAGGCTACCTCGAGATCGTCTGAGTGATGTAGACCTCAGCCAACAATGTTCCTCCTCAAACATTTGAGTTGCTGCATGACATGAGAACAGAATTCTGCCAAAGATTACGTCTTTCACAAGATCATAAATAAACAGACCCTCTCCTAGAATCTTTGCTTAAATTCACACAGCCTTCCTCCTCGCAAAGCAATCAACACAAATGATATTCTGCCTCAATTGAATTAACATTGAACATCCTGAACGATTTCAGTTACACTCTCTGCAACGTTACCAGCTGTTGGTACTTTAGTATTCACAAAATCAACATTTGGACATCTTTAAATGAAAACAACTCAGTCAAGTACAAAATCAAAACATTCATGGATAACACAGATTTTTTTTTTATAGCTAAGAAACATGTAGCATGTGGTTTTCAAGCAAATATTATTACTTAGCAAGGAAAATGGAGGGAAAACAATAAAATGTTTCATAATCCTTAGTACTGTAGGATATGCTCTACTAGTATTTTTCGAAGGAAAAAAAATCAGCTCCCAACTTGCTTTTGCTAAGCAAATCTCGACGCCAGGACATTCAATACACCATTGATATCACCTTAGATGACAACTCAACCAAATTCTTCTTCATTATCCTCCACACAATCACAGAAACCTTGACCAAATGAAAAGCACCTGACCATGAAACCATTCCTGTTACCTCTAAAGTCAAACTTAAAATCATTCATGTAGCATAGTCCCAATAACCTCTTGCCAACTTACATGAAATGACAGAGACAGGCCTGAGATCCAATCCATAAACAAAACTGTGACAAAATTAGCAGCGTTCATGTAATGTGAACAACACCTAAACTAGTAAACTATGAACAAGAACAAAGCATTACATTCAAGGTAACCTCATATGCCTTCACATTCTACACTTGATCCAATAGATGCCAGTACCCAAATGAAACAAGCACAATCAATATGTAAATCATTGGAGATTATTTAAACCAAAAATCCCAAGAGTACAATGCAGTCATAAACATTCTTACACTCACAAAACATATAAAATTATCAAGAATCTCATCACCTCACAAAGACAGCTTGAGTCTTTCCAAAAACAATATCTACATTTAACAACCTAATGCTTAATAAAAACTTCAAAATCAGATGTGACCATAAATTACCGCTACAGTCCACGAGTAGATCTTTGGCTCCTCCTCCTTTCGTACTCAGCATCATCCGTAGGCAACTCATGACGACAAACAGGGCAGGTATTCCGTATTCCCAGCCACGGCACAATGCAATCCCCATGGTATCGGTGGGTACAAGGCAACTGCTTAGCTTTCTCCCCAACGTTCATGTCATCCTTACAAACCGCACAGAGTGCATTATTATTCTCCACATCTTCTCGAGTCAAAACCACTGACGGAAGATTCTCAACAACAGTTTTTGAAGCAGGAGGCCGACCCATCAAGGCATTTTCATTCTCTGCAAACTGCCCAAATAACATTTCATATTCCGCAGTATAAATATAATCATCATGGTCACCAAAATAAGGCTCTGCATTGTTATCCAAATCTGGGTTCGTCTCCAAATTATCGGAATTCAACAAAACTTCCCACTCCAAATTCCCCAATCCTCCTATCCTCTCAACACTAACTACATCCTCAGGAGCAATATCTGGCGAAATGGAAAGCGAAATCGAGTTCCCATCATCATTACCAGCATCAACAGGCATGCTCAAAACCTCCCTCTCATCGACGCGAGCATCCACTTCCTCCCACTCGAAATCCTCATTGTTCTCTCTATGATCCTCCAACTGAAGAGAATCCCAACAAAGAGGAATACTAACACTTGCATCATCACTATCATCATTCAAAAACTCATCCCCTGAATGAAAATCTATCCCCAATCTCTCTCTCTCATTCTCATCTTCATAGTCCGAATCGGACTCGAACCCGACAACCCGGATACCGTTCCCAAATAGTTCACCCGTAGAAGCGGCCTCATCGGATTCCAACCTAGAAACCCTCCTCTCTACAAAGAAATCATCATCATTATCATCGTCTTCATTAACATAAACACCAACATTAATACCGACATCACTATCCCCGACATTTTCGACGACAAACTCACAAATATTACTCTCTAGAGCACCAAATTCTAATCCTAACCCTAAATCCAGCTCCAAACTATCCATACCCAACTCATAATTTCCATCGATGACCCCGAAACCCGACTCGTTTAACGAATCGTATTCCAAACCGGTATCGTCGTTACTGTTGTGAGAGATTACCTGAGATTGCTCGACGCGTTGGTGGAAGAGATCCATGACGAAATTGACCTGGTTGTGGCGATCGAAGAGATCAGGGCCGTTGGTGGGGAGGAGCGAATCAGTGACAAACACGTCAGCGGGGTTGAATTCGGGGTCGGAGGAGTAGAGATCGAAGTCGTTGGGATGGGACCAATAGGTTTGGGAGTCTAAGCTCAGGGTTAGGGTCTGATCTTGCTGGTGGTGCTGGTGAACGTCGTCGTCAAGGTCGGGGAGGTGAAGGTAAGAAACCTCTGCCATTCTTGTGTTTCCTACTTTTGGAAGGTGCAAGGTCGTCGTGAAGGTTCTCTGTTTTTGTTTTTTTTCGTTTTTATTAATCGTGTAAAGTAAAAAGTTACTGATTCGAATTTTGGAGGACCATGGGTTTGTTAGTTAGGCGTTGAAAGTACATGAATGTCCATTACATTTCAGAATAAATTATTTAAAAAATAAAAATAAAAACTAAAACTAAAACTAAAACTGCGCAGGATACTCAGATTTATTTATAGAATCTTTTATTACTATATCTATTAATAAAATTAACTATTATTAATCAATCAAATTGGATTTTATTGTCGTTTATCAATATATTGTTAGTAAAGTACTAAAGTATTAATTTCTCACTATTAAAAACTATATCAATGCCACATAACTTAAATTAATATTGTATATGTGAATACCAAAAATATATTTTACGAATTTTAAAATCTCAATCAAAACAAATTAATTTGGTGAAGATTAATTAAAATTTTACGATTAATGATATTTTTGACATTTCACATTTATTTTTTTTTATTTTTGATAGGGCATTTCACATATAAATTATGATAATTTAAGCTTTTTGTGACACTAATATGTTTTTTATTGGTGAAAATTTAATATTTAAATAATGTTAGATTGATCATAAATGGGAAGATTGAATTTAATAATATCAAATATTCAATTGTAATAACTAAAAGTTCATGAATGTTATTTGAAATTTCGAACTCTATATTTTCTAAAGGAAATTGAAACGTTTAGAGATAAAATTGAGATTAGTAATAATATTCGAAAGCCAAAACGATTTTTTCATCTATTTGCTTAAAATATACTTACTACTATGTTTGGCTTATAGAATTGATCAATTTGTACAAAAATAAGATTGTAAATTAGAAGACTATATTACCCTTTTACATCATCCCCTACCAACACTCTTTCTCCATAAACCTTACAAAAATTTCACAATAAACACCAAGAGGCGGCGTGGACCAAAAGACAGCGTGGGCCAGTATCATGAGACAAGTATAATGTAGTATTTGATAAATTATATTTTCATAATTAATTTTAATAATTAAATTGTTTAGTAAAATTACTTATGAAAATATTGTGATTATATAAAATGTTTAAAATAGATATGGTAATAAAAGATTTTATAAATAAACTTTTTGGGTAAAAGAAGTTATGAGGTATTTCATCATTTTTGTATTAATTGTTATTTGTAAAAATATTTTTATTTTCATGATTATTAAATAAATGGTATTTTATAACATATCATAAAAATATGAACAAACCATATATGACATAATAAATCAAATATGAAAAATATATAAGAGCATATTAATATTCATAAAAAAATACTTATAAAAAAATAAGGGTAGTTTAGGGTATTATTAAGATTCATTTAAAAGAATTTGCGTTTCAAAAAATAGAATTGTCGTAGCTAATTCTAATAGCTGCAAGAATTAAGAGTTTCACAACGTTATTTTTAGTCAATACGGTTAGACACCACACTTAATCAAACAAAAGGTGTATAATACCAATTGCACCTTTAATTAGTCTTGAAAAAAAAGGATCACGATTCTCTTTATTTAAGAATTAAAATAAAAATCAAGTTGATGGTGAGATTGAATGTTACTTGAATATTCTATATTTAATGATGTGACATTCAATTTCACTGGAAACTTGAATCTATTTTAATTTTCAAATAAAGAGAATGATGATCTTAAAAAAATTGACACATTAAAATTTAATATGACCTGATCGCTCAACATAAAATAAAAATAAAAACAATAATATCTTTTTTAATTTAAAAAATCTTACATTTTTTTTTTAAAACAAAAATTGAGTGGATTCGATCTTGCCCATAAACAAGGCAAGGGGATGATGTCCTTTCATAGCCGCGCTAAGACCGGAGGACAAGGATCTTACATCTTCGGTTCTTCTTCAAACTTCATTTTCAACTCCAATATATTTCTCCACAATTTTCAGCTTCACGAATTAACTTCAAATTTATCGTACTTTTTTAGCAACTTTTTCAATGCTACGTACTTTATTAATTTTATTTACACTTTTCACTACGTACAAACAAATTTCTTCATGCTTAAGCAACGTTAACAGCACTTTCCCACCAAATCCAAACAGCTAAGCAGGCATACACCGGCAATAACACATAACCTGAAAATTACACTACATATCAAATGATGGGTATTTTAGTATTTTGATATATAGGATATTCTCTCAATAAATCAGCATTTAACATTCGTTTTATTCCTTTTTTCCTCTTTTGTTAGATTTTAGGAACTAAAGTATATAATTTCTATAAAGCCATCTGGGATATTGCTGGAAAGGATGTTACTGATGCCATTGCAGAATTCTTCACTAGTGGCAAACTCCTAGGTGAAATCAATGTTACTATCATAACCCTAGTTCCTATAGCCCCAACATATTTCTTGCTGCATTATGATCTACAAATGCATCACAAAAATAATTCCCAAGCCTCCCTCCCTCTCTTCATAAATTCAAACTAAAGTGCTTTATTGAATGCACAAAAATAGTTATAATTTCTTTCTTGCTCAAGAACTATCACAAGAATAAACCAAACTCTAAATGCACTCTAAAGATAGATATTATGTAAGCCTTGGATTCTCTAAGTTACAGCTTTATCCTTAATACTTTGAGGGCATTGGGGTTTTCTGCCAAATTGTCCATTAAAAGATGAAACCTGTATCACATCTCTAAAGTCTCAACAGCTCTCAATAGTTCCATGGTGGGTTATTTTTTTCTAGTGCTAAATGTCGGATTAAATTAAATATAAACAATAACATCATATATGAATTTAGAACATATATAATTACATAATTAAACCACATATTTGATTGAGTAGACACAACGAAAATTTAAATTACCTCACAGTGATCAAGATTAAGTCTTTCTCTTTGTACTCCCACAACAGTAGATGGGTAAAAAGATTGAATACTCAGACGCATTGAGAGCCAAAGACGAGATTTAACCGGTTTATATACACATCATTAACACTAGTTATTGAGAGTCCAAATGAATCATTCTATCTACGAGTCATATTGGACTAAGATCTACACTAGTTGTTGACTCACATTAATAATATTAAGATGTGTATAAACCCAAACAGCAGGATCACCAATTAACAACAATGAACTCTCGTACTTTTCTCATTTGATCAAATCCGTTGACACAGTTTTGTAAAATCAAAACCACCATAATCAGTGATAACCCACATAAAAAAAATAAAAAAATTTCATAACATTCTTCCATTTTGGCAATACTAATTATAACTCTCAATAGTTCCATGGTAGGTTATTTTTTTCTATTGCGAAAGGGACAAGAGTACCCACTTTCCCTTTTATCTTTTTGTAATAGCCATGGAAGTCCTTACTATATATTACTAAATAAGGCAGCAGCGGAGAGACTTATTCATTACCATCCCAGATGTCAAGCTATGCTTTTTACTGATCCAAGTAGTTCTTCAATCCAGGGGATCGATCAGGTTCTTACTTTCTTTTACAACATGTCTGACCTAAAAGTTAATCTTTCCAAAAGTGAGATCTTTTAGTGGATTAACTAAAGAAAGAAAAGGCACATCTCTCAACTATCTCCAATTTCAAAATTTACTCTCTTCTAGTAAGATATCTTGGAGTTCCTTTCATTACTAGAAGGATTGCCAACCCTTGATTAAGAAAATTACCTCTAGAATCAATTCTTAGACAGCTAAGCACCTCTCTTTTGCTGGTAGACTTCGATTGATTACCTCAGCCATTAACAGTATTTCAAATTCTTTGTGCTACATGTTAATTCTCCCACTAAAGTTCTAAAATCTATTGGGAGGCTTTGCAATGCGTTTATCTGAATGGTATTGTAGAGAATGCCAAGGGAGAAAAAGTTTATGGGGATGATCTTTGCTTTCCAAAGTCAGAAAGTGGCTTAGGCTTGAGGAGTATTTGGCTTCTTTCTATTAAATCAAGGTCCCTTTGGGTAGCATGGGTTGAGCACTACTAGCTAAAAGGAAGGAGTTTTGTAAATTTAAATCCTTCTTCTGACTGTAGCTGGATAAGCTGGGATCCTTTGCTAAAACTTTGTTAAAATTCACTTTAGACAATAGAGAGAGTATCCTATTCTAGGGCCAAATGGTCAACGAGGTAGCGTCGGTTTATGGTTGAGGTATCTTACGTGGCGCTTTGTGTTAGGATTGAATGAGAATCACCTTGGAGCTGGAAAATGGGGAGGGAACATGCCACCTTGGAGATGGATTACATATTGGAGATTTGGAGAAAGAAAATCATTAATTGGAGCTTAGATTCATGTTCTTGATTTGCTTCCCTTTCATTTATGGTCAGACTTATTTATAGTCAGTCTCAGGATCATGCGTATGCGCTGTTCTAGGCACGTCAACACCATAGTCAGGCTCACATATGTTTCATAACTCTAACATGTGGCAATCAAGGAACTAGATGGCTCGCCGTGTTCAGACTTGGCGATACTATGTTTCAAGTGTGGGCATCATTGGACCTCAGGTGATAGAATTGATGAACAGGACGGTGAGGCCATGCCTGCACTTGTATTTTCTCTCTAGCTGACCTGTATGAGTTGGGGTTGATCTCTTCGCCAACAATGCACGTTCCATCTACTAATCCAACATCCTTGAGTGATCCTTATGACGAAGGGGGGAATTGGCGAGGAACCGCCAAGAGGTCTCGACGCCAAGACCTTGCTTGGAATCTTTAAGACACTTACCGAATCATGGGCTCCTCACGTGTCCACCTTTGACGTGTGTGCCACATGTCGCCTTTCTGGAGTCTGGACATAATCTATCTTATGGCCAATAAGTCAAAGATTTGCACTCTATAGTCACGCATTTTATCCTATACACCACCTTTGGCATGATAATTTGCACCCACAAAGGTCCCCTCCCAGTTGTCTACACTGGAAGAATCCTCTGTGATTCTTTCATTTTTGAACAGGCTAAAATGGCATAAATGGAATTTGGGCATAGCCTCTTGCTAGATCTAGTATCTAGAAGAAATCCAGACTGTTGTTTATGGAATCATCCCTTTGAATAACCTAGATGTTGTTACTTGGCTGCCATCTAGCTCTGCAAATTTTTAGCTCATATCACTCTATATGTAACACCCTGCACCAAATCATAGGGCATCTTGGTCATTTCATAAATGTTGCAGAAGAAGGACTAAGCCTGACTAATTATAAGCCTAATTTATTTTCTAGTTAATTGAAGCCCAATAATCCTGAAGAGCTCCATAATATAACCCCAGCCACCTTGAACATATAATACTATATTTCCTCTATACTCTAACTGAAGCCCAATAATCCTGAAGAGCCTCATAATATAACCCCAGCCACCTTGAACATATAATACTATATTTCCTCTATACTCTTTGGGAAGGATACCTAGTAAATACCTAGTAAGACTACAAGACTCAATAACCCAATTCAAAATTAGTTTCTCCAACATCTGAATTAAAAGATAATAAAGAGAACTCATTATTTCGTGATTCTCCTCAAATCTCTTATGTGAGAATTCGAGCCCCTTGGTGCCATGAAGATTGTGAATTGGATTTGGGTGAATGGTGGCTCAAGGAGTATTGTAGAGGGTAGAATGTGATGGTTTGAACTAGAAATGTGGAAGGAGGATAAAGAGTTGTGTAGATACCGCTCTTTTTCACCTTAGACCCATGTATCTGGCTTATTACCCAATATCATTCCTCTTAAAGAAGATGGATATGATGAGAGTGCAGATTATGATGAGTAGACATATGGAAACGAGTGAAATCTATCAAGTCTAATACAAACCCTTTATAAGTAGTAAGAAGGCTCCCGTGATGGGTGCGCTTTTAATGTATTTCACAAGGGATCGTTTATCATCCAAGCACAAAGAAATGATGACGGGTAAGGAGCCGCCATTTGACCTTAAGGGAGTCAAATCCCTTGTCATTAGTCTACGTGAGAAATTCCAAAGCTTGGAAGATTTTGGTGCAAAAAAGTGAGGATTTAAAGCCCTCTCTCTTATCTAGAACGAAGTCTAGAGCCATTTGTGATTCAAGGAAATTAGTTGAAATTTTGATTCAAGTATTATTATCATACACTACTAATAAAACCAAACACACATTTTGTAATTTTTATTCAAACAAAGCAATACCAAATATTAAATTTAAAGTAATGCGATAAAAGTAAGTATATAAAGGAAATAAATTGCTTTGACTATGAAGAAAAAAAAATATTAAAACTACTTGCAAAGTATAGATGAGAAGTAAATTAAAGTGTGTGCGTTTAAACTAGGTGGATTAATTACTATATGAATTAAATTTGAAGACTAAATTGAATGAATTAAACTAAGCTACTTTAAACTAAACGAGTTAAAAAAATAAATTAAACCAAACTACTTTAAAGATGATATTCAAAATAACTAGTAACTAGTAACTAGTAACATTTTTAATGGGCCAAATGGGGCCCAAAATTCTTCTTAAAGAATTAAAGTTCACATGTAATTAATGATAACTTAAAATAAAACATCTAACTTTGAAAACATTAAAAAAAAAAAAAAATTTAAGGTACCAAACTAAAGGAAAAAACTTTAAAACTATAATATCAGTGTTCTTAAAGTATTGGTAAAGAAGTAATTTGATAAATATGACATGGAATTAAAATAATATATATACGTGAAAAAATTATTATTGAATAAAATAATTCTTCTGAAGAAAAAAAAATGACATAGACGTTGTTACAAAGGAAAAAAAATGAAAGTGGACGTTATAATAAAAGGGGGGGGGGGAGGCAACACCTGGAGTCCAGGTATTGCCAAAACAGCTTGCAATACACGCATGTTTGACAAGCAACTTTGCAGAACGGTGGAGGGGAGTTTTTAATATAAAAATTTAGTTTTTTCTTTTGTTTTGTATTTTGCTTACCAAATTCCGTTTGGTTTTTTTCTTTCTTCAATTCAAATTACTCTATTTCTTTAAACACTTGGGGACTGGAAGAAAAGTTGAAAGAGTAAAATTTTGAAAAAGTTTATGGGAGAATTTTAAAGAGAGTCGAGGAAATATCTAAGAAAACAAAAGATAATAATGTAAATTTTATTTTTTGAAATTTAGCATACATGAAATTACCCGAAATTCAATGTGAAAATTTTAAAGGGTATGAATTCTGGAAGAATTGATAAATAAATTAGAAATTTTAATATAAATATTATGTCAGGTGTTGAGAAATAACAATCGGGTAAAATTGTTGAAAAGAGCAGGAAATGCAAGAAGGTGATCTACGGATAGCTCTAAGTGTTACATGGTGAGTTAGATTTACTTTTAGTAATCGAGATAAATATGTAATATAAAGTAATAATATTTGAATTAATTATTAAACTATGATTGGATGATATATGAAAGTTGGTTGATGGATATGATAAGAATAATTGATATGTTAAATATTTATTATATGAGAAGTAATATTATTGAAATAATGAGTTGATTAAATATATAATGAAGGGATAAATGAAATTCTAGACAAGCTATGATTGATAATTTGATATGATATATGAGGAGATAATTTAATGAATATGATAAAAAAATAATAATTTTAAGAAAGAGCTGGATAGCTAAATTGAATATTTGAATGTATGCTTGTTTTTATATTATTGTTCATATGCATATTTCATATTATTGTTCATATGCATATGCATGAAATAAAAAGAACTGGGAAGGTAGTTGGTCTAAATGAAATAAAAGAACTGTGATAGTTGGTATATGCTGAAAATAAAAGAACAGGGAAAGCAGCCAATTTAAATAAAATAAAATAATCGGGAAGGCAATCGGTCTAAATAAAATAAAAGAACCAAGACAGTCGGAATATGCTGAAAATAAAAGAACCAGATAGGTAGCCGGTCTAAGCTAAAACATGTCAACATGTGGGAAGACGTTCCCAAATAATAATATAATTTAAATTCATGCATTGCGTTTGTTTTAAATATTGATTATTATTGCTTGATATGCTAAAGTGTTATTCTTGATTGTAAATTTATTGATAGATGAATGAGTCTCACAAAGAGACATATATGATGAGAAAGAAATATGAAAGTATGATATGATAAGAATTATCTGAGTGATTGATTATATATGAGAAGAAAGATTGATATATTTGCTGATTAACTTAAGAAGAGGTTGATAAATGATGAGGATTATGATATGAGTAGTGATAATAGAATGATATTATCCAGTTATATGAGATATAGATGAATGAATATTGAAAGACTATTTGAACTGTGATTCAGACTGAGTGATTATTTGTAACCCTCCTGGACCACATCCTCAGACTAATGGAAAAAAATATTGTAAATATTCATGCATCATATGTTATATATATTATTTCACTTGAAATTTTAATAATGTAACTCTCCTGTTGAGGGTTGAGTATTGATGTATAGATATATATCATTTCAGTTGATGTTTTTATATTGTTGCATATATACGTCATGCTGGGATTTCAAAAAGTGATGACACGTCTCAGGGGTGGCCAACCCAGAATGGATCATTGCAATTTTGGTATTAGAGCATTAGGTTTTATGATTATGTAGACTGCATAAAAAGAAAGAAAGTGGAAGATTAAAATAAATTATATCTTAATGAATAGTTTGAGGATAACACGTAGACATGTAAGAGCTAAAGTTAAAGTTGTTGGCTTAAGAGAGCATGGTAGGCCCTAATATTTAGATAATTCGATGTTGAGATGGAGGTTAAGTCTGAATCTGTGGTTTTTAAAAGGGAACATGTTGACAATATAACTGATACTAGTAAGGGTGTGAGAGAATTCGAAATTGAAAAAGATGAGCTAAGAGAAGCTCTTGCTCATGCTCATGCTTTTAAGAAAATAAATGTAACAGATGATAGAGTTGATAGTCTATAGCACAAACTTGATTAACAGGCTAAAACAATGCTTGAGGTTGTTGTAAATTCAGTAATGGTAGACGTTCAAAAGGGGAAAGGTAAGTTTATGCACAAGATGTAGGGAAATTGTTTTGTTAGATGTATTAAGTTGAATACTTTGTTGTTTAAAGGATCTATGAATCCTTTTGAGCATGAACTATAGGTGAAACATATAGAGAGATTATTTTGTATTTTATGAGTGACTGACAAGCAGAGAGTTGCCTTTGCTATATTTAAGTTAAAAGGAAAAGCTTTAGAATCGTAGGAGGATACTCTTCTTGGGGTAATTGCATATGTTGATAAACCCTTAACTTGGAGTAGATTTAATGAGGCTTTTTCTTTTACAAATATTGTCCATATAATTTCAGAGCCCAACAGTAGATAGATTTTATTTATTTAAGGCAAATGTATTGACTATGACTCAGTATGATAGGAGATTTGTGACCTTGTCAAGGTTTGTATCGAAAATGGTAAACATAGAGAAGAAGAAGTGTAAGAGGTTCATAGATGGACTACATTTTGAGATTAAATTGAAACTATCTTATATGAAGCATATGAATTATACTAGGTTGGTGGTTATAGCACTGCAGATTGAGAATGATATGATGGTTTTTAAGGGGAGAGAAAAAGTGGTTGAAGAGGCTTGGACATGAAGGTTATAGAGGTAGTAGTAGTATAAGTGTACAATGTGGGAGACCACCCCAAAGGAGTCGTCCGTGTGAAAAAAGAAATGACCTATAATGCAGAGTCAGAAGTAAGCATGATCTGTTACTTCTGTAGCTCAGAGTAATATTAGTGGGACCCCTAGATTTGGAAGACAGTCTGTGAGAACTAGAAGTTATGGTAAAGAGAGGAGTGTACTACCTAGAGGATATGGTAAGGTAATAGAAAGACTAGAACGTGTTATAAATGTAATCATATAAGATATTTATCCTAAAATTTTCCTAATTTGATGTGCTTTGTATGTAGAAAAGATGGACATATCAATGTTGGTTGATCCTAGTGCAACTCATTCTTTTGTATCCAGTATATTTATAAAGTCTATTGATGTTTATTGTTAGAGTTTGTCTAAGGTTTAAACAAGGTTGGAAGAGGTTCAAGCATCAAGTCGTTGAAGCCTCAGAACACTTGGAGTGTGCCTCAGTACAAAACAACCAAATGAGTGAAGGTCCAGCATCAGATGGTGTCGCATCTCTGCTCATCCCAGGCCGCGGTGCTCAGAAGGTGGAGTGCTGGAGCAAGAGGCCAGGCCGTGGTGCCCCCTACCCAAGGCCGCGGCGCCCCCTGTTCTAGGCCACGGCGCCAGGCACACTGATGCACACATGTATAAACCTCTTCCATGGTTCATGAGACATGTCGAAAACGCACAACTTGACTTAGACTTGATCAAAGACTAAGGTTGATTAGTCCTCAAGATCTAAGGGTGGAGATTGATTTCAAGATAGGTTCAAGAAGTGGTGCACTATATAAAGGGTCACCTAGATTCAATCTCAATAGAACAACAAGACAACTTGTGAATGTAATGTGATAGAAACACAAGTGTGTGTGTGTGTGTGTGACAGAACATGTGAATGAAAGAATTACATGAGAGTGAAAAGGCACAGGCATACAAGAGGGATTCATTAGAGAGACTGGTTGTAAAGAGAGAGATTAGTATAGATAGGGGATTCAAGGGACTTGTAAGTGGAATTTCCAAGGGGGAAAGTTCCAGGGTAACTCAAGACCTTATCACTTTCTTGTTCTCTTCTTTGTTTCTTAAGAACTTGTGGATTCTTGGAGAGGTGTTGTTGGATTGTAAGAACACATTGGTTTAGTGTAGAGAGTTCGGAGGAACTCACGGGGACGTAGGCTATTGCCGAACCTCGATAACAATTGCTGTGTTTTTCTTTCTTGCTTTGTGTGCTGTTTTTTTTCTTTACAAGTCATTCTAGACTTGGGTGTTTGGAAGACCATCACATGGGCATCATTGAGGTAGTTTCCAAACAGTAGTATCAGAGCTTGCACAGTTGGGTATCGGAGCAAGAATAAAAAGTGTCGGAGCAAGACTCCAAGAATCGGAGGTCAACTTCTTGGGAGATTCAAGAACGGAGTAAAGATCTATATTTAATTGTGTTCTTGAGGTGATTCAAGGACTGAGTAGAGATCAATATCTGATCATGTTTTTGAGGGTGATACAAGAACGGAGTAAAGATCAAGATCTGATCGTGTTCTTGAGATTTAGAAGAAGTTGGAGAGTAATTGTGAGTGCTGCACAAGTCTGGGATCATCTCAGCAAGATGGCTTCAAACTTCATGGTTGAGAGTTTGATGGAAAATGAGATTTTGCCCTTTGGAAACGGAAGATCAATGTCGTTCTTATGCAACAGAAAGTGGACTTGGCGATTGGAGAAGATTATGCTTTTCCAACAAGTACCACGAAGGACCAGTGGAATGAGATGAAGAAGATGGCATACAACACCATCTTCTTGCACATGTCAGATAATGTCACAAGGGAGTGTGGAGACTCGAAAGATCCAGCTGTCATTTGGAAGAAACTAGATGAGTTGTTTCTTTTCAAGACTCTCCCTAATAAGAGGTATCTTCATAAATGAATCTTTGCTTTTAAATTTGATCCTAATAAAGAGTTGCAAGATGATCTTGATGCCAAGATAAGGAGTGCATCAAGTGGTGAAGGGTTGTTCATTAGAAGAGGGCCAGCAACTCGGTATGGCAGCAATATCCATGGCTACTAACGAGACAGAGGTAGAGGAGAGAGCCATGGGAGAGTGCACAACAACATACATGGCTACTATTGGGACAAAGGTAGAGGAGAGAGCCATGGGAGAGTGCACAGTAACATACATGGCTATTACCGGGACAAAGGTAGAAAAGAGAGCCATGAGAAAGTGCACAACAACATACATAGCTACTACAGGGACAGAGGTAGAGGAGAAAGCCATGGGAAAGCACATTCCAAACTGAGATTTGGAGGGAAGAGATATTACTACTACCATAATGAGGGTCATTTCAAGAAAGATTGCAAGGAGAAGATGAGGGATGGGGAAAGAAGTCATACCAAGAATGGAAAGGCTTCAGTTTCCAAGGGAGAACAGCAAGTTGGTGATGTTCTTGTTGTGTGCTCGGATATGAGTAAGGGGCAAGAAGGCAACGAGAAATGGATCTTGGATACCCGGTGCACTCATCATATGTGCACTCACCGGGATTGGTTCAAGAATTTCAAGGAAACCAATGATGAAAGGGTTTTCTCGGGGAATGACAATTCTTTCCAAGTGAGGGGGATTGGAGACATCCAGTTAAGGATGTTTGATGGAGTCACAAGGCTGCTGCGGAATGTGAGGTATCTTTCAGATTTGAAGAATAATTTGATCCCATTGGGGCACCTGGATTCAATAGGGTACACATATAAAGTAGAGGGAGGAAAAATCAAGGTAACCAAGGGATCTTTGATAGTGATCAAAGCAACAATAATGGATGGTCTCTATGAGATGATCGGAGACACAGACATCAAGGGTCAAGCAGCAAGCTTGATGGCTGAGATAGAGAATGTAGCCCTTTGGCACACTCCTTTGGGACATATAAGCGAAGAAGGCCTGGAAATTCTTAGTAATAATGGATTACTTAATGGTGACAAGGTAAAAAGACTTGATTTCTGCAAGGGTTGTGTTCTTGGGCAGCAACATCGGGTCAGCTTCAACACCAGAGTGCACAAGTCTAAGGGCATTTTTGACTACATTCATGCGGACCTTTGGGGACCAATAAAAAACCAACACAGGGAGGAAACTTTTACTTTCTGTCTTTAATTGATGACTATTCAAGAAAGGTTTGGGTTTATATGGTTAAAAATAAATCAGATGCTTTGAATAAATTAGTAGTGTGGAAAAAGCTGGTGGAGACTCAAATGGGCAGGGTAGTTAAGGGGATAAGAACCGATAATGGCTTAGAAATTTTTAACCAAGAACTTAATCAATTCTGTAGATTAAATAGAATTTTAGACATAGAACAGTTGTGAAAACCCCTCAGCAAAGTGAAGTTGCTGAAAGGATGAATAAGACCCTTATGAAAAAGGTTAGGTGCATGTTAGATGGATATGGATTACCCAAATGTTTTTTGGGGGGAAGCGGTGTCTACAGCTGCATATTTGGTTAATAGATCACCCTCTAGGATTGTGTACCATAAGACTCCCGAGGAGATGTGGAGTGAAAAACCCTCTGAGTTGGACCACCTTAGGACTTTTGGGTGTGCTGCATTTGCACATCAAAAAGGATGATAGACTTAGCCCAAGATCTAGAAAATGTGTGTTTCTAGGATATAGGGAAAGGGCTAAGGGGTATACGTTGTGGTCTTTATAAAAAGAAGGATTGAAACTCATAATAAGTAGGGATGTTATTTTTAATGAATTTTTATTTCCCTACTTGGAGAAAACTAACCTTGCAAAGGCTAGTGAGCAAACCAGTCCGGAATTTGTGGAGTATAGCATCAAGTAAGATTCAGTTCAGGTAAAGCAAAGAAGGCAAGAGGGTTCGAACAAGGTAGAGTCCATTGATGAATGCCAAGCTTAGGACACTCATGAGGAGGCTGAACTGAAAAATGATGATGCAGAAAGTCAGAAAGACTATCAGCTCACAAAACCGAGAAAGAAGGCTGGTCGGACCACCTTTAAGATATGGGTTTGTGAATGCTACAGATACAGCAGCTCTTTGGATAGAAAGAGAGATGAATGAACAAGAGACTTACATTGATGCCATGGGATGTAAGGATTCACTAAGATGGAAGCTAGCTATGGAGGAAGAAATGGATTCTTTGAGGAAGAATAACTTCTGAAAATTGGTGCACATTCCAGGAAAACAGAGAGTTATGGATTGTAAGTGGACTTACAAGATCAAAGAAGGGTACTGTTGACCCTCGCCCGTATTTTAATGATGGCAAAACACAACTATTATTTAACTAACATGTTTAAACTAAGTTCTATTAAGGATCAAACACATTTAACCAAGGAACAAAGTGCAAAAACTCGAACCAAATCAAGTATCAAGTGAAGACTGAAGATCTAGAATAGGTCTTAAGGTTTAGAACCAATGTAAGTCTCACTCATACATTGTATTAGCTTGTTCAATGGCTCAAACACAAAAGGTTTTTCTAAAACCATTATTTTTAAAATGTTTTTGATGAAAAACAGAAGAAAAACTGGGTTGGAAGACAACCCAGTCGACTGGGTACATATACCAGTCGACTGGTATATGGGTCAGAAGGTACCCAGTCGACTGGATGAAACAACCCAGTCGACTGGTACTTTGACCAGTAAGTCTCCAGTCGACTGGATGAATCAACCCAGTCGACTGGTAAAATGAACAGAAAGTCCCCAGTCGACTGGATGATATATACCAGTCGACTGGATACCCAGAAGGTCTGAAAACGAGTATTTTTTAAGTAAACTCAGTCAACTGGTATCTCGACCCAATCGACTGGTAATTCAAAAATATGACCGTTGGACTCCAAATCTGAATGTTTTAAAGTAAATCTTTTTCAAATTAAAGTCCTAAACGGCCATATTAATTGATTGCTATATAAACCCATTCAGTTAAGCATTCAAGAGCAAGAAACATATATTCAAAAAGAGTTGATCTCACATAATCAAGTTTTTATACACTTGAAACACAAAAAGCTTTGAAATAATCTTGTTGAGCCATTTCTTCAAGCTTTACTTTGAAAAAGAGACATTTCTGTTGTAATAAGCTTTCATTTGCTGTCTCTCTACCTTTTACTTTACACCATCTTTGTAAAGGGATTACTTCCGAGAGGAAGAGAAAACTTTCCAAAGGAAGGGGATTTTTCGGTTTAAGCAATTCCTGTAATTTGCTTGTGTATGGTTTGTGCAACACCCGGCTAAGTTGTGCGACTAAGTTTTCTTAGTGGATTACTTCAAGGTGTTCCTTGAAGAAAGTGGACGTAGGGTCGGAACGAATCCGATATTGCCGAACCACTATAACTGTGTTTGCATCCTCTTTCCTTAAACTCTTTATTTACAGCTCATTACTTGTATTTATTATCTGTTGCTTATTAGTTTTTATAAACTTATATTAATTATGCGAAAAGTTTTTAAAAAAACCCAATTCACCCCCTCTCTTGGGTTGAAACCTCGAGCTACAATTGGTATCAGAGCCTCGTTCTCTTTATTAGGCTTAAAATCCTAGAGTTGATCCAATGGCAGCAAATAGCTACTCTGAGGGACACTCTTATACTAGACCACCATTGTTCAATGGCTCAAATTATAACTATTGGAAAAATAGAATGAAAATCTTCGTCGAAGGACAAGATTACAATCTATGGAGAATTATAGAATAATGACCTAAAATTCCTTCAAAAAAATAGTTATTGGAAAGACTCTTCATACAATGCCTAAACTCAAAATTGAGTTTACTGACGAGGATTGTAGAACGATGTCTCTCAATAGTAGAGCAACAAGCATGCTACATTGTGCATTAGATATTTCTGAATATAACAAAATATCTGCATGCATTTCTGCTAAAGAAATATGGGACAAGTTACAAGTCATATATGAAGGAACAAGTGAAGTAAAAAAGTCTAAAATTTACATGCTAATTTCTGAGTATGAATCTTTTAAGATGTCTCCTAACGAAACCATTTCCGAAATGCACTCACGATTCACTACTATTATAAATGGTTTAAAATTGCTTGGCAAGAATATTGAGGAAGTTGAACTAACCAGAAAAATCTTAAGATCTCTGCCACCAGAATGGAAACCAAAGAGGACAGCCATTCAGGAGGCCAAAAATCTTGACAAGCTTGATGTTGAGACGATGCTTGGGTCATTATTGACATACAAGATGGAAGAAATGACTCCCATCATCAATGATGATGAGAAGAAGAAAAAGCAAATTGCTCTCAAAGCTTCTACGAGCAACAAAGAAAAGGAATTAGAACAAGAAGCAGAGAGCAGTGAAGAGGATGGTGAAATGGCTTTAATCACCAAACAATTCCATAGGTTTTTGAAGAAAAGCAAGAAGCCTTACTCAAAGGATCCTACCTCAAAAAGGGAACCACTTATATGCTATGGCTACAAGAAGCCAGGACATATAAAAGCTGATTGTCCGATTTCAAACAAACCATACAAGGGCTTCAAGAAGAAAGCTATGGTAGCAACTACCTGGAGCGATGACGAAGAAGATGAGTCATCAGACAAAGAAATCGGATACGAGGAAATTGCCAACCTTTGTTTGATGGCAATCGATGATGAAAGTGAGGTAACATCTTCTCCCTCTTCAAAAAATAATATTGTTACTAGTAGTGAAGAACTGCTAGAAGTCATAAATGAAATGAATGAAGAATTAAAGAAATTTGATTCTAGAAATTGTGTTCTTAAGAAAGAAGTATCATCTCTTTCTAAAGAAATGATAATTCTTAGAGAAGAAAAAGAAAAATTATCATCTTTACTGTATGATTCGTCTCAAGATTTTCTTAAAGATGAAAATGAGAATTTGAAAAATAAAATTTCTGAATTAAACAGCACTATATCTAGACTTATGCTTGGTAAAGAAAAACTTGATGAAGTGCTTTCTTCCCAAAGATTAAGTGGAGAAAAATTTGGTGTAGGATATTCTCCACTGGGAAAACAAAAAACAAAAGAGAGCTTATTCATGAAAGCCTCTTGTGTAGATGGAGCTTCTACTTCAAAAGCTCCTAGCGTTGTTAAAAGCACTCCCTCGATAAATGCTAGGAAGTCTAGAAACTTAAATAATCATACTAAATTGAAGCATTCTAAAAATACTCATGCTTATATGTATGCTCATTCTAGAAATGCTCATACACATCCTAGAAATAATTATCATGCTCATTCTAGGAACAATGTGTATAATCAAAGAATGCATTCTGCTCGTGCTCATCCTAGGAATTATCATCATGGGTATCCTAGAATGCATCATCATACTCTTTATAGAAATGACATGAATTTTCATACTCCTTACCATAGAAACATGTATCCTAGGAACTATTATCCTAAGGTTTATAGGAATTCACATGTAAGACATCCTAGAAATTTCTATGACTATCATGCTAGGACTATGCATCATCAACTTGTTCATAGAGCACCTCATATTAAGAAAGTATGGGTCCCAAAAGGAACTGTATTTTTCAGGACTAACCCCAAAGGACCCAAGAAATTTTGGGTACCTAAAAGTGCTATCGTATATCCTTATGTGATGTAGATTTGTCTTCACACCAAGGAGAAAGGTAACTGTTGGTACCTTGATAGCGGTTGCTCGAAGCATATGACCGGTGATAAAAGCGTATTCAATGAGCTAACTCTAAGAGATGGTGGACTTGTGACCATTGGAGACAATACTAAAATAAAGATCATCGGGCATGGAAAAGTCGGTAATAATTTCTCAACCTTAGATAATGTATTGCTAGTACAAGGCCTTAAGCAAAATTTACTTAGCATTAGTCAATTATGTGACAAAGGATATAAAGTCACATTTGAGACCTTTCATTGTCTAGTTATAGACATCAAGAGCAACAAGATCAAATTCATTGGCCATAGACATGAAAATGTCTATATAGTTGATTTGAAATCTTTGCATTCCGATAATGAAAAATGTTTTCCTGCTTTTAGTGAAAATCAATGGCTATGGCATAGAAGGCTTGGTCATGTAAACATGAATTTGCTAAAAATTGTTTCAAGAAAAGATTTAGCTATTGGACTTCCTAAAATCAATTTTGAGAAAGATAAAATTTGTAATGCTTGTCAAATTGGAAAACAATCTAGGATATCTTTTAAAGCAAAAAATGTAGTCTCAACTACTAGACCTTTGAAACTTTTGCATATGGACTTATTTGGTCCAATTAGTACCATTAGTCTAGGTTGAGGGGGAGCATTGCTCCATAACTTTGTTAAAATATTTATTGATTGGTTGAGTTTGATTCTGGATTGGTTGAAAGAAATATAAACTGTGTTTCCTTGTTTACAGGGTGGTTTTACTCGAAAAACAGAGGAGACTCTGTCCAAATTTTTGTAAAATTCTATCACTTAGTTTTTAAAACTGTTTTTATATTATTAGTTTTGTCATCATCAAAAAGGGGGAGATTGTTGACCCTCGCCCGTATTTTAATGATGACAAAACACAACTGTTATTTAACTAACATGTTTAAACTAAGTTGTATTAAGGATCAAACACATTCAACCAAGGAACAAAGTGCAAAAACTCGAACCAAATCAAGTATCAAGTGAAGACTGAAGATCTAGAATAGGTCTTAAAGTTTAGAACCAATGTAAGTCTCACTCATACATTGTATTAGCTTGTTCAATGGCTCAAACACAAAAGGTTTTTCTAAAACCATTATTTTTAAAATGTTTTTGATGAAAAACAGAAGAAAAACTGGGTTGGAAGACAACCCAGTCGACTGGGTACATATACCAGTCGACTGGTATATGGGTTAGAAGGTACCCAGTCGACTGGATGAAACAACCCAGTCGACTGGTACTTTGACCAGTAAGTCTCCAGTCGACTGGATGAATCAACCCAATCGACTGGTAAAATGGACAAAAAGTCTCCAGTCTACTGGATGATATATACCAGTCGACTGGATACCCAGAAGGTCTGAAAACGAGTATTTTTCAAGTAAACTTAGTCGACTGGTATCTCGACCCAGTCGACTAGTAATTCAAAAATATGACCGTTGGACTCCAAATCTGAACGTTTTAAAGTAAATCTTTTTCAAATTAAAGTCCTAAACGGCCATATTAATTGATTGCTATATAAACCCATTCAGTTAAGCATTCAAGAACAAGAAACATATATTCAAAAAGAGTTGATCTCACATAATCAAGTTTTTATACTCTTGAAACACAAAAAGCTCTGAAATAATCTTGTTGAGCAATTTCTTCAAGCTTTACATTGAAAGAGAGACATTTCTGTTGTAATAAGCTTTCATTTGCTGTCTCTCTACCTTTTACTTTACACCATCTTTGTAAAGGGATTACTTCCGAGAGGAAGGGGAAACTTCCGAAAGGAAGGAGATTTTTCGGTTTAAGCAATTCCTGTAATTTGCTTGTGTACAGTTTGTGCAACACCCGGCTAAGTTGTGCGACTAAGTTTTCTTAGTGGATTACTTCAAGGTGTTCCTTGAAGAGAGTGGACGTAGGGTCGGAACGAATCCGATATTGCCGAACCACTATAACTGTGTTTGCATCCTCTTTCCTTAAACTCTTTATTTACAGCTCATTACTTGTATTTATTATTTGTTGCTTATTAGTTTTTATAAACTTATATTAATTCCGCGAAATTTTTTTAAAAAAAACCCAATTCACCCCCTCTTGGGTTGAAACCTTGAGCTATAGGTACCCTCCAAGAGATGAAGTCTGAAATAAGGCTAGACTAGTGGTGAAAGGGTTCACGCAAAGAAAATGCATGGATTTCACAAAAACCTTCTCACCTGGACATAAGGTGGATGAAGTGGTGATTATCCTCATCTATGCCAATGATATGTTGTTAGTTCGGAACAGCAGGGAGAGGATGAAAAGGTTTACATCTCAACTCAGTGAGGAGTTTGAGAGGAAGGATCTCAGCCTTACACAAAAGATCCTTGGTATGAAAAGAATTCAAGAAAGGGAGATAAATGGGTTGAAGGTTTCTCGATCTTCTATGGAAGATGGTGAACCAGTGAAGGTTCCCCTTACTGGTCATTTCAAGTTCTCCAGCGAACAATGTCCTGGAATGGATGAGGAGAAGAAAGAAATAGTAAAGGTCCCTTACTCTAGTGCGGTTGGACCATTCATGTCCATGTTGGTGAGCACTAAACCCGACATTTCTCAGGCAATGAGTGTTCTCAGCGAATTTGTGAGTAATCCCGGAAAGAAGTATTGGCTTGGGATGAAGTGGTTGTTGAGGTATTTGAAGGCTCAGTGGCAGCCGGTGGTAGCACTTTCAATAACCAAGGCTGAGTACATAGTAGCTATGGAAGCCATAAAGGAGGCTAAATGGTGCAAAGGGTTGTTGGACGAGTGGATGGTCCTAAAAGAGCAGTTGGTGGTGTCTTCGAAGATCCAAAGTGCATGGCACTTGTGGAGGAATTCGGTGTTCTATAAGAGGACAAAGCATATAGATGTTTGGTATCATTACATTCCGAAAAATGGTACGAAATGATGCATTCATGTTGACAAGAAGGTCATAGAAGAAAGTGCTACAGATTTAGGTACCAAAGTTCTACCTCTAAGAAGGTTCAATCATTGCCTTAGATTACTTAGGATTGGAGTCGGTTGATTGATGACTCAAGATGAGTTTGGATCCTGAAGTTCTCTGCACAATAGGTTCAGTTTTAAACACTTAGACAAAAGTAGAGATTGTTGGAGTTTGTCTAAGGTTTAAAAAAGGTTGGAAGAGGTTCAAGCATCAATTCATTGAAGCCTCAGCACACTTGGAGTGTGCCTCAGCACAAAACAGCCAAATGAGTGAAGGTCCAACATCAGGTGGCGTCGTACCTCTGCTCACCCCAAGCCGCGGCACCTAGAAAGTTGAGTGCTGGAGGAGGAGGCCAAGCCGTGGCGCCCAGAAGATGGTGAATATGTTGCCTGTTGTGAGGACTTCGGTTTATCTGTTGACGAGGACTTTGGTTTGCCTGCTGACGAGGACTTTGAGTTTTTAATTTTGTCTGCTAACGAGGACTTTGATTTGCCTGTTGATGAGGACTTTGAGTTTGTGATTTTGCTTGTTAACGAAGACTTTGAGCTGCCTGATGACGAAGACTTTGGTTTGTGATTTGGCTTGCTAATAAGGACTTAGGTTTTCCTAATAATGAGAATTTTGGTTTGTTATTTTTCCTACTAATGAGGACTTATGTTTGCCTATTAATGAAGACTTTTGTTTGCCTGTTGATGAGGACATTGGGTTGCCTACTAACGAGGAATTTGGTTTACCTGATGATGAGGACATTGGGTTGTCTGCTACAAGGACTTTAGTTTATTATTTTGCCTGCTAATGAAGACTTAGGTTTTCCTACTGACGAGGACTTTGGTTTGCCTGCTGATGATGACATTGGATTTCCTGTTACGACGACTTTGGTTTGTGATTTTACTTGCTAATGATGACTTAGGTTTGTCTGTCGATAAGGACTTTGGTTTGCCTACTGATGAGAGCATTGGGTTCCCTGCTATGAGGACTTTGGTTTGTGATTTTGCTTGCTAATGAGGACTTAGGTTTTCCTGTTGACAAGGACTTTGGTTTGCGTGCTGATGAAGACTTAGGTTTTTCTGCTGACGATGACTTTGGTTTGTGATTTTGCCTGCTAATGAGGACTTAGGTTTTCCTACTAACAAGAACTTTGGTTTGCCTGCTTATGAGGAAATTGGGTTTGCTTGCTAACAAGGGCTTTGGGTTTGCCTGCTAATGAGGACTTCGGTGATTTTGCCTGCTGTGATGATTTTTTGGTGATTTGCCTGCTAATGAAGACTTAGATTGATTTTACCTGCTGATGAGAGCTTTTTGGAGATTTTGCCTACTATTAGGGCTTTTTGGTGATTTGTCTACTGTGAAGGCTTTTTAGTGATTTTACTTACTGTGAGGACTTTTTGGTGATTTGCCTGCTAACGAGGACTCAGGCTGATTTTGCTTCTTGATTAAAGCTTTTTGGTGATTTTGCCTGCTGTGAGGGCTTTTTGGTAATTTTCCCTGCTGTGAAGGATTTTTGGTATTTTGCCTCTTGATGAAGGCTTTTTGGTGATTTGCCTCCTGTGAGGGCTTTTTAGTGATTCTGCAGAATCTTGTTAGTTAAAAATAAAATAAAATAACAAATTGGGTATGAGTTGAGTCATGGCATTTAGGATTATCTTTTTTAGAGTTTGGAAAAACAATGCATGCAAGAGATAACTTTTGAAGAACAATGCACTTAATGAAATTTTCTTTGCCAACTTATTTTATTTGACCCAAAACTTGTATTTAAACCTATTTTTCCTCCTATCAGAGTCGAGATAGAAATATTTGACTTAGGACTTGTGTTTAAACCAATATTTCCTATTATTTGGTACACATCCTCTAGTAGATCTAAGAACAAAGCTTCACAATTTGTCCACAATTTTTTTATTCAACAGAAAGGCGATGGAAGCTATCTCAGCTCAAATGATATGCGGGATCGACAACATGAAGGGTTTCTAGCTCAAAAATTTCTCTTGGTAAGGAATCAATGCAATCTTCTCACTCAAAGGCATTAGGGTCGATTAGAATTTCTTAAGGGCTATACTGGCCAAGTGGGATCCTGACACCCACGTACTTGTTCCAATTTGGCCCCCACTATTTAGCTCGGGATTAAGTCAAAGAAAAATTTAATGATGCCATGATACTTCTTATTTTTTGTCTACTATATGTGTTTTGAAATCCACTAAAAATGAACCATTGGCATAAGCCATTTTCAAAAAAAAAAATTAATTCTGTTAATTTGGATACTGAAACAATTCCATTTTGTTTTGTTCATTCAACCGGGTTTTAATGATGTATTTGCATGGTTCTGAAGAGGATAAAAAGGGAACTAAGGTTATTTTGCAAGATCGTGGCTGCACTAAAGTGGTTGCCTACATACCCAAAGAGGGATCAAGCCACATGTTGTTCGAGGGTTTCATCTCATATG
Source organism: Bretschneidera sinensis (assembly GCA_023935145.1). NCBI lineage: Eukaryota > Viridiplantae > Streptophyta > Magnoliopsida > Brassicales > Akaniaceae > Bretschneidera > Bretschneidera sinensis. The sequence continues at coordinate 124,113,075 of CM043700.1, forward strand.
TTCAATGAACACAATCGATTGGCTTGGATGTAAGGTAGGATTTGGTGGAAACCTCTTACAAGTGGTGCAAGAGTAAGTGTTAGTTTGGGAAAGTCATTTCGAAGGGATAATCTTTCGCGAGTGGTTTCAAGACGGGGTATGTTCGCTCAGAAAATCTAAGTTCCATCATCACCCAAAAATAGTTTGTAAGGCTAAGCAGTCTTCATCAATCTAAAAGGACTTGATCAAGGTTTGTAACGTGGTCAATGGTTTCTAAGGCTAACGAAGAAAAGGATAATCGAAAGGCTTAAAAGGTGTTTCAGGGTTCCTATAAGCCAAGGATTACCTTTTAATTTTTTTGTCTTTTTTTTTTGTACTTTCGTCTTCTTCATCGATTATTCTCTTCAATTTTTCTTGTCTTTTGACTTTCATATCCTTCATCAGTTATCCTCTTTTTTTCTTCTTTTTTTTCATCTCCTTCATTGATCATTCTTATCATTTTTTCCTTTTTTTCATCTCCTCCATCGATCGTTCTTTTCTCTTCTTTTTTTTCTCTTTTTTTGTATTTTTGTTTTGTTTGCCTCCTCACACCTGTTCTTTTGAAAATTGTCATCGTCAAATGTGTTGATGTCAGAAGGAAGTGGAGTTTGCTCGGGTATACCAAAGAGCAAAATCCACTTAGGTCGATCTACCTAACTCAAAAAAACCGCAGTGAGGGAATCTGTTCGAGTTGAATCCACTTTGGATTGAATTCATTGGAAAAAATGTATCATTTGGCCAAAAAAAGGAGATGAGGGAATCTAAGAGAGAGATGTGAGTTCAAAAAGCAAAAAAAAAGAATGAAAATTCCTCATTATGGCCTGTCACACAGAGAGATGAGAGATGCATCTTTTTTGTTATAAAAAATGTAACTTTTACTTTAAGAAAAGTGAACCAATCAATGAGTGCCAAGTGGAAGGTGAAATTGAAAGTTCACTCTTAAAAATTAAAAGTCTTCTTGGGCTTGAAATTCGGGCCAAAAGTGTTTGAGCTTAGGAAAGATCAATGGGCTTTAGTGGGTTTTGGATTGAGTCAAAGTTTAAATGAAGACTTTGGTTTTAGATTAGTTGAATCAAATAAGGTCCAATTGATTTAAACCCAAAGTGAATTAAATAGATTGAACAAAAGGGTCTTGCAATTGCTTGTACTCCCCAATTAAATTCATACTTCCTTATTTACCAAGTTCGAGCACACTATGACCAAAGATTTATCATAGGAACCCGTACATGGTCCGTTAAAAAAATTTGGAATGAAATTGGATGTCTACAAGTTGGTTTGGTAATTTGTTATTTGACTATTGAAAAGGATTTAGAAAGAGTTAAAATTGTTTAAAAAAGGGTAATCCGATAAAAGGGAACCAAAGAACTTGAAAATTCCTATATACATCTCTATTTTATAAACTACATGAATTTTACTATTTTGACTGATGTTAAGTTATTTTAAAATAAATGGAACACAATTATTAATCATTGCATGACGAACATTTCATAGCCAAAAAGGCATGGTATGATGATTAGGCATGGAAATGGATGCGGGTACAGGTACTAACGGAATATAATTGGTTGGTATTTTGGTTTGATTTTGTGCCGAAGTAATTCTCTTTCATATCATGATTTAAGACAAAAAAATTTTATGGTATTGAGACATTTTTGTACTGAATGTATCTCTTTATTTTGAAAATGTTATTATTATATTGAATATACGATTATTTGTGATTAAAGTATTATTGATTTGGACCTAAACACATGGGCTAAATCTGTCAAGTTTTGGATCTAGACACAGGGGTTAAATGTGTCGACTTTTGGACCAGACAGAAAAGTTAAATGTGTCGACTTTTGAACCCAGACACATAAGTTAAATGTGTCAACTTTTGGGCCTAGTCACAAAACTAAGTGTGACATTGATGATTGAATGAAATGTAAATCAATGTATTGTTCCTGATGTAACCTGACACTCATGACTTATAACTTAATTTCTACTGTTTTATTAGTTTTTACTCTTATGTATAAGTTGCGTTGAAATCTTACTTGGCTTAGAATTACTTAATGGGCTATGAGCTTAACAATTATGTTTGTTTGTACATATAATAACTAAAGCAAAAATCATGACAGATCGAGGGAAGTACTCATGAAGAGCTCAAGATTTACCTTGCTTAGTTTAGTGAATAAACCGGCATTATAATTATTTTGAAACATATTTGCCTAAGGTTGTGTCTTAAGAGATGTTTGTAATTATTGAGTTTGAAATTTTACTACTTATGTATCGTGAGATGCTATTGGTAATTAAGGTTTTACCTCATGGAATTTTGAGATATTTGATTTATGATGGATTAATTGGAAGATAGTTTATCATTAAAATTGAGACATATGAATTATTTAAAAAAGTAGCATAAAAATTATGATCACGTTGCACTAAATTTATTTCGAGGCGTGACACTGTAGCTTTAGTTATTGGTTTGCTGTACCTTTATGTTTCCTGTAGCAGATTTCTGCTGCTCTTTACTACCTTTTTATCCAATGAAAAGATATTGTTCCTCTTCTCTCTTTTTTTTTTTTTCATTTACGATATTGTTCCTGTTCTTGTGAATGATGGAAGGGTGACAGGTAACTATGTCAATGTGCAAGAAGAGAGGAATCAGAATTTTGGAATAAAAATTAGAATATTTTGAGCTTGAAGGCAATTTCAGGGCTGAAGATTTTTATATCCCAAACCAAAACCAATATTAGTATATTACCAACTACACCCGTCCGTTGGATGCAGCGCGCATCCGACAGGAGGTGCGACTAATATTGAGGTGTAAATAACATGGCTAAAATATGGGTGGAGGTTTCTTTCAGATGTTCAACATTATTGTTATGGGCAAAGATAAACAAACATGGTACAACAAAAGATACATTTCAGAGACTTGATCAAAGAGAATGCGCCACAGAACTACAAAAGGGTTGCAAAAGATACATTTCAGAGCCTTGATCAAAGAGAAGGTATCACACAAGTACAAGGGTTGTGTTTTTTCTTTTCAATCCATCAAAGTTTCTTCATGTTATTAATGAAGTTTCAAAAAATTACTAATGGATTTCTTAAACAGAAAAATGTGCAAACCTGTTGTACCCACGTCATCTACATCTACCGTTGCTCATTATGTTATATATGAATTGTAGCTTGCTTGGTAGTTTCCAATTCATCTCTAGTCTCAAAAATGCAGGGCAGCTTCAAGATTATTCATGGGTGTCACAGATTGTTGGATAACTTTGAAAAGTTGAATCAACACTTCAATTACATTTGGTAAACTTTATTGCTTTCTTGTTTCTGATAAAAAAAAATCCATTTGTAGGGATAACAATTAAAAAGCAACAAAACTTGGGTTTCTAAAATACATAAGTAGAAACTACTCTATAAATTTCTGATTGTTCAAGCACCTAAGTAATTTACAACAATTTTGTCTTCCTTCCATATAGGAAGACCCATGAAAACCAATTGTCTGGATTGCTTTGACGAAGTGTGCTAGATGATGCAAATCTGTCCTACCTTTACCTGAAGCCTTGTTCTTATATAACTGAGAGGAAATTACTTAATTGTTGACTTAAGAAATGGATTAGACGGGCGCTGAGATTGTTCATTCACTTCCCCAATCTTCACTTCCTCCCGTTTGTTTGATGATTTGATATATGGATTAGGCGGGCGCTGAGGTTGTTGATTCACTTCCCCAATCTTCACTTTGTCCTGATTGCTTGATGACTTGATAAATGGATTAGATTGGCGCTGACATTGTATCTTCTTCACCTCCCCACTTTTCACATGTTCAGTTTGCCTTTTAGGTGTTTCTTCCTTTCCAAGTTTAATTCCCTCTGGAGGTGTTGATTTCTTTTTAAAGACGGCTGATAGTTTTGCTGATGAGGATGGGATGATAGGTTCTGATATTTCTCTTCCTTCAGTTGAATGTATGGCCTTGCTGACTGCAATATCATCTCTGATGGGTACGTCACACTTCGAGTTTGGGAGAGAGGTATTTAAGGTCCCCATAGTTTCATTAAGCAACCTTTCCTGTTTATAGATAGAAAATAGAAGCAACACCAAATATGAAACATTATGGGCTTCATTTTGTAACTTTATTGAACAACTGCAAACCCTTATAGGTTATTGAGGGCTTACCTCCAGTATACTGCTGAACCTTTCGGCCAAATTAGGAAGCTTAAGCTTGGTAACAAGCTTTATTGCAGCCTTCACTGATTTTTCCAGTGTTAAAAGCTTCACGAGTTCTGTAGCCCTCACAAGTTTATCACCTAAAAAGTTTAGATTATTAAAACAGGATCAGAACAACAAAAGGTATTGCATCTAACTTTGAGATTGTCGTAAGACATAAAGACTCACCATTGCAGCAAGCCCCAATAAGCTTCAAAATGCATTGATCTTGAGCTACTTCTAAATTGAAAGCCTCATCATCAAGTGAAGTGGTGTCCAAACCAACAGCAGCCATTTCCTCCATTCTCTTTTGAATCTGAAAAGGTAAGAAGCAAATCAGTATGAGCTCACCAAAAGAAAGAACTATATAAAGCAAATCAATCATTCAGGAAAAAAAAGAACAGGAACTAGGTTTTCTCAAATATGGCATGCATATGAGCAGTTTTAACCGACAAGCTTGATAGCTTGAAAGGCCACAAAATGAGGAGAGGGCAAACCTCTGAGAGATGTGTGTTCTTTAGAATAAACTCATTTTCAAGGGCTTCTGCTCCCAGATCAGAAGATGGGAGAGGAAATGAAAGGTTTAGTAGAGTGAGAACTGGTTTTGGCATCACCTGAAAGGGGAGAACAATCATAAGTGCTTTTCAAGATATAAAGCACAGAATGGAGATGGGTTAGCTATAATTACCTGTGGGAATAAGTCAGGGTTTTTACAAATAATACAAAACAACTTGCTTGCGTTCAAACCAACCAACCAGTAGTTTTCTTCTGACTTCTCTTTACTAGCACTGCACGGGATGTTTTATCGTTAAAATACACAAGGTGCAGCGCTATGCAGAATAATACGAAAAAAATATGTTAAAAAAAATCCTCAAATAGAAGAATCTTGAACCTGAAAAGTGGGAGCCAACTACCACCATATTTGCTTGTAAAAACCCTCAACATGCCCTACAAATTTTACTCACAAACTCAAATCCATACCAAGCAGTATAGTAGTGAGTATAGTGACATGAATTGAGAACAGAGAAGAGCATACCTTAGAATCATAAGAACTTAGTTGCCCTTCTTCACTAAACCCAAGCCACATTAAATACGAACCAGGAGTTAAAGGAAGACGACCTCTAAAGGGCTGGGTTCCATTAGATATGTTGAACACTCTGAACTCGAGCATCTGCATGTTTCAGAAGAAAAATATCATAGGTAAGAAGCTCAAACCATTAAGCAAAAGAACCTTGCCTTCCTGCCAGGGTAAAATCTTTTCAAAAAGCATATAGTTATTCCCACTCAGGAATTTAACAACAGTATCACCACATAAAAATTGTTAGTAATTCATCTTGTCGATGAACTTGCTAAGTTGATATTAAGGTAAGCCAGGTTAGGCCCTCAACAAAGCAACAACATCTGAAGTAGCAGGAATTACAAAAAGTTGATACAATACCTGCTCGTTTGAAGGAAGACAATCAGAAACATGAGTTACAACAGCAAGCTCATCTTTGAAGCCTGATGCAGTCACCACTGGCCCATCAAGGGAAAGAACATGTTTCTGCAATGAAGTGTATATAGCAGAACAAAGAATTCAGAAACTTTATCCAAGTTTGACTTTAGATTTCCATTTACTCTTTCATGTTACAAAGAAAAAAATATCCACACCTATCACAATTTTTTATATACTTTTTCTTCCATTTGCTGTTTCCTTTTATCTCTCACCTCCCCTTCAGAACAAAACTTATGCCACCTTATGGGTGCCAGCATAGCCCTCATGTATTTGAAAGTTCTGATCTTTTAAATTTAATAGATGGAAACATGGTTTTCAGACATCTCCCTTGTCCAAATGATCAACTTTTCAGTATAACTAGACTTCAGAGAGAGATTTCTAGTGTACATGCACATGCGTACCAAAGGTAGGTACTCAAAAAGCCATGACAGAAAGCAAAACAAATTTATCATAAAATATTGATCACATCATGAAGCATAAAATGTGATATAACAAACCTGCAAACCACCCTCAGTGAAAATACGAAGAAAATTAAGACTTGTAACTGCAGCCACCCAACCAGTGCCAAGAGAAACAACCTTCACTTCTTCTCCTTCAAATCGCATAGACCACTGAGTTTGCATTACACATCAAAAGTCAGCAAATGTTGACATTTCACATTTATTGCACAATGGTAGTTAAATTTATTGATTTTGCAGAGACAGGTAGCAGACATGTCTGAATTAGTACATGAAAACAAAGCATGAAGAGACAGAAAATTCTCTAACCTCACTGTTATTTGCCCAGCTGCTGAATGGGCGGTACATGAGAGTACTCATACTCTTCTCACTCTTGCAAGGATTCGCAAAAACACTTCCATTTTCATTTAATGAAGCCATTGTGAAACCAAAATAATCGGTCATTGATGGAACTCTTGAGCCTCTGCCAGTATCATGAAAATCTAACTGTATACAAGATACAACGAACTATCAACACATAATACAGGAAAAGTGAAACTGCCTTCCCATACTGGCTGATAAAAGTTCTCCCATCTAAAAGCAGCAAATAACATTTAAGCAATTATCTCCTCTCAAACACAAACACCGCACTTCCCGGTAAAAGTTTTTTTTTTTTTAAAATAAAAATAAAAAGAGGGCTGAATGAAAATCTAATGACTAAATGAAGTACCTCTATATGGGAATAACCATCATGTTCAATTGTAGTTATGCATCCAATCATATTGTAACACAAGAAGCGCCTTTTTCCAGGTTGTAATGGAGTAGCACCTGGCTGAAAAGCCGCCTGCATCTTTGGCTTAGTGGACATCATTGTGCTTCTTATCTCATCAATTCCCTTACCTGAGTTTTCCTTGTAGGCACGATGTGTTTTTTTCCGAGATTCAGTCTTTGGAAGCAAGCTCAACTCATCATTAACATCCTCATCAAGGTCCTCATCGAATACAGACTGTTTTCGTAATCTCTTTCTGCTAGGTGGTTCAGATTCACCAAGGCTATCTTCACCGAGATCACTTAAGCTGCCAGAGGCACTAGGCTCAGGGTCCTCTTCATCAAACAGAAGAAGGCCATTACTGTTCTTTGATCGTGAGCTTGGAATACCTTCTGTAGGAGATGTCATTGATGAAGGAACAACTGAATCCCAGATGCCATACTTTCCCATAACATCAATGAAGGCCAACGCATTTCCAATCGGCTTCCATGCCATACAACATATCCTGTCGTCAAATTTCTGCCTATCGATGTCCTGCTTCTGATCAACATTCCAGATTAGAACCTGTCTATCCAAACTAGAAGTAGCAATGTACTTGCCATTAGGTGACCAAGACAAGAAACAGATAGGCTGCACATGATCACCCCTCAATGAGAACAGCTTCTCAGCTGTGTCTCTATCGTACATCACCACGTCATTTTTCAAACCCGGGACAGCTAAAGTTTCCCCATCAGGACTCCAGCTTAGAATATTCATGATGGAAGTATCTGAACCAGTGTCAGGAGCTATGCCTCTAAGGGTATGCAACATTCTTCCAGTCTGGAGTTCCCAATAGATAACAGTCCCAACTGAATCAACTGATGCCAAGTATTCACTGTTAGGGTCAAAATCTAAGCAAGTCACAGGTCCCTTATGTCCTTTCAGGACCCTTGCAATTGAACCATCAATAGTATTAATAAGTTTAATGCCTTCATCATCACCAGCAGCTGCTAACAAGCTCCCCGATTTATTAAATGCAAGCACACGAATCGGCAGTGTGAATCTCGTTATATTAGTCTGAAACTCTCCACCTGAAAAGTAAAAAGAATTATAAAATCTGAATTAAACTAGAATACTAAAAAAAGCATACTATAGTTGCATGTGACTGAAGTATAGATACAGACACTTTGAAGCTTTAATATATAAAGAAGCAGTCTATGGGTTTATAAATCATAGCAATTATAGCCAGGAAGGGACATGCTTCTATATAGAAGTGCCAAGTAGTTGGCTAGCATGCATAGTTATGAGCTATATGTAGAGCCCAAGCATCAGGTCAATTGACAAAATTTTGCTACAACTGATTTAAAATGATTTCTAAAGATCTTAAATTTTAATCATACATCAAAATCAGATAATACCACCTATTTCTGAAATGGCAGAGAAAGCAAAAAGACATACAGTGAAAGACAATGGCAAAAGTGCTGAAAGTCTGAAGTTATGAAACTGAGAACATCAGGGTTTTCATTAAGACCTTGCAAGTTTCTTCCCTTGTGAAATGAAATCTGAGCCAAGTCAGTGTGATGAAGTTCCTTACTTTTGGAGACACCAACAAAGATAGAAAAAGAGAGGCAATTTTGAAAATGCGCTGAAATCCACTAGTCCAAAAGCCAAAATGTTCACATTGAATCACTTCGAAGAGTAACCCAAATACCAATATACCATGCAAAGGTGAACAGGGTGAATTGATGAAGATCCCAACATCAAGTACAGATATCTATGTGAAATGTTCACCAGAAAACCATAGATGTCCAACAAAAAGAAATCATGCGAACAACTTTAAGATACACATCTTATATGGTCATCAAATTTCAAGATAATCATCACGAGAGATATGAGAGCACTGAGTGACTTAAACTTTTGTTACTATATGTATAAGAATTTATGGCATATCTAGACTCTAGTTGGAACATCTGATACCCATTAATAGACCTTCCAATTCAACAGTTATGAGACTATTGGGTGCTATTTCGGCAGTGGGGATTGTTTGTTACATGTTCCGCAGCAGATACAAAATTAAACTAATGGTGAAAAAAATATCCTGGATAACTGTAAGTTTGCACACTTCAAGAGGTTTTATCTAGTAAACAATATCGTGCATGAGTTTATGGCTCTTCATGTAGAAATTTGATTCTGTCCCAGTTCATGTAATAACCAAGCTAAGAGGCTAAAAGCTATTTCTAGAGCTCCAAAACAAGCCGATTAGACCAAATAAAACAAAAGCAAAACCGATTTGATATCTTACCCCACATTCTATCAGCACCAAATGTTACCATAAACCTTTTCTAGAGACGGTCAAAAGAAGCATCATCAAATAAAAAATGCAAGATATTTATAATACCCAGATATTTAAGCAATAATTTAATTTTAATTGCTTCCCCGACATTTTCCAGCAACCAATCTTATTATTACAGAATAATAAAGGGAAAACCCAACACCTCTTAAATCTTTACCAAACAACAAATTCTAATCAAACCCAAATCCTCCTTATTTCAATGTAGAAGATAAATGTTTAAAACCCAAGAAGACAATCAAATTTGAATTCCCAACATTTTACATGTCAGATCACACAAACCAAGGCATAACTCCAGAAAGCAAGATTCCAACAACATTATACCCAAAGATAACAGGATTTCACACATTAAAAAAAATATCCCCAACCCCAAACAGGCGTTATTTCTAAGTGAAAGGAAAATGAAACGAATAATACTTGGGAACTTGTAGAGCTTGACGGAGTGGTCGATAGCGCCCGAGGCAAGGCAGGTAGAGTTGGGGCTAAGGGCCAAGGCAGTGACGCCATCGCGGTGGTGCCGGAGTATCTTGGGCGCATTGGAAGGTAGGAGAGAGTCGTGGATGGAGATAGTTGGGTCCGAGGAGGAGGCCGTGACTAGGTGGTGAGCTTTCTGGTCCCACAAGATTGAGCACAACGAGGCGCCACCATTGGCTGCTGCCTTATGAGCTTCTCTCAGCTTCATTGATCTCACTTTCATTTTGAAATTTTGGGTTTTGATGTTTTGGAAATTTGGGGTTTGATGCTCTTTTTTTTATTATTTTATGGTTCTTCACTTCTTTGTGGATCTGGTTTGGGGTTTTTGTATTTTCATTTTTTTGGCGGGAAATTTAAGGGGCTTTTAGATTTGGCGGTTTCGTGGCCTTTTGCCAAATATGCATATATGGTTGGATTGGAATGGAATGATTGAAACCCGACCAACAATCTATTCCGTCTTAAGATTTGGGCCGTAGAAACACCTAAATAGGCCCAGAAATTAAATTGGGCCTGAACGAGTGGACTATAGAGCCCACTTCCAAAGTAAAAAACAACAAATCGGACTGGAGACATGGCTGGAAACTCACTACTAATAATTCTAATCCTCAAGAGGTTATCTGATTTTGGCATTAGATTAGTTATAAAGATAAGGTCTATGACGAAAATGAAATTAGCATTGTAATTCCCACTTGATTAACCAACTGCTCAGCACTCATCCAACGGCCACCATAAATAAAAGCGTTCCTATTTTGCGAAATTAACCAAAGGACATGCAACCACTACATGAACATTGTCCTTTTCGATTCCAATCTCTCAAACAGCGCGCACACCGTCTCATGGTAGGAATGCGAGTGAATCTTTGTGAGTACCTCAAAAAAAATCATTAAATGCCCAAGCTCCTGAACAACGTCACAAAGAAAAGAAAAACATGAACAACATATTCCACTTCTTCCTTGCAAAAGGCTACAATTAGCTTACTGTAAGACTTTACGGTTGCCACAGTTTTACTTTTGTGGGCAAATTATCACAACAGAGGCGTCAAACCATATGCTTAACCTTGTTTGGCACCTCTAACTTCAATATTATATCCCATACTGGAACATAGCTAGGAAAAGAGTCATATGTTAGGAGTAGGGATGGACTTGAGCTTAGCCAAACTCGAATACTTTAAGTGTTCAAGTTTGGCTCGACTTAAAAATAAATAAGTTCAAGCTCGAGCTCGAGCTCATTTCTTGAACTCAATCAATTTTTTGATAACTAAGTTTAGTTCAGTTCGAGTTCGATAACAAACAAAAGCTCGAGCCTTAACTCTAATTTTAATAAATATAAATATTGGTTCAAGCTCGAGTTCAATAATGCATTAATAAACTGTTTGATGGTTTTTTCAAACTGAATTTTAAAATATTCGAACTCGACTCGATAAGCTAATCGAGCTTAATTTTCATACTCAAGTTCAACCAAATCAAGTTTTGATCGAACTCAAAATCAAATAATTTGATAAATGCTCACTCGAATCCCTTCCTAGTCATGACTTTCTATCCTCCTCACACATGAACATGAGGTAGACACTTCACCGAATAGCGATTCCAAATCATCATGTCCCTCCTCCTCGTCATTGGGAGAAAACTTCATCTATTGTTTCATTGAAAATCCTACGTGGTAGAATATCTTTAATTTGTTATTTTTTCATTTATTTTAAAATTTTCTATTCCTTATCAAAAAAATACTTGACTTACTTTAATATCTATTTGGATGATTAAATCCTTATTAGATTACTATCAAATTTTAAAAACTAAAAATCATTATCAAATATAAATTATTAACAGATTAATTAATCATCAAACTTCAATTTAAAAAATCTTTATCAGATTGTTAAACATTCATTAACAATCAAACTCTCCATTCTCTTCTTTTCCTTCCTTGCAGGGATGGAGCCAAGAATTTTAATTTGAGGAGGCGCATAATTTTGTGGTAACTCCTCCAAACTCACTACCTTTGTTACCATTGGTCTTCAAAATTATTTTTAATTTTTCAATTAGAGAAATCACAAGGTGAAAATAAAAAGAAAAAAAAATAGGTAGGAAGCTCTTCCATCCAAAACTATAAAGATTTAGAGTTCTATTTTAATCATTCAAACCAACAACTAATAGAAATTTTCATTTTCATTCGCTATATTGTTAAATGGTGATTTTTTTCAAAAGCAAAACATTAATTTATCAGTTTAGCTTTTACACATGTTGCCCAGTTATTAGTACACTAGACGAATGTTACAAATGAGTGCTTAGTTTGGGTGTTTCTCTAACACTGCATCCAATCAAAGAGTAAAACAAAAGAATAGTTTCATAAATGGAAGAGAATAAAATAATAAATGAGAGTTTAAAATTGAAAGAGAATAAAATAGTGAAATTGTTTGTTCTTGTGGGGTTTAATTGGGAAGAAAGACCACTAACACTGCATACTCTCTGTTAATGTATTATATGGGCTTAGTCTTACATTGATTGTGTATAGCTTTGCTTTTCCTATTAGCTTGTATAAATAGGATAATCCCACATTAGTTGTGTATAGCTTTACTTCTCCTATTAGCTTATATAAATATTATAACTCCCTTTGTAAGCAAATCACACCATTCAATACAATTCTTCTTTTTGTATTGTCTCACTTCTTTTCTTAAATTCAACATTCTCCATTAGAGTTTTTTTCTTTAATATTTTTTTTTCATGTTTAGTTTAATTATAACTAATGTCTAATATGAAGAAAAAATAGCTTCTCTTGGCTTTTAGGGAATGGGTCGTTTGGTCAATGGTAGCTTTTCATCCATAATTTGGGAGGCTATGCTGGTGTAGGATTCAAAATTTTCAATATAATTACCAACTTTTTTTAAAGTTTGGAAGGCGATTGACCCCATCAATACACATACCTCCGCTTTTGCTTCCTTGCCACTTTCTTTTTGTCTTCTCCCCTTTCCACTCGTCCATTTGATTTTCACCCAGGGTGTGCATTTGGTTAATTTAACTAAGATGGTTAAGAATTTATGTTCATCAAAATATTTTGATTAAGGACTTCATTAACCTCAATCGAAACAAATTATTAATTCGGTAAAAATGATTAGTTAATTTGAATAAATTAACTAACTGAAACTTAATTGAATCATAATCTCTGAAAATTTACAGCAAAGACAAATTAAACCAAATCAATAATTCAACTAAAACAATATTCCAACATTTATTGGTTAACAGGTAAAAAGATCAAATATTTTTTTTTTGAGGGAGTCAAAGTTAATGCAGTTATAAACAAATTATAAAAATAAAAAATAAAAATTCAACGTATAAAGTAATGATAAATACATGATTTAAAATACCCAAAGAGGGAGTAATATGTAGTGCTAGTGTATATGATTAATTAAGTAATTACATAACAAAAACAATTTTAAAAATTTCCACATTTTTAGCTGTACTCGCCCTTCTTTCATTAAATAGAAATCATCTGTGACCATGCTTATTATAAAAAAAAAAATTCAATAATTTTATTTTCCAAAAATTATTTTTCAAATTTTCAATTTAGATAATACTCAATATTTTAGTTTAGTAAATAAGTAATCATTTTTTATGACTAAGTTAGCATGTTTCTCTTAATTATTAGTTAAGTGGGAAAAAGAAACGAAAAATAAAACAAAAGAACACAAATTATTGAAATGACAAAAGCTCAAACCTTCTATATGGCCCTTAATAAGAAAAATTAATACTTAACAAATTAAGATAGTTTTAATTTGAACTCAAATTTTGAATTTGTCTAGATTACTTAACGATAAAGATCACATGTGAAGCACAATAGAGGCACATGTCACATAGTAAATACGTTTCAATCAAAACAAATGAAAATTACATGTGTAACTTCAAATTGAAATCGTGCCCTTAATTCTCAATTTGTTGTCGTTTCTATTTTTTTTATCTTAAAAATGGATGAAAAAATCAATGAATTGAAAATTTTTAATTTTTACTTTTAGAGTAAGTCAAAGAAACTAACTAGAAGTTTGCTTTTACCCAGAACTTCATAGCCAAAATTGTTCCACTTTAGTAAACAATAAATAACTTTTATGTAATTTGATTCTGTTTTTCATCAAGAAATTGAATATGTACATATTAAAAAATCACCAATTTGTCTTTGGGGGACCAATAAAGAAGATTAGAGGTGGTCTACAGGGAGCTATGCACTAATATAAAGTGTACAAGGGAACCTTTCAAATATCTTGGCGAAGTCTAAGCTTCCCCTTGTCTCCCCCTCTCCCTCCGCCCTTGGAGGCCTTGGGACCATAAGGTCACTTCCACCTATTTGAGAGTTATTTGTAACATTTAGCCTCTATTTAGTTCACGAGCATAATTAAAATGGGATATGATTAGTATTAATATCAGATAGGATAAAAAAGAGATTAACATATAAATATCTTAATATTATGTTTGGTTCATGAGATTGTTGAATTGAGATTAAAATGAGATAAGAAGTCTAAGTATCAAAATATCCTAACACTATTATTCATCCTTAACAATCTCTTACTTTTTTTTACAAACCTTAAAATTTAATAATTATTATCATAATTACAATAAATATTTATTTTATTATTAGTATTATAATAATAATTAATATTATCATTATTATTAGTATTGTAATTATTATGATCATTATTATTAATATTATAATTATATGGAAAAATAATATTATTATAATTATGATAATAATAATCATTATCATTATTATAGTTATTATTAAAATAATATTTTTAATAATATTATAATTGTTATAATAATTATTTTATTATTATTCAATGGTAAAAAGAAAATATTTTGCCTCACATGGGTGGGATATATTCTATCTCATGAGGGAGGTGGGACAAAAAAAACGTGAGATTAAGACTAATTTAATCCTACCTTAATCTTATATGAATAGTAAATCTCTTCAACCAAATGAAGGATAACTATTTATGTGAGATTAAAATAATCCAATCTCACCAACTAAATAACCTCTTGTTGTTATTTCTCTCACTTGAGTGTTTGGGAGTTTGGGGAGAAAAGAAATGAAGGGTTTTTTTAAAGAAAATGAAAGGCAGAAAAATGAGAGTAAATAAGAGTAAACAATCACATTTTTATGAACACCCTACAAACCTCAATTTGTAGTGTCAAAAATTTACATGTCAGAGGAATTTGAAGGGTTATAAGCCATGGGAATTTGATGTTTTCCCTTTGCCTCAATAAATGTGATGCCACATTTTGATGAAAAATTCATGTTTTATCTCGATTTATAAAAAATATATGACAGAAGTTTATTTTATTATTGAATAAAAAAAATGTATTTTTTTTTCTTATATTATTTAATGATAAAATAAATATTTATATTATACATTTTTCGTAGAACTTTGTTAAACAAGAGATTCTCTATTTTAATATTTTCTTTTCAAGATATAAGGTGTTAGAAGTTGGGCAGTTTATAATTTTTGAATCTATTAAAAATTGTGAGTTCGCATTCCAAAAAAATATGTTCAATCTTTGATCAGATTAAAATATGGCTTCCATGTGACAATGTCCTTTAAAGTTAAACCAACTTCCCTTCCCTTTAAGCCCTGAGTTTGAATTCCAAACTCGCAAACCAAAACACTTTTTCGACAACGAAAAAAAACACTTTAATATATGTATGGTGTTCTTCTCTACATCCACACAAGTTTAGAATCCCTAAGGCAGCGAGAGCTCCTTTCCCGTACGTATGGCAGTTTTTTATTTCATTCATGGCATACACGTTTCCTCCTTTGGGTTTTCCATTAGAAACATCCCACTGTTTTTCGTATCTTTGTAGCTGCAGTTTCAATCAGATCGAGGATCATTATTTTAATTTTAACTAATTAATTATGTTTTTCTTCGATGAATGTTGACTAATTATAACTTGCAAGCAGTAAAATTCAATTTAATTATATTACTCATGGTCTTTTCTTTTTTTTTTCATTTCTTTTCTCAATTTCATTCTCAAATCACCTCCCATGGTGGCCGGCAAGGCATGAAGTACTTCATGCATGTGGCCTTTGCCGACTTTTCTGCGTATATTTCACAACTCCAAGGTACATTGCAAATGTGAAAATGTTTTTAATTATAAGTAGAATTTAGTCAATTGACTCGGTTTCGAAGACACTATTCTCTAAGCGCACCTCTAAGGGCATGCCTTTGCCATCTAAACTTGTTAACCCTAATCATAGACTACCTGTACATACAGTGTGTGTGTATATATATATATTGTTGATAATCATATGATAGGTTAGTAATTCCATGCGTTAATCACTTCCCCACGTGTTCTTCAATCTCTTGACTTTGATCTTGCTTTTTGCAATCCCCACTTCCCAATCACCAAGTGCTCCTCTTTCCAGATTTCAAACATTAACTTTAAATATAGTTTGTTAAATTAATTAATTAATTAATTAATTAATTATTTTTTTTTTACAAACAAAATTTATTAGGTTTATGAACTACACAATGGGAGGTAATCATTTCTCATCTTTATTATTAAAAAATAAAAAGAATCGGAGAAAAAACTCTTGTATATTGATTGTTGCATGTGAAAGATGAATACAATCTTATATATAACCAAGAATATAAAACATAATAGAAATAAGAAACTTAGAGTTATAATAAATTACGAACTAAATTAATTAGAAAACTAATACATATGAAATTAGGAAACTAATATTGCAATAGAAATATGAAATATTATATATGTTAGTAGCTCCCTTTAAACTTAAGGTAGTAAAGTGGATGTCAACTTGAGTTTGCAAACAGAATTAAAGAAGCACCGAGAAGAACAAATTTCGATGAAGAACTTAGCAGATTGATATCAAGTTTTGATGAAGAACTATGTATTTGCAACTCCCCCTCACATGCAAGCTCATCTTTTTGCATGTGCACTCACTAGAAACAAAAAAAGAACCCAAACATGGGTCAAAACAATGTGAATGGTACAAGCTCCGCTCTAACACCCCTTCACAAGATTTGGTGGGATTATCGAGGGATATAAAAATAAGGAGATTGCTTGGATTCAAGATGGAACTTGAATGCTAACCTAACGAAACATGTGACAGCTAAGTTGTCAACTGAAGACAATGACCTAGAGTAGAATCACGGGTGGTAGTTTGGCAGGACCTAGAGCGGAATCGTGGGTCACGAAGCTTGGCAAAACCATGATCATAATCGCGAGTTGATGAGAAGATATAGCAGATCAGAAACAGGTCGTCGGGTTTGATCTAGTCAATTGTTTTCGATGTAAATCGATTTGCAGTAGCGAAAAAAAATAATATCTGAAATATTATAATAGTCTAAAACAAGAAAGAAAATGGCTATGTCCGAACTAGCAGCATTAGGCCATACGTCAAAATTATGGAAGCTCAAAAAACGACTCTCAAACCATGATTAATAGCTCTGATACCATGTTAAGAAATAAGAAGAATTGAATAAGAAACTCTTGTATTAGTGATTGTTGTGAAAAACAAATATAAGCCTTTATATAGAGACTAAGAATATAAAACCTAATAAAAATATGAAACCTAATAGAAATATGAAACCTTGGGTTATAATGAATTAAGAAATTAAACTAATTAGAAAACTAATACATATGAAACTAGAAAACTAATATTGCAATAGGAATAAAAAATATCATATATTTTAATACTTGATGTGAGTGAATTTTGATCATTAATTTAGTATATTAATTAAATTAATCTCTTTTATATTGACCACAAATAATTTTAAGTTCTTTAAATAGGAAAAGTCAGATTTTTTTATTTATGTTTAGCCCTTTAAATAAGAACAGCCAGTTTTTTTTATGTTATGATGTTTGTTTGTTTATTTGTGTTATGAGTGTATTATTATTATTATTATCATCCAAAAATTGATAGAACTATTTTTGTTTCCGAAAAAATCCTGAATATCCTTTTGCATACATATATATTTATTTTCTTATAGCTTAAATTTGGTCACCCAATTACGTTTTAATATGAATTATGATAAGTTCCTAAATAGGTAAAGTCTATGAAATCAATCATAAGCTCAACGTACTTATCAACTAGCGTCACATTACAAAGTAGAGCACATCACCAATGGTTAATTACCTAACTCAATTAGTTGGTGTCAGAAAAATATAGGTTTGACCTATCTAAGAATTTCTCCGATATGGCAAAAGTTTTGTGTTTGAATCTTTTCATGACTCACCCATACTTAAAGCCTTGCAAATTTTAATTTTTTTTAAGCTTGCATCATTTTATTGCATTAATTAAATTCATGTGTAAAATCAATTAATTTTTCAATTGATCTGCATTTAAAGAGGTAGAGTAAAGCTTAATAATTGGATATTATAAAAAAAATAATTGAATAATTTTTTATCAATTTAAATTTTTAAAATTATTGATAATCCAACTTCAAAAAGAAAAACCTATATTATATTTGGAATGTTCAAGCTCATGTAGTACTGCCACTGGTGCTTCGATAGAATTGGCAATGCTCCCTCGCAACAACTAAAACGTAGATAAATAAATTGATGGGACTACCTTTAAACTTTGAGAATGCTGGAATATTTTATATTCTAGCCAGTACCAAATTCATTATCGATCACAAGTATTACCACAGGTTATCACACACTTATGTTTTTGCTTTGTAGCACGATATTTTCTAATTAAAGTATCATTAGAGCATTACTCTATCTTATAAGTTTTCAAATTTTAGCAAATAAAAGTCAGGGTGGATTTTAGCGAATAAAGTCCGAGTGGACTCGAGCTGAACCTGAATACTAAAAGCATGTGAATTCAGTTTTTAGTTTTCGAAAATTGATTTCAAAACTGAAAATAGAAAACAATTTTAAGATGTTTTTTTAAAGAAAATATGTTTAGATAATTGTAAATCAAAAACAATTTTCACAAATAGAAAACAGTGAAAAGTTATTTGGATAATTTTATAGATATAGTTATGTGTGTGTGTTTAATTTTTCTTCTTTTCTTCTCCTAAAAAATTTGGATCTTCTTTTAATTTATTCTTCCTTTCTTCTCTTCCTCTTTTTATTGTTCTCCTCATCTTTCTTCTCCTTTTTCTTCTCCTCCGGTAGATCCATCACTGGCTTGCGACAGTAGCAACACTGTCATAACACAACCTCAGTAGGGCCGCCACAGCACGACCGCATCAGCACCACCACAGAAGCACTACAGCAATGCTGCCACAGCACGACCGCAGCAGCTCAGACTTCTTACAATTATCGTTCGACACTATCTCCGTTGATGGTCAAAAAAATGATGAGATAAAGAGAGTTTTTTCTATTTGGATAGCAAGAAAATGGAGAGAAATTTATGAGAAAAAATGAAAATTGAAAGTTGGTTTTTGAAAACACCTAAAAGGAGTTTTCTAAAATGGTGTTTTCAAAAAAACTAATTTTGAAAATAGATTTCAAAAACTATTTATGAAAGCTGATACTCAAACATGTTTTATGATTTTGAAAACCGTTTTTAATTTTTGAAAACCCAAAACTCTTTTTGAAAACTCCAACCAAACATACCATAAGTTCGAGCTCGATTCGACTTAAATGAACAAGTTTGAGCTCGAGTTCAAAACTAGCTCAAAAATTGGACTCGACTCGAATTCAATTAATTTTTTGATGGCTTGAGCTCGATAATGCCTTATTGAACTGGAGAGCATTTCAAGCCAAATCTTAATGAATTCGAGCTTAGCTCAATAAGCTAATCGAACCTAAATTTCAAGTTCGAGCTCGATCGAAAGGAGCTTTGACTGAGCTCGATCGAAACGAGCTTGACCGAACTCGAGCTCAAATAGCTCGGCTCAAGTCCACCGGCCTGTAGTCCTTAGCAGACATTAGCAAAAAAAATCCTTAGCAGTCACAGGAAAAACAAGTACTACTATATATGTTTTAGAAATTTGATATGATTTTCTTTCTCAAATAAAGGGAAAAAACTATATAAAAAAAAAAGAAGCAAAGTTATAATTTACTTTGGGAATTTTTTTTAAAAATGAAATTGGATCACCTATGTCTGCTTGAAGTGTTGCCCTTGCAGTTATAAACTCTAGTCAGTAGTTAGGCTTTATATTAAATTTGGTACTAGTCTTACAAGAGCACTTGTTCCCATGTATCTCATATTCTCAGTCAAAGCCAATCCCTGCTTAATCAACCCCTTCAGACGGACAATGAAGTATGAAATGAAACTCATCAAAGTTCATACTTAGATCAGAAGGAGCTGTTAAACAACATATCTTTAAACCAGAGTAGCGTCCACTACAATAAGAAACTGTGCCACTTGGGGCATGCAGCTGTAAATCTCTTTTTACTTCTTTTATACTGCAGTTTATAGTATTGAATCTATTGATACATAAAGTATTGCATACCACATGACAAGCTTAATTAATTATATATGTACATATATGAGTTAATTAAAAGCTAAAAGTATATGTTTATTTGGGGACCATAGTTAGAAATAAATAGTAAATCAAAACCGTAGGGTCCTTTGTCCAAACTCCAAAACTAGGCCACCAAAACAAAGCATCCTCGTTGCATGCATGGCGGCAGACAGGCGCTGAACACCCGTATCTTCCATTTCACGCGATCATAGGCCTTCTCTCCAAATATTTTGATGCAACCTAAAAACCTATCTTGAATTTTTGAACACTGCTTTGCTCTTTCTTATTTCAAGATTCCCCAAGTAATTAAAGTAACTGCATGAATATTCAATAGTCATATTTTAACAGGTAAAATAAGAAAAAGTAAGTCTTGAAACCCTAGCTTTGACTTGGGTTCGGACTTTATAAAGTCCCTCTCTCTTTCATTTGATTCCTCTCTTTTTGTTGTTGAATAGACATACCCAAAGAAGAAAGGAAAACAAAAATGGTGTCCGTAAGGTTTACAGGCTTTGTACTAATGTTCATTTTGTTACATACAAGAAACTCCAGCGCAAATACTAACCAAGGTGTGTACCTTTCCTTGCCAACTCTTTTTTGGCACTAGCAATATCAACTTCATTAAGCTCAAAAATAATGTTTCATGAACTTTCTGCATGCAGCTATGGAGAAAATGCAGAAGGCTGCGAAAGGAAGCCGCCTTGAAGCAACTAGGACTACCATAAATGTCGAAAAGGTACAATATTCATTGTTCTCAAAATCGTAATTGTATGTCTTTTTTAATATATAGGGGATTTGTTACATATCTTAAATGAAATATCGTACATATATACATTTCCAGGAATTTTATGATGGTGTTCCTGCCGTGGCTGAAGTTGGGAAGACTAGGCTTGGGGAAAGGAGAATGATCACTAAAAGAACCTTGGAAAAAATGATGAAAGAGGAAGGTGTTGGCAGAGCAGAGTCAAAGATTTCAGGTGCAGCCAGTTCTGTCCGAAATTACTGTAGCCGTAGAGGGAGGGGAATTTCGAATGTAGAATGTAAATTGAGTAATAGAAGTCCCCATCATATGAAGGTCAAAAAACTCACAACGGCAGGTTTTACAGCTTTTAGTGCTGATTATCATGTCCCAAAATCTCATCCGCCTAAGAATAACTGAAGTACCAAAACTCTTTCAGATAGCTTGAGTTTAAATTTTGTCTTCCATTTTTATTTTTATTTTTCAGTAGGCGTTGAAATGTTGAATACAAGCGCAGAAATCATACTTGTATGTATCGATATAGAAATTTTAATGTTTGAGAAGATTTTGTTTTAAAGTTCAATAAAGTTTCTGAATTTATCCGATTATGCGCATGTTCCGGCAGAGTTCTGAAATATTGGTCCCTGCAAGGCGTGGGTTAATTATTTTGGTCTATATGATTGTGCACATAAGTAGCCGCTGAGCGAACATGAGATTGGCCAGAAAGGGAAAAAGCAAATGAGGGGTTAAATGTTTCAATTTGAATATTTTGATGTCTGAATGCAGGAAAGGATATCTATGCTTTAAAGAAGCACCCAGCTGGATGCTCACAAGAGCACTTGAAACATCAGGTACATACCTCCTTCCTTTTGCAATTCAGCTTTTTTTTGGTAAATTGACAGGGAGGGGGATCAAACCCAGATTTCCTCTATAGAGGATCCGGAGGTAGCCACTAGACCAAGAGGTTTGGGTATATATCTACAATTCTACATTGATATATCTGTGAAATGTAAATAATTAAAATTCTTTGCATATTACACTTCAATAAGTTTAATATCTATATGATATGGTCATCATGGTAACTAAACTGTTTATTCATAGTCTAAATTTTATTTACATCTTAATATGTTTATGTAGGATGATAGAAGCATCTTGAAGGCAAAATCAATGAACTCTGCAAGGCTGGGAATTTCTAGGAAGGGGTCAGTTGATTTCCCAAGGACAAAGCATCTGTTTATAGGCAGCTTTGGATGTTCATCAAGGTTCAGAAAAACAGTTCCCCAGGAATCTGATGATGTCTTCAAGAATCATAAATCCCTAAAGCTTTTTGAGGCTTCTAATGAAATCATGAACCTGATGAACAAAGATTACCACGGATCGGGAGGAGGTCCTCGTCACAAGCCTCCTATCAACAATGGTGAGCCTTTGGATCAAGAACCTCCATGAGACCTTGATTTTGTTCTATTCCAAAATATAATTTTGATCCCATGGGAAGAGAATTCCCCCACTTTTACATAATACTGCTAACCTTATTTTCATTCAATTTATTTTTTGCTTCAGAGTATTTTTGTTTTCACATCTAATTTATAAAGTATGCCAGTTATAGGGGATGTACTACTTTTCTAAATTATGATGCTTCACACTAGGGAAATTATAACATTGGGGACAAGGGGCGCATATTTTATGTTCTTATGTACATGATCTCTAAGAAAAAGAAGCGACCTGACTGTTCTAATGAAAAAAATCAGAGCTTGTTTCGAGACTTAACTGAATCAAGGTCGTGTTTTGACAGAGGGAAAACAGGTGAGATTTGAATCCACTAGTTCATGTCTTAATGGTCAAGAACCAATTCACCAGGAGCTCATGACTAAATAACGCCAAGTATAATCAATATCAGTTTAGAAACTTCTAGTGAAAAAAGGCCATCCAAAAAATAAGTTTGCCTATAACTATATAAGCATGAAGAGAATCATAACTAATCAGACATAAGACAGCTGAAGTGTACCTTCAAATGAATGTACTCCCAGTGGTGGGCTTCAAGTCTTCTTTCACGCAGCTTGAGTCCATAGCAATAATCAAATGCTCCGCACTGTGATACTCAGAAATGTGCTGTCCCATCCTAACAGCTTGAAGCTCATGAAAAATAACCGAAAGTAGTTTTGCAGAATGAAATAAGAACATAAGTTTAAACTAATGGAAAGGAAGTTGATAGGGTAAAAATGGGACAGAATCACATCAATATGTTAAGTAGCATAAGTTACTGTCATTTAGTAATAGAATACATGATGACAGATAATGCCTTTAGTTTATTTTTCCCATTTCATAAGATTTGACACATTACACAGTAAGTAAATTATCTAATGAGTATATATATCGTTGTCATTCTAAGTTAGAATGTGCTAGCAGTAACAGGTAGCTGGTGCTCAAAAGACATGATGGTAAAGAACAAAAAGGTTGGTTTTTAAGAAGCAGATAATAAGAAGCAAAAAGCAGTTCAGTCTGCATTTTTTTCTTTAACCGGTGGAGAAAACTGTGATGCTCAAGCATAGCGTTGTTCATTTTTGCTGCAGAAAATGTTAGATATAATTTGTGTTAATTGTTCTATTTCTGGTTTCAGGGTTGAAAAGGTTTGGAGTTGCGTTTCATTTCCTGTTGGATTGTATCATACCTGAGAGTTGGCTTTTTGGCAGGCGACTCCTCAGGAAAAAGCTCAATTTGGACTTCTTTCTTTCTTGAACCAAGCCAATTGAGGTCTTTCAGATAAGGAACACGTCTGAAGGATAAGTCAATTCTAACCATTTGATCCAAATACCTATATAAAAGAATTAACTGGTTTTACCATTGATACAATCCTTTTGAACTGTATGTGAAGTAGAGAGGCAGGACCATGTAAGAAAACGCAACAGCTAAAGAAGCTTAAATTCAAGGGAACTTATCATGCATCAATAAAAATGAAGGCTGTGACTAAAGCACGAATTCAACAGAGAGAATTTTGTATGAACATGACATCAATTGAGCTGAAAGCTGAAACATTTATAGGAATGCAATGCAAAAATACTAAAATAGGAATACAATGGAAACACACGGCAAAAGAAATTTATATGCAAGGGAAAGTTGAAGAGGTCCATAGACCCAACGGCAATAAGTGCTAATTTTTAAATCAAAAGAAAGAAAAAAATTTGCTAATTATTTAATTTAATAAAAACGATATGAAAGTGAGCATGAAGATCCATTCACTAACCAACTAATTTTCTTCATGAGCTCCTTTTCACCACAATAATCAAAACAAAAGATCCATTCATTTACAAATAGGTCAATCTTGAATAAGCAAAATCCTGGATGAGGGTAAGAGGTATTCACTGCTTGATTTGTAAGATACAGGGTTGACCATTAGCGATTAAACAATACCCACATGAGAATTTTTGACAATCAAGAACTGGCTAAACACTAAACCAAAAACTCCAAAGAAAGCCATAATATACTCAATTCACAACTCCAATTCTAAGCAAAGAATGCAATAGACACATTGATTTATTAATAAAAAAACTGACAAATTAACATAAATAGCAAAAATCAGCAGACTTTGAAACATACATTGACTTACCCATTAACCAAGCAAGGGATTTCGGGGCTGTTTCCTCACACCCTTGCAGCCTTTCCCTAACACAAAAATCAATAATGGAAACCATAAAAACCACAGTCGATAAAGAAGCTATTAAACCCAGGCACCAATTATGAAAGAATCAAAGAGTAAGAAAAATACCTCGAGATGAAAGAAACAAAGGACAGTAGAAGAGAAATCCAAAGAGGAAAATAATTGAGATTGATTTACTCTTTTTTCTACAGGAAGGGCTGCAGACCTGGGGAATCAATTGATTGGACTTTCCCACAATTTTAGAGAAACAAAGGGTGGCAGAAGAGAAACACAAAGAGGCAGAACAGGGGAAGGCTTCGCCACAATTTTTCTTGACCCCTTTTCCCTCTGTCCACATCCAACAAAGGAAGAGCAACGTGTTACAACGAAAAAACAAAAGGACTCAGTTTTAGAGAGTTGTAAGATTATCAATTGTAGCAAACAGAGCTACTCATGTAATGGCAGTTTTCACACCATTGCCTCTTCAATTACTACGAATCAATTCAGTTTCTGAAAATTTCTAGTACTCCAGTGAAAAGGATAAAACCCACAACTTACTAGCTCTTTTGCAGAGATTCTCTTTTAAGTTTTTGGTGTTTTTTGTAGTTTGGAAATAACACAGTTGGAACACTGAAGAATCAAATAATATAGTAATGTAGATGCCAAAAACATGTTGCTGAACTGGAGGTCTGTTCTTTGGCGGGGGAGGGGGGTGATACTTCCGAGGACGCTCCGATGCTTTTGTTAGTATAAGTTTTTAGAGGAATGGGGATGATGTAATTGTGATTGTGTGTGTTTGGATTTGCATACTTTGGGCCTTTTATAGTGTTTCAGAGGTGAGACTTCACACGTGCCAGGAATGGGGCAATCCCGAAGATCCCATCCCTCTGTAGTGTCCAAGGAGGATTGTGATCCTAGGAATCACGCTCGTAGGTCTAGACAGGGGTGTCCGGGAACAGGGTTCCTTGGAATTGTGCTTATAGGCCTGCGTACTGGTGTCCGAGAATGGCAATGGGTTCGTTAATAGTTTGTCCGTAAGTCATCTCTTATTGGAAGTAGGAATGTCCACATGTCATCTTGTTGTTGGTCCAGGGCTGTCCACGTGTTATCTTGCTGTTGGACCAGAGCTGTCCACGTGTCGTTTTACTATTGGATGTATGTTTTGGCTGTATCAAAGGCCCCTCACTTCCTTAAGTACATTTATGTGCTCTAAGGAAGTATGGTAGTGTTCAGTCTTGGAGGCAATGGTCCTAGTATATGAGCCTCGGTCAACACGCTCGGTTTTGTGATATTGGGCCGAGCATATGAGTCTCAATCAATATACTCGATCTTGGTGATATTGAGCCGAGCATATGAGCCTCAGTCGATATGCTCGGCCGAGCATGTGAGTAGCAATCAATATGCTCGACCTTAAAGATGTTGGTCCGAGCATATGAGCAGTAGTCAACATACTCGGCCTTGGAGGTGTTGGTCCGAGCATATGAGCAGCGGTCAATATGCTCGGCCTTGAAGACGTTGGTCCGAGCTTATGAGCAGCGGTCAATATGCCCGACCTTGGAGACTTTGGTCCGAACATATGAGCAGCAGTCAATATGCTCGGTCTTGGAGACGTTGGTCCGAGCATATGAGCAACATTCAATATGCTTGGCCTTGGAGACGTTGGTCAACAGTCAATATGCTCGGCCTTGGAGGCGTTGGTCCGAGCATATGAGCAGCAGTCAATATGCTCTGCCTTCGAGACTTTGGTCCGAGCATATGAGCAACAGTTAATATGCTCGGCCTTGGAGACGTTGGTCCTAGCTTCGAAGCTTTTGGTGGGGCCAGGACTTCTTCTGGTGGGGTTTCAGGTAGACTCTTGGGCTTCTTGCCTCTTAGCCCCATGAAGAATGTTTTGGCCTTTTTTGGGCTTTGAGCCGTCTTTCTTTTAGGCCCAAAATTAGAAAAACCATTTTAAATCATGTTTCCAGAACTTTCTTTTACACGTGGCTTTAGTTGGATTATTTAATGTGCGCAGCCGTTTTGGAGTGAAAATGGCGGCGCTGATTAATGTTTCGTTCTCTTGGGGAATTGAACGGTGCCTCGAGTGGACCAAACATCGCTTCGTTTGTGACTAAGGATCCTTGGAGAGTGCAAAAGTAGCCTCGAGCACTCCGAACATCATATGTTCTCATCCGTCTGGTTTAAATTGCCTCGTTCGTCACACTTTTTTCTCCTATATAAGTGTGCTTTGCTCTCGTTCTTTTTCACTTCTATTCTAGCAATTTTCAGAGAGAGTTTGAGAGCTCTCGGACTCGTCTAAAGTTTGAGAGTGCTCGGTATCTTGATTCTTTGGTGAGAGGAGGCTTTGTGGACGTCAGAGGTTGAATTTGAGAAGCCAAAGCTCAGTGTAGAAAAACTATCAACCACTTCAACTCATGATGTTGGGGAACAAAGCATGAGTTACTTAGGTGAGAAGATAGAGAAAGATACAACCTTGACAGTGTCAGTGGCCAAGCAGCCTGAAGTAGAATCTACTCCGACGCCATTAGATATGACTGAAACCTTGAATTTATCCCATGTTAATGAAGCTGCAGTTGAGTCAAAGCCTTTGATTGAGAGTGAGAGCAAGAGCAAAGATGAGGATGTTCCTCTAAAAAACGAGGAGTTGAACCATAAGGAGGATTCAACGGAGAACCAAAAATCCAGCAGAAAAGCTTCTATCGCAGCAAAGCAAGAACGTGCAGAGAATGGGCTTCAGAATAGTCCTACACTGCCAAGCTATATGCAAGCAACTGAATCGGCAAAGGCAAAGCTGAGACTGCAAGGTTCCCCAAAGTCTGACCAAGATGGAGCTGAGAAAAATAACATTGCTTGACGTCATTCTCTGCCATCATCAACTAATAGCAAAATCAGCTCCCAGTCGCCAAGGACACAGAGATTGTCACAAGCAGGTGGCAAAGGTGGGAATAAAAGCGACAGGTCCTTGTTGTCTTCGCGAGATGGAAATGGTATAAAATAATGCACTCATTAGAATTTATCAATTCTTGTTTTCTGATAGACCTCACTGAAATGCACTTGTCCAGATTCCCAGTAGAGTAACCCTTAAGAAGTTTATTTAGTCTATTTAATCTAAAGATTGTTAGAAGAAGGTTCATTTCTTCTCTTGTATGCAGTGAATTTGCCTTCTCTTCTTGCCAAAACAATTTGACTGTTGTCAGTTCAGCTAAATTTGGAGACCCTGTATTTTTCCGAAGTGAAAAGTTGCATTACTCTAATCAAACATTATGCCTTATTTCTTTTACCCCATCTTATAACTATAGCATCGTTATTATTTGTTTTTGCAGCAAAGGTAACCCAAGTAGAGTGGAAAAGGTGATTTTCTGGAACCTTGGATTTCCAGGAGTTAGTGAAAGGAGGTTAAAACTCATCTGCAGTTTTTTATTAATGTGTCCGTGTTATAAGATTATGTTGTGAAGCTAAAAGCTTGGTCTATAACTAAAGGTGTGTGCTGACCAAGAGCCTTTTTGGTTTTTTTTTTCCTGCATTTGGAGTGTTTGCCAAAATCTCGTCTCGCTGCCGCTCGGCTTGCACAGCGAGGCTAACAGCATCTTCCGTCTGAGGGGCACCCACAAAATTTTCGATCCGTGTCACACGGTCTCGAAGATCAACGCCTGCCATCGTGGAATTGAACCCACCTTATGCCAAACCCGGAAACCTTCAGCCAAACCTGGCTCTTATACCAAATTGTCACAGGGGTATTTGTTCTAATGTACATCATAGGTTTTGAAGATTCATTATGTGAACAACTAATTTTAAATTGTGGTTGGTTTCGACATGCTTTCTGGCTGTTCAATGTAATTGTATAGTACTTGTGATTTTCAGTTCGCCTTGGTTAACATTGTCCGTGTTCTAGATTGAATTTTATTGTTGGTTTGCTGCGCATCTGGGTATTTGTCACATTTCGGCCATCTTATTACAGATATAGTTCCTTCAACCCGCTTTACAATAGTGATTTCACGGACACAATAGTGAAACAGATAAACCAGTGGAAGATTACAAGTTAATAAAACTTGCGACAAACCTAATGGCCTGTGTTAAGAAATAAATGTTGCCTCACTGTCTCTTGTTAACGTGAATCTCATTAGTTTATAAAATAAAGTTGGGGGAAACAAATTTACAAAATATTACATTGAAATGGAAACGAACGCAATAAAATTACATATTATTGTAAAAAAAAAATTCATACTCTACTAAAACATGAAACAATGTGTATGAAGCTACCGACTGGTGGTGCTAATCAAATGTAAAAGATACACAGAAATGTAAGCCTCAATGAACTTATAAGGAAGTATTTCGGGGAGATCTAGACGCACTCCTTGTAATATGAGTGGCATCAATCACAATTCCATGAACTGGTCCTTTCCGACCTGAATTTCCACCGGAAAGAGCTGGAGGAGCCATTGGAACATTAGGAGGTATTGGCATTTCAGGAGAGTGACCCGAAATGCAGAGGGCACCTGTATCATCTTGTTCCCAGTATACTTCAACCATAATACCCCTAGGATTCTCTTCAGATTCAGTTCCAGGGATCCCCACAAACCTAGCTCCTACAGGTATCTGCATCACGGTAACGGAATACAAATGAAAATGAAAATCACAACTACAACTAATTTTCTCTTTCCTCTATTCTAACTTGATACACAATATTGGTGAAGTAGAATAAATTGTAATTACCTGCACTGAGGCACCAGATGTTAATGTTAAGATTTCCATGGTTCCATCAGCTGCAGCATTTTCAAGTTCTGCCTGCCTCGCAATATTTAAAAAGACTTCTTCAAGGGTAGTAAGACCAAGTTGAATATCTGCTATACCAAATTCAATTTCTCTATCTTGGAGCTCAGCAAAAAAGTTCTGTTCAAGATTACAAATGCCAAAGGGTTGAGGAAAAAAGAAAAAAGGCAAGATGGAAGTAAAAAAAATAAAAATTACAACAGTTGCATCTATCATATGATGGAGGATGCATGGAAAAGGAATTGTGGAGGTTTTAATTATGAAGTATATTTTGTAATATATTATGGTGATATTTTAAGTTAAGAAATTAGGTATTTTATTTTGGATTTTTAGGTGGTTTCATTTTATGATTATATTTGTGACTACATAACTGACTTCATTTTGTTAAGCTTCAGGCATAGATTGAGGAATTACACAAGTTGTGTTGATTCATCCATCTTTATGCCCAATATTATAAATATCATCTCTAGAGTTCTTTGTGTTCTTCGTAGCAATCTCTTGTCCACTTTGTGTTCTACATCATCATGTTCAAGATTTGCATGCCATATCTTATTTCAAAGTTTTGCTAACACATTACTGTAAAAGTATAATAGTTTCTCATACTAATTCATTCCATAGGAATCATTTTGTTCAATCAAAAGTTGAAATTAGAAACCATGGAGGCAACATGAGGAATGAAGACAGAAGTACAAATGCAAGAATGCTTACAGTCAAAAGGCTCTCTCTATCATGTGGAATGACGAAAGTCATGAAGGATTTGTTCTCCTCCTCTGGTACAACATTCAAGTGCTGTCAAAACATTTACCCAAGTCAGAAGCCATTTCATTGCAAGTCAAATCAAGGTTTGAATAATTTGCTTGTTCAACATACGTATTTAAAGAATTGCTTCACAGCATCATGATTAACCGTAGCAACTTCATTCCCATTGGTAGGGCTTTGTCCGTTATTGCTTCCACTGAAGCTAACATTAGCAATGAAACCAGTACCAAAGCGCGACTTCAACCTGATTGAGGTTCCAATGCATCGGAGCCTACCCTTTGCCATGATTCCTATGCGGTCACTTAAAATGTCAGCTTCTTCCATAGAGTGTGTTGTTAGGATAATCGCACGACCTTTCTTTGCATCCTGTATTATGTCCCATACATGCCTCCTTGTGATTGGATCCATACCAGTAGTCTGCATATCAACAACAAATTTAAATATAATGAATGGAGGTCTTTACGTAAACTGATCAGGTACATATGTAGATAAGGTGGAAAAACATTCTATCACATACCGGTTCATCTAGAAAGACCAACTTGGGATTACCAATAAGAGCTACTGCAACACTGAGGCGGCGCTTCATTCCTCCACTATAACTCCCAGCTCTCATTTTGGCTGCCTCAATGAGTCTTACCTCTGCCAACGACTCCTGAACAACCTGCAATTTGAGCAGAAAAATTCATCAAGTACATAAGTAAAAATCTATAACAGTTTACATTCATGCAAATGGATACTAGGTCCTCTTTACAATGCATTTTCAAAGACTTTCAACTTAAGATAATAAAGAAAGCATGTAAGATGCTCTTTCTGAGGATTAAGGCACATACCGACTTGATTAATGCTGCTGGTAGCCCTTTAATGCTAGCAAAGAGTAGAAGGTGCTCTTCACCAGATAAAACATCCCAAAGGATATCAAACTATGAAAGGATACCATTGTCAAACTAATATGAGTCTCCATATTATGAATAAGCAATTGCTATAAAGTGGAAATTAAAACGTGAAAACTACACAAGAGAGAGAGAGAGTCACCTGGGGACAAACTCCTATCATTCTTCGAATGTTTGACATGCCAACAGGGTTTTGTATAGAATTTCCATATATCAGTGCTGTTACCAAGATGGTCTTTGATGTTATTACACGCCTTCCAGGCTCATCTCAGAGAAGGAAAAAAAGAACAACAGAAAATATTAAAACAAGGAAGCAAGAAAACCTCTTACCGTCTCCACCGGTCACTGGTGTTATGCCAGTCAAACAATTAATTGCAGTAGTTTTTCCAGCACCGTTGGGTCCAAGAAGACAAAATAACTGATCTTTTGCAATGTTCGCACATAAGCCCTGAAGATAGTTTGCAAATCAGCAGTGGGATGTAGGTTAGAAGATATGCACATAACATAGTTTTAAACCTGCGATTGACACTATTTTTATGCTGGCATTCATCGACTAATAATAAACTTGTTGAAGAGAACTATTCGCAAATAAGGTAATCCAGATTAATCAAGGGTTTCCACCATGAACCTAAGTCAAAATCTAAACCTGCGGTACGGATGGATAACATGATTGACCGCTACAAATTCCATGACCCTAAAGGTCAACATCCAACCAAACTAAATTAAAGTTCATCAAAATGGGAACATGCTCCACTACATCCATCTCAGATTCCCAGCCAGCACAATTTCACTATAAGATATATTGGGGCGAAAATACAATTGAATGTGCATTGGACAAGTAAGGTATTTTGATTAGCTCAATTTCATAAAATCTCTTTCATAAATAATGATTAGCTCAATTTCATAAAACCTATTTTGTTATCTTCTACTTTCTAATCATGGATGGAAAACTAAAGTTGGAAAGAGGCCCTTACCTTAAGAGCATGGTACGGTGAAGTCCTCTTGCATTTACAGCAGCAACCAATCTTCCTTGTCCCAGGATATGTCTTTGCAAGGTCTCGTATCTGAACTGCAACATTTGGATCAACTACACCTTGCCTTGTTTGTTGTTTGACAATATTTTCCTCTTCTAAGACATCTTCATCATCCACAGTAATATGCTCCAGTGCTGGAACTGAACCCATGCAACTACAAATGCCACCTTCTATGGAGAGGAAAGGAAAAAGGAAAATGAGTCATAATTATTAAATATAAGTTAAAAACAAAAACTAAAGAGTAACAATTGAATTCGAAAATCAATTACCTTCCACTTTGTTTCCACCTTTCCCTGTCCAGTAACCAGGCCTTAAAAAGTAAAATATTGATTTTCTCACACCAGATGCATTTGGAATTATATTATCGAAGTAGATAGCCAAAACAAACCACAGGAAAAATGTTCCAATGAGCCATAAGTAGATATCATTCTGTCAAAAAGCATGAGAGATAAATATAGCTGTGATCACAATGATTTAGATTATACAGTGAAGAGAAAAGAGGAAAATGAGGAAAGAAGAAAAATTTGTAAAAGAGAAGAGAAAAGAAGAAAAGATGAAAGCTAAAATGATTAGTCTATAGAAGATATAATACATAGTTTTACTGATATTAAAATTTTAAGCTTCCAAGTGACATACCATTGTTATCACACAGTCACTATCATCATTTGGTGCACATTCTGCTCGTCTACTCCAGCTAATTCCAGGATCTTGAGGAGTCCTAGTAGCCTTTGCTAGCAGGGTTAAAGCTTGGGAAAGAAGATTAGGTGGGAACAATGACCAAATGGCTCTAAGAGCAACAGAGAAGTTGCTAGCATACGGGAATCCAAATGATGTACCAAGCTGCGATGAGAAACTGAGATTTATTTAATACTTAAGAAGACATAAATCCAACTCAAGATATTTAGTAGAACTTCACCTGTGTCACAAAGCCAACTATAAATACAAAGAAACCAACTGTTGTCGCTGAAGATGACTTGCTAATGAAAGGTGATAGCATGAAAGCTAACCCAACCTAGCAACATGATTCAGGAAAAAAACAGATAAAGAGTTAATATGATAGGACCAGGCCCCCTCAGTAGAAAGCTGAAAACACTATTAATACATGTAAACTATAAGAAGGATCAGCGGGTGCTGTAGGAAAATGTTTTACCATATTGAATTGGAAAAGCAAGAACAGAAGGAACACAACTGCAAAACTGTTCTTTAAGAAAAAATCAAACTGGAACATCATTCCGAAGAGAACTATGAAGACTGATGAAAGAATCGTCATGATTCCTTCCCATGTGAGCCATGACAACCAATAAGCAGAATCAAAAAGACCCATCATCGCCATTGCCTGTTGTGAAATAAAAGACAAATTCCACTCTGAATAAAATATCTGAAATGGGCTAGCAAGGTTTCTTAATTTAAACTGTAATAAATTTTCAATACCTGGCGAAGTTTGAGCTCTTTCTCTGCAATCAAAGAACTTATTTGAAGCACGAAGCTAAACATGGCAACAGCAAGGAAGAAGGTTGGTCCCATAAATTCTATTGCAACGATAGCTTCCACTGCCGGGTGTGCAAATTCCTTGAGTCCAACAACCCAGCTAAACTTTGGATCTGAAAATGCATGCTCAAAGTCACAAATTAACAGATTTCCTAGGCAGCTTCAAAGTACTCAAAAGAGTGAAGAATATAACAACGGATGTTTAGTACCTCCGATTAAAGACCTAGCAATTTCACGCTCTGCAGCAATCTGAAGTGGAATCTGGAATTTGAATGTTGGATCTTCATAATCCCCTCGGTTTGTTTCTGGGGTAGAATTAGTCTGTATACCATAGCTAATTACTGTAGCATTTCTTTCTGCAAAGTGCAAAGCTCCCGGCACCCGCATAGGATTAGCAAAAAGCCATTCATCTACCTCCTCAGGTGTTCTAAATGATTTAGCCTACATAAACAATGTCACAGAGAGATTAACTTTATGATTAGTGCATTCCAAGTCATCTCTTCTCCTATTTTCTTTTCCAGAATATGCCAAATGCTTATGATTACATATAGAATGAAAAAAAAAATAACAAAGTAAAATTATCAAAATATAGTTTAAATAAGTTATGTGTATCTTGTTTTTCAATTTCTAATAAATCTGTAATGCTCAATGCCTTGATTAGTCTCTAAAAGACTGAACAAACTAAAAATGGAAACTCCTGGTTTCTGCTGCCTAGTCTATTTTTTAAGATGAAAATGTAACTGAACTCTACTGCATAAAAAGTACTTGTAAATTACTACTAATTTTGCAGAGACAAGAATAAAATTACTTGTTCACATTTAGTTTCCCCCTCTTTTTCTCAATCTTCTCAAAACCAAAAAAAACTCCCTATTATCATAGAAACAAAAAAACTCCGTTGTATTGTTTGCTAAGAACAATAGAGATATTACAGGTTTCAAACATATGGAAGTCAAATATTTGACCGTTTAAGAACTTATAAAGAAAGGTGACGTCACAGTAGAGCATATTGGTACAGACGATATGATTGTTGATCCATTGACTAAAGGTCTCAATCCTAGTGCTTTTAAAAGGCATGTTGTGGAGTATCCTTTGATGCAATGGGAGGCATATTTTTAGGCTCCATTTGTGTAATAAAGTTTTCATATGTATTTGTATAATTTTTTTCAGTCTGCACTGGATTTTATTAACTATGTCTATTGCATGCAATTTAATAAAGTTATTTTAAGCATATGGTTGCTATATATGGCTGATATGTCATAAATCCACTTAAAGCCTTAAGATTTGTGTCAATATTGAGCTAAAGGCTAGGGGCATTTAGTTATTGGCCTAAGAGTATGTCTTGTGACACATAAAGTATATCTCAAGATATTAAAGATAAAACATACAATAAAGAATTTTCTCTAATATGCTTACACTACTTAAGGAAGAGAAAATTGAAAGTGACTGACAAAGGGACAATATATAAAATGACCACTTTGTGGATGTTGTCAGGTTGCCACACTACCATATTGGATCCATTTTGATGGGGTTTATAGATTCTCGTAACCATCGAAGGTCCAATGTCACTCAAAAATACAGTTACTGCCATGATTCGATGTTGAGAACTCCGTTGGACCGGATTGACACTTAGAGTAGTCTCTAGACCCATGTTTTTTTACAGTTAAATTTAGCTTAAGAGTCGTTTTCTAGAAGATAAAATTTGTTTTCAAAATTAATCCTAGTTAATGTTAGCCCAAGTGGGAGAATGTTAGAATAATTCCACGGATATGGGCTAACATTAATTGGGCTTTCGGGTTTTACCATAAACAGGCTAAGAGATTGGTCTAATAATCGAGACATACAGTGGGTCAAGCCTGTAGCTCTAATTGTGTAACATGGGCTAACTAGTGTGGGCCATAGTTGACCATTAGGCCAATGTTGAGTGGGCCAATGGATCACTATATAAAGGCATGGCTAGGTCCCCCTTTATATTCCAATTGACAACAATTTTCTGTATTCTCCTTAGTATAATAAATACAATACAGTCCCTCTCTCATCAGATAGCTAGCATTCCGAGGAATTTGGAAGGGGAAGTACTTGTGCCAATTAAGAGGATTTAGTGCAATTCATTTGTACGATTCAAATGGATCCAATTAAGAGGATTTAGTGCAATTCATTTGTGCGATTCAAATGGATCCCAAACAAAGTACGTTCCTAATTTTCTGTTAAATCATATTTAGGTATTTTATAATATTCTATGGTGATTTTGTGGATTGTGTGAATTCTTTATGAAATTCTAAGTTTCTAACATATTCATCAAGGATCGTGGAATTGGCATACAGCCAAATGAGATGACCTAGTTAAGATTCAAGCTGCTGTTTGCCTTATGCAGCTAGATACGAGTAATCAAGATAAAGCTTATTGGAGCATTTCTCCTTCGGTCCCTCTAAAATTCACCATTTCCTCTACTTTACTTTCCCTAATTCCTTCCACTCTCTCATCAACCAAATATAATAATAAAAATATTCAACTTATTCACACACTAGTAAATGTAACTCAGTGTTTTCAATCTCATGTACACATTTTTTACCAAAATCACGACAAATTTTGATCCTCATTTTCTCATTAACCAAACAAAAAATCAAAATAAAAAAAAAAAGAAAAGAAAAATAAAACTGTTGGTGCCAAAAACTTGTTGTTGAGTTTGTGGCAAAGCCTCGAGGGAATCTACACAGGGAAAAGAAGGTGAGCTAAGGGATCGTCGGAGAGGATGCTTTTGAGGATGCTCCGATGCCTTCGTTAGTAAGTAATAAGGGGTATGGGAGTAACGGTGTTCCCTTTTTTAGGTCAAGAAGGATCCTTTCCTCTTTTGGAATGCGCACTCGAGTCTTTTTATAGGGTTTTGGGGTTGAG
Source organism: Bretschneidera sinensis (assembly GCA_023935145.1). Taxonomy (NCBI): domain Eukaryota; kingdom Viridiplantae; phylum Streptophyta; class Magnoliopsida; order Brassicales; family Akaniaceae; genus Bretschneidera; species Bretschneidera sinensis. Next base: position 124,149,400 of record CM043700.1, read on the forward strand.
GCGGCCCTTTTGTCCAGGGTGGTGATGACGTGGTGGTCCAGCTGGGTGGGCAATGATGTCCTGGAGGCCCAGCTGTGCCGCCCTGGGTTGTCTGCATGTTTGCCTTACTGTCTTGGTTAGGGGCTGTCCACGTGGAGGCCCAGCTGTGTAGGCAATGATGTCCTGGAAGCCCTGCTGTATTGTCCTGGGTCGTCCTCGTGTTTGTCTGTTGTCTGGGTTAGTGGCTGTCCACGTGTCATGTCTTCATTGGGTGTGTGTTTTTTAGCAGTATCAGAGGCCCTCCACTTCCTTAAGTATATTTATATGCTTAAGGAAGTTTTGCAGGGTTTGGTCTTTAGTTAAAGGGGTAAGCACCATACCTGGCCGTGACATTGCCAAGCCGAGGGTGTAATCCATATGCTCGGACTTGGAGGTGGTGGACCGAGCATGTGTGGAGCGATCCATCTGCTCCACTTTGGAGAACTTGGTTCGAGCATGTGTGGAGCAATCCATATGCTCGGACTTGGAGCTGGTGGGTCAAGCATGTGTGGAGCGATCCATCTGCTCGGCCTTGGAGAACTTGGTCCGAGCATGTGTGGAGCAATCCATTTGCTCAGCCTTAGAGAACTTGGTCCGAGCATGTGTGGAGCAATCCATATGCACGGACTTGGAGAACTTGGTCCGAGCATGTATGGAGGAATCCATATGCTCGGACTTGGAACTGGTGGGCCGAGCATGTGTGGAACAATCCATCTGCTCGGCCTTGGAGAACTTGGTCCGAGCATGTGTGGAGTAATCTATATGCTCGGACTTGGAGCTGGTGGGCAGAGCATGTATGGAGCAATCCATTTGTTCGGCCTTGGAGAAATTGATCCGAGCAAGTGTGGAGCAATCTATATGCTCGGACTTGGAGCTGGTGAGCCGAGCATGTGTGGAGCAATCCATCTGCTTGGCTTTGGAAAACTTTATCCGAGCAGGTGTGGAGCAATCCATCTGTTCGGCCTTAGAGAACTTGGTCCGAGCATGTGTGGAGCAATCCATATGCTTGGACTTGGAGCTGATGGGCCGAGCATGTGTGGAGCAGTCCATCTGCTGGACCTTGGAGAACTTGGTCCGAGCAGGTGTGGAGCAATCCATATGCTTGGACTTGGAGCTGGTGGGCCGAGCATGTGTGGAGCAATTCATCTGCTCATCCTTAGGAGGTTTTAAGTTCCAGGGAGACTCTTAGGCTTCTTGTATATTGGGCCCATAAAGAATGTTTTTGGGCTTCTTGAGCTGTTGGGAAACATTGGTTTTGTTTTGTGGGGTTTTGGACAATTCCCTTAGGTTCCTTGGATCTTTTTGACACGTGGCTCGTGTCAGTCTTCATTAAATGTTTGTAGCCGTTTTTGCAAGAGTGACGGCACCCATTTATTGATTGGATTCCTTGGGGAATGAAACGGCGTCTCTGGGACCTAAACGGTGCCTAGGGGAACGAAATGGCCCTTAGGTTTAATCATGCACCGTTTAGTTTGTGACGGTGGACTCTTTGGAGAGCGTAAAAATAGCCTCGAGCTTCTGAAGCGTCACTTCTTCATCCGTTTCTGTTTTAAATGCCCTCGCTCTTTGCACCCTTATTTCCTATATAAGGAGGCTTTGCTTCTATTCTTCCTCACTTCAATCTTAGTGAGTTTTCAGAGAGAATTTTGAGAGCAGTCGGCTTCATCCAAAACACTTTCTTGAGAGTTTTTTCTGTGAGCTTTCGTCCTTGCCTTTGAAGCCAGAGAGTCCTCGTCCTCGTCTTTGATTCGTGAGAGATCGGTACTTTGATACTTCCTGGTGGGTGATTTGGGCTGACATCTCGGCTCGATCATTATGTTTATGCGTTTCGGGGCGTGGTGTTGGAGGGTCGCTGAGGAGAGTTTTCTGAAGACTTCAGCCGAGAGGGGAGTTCGAGTCCGAATCTTCTGGACTTTAGTAAGTCTTCCTTACTTTAATTTCAGCATGTCTTCATTTGATAGTTATCGGGACCAACCAAGTAGTGTTAGTGGTAGCAGTAGGAGTAGTGATAACGTTAGTTCCGAGAAGACGGGGTCGGCCACGTCCTCCTCCAAGAGCGAGACCCCAGAGAGGGCCGTAGTAAGGGAGGGGCCCTTAGCAATAGTGCCTTACGTCCCCACTGTAGAGGAGTATGAAGAGGACTCCTTTTCTGAGGACGAGGCCCTACACAACATTAAGGGGGCCTCGGCCGTGGAAGAGAAGGAGAAATGGGAGTACGCAGCTAACGCGGTCCCCAGCCAGCTGAGAAAGGAAGACTTAGAGGTGATCCGGAAGTCATACCGCATCCCGTGCTAGTACAACCTCCGGCTAGCAAGGGTAAGGGAGAGGACTTACGACGCCGAGCCATGCGCCCTACGAACTGTGTGTGTACGAACACCACATGAGGGTCGGACTTCAGTTCCCCCGTCAACCCTTTTTCTGTGCCATATTACAGCACTTCGATATAGTGCTATGTCAGTTAGTGCTGAACTCGGTACGGTTGATAATGGCCTTTATCACTGTCTGCTCGGAAGTGGGCGGGCAAATGAATCTGGACGTGTTTAAGGCCCACTTCCAGATCAGTAGACATGGCCAGGCCCGATGGGTAGTTGTTAGTACCCGGGCCAGAAGAAGATTATTGAAGAAGACTCCGTCCTCGATCAAGAGATGGAAGAAAAACTTCTTCTTCGTCCGAGCTGCCGAAAACTTCAATCTTCCCCTCTCGTGGAGCTTGGACCAGGCAAGGAAATGCAAGAAACCCAGTCTTCTCCCTCGCGAGTAGGAGAACGTGGATGCAATGGTGGCTGTGCCGTTGGACGTGGAGGTTTTTTACGACAACGAGGAACTGGCGAGGCGCGGCCTTTGCCCCCCCGCTCTGAGCCCTCCATTGAGAGTGGTAACCCTGCCCCTGTCTTTTAGACTTGTATTTATTTCTTTTGCTTTTGCTTTATTATTGCCCTGAACTTTGCACTTAAGCGTTCCTTCTGTTTTTGTTTGGGTAGAGATGGAGGCGACGACCAGAGCGAGAGAGCAGGCGAGGAAGCTCACCTTGGAGAGGAGACGCGCTGCTACTGAGAAGCAGCAGGCCTCTGGGTCGAGGGCCAAGAAGAGACCTCGAGCCTCATCTCCTACCCTGATCAACTTAGAGAGTCCTGAGCCGTAGCCTGTTTCGGTTATTTTCGCTACCCCAGTGGCTTCCACCGCCTCGAGGCCTTCAGTTACTCCTGGCCCCTCTAAGGGTGCTGCCTCCGGGGCGACGGTCCGTAGGCCCAACTGAGTATTAAAGGTCGACGACTCCGTTTTTGCGCACCCTTGGGTGGCCAGAGAGCACTTGATCATGAGGACCCCTCCCCGTGATCTACTGGAGCTGTCGATGAGGCCTATTGAGGCCCTTTGCTTGGCAGTCGAAGCCATCACGTCTCAGGTGAGTTTTTCTTTCTAAGTCTTATGTTATTTCCTTTTCCTTATCCATTTATCTTGTTGACTAACACTTGTTCGTTTAGTTGCAAATGAGCATTCTTCTCGGTGTCACATCATGTCGATGCCTGGAGACAGTCGAGGCGCTTGGCTGGACTCAGTGCAAGCTGGACAAAAGCACTCATATCATCCAGCAGCTGCAGGAGTATCAAGAAATGGCCAAGATGGCCAAGATTGAGGCCCTTTGGGAGAGGGATGCTGCCTTCCAGGCTAGGGTAAAGGCCGAGCGGCAGAGAGATGATATAGCCCAGGAGATGCAGCGGCTAATGGAGGAGGGCGAGGCCCGTACTTGGGCTGCTGTGGAGGAGGCCTTGGCGGCCTTCCAGGACACCACCTCTTTTCGAACGGTTATGGACATGGAAGGGGGTAGGCAGTTCCTCGAGGGCTTCCTGGAAGCCAAGAGGAAGGTCAAGGCGATGCATCCTGAGATTGACTTCTTAGGCCTCAACCCTCTGGACCCCGAGGAGGAGGTGTCTACTACTGCGGGGGCCAAGACCGAAGCTCCTGCTGGAGAGGAGACGAATGCCTAGCATGGGGTCGCGGCCGATGCTGAGGCATCCCCGGGCCTAGATTAGGCCTTTTATTTTCCTTTTGCAATTCAAGGCCATTAGCACCTTCTTTGTACTTTGTGATAAACTTAATGAAATCTTCGTTTTCTCAAACTTGATCTTTATTACAACTGTCCGTTTACAATCTTCACTCGACCGAGCTACTTTTGCGACTCGTGCACGGGGTTCGAGTTTATTGATAGAATTGCCGAAGATGTTCGGCGTTCTAGGTGCATGGAACTCGTTTCCCACTTAACTCTTCGAGTTCGAAGGTGCCGAGGAGCCACACTCTTTTGATCCGGTACGGACCTTCCCAGTTCGGATTTTTAGCTTTCCGGTCTCTCATGGATGATATACTTCTTTCTTACGTAGGACGAAATCATGGAGCCGGAAATGCCTTTCTCGTACTCAGGAGTTGAAATACCTAGCAGTTTGCTGCTGATAGGTGGCCAGCCGAATCTGAGCTCGATCTCATGCTTCGTCGAGAAGATCGACATTCATACGAAGAGCCTTGTCATTGTTATTGCTCTCGAAGTTTTGTACTCGGAGTGAGGGCACCCCGATTTCCAAGGGAATGACAGCTTCAGAGCCGTAAATCATGAAGAAAGGGGTTTCGCCAGTGGGTGCTCGGGCAGTGGTTCGATATGCCAAGAGGATATTCGGCGAGTGGTTCGTCCACTGTCGGTCTGCCTCGTCCATTCTCCTTTTGATGCCTTGCAAGAGGGTTCTGTTAGTTACTTCGACTTGTCCATTAGCTTGTGGGTACCCGACGGAGGAGAAGCGATGCTTGATATGCAGCTCGTCACAGAATGTTTTGAACCGAGTACTATCGAATTGCTTGCCATTATCCATCACCAGCACTCGGGGTATACCGAAGTGGCATACTATCGATTTCCAAACAAAACCCCTGGCCTGAAGATCGGTGATACTGGCCAGTGGTTCGGTTTCTACCCACTTCGTGAAATAATCTATTGCCACGATAAGGTACTTTCGTTGGCTGGGCGATTTGGTGAAAGGTCCGAGGAGGTCCATCCCCCACATGGCAAAAGGAAGCAGGCTAGTGACCAGAGTGAGGGGATTCGTCTGTTTGCGGGAGATAGTAGCATACTTCTGGCAACTTTTGCACTTATTCACCAGTTCCATGGCTTCTCCTCGTATCCCAGGCCAGTAGTAACCTTGGTGAAGGATCTTGAAAGCAAGGGCTCGCCCCCCGAGGTGATTCCTACAGATCCATTCATGAACTTCCCGGAGGGCATAATTGGCCTTAATCGGGCCTAGGCATTTTAAATAAGAAGTTGTAAGACCCTTTTTGTATAGTTTATCATTCAAAATTGCGTACCGTGCCGCTTGGGAGATGATTTTTTGGCCTCGTTCTTTTCGCTCGGGAGATATCCTTCCCGTAAATACTTGAGGATAGGATTTATCCAGGTTTCCCCAGTGGCCGTAGGCAACACAGTTGTTTCATCGATACTGGGTGTGACGAGCGTTTTGAGGTAGATCACTCGTGTGGACTCGAGCTGTCGAAAGGAAGCGAGCCGGGCTAGGGAATCAGCTTTTGAGTTTTCGACCCGGGGAACCTGGTTGATTCGAAACACTTTGAACTTGGCGACAAGCTCTTTGGCTTTTGCTAAGTAGAGGGCGATCTTCTCTCCTCGGGATTCGAACTCTTCATTGACTTGGTTTACCACCAATTGTGAGTCGCTGTACACGTTTAAGGCCTCTACGGACAGCACCCTGGCTAGCTTCATCCGGGCCAGTAAAGCCTCGTACTCGGCGAGATTAAGGAAGACCAGCAGATCTCCAGGTCTTGCTATCTCAACGCAGTGAGAGAAGGTAAGCGGATGAAGGCTCTCCCGCTCAAGCTGGATGACCTTAGGGACGAAGGAAGGAACCAACGGGGCCAGCCAGTAGAAGTGTTGACTGCGATGCCTTTGGGAGAGGATGTCTCTCGAGCCATCCAGATTGGTTCCAATCTTCCCGAGGCCCTTCGGAGACCCTTACTCGCCCTCCTCCGAGAGAACCAAGACCTCTTCGCCTGGTCAGCCACAGATATGCCTGGAATCAACCCTGAGGTGATCGTACACCGGTTGAATGTGGACCTGAACCACAAGCTGATCATTTAGAAAAAGAGATCGTCCGCTCCCGAGTGACAAACTGCTATCCAGGCCGAGGTAGATAAACTACTCACGACCAACTTCATTCGTGAAATGGACTACCCAGATTGGGTATCCATCGTGGTGATGGTAAATAAGGCCAGTGGTAAGTGGCGGATCTGCATCGACTTCTCAGATTTGAACAAAGCCTGCCCGAAAGATAGCTTCCCTTTGCCAAGGATCGACCGGCTTGTCGACACAACTTTGAGGCATGAGTTGCTAACTTTTATGGACGCCTACTCTGGGTATAACCAGATCCTTATATACAGGCCCAATCAGGAGAAAACAACCTTCATCACGGGACAAAGGCTTTATTGTTTTAAAGTCATGCCCTTCGGATTGAAAAATGCTGGAGCCACCTACCAGAGATTGGTAAACAAAATCTTTTGGGAGCAAATCGACTGAAACATTGAGGTCTACGTGGACGATATGCTAGTAAAAAACATTGTAAAAAACATTGAAGCTAAAGACCACGAAAACAACTTAAAAAAAGCCTTCAAAGTCCTTTGATGCCACCAAATAAAGCTAAATCCCTCTAAGTGCGCGTTCAGGGTCACTAGAGGAAAGTTCCTCGGCTTCATGGTGACACAAAGGGGTATAGAGGTGAACCCCGAAAAGATAGAGGTGGTCCTTAGCATGAAATCACCCTGGACTGTGAGGGAGGTCCAACGACTCACTGGGTGGATAGCGGTTTTGAGCCGATTAATGTTAAAATCCGCAGAAAAGTACCTCCCTTTCTTCAAAGCCATTAGAAAGACCAAGGACTTCGTCTGGTCCGAGGATTGCTAAGAAGCATTTGGAGAACTGAAGAAATACTTAGGCTTACCCCCTTACTTACCAAGCCCGCCATCGGTGAATAGCTTTTTCTATACCTCTTGGCCGGGCATGAGGTGGTGGCCTCTGTCCTAATTCGGGAGGAAGCAGGCGTCCAAAAGCCTGTGTGCTATGTGAGCAAGGTTTTCCATGACGCAGAAATAAGCTATCTTCCCGTGGAGAAGATGGCATATGCGCTCCTGATCACGGCCCGCAAGCTCCGGCCGTACTTTCAAGCACACACGATTGTCCTCTTGACCGACCAACCCCTTCGGCAAGTGCTCCATAAGCCGGATATCTCCGAAAGAATGGTCAAATGGTCTGTGAAACTTTGGGAGTTCGACATTCATTATCGACCTCGCACAGCTATCAAAGCCTAGGCCTTAGCTGACTTTATTGTAGAAACCACCCTCCCGATTCAGGAGGATTTTACCCCGGATCTCGACGAGGCCAAGGTAGTCCCTCAGTGGACACTCCACGTCGATGGATCCTCCAGCAACATCGGGAGTGGCGCCGGGCTCATCTTAAGTGGCTCGGATAACTTTACCATCGAGTATGCCCTAAGGTTCAGATTTAGGGCCTTAAACAACGAAGCACTCCTTCCTTGCTTGGGAATTTTACTTTTAAGTAATATGTGGAGACAATCGCTTGGAGTTTGTTAAGAGTGGGTCGGCCTAGGATCATGTTGTAAGACGAAAGCTATTTGACGATCAGGAAAGTAGTCTGCACGGTGGTTGCTTGTGGGGCCGTTCCTGCGGTTACTAGGAGAACTATGCTACCCTCCACAAACACCAGGCCCCACGAGAATCAGTAAAGTGGGGTGAAAATTGGCTCCAACCAAGAGCCTCCCAGTTGTATCTGTTGGAAAGCGTCGTAGAACAAGATGTCGGTCGAACTCCCGTTATCAACTAGGAAGTGTCTGACCTCGTGGTTGGCCACGAGTAGAGAGATGACCACGGCATCGTCATGCTGGTCTGGACTCCCTCCAGGTCTTCATCCGTAAAAGTGATGGTCATATCTGCCTTCAATATTTTGTGGGATCCGATAACCAAGGCTATCTACCGGGCATTAGTTTTTTCACGGTTCCTGAAAGTGCCCCTGTTGCGGGCCCACCACAGATAGTTTTAATGACCTTAGCCGCCGCGGCCTCTAGTTTGTTCTGACTAGGCTCCCCGCGGCTCGGCCCAGGGCTCCTCCGAGTAGGTCGCACCATCCTATTCCGACCGGAAGGGCGCTCGGGACTCCTCCAGGGCCGCTCTGTGAATTTCTCCACTCGGGGTCTAGTGAACTCTTTTAGCTGCCTCCTGTTGATGAGGGCTTCTATTTGATGCTTTAGTGCCTGACAATCTTCTGTGTTGTGCCCGTGGTTCCTATGGAACCGACACCATTTGCCTCGGTCCTCATTGAGGTGCAGCAGCCTTGGAGACTACTACAAGATCGCTTTGTCTTGGATTTACATCAAGACGTCGGTCCTGGATGAGTTGAGATGGGATGAAGTTCCCAAAAGGCCTGGGGACCCAAGGTCTGTCCTCGCGGAAAGGTCACTTGACGGGTTCCCGATGCGGACTGGCAGGGCCCCTTCTTTTTCTTTCTGTATCCCCTTGCCGCTCCTTCCAGAAGGCCTGGTCATCTTCTGCTAGCATATATTTCTCAACTCGGGCCAAGATCTCATTCATGTCGCAGGGCGTTCGCCTGGTAAGTTTTGAGCTGAAGATCCCAGATCTCAGCCTGTTCTTAAATGCCAACATCTGGATACTAGGGTCGAGGTCGGGGATCTCCTAGGCTGCGGAGTTGAACTTTGATGTGTAGGCTCGAAGTTTTTCCCCTTTTAACTGGACGATGTTGAACAGGGACTCCGAGGTCTTCTTGGGGCCTTTACTGCTGAGAAAGTGTGAGGTGAAGGCATAGCTTAGCTCTTTGAACGTGCGGATGCCCCCTGGTTTCAAACGAGAATACCACGTCTCGGCCGCCTTCTCAAGCGTCAGGGAGAAAGCTCGGTATATTACGAGGTCTGAGTGTCTATGGAGCGTCATCATGGTTTTGTAGTGCTGGAGATGGTCCATGGGGTCCGTGGAACCATCGTAAGGTTTGATCTGGGGCATCCAAAAGTTTGGCGAGAGGGGGGCCTCAAGGACTTCCTAGGTGATGGGAGGGTCTTGAACGTCGAGCTCGTCCATGACACTGTGGTTATGGCCCTTGAGTGCTTCATTGATTCGTCCCTCCATGTCCTCTATTCGCTTGCCAAGACCCTCACTGCTTCTGGACGAGAGACTTTCTCTAGACTTGACCACAAGGGGCGAGAAAAACTCCGCCGCGAAACAGCCATTCGCGGAGAGCCTGCGGCTGACTGAACAGGTGCGACTAGGGTCCGGCCGTGACAGTGTAGGAGAAAGCTGGCGAGCCCCTCCGTGAACCTTGGCGGCCAAGGTGGCCACTAGCCGCGAGAGCTCTACGAACTGTGCTTAGAGTGTAGCCGTGTTGGGCTGCGCATCAGTTTCGACCGAGGAACTCGATCCGGACCGATGGGTGCGGGTACTAGCCCCTACCGCTCCTTTACCAGCGTCCCTGGCAGTGTGTTTAGGTGGCATAGCAAAAAATGAGTTCTTTAAATTTCTTTGTTTTTACTGTTTAGCGAGAGATGGTGGTTTCCCACTGGAGGGTGAGGTTTCTCAATGATGGGAGAATATTTTGCCCAGGGTAAGCACACAGGTAGATCAACCTTTGACTTGGAGTAAGTTTAAGGATGAGTTCTTTGCAAAGTATTTCCCAGATATCTTTCGAGCACAACAAGAAAGAGATTTTATTCATCTAAGGCAGAGAAATTTATCGGTGGTTGAATATAATAATAGATTCATAGCCCTGTCAAGGTTTTTACCTGAGTTAGTGAATACGGAGGAGAGAAAATATAAGAGATTTTTAGACGGATTACACTACGATATTCGGACTAAACTCTTTTATATGGGCATAGAGAATTATGCTGTACTGGTGGATAAAGCATTGCAAAGGATCTGATGGAGTTGAGAGATCTGAGGAATTGACTGAAGAGGTCTAGATTTGAGGGACCTGGAGGAGGTAGCAGTATGGGTGTACAGGGTGGGAGACCACCCTAGAGAGGGCGTTCCTTGTCACAAAGAACTGTAGGGCAGAGTCAGAGGTAGGCAGGATCTATTGCTTCTGTAGTTCAGAGAAATACCGGTGGGACCCCTAGATTTGGGAGCCAGGCTATGGGAGTTGGGGGTTATGGTAAAGGAGTAAGTATGCCACCAGGGGGAAGTGGTAACATGATGTATGATCGAGAAGCAAGGGTATGCTTTAAATGTAATCAGACATGGCATCTGGCTCGAAATTGCCCTAAGCAGATATACTTTGTATATGGTGGGGGAGGACATGTGACTGCAGATTGTCCAGCGGGGAAATCTATTGACGTAGGTGTGGAAAGTGTTGGGAGGAGATCGATGGAGAGAGGTGATGGATCAGGTGGTGTGCGGGGCAGAGGTCGAGGATCAGTAGCAGAGCGAGGATGTGGCAGTCAGATGAAGTCCAAAGATGGTAGAGTCTATACATTGACTCAACAGGATGCACAACCCACTCATGATGTTGTTATGGGTATGATCTCTATCCTTGGTAGGCCTGCTAGATTATTGATTGATACTGGTGCAACCCATTCTTTTGCATCTAGTAGTTATATGAAATCTATTGGTGCTAGTGTTAGTCCTTTGATGCATGCAATTATTGTTGAGATTCCTACTGGAGATAGGGTTATTATCAGGACAATCTATCGAGGTTGTGCAACTAATATTGCTGATAGAGAATTTAAAGTTGATTTATTACCTTTAGATATGACAGATTTTGATTTAATTTTGGGAATGATTTGGTTATCTGCATATCATGCTTGGGTAGATTGTTTTAGGAAAAATATGGTATTCAAGATACCCGGACAAGAGGAGTTTAATTTTCAGGGAGAACGCAAGATACTTGCTAATTGTCTTATTTCTGCCATAACTACTAGTAAATGGTTGAGGAAGGGTTGTGAGGGGTATTTGGCGTATGTAGTGGATTCTAGCAAAGAGAGTAGAAAGTTAGAAGATATCTTGGTAGTAAAGGATTTTTCTGATGTTTTCTCTGAAGAGTTGACTGGGTTGCCTCCCAATAGGGAGATTGAATTTTCTATTGAAGTGATTCCAGGATCAGCACCTTATAGAATGGCCCCAGCTGAATTAAGAGAGTTCAAAGTTCAACTTCAGGAGTTGCTAGATAAACGGTTCATCCGACCTAGTACGTCACCCTAGGGAGCCCCTGTGTTATTTGTCAAGAAGAAGGATGGGATATTAAGGTTGTGTGTTGATTAAAGACAGTTGAATAAGATCACCATCAAGAATAGATATCCTTTGCCCATAATAGATGATTTATTTGAGCAATTACAGGGAGCTAGAGTGTTTTCTAAGATAGACCTAAGGTTGGGTTATCATCAATTGAGGATAAAGGAAGAGGACGTGCCTAAAACTGCTTTTAGGACACATTATGGCCATCATGAGTTCTTAGTGATGCCTTTTGGGTTGACCATGAATCAGGTGTTTAAACCATTCTTGGACAGATTTATGATTGTATTTATTGATGATATTTTGATATATTCTAAGAATGAATAGGAGCATATGCAACATTTGAGGATGATGTTGGAGATTTTGAGGAGAGAGAAATTATATGCGAACTTCTTGAAGTGTGAGTTCTGGTTGAGCGAAATATCTTTCTTGGGGCATGTTGTGTCAGGAGAGGGGATAACAATTGACCCACAAAAAGTAGAAACAGTGTTGAATTGGGAAAGACCCACGAGTGTAACTGAAATTAGAAGCTTTTTGGGGTTGGCTGGTTATTATAGGAGATTTATCCAGAATTTTTCTATGATTGCTAGACCTTTGACTAAGTTGACCAGGAAGGATGTGAAGTTTAGGTGGTCTGAGGAATGTGAGAGAAGTTTCCAGCTGTTGAAAGAGAAACTGACTACTGCCCCGGTATTAGTGCTTATTTCTGGTGATGAGGGATTTGTGGTTTATAGTGATGCATCACATCAGGGGTTAGGATGTGTATTGATGCAACATGGGAGAGTTATAGCTTACGCATCTAGGCAACTGAAGAATCATGAGAAGAATTATCCGACCCATGATTTAGAATTGGTTGCCATAGTTTTTGCTTTGAAGATTTGGAGGCACCATCTATATGGAGCCAAGTGTGAAATTTTTACTGATTATAAAAGCTTGACGCATTTACTAACCCAGAAAGAGTTGAATTTGAGGCAGAGGAGGTGGATGGAATTGATTTGTGATTATGACTGTACAATTCATTATTATCCATGAAAGGCTAATGTAGCAGCTGATACATTGAGTAGAAAGGCTACCGGGAGATTAGCTGTTATTGGGGTGATAATACTAGCTTGATGATAGAATTAAAAAGAATTAGGATGCAATTGAGTGTCAACGATAGAGGAGTATTAATGGCAAATATGGTGATACAATCTCCTATTATTGATCGTTTATTACAGCTACAGGGTAAAAACGAGGGGATAGAGAAAATCAGGCAGGAAGTATTGAGTGGGAAGCCGACCGAGTTTAGAATTAAAGAAGATGGTATGGTAGTATTGGGGCATAGAGTTTGTGTTCCCGATTAGAAAAGAGATATTAAAAGAAGCTCATGATTCTGTATATTCCATGCACCTAGGTAATAATAAGATGTATAGGGGGTTGAAACAGAATTATTGGTGGTCAGGGATAAAGAAGGATGTAGCAGAATGCATTGCTAGATGTTTGACTTGTCAATAGGTAAAGTCTGAGAGTAGACATCCAGCAGGTTTATTACAATCTCTTCCAACACCTGAGTGGCCATAGGAAAATGTGAGTATGGATTTTGTCTCTGGTTTTTACCGTACCCAAAGGGAACATGATGTTGTGTAGGTTATAGTGGATAGACTTTCTAAGTCTTCACATTTTCTTCCTATTAAAACTGCTTGGAGTCCAGAAAAGTTGGTTGAGTTGTATGTAGCAGAGTTAGTAAAATTACATGGAGTACCCTTGAGTATCGTATCAGATAGAGATTCTAGATTTACCTCTAGATTTTAGAGGGGTTTCCAAGAAGATATGGGTACGCAATTACAGTTTAGCACAGTTTTTCATCCATAAACTGATGGGCAGACGGAGAGAATCATCAGAATACTAGAAGATATTTTGAGGGTAAGTTTATTGAGTTTCTCAGTGAGCTGGGATGCTTATTTGCCGTTGATGGAGTTTGTATATAATAATCAGTATCAAACTAGTATTGGGATGACACATTTTGAGGCTTTGTATGGTAGAACGTGTAGAACTCCAGTATGTTGGGAATAAGTTGGAGAAAGAAAGATATATGGCTCGAAAATGATAGACTTGACTACTGAGAAGATCAAATTGGTTAGGGAGAACCTCAGAGCAGCTCAGAACAGACAGAAATGACATGTTGATAAAAGAAGAAGACCTCTCGAGTTCCAAGTTGGTGATTGGGTATTCTTGAAGATATATCCGTGGAAGGGAGTATTGAGATTTAAGAAGAAGAGAAAGTTGAGCCTGAGATTTGTGGGGGCGTATGAGGTGATCGAGAAGATTGGACTGGTAGCATATCATTTGAATTTGCCTCCAGAATTAAAACAATTACATAACGTGTTTCATGTGTCACTATTGAGAAAATACTTACACGAAGAATCTCATAGTATCTCTGATCAGGCAATAGAAATTCAGGAAGATTTGACTTTTATGCTAGTACCAGTTAGAATCCTAAACAGAAAGGAACACGTCTTACGCAATAAAGTCATTTCTTTGATTCAAATATTATGACGAAATAAAGATGTCGAAGAGATCACGTGGGAGCATGAAGCAAAAATGAGAAAAGATTACCCTCAACTCTTTTCTTGATTTTAGGTAAGGAAATTTCGATGACAAAATTTTTGTAAAGTGGGTAGAATTGTAATACACAGATTTGTAAAGTAAGGGTAAACAAGTAATTTAATAAATATGACATGGAATTAAAAACAAAAAATCTATGTGAAGGGTTTAGTAGTATTTGAATAAAACAATTCTAAAAAAAAAATCTGGGACCAGAACGTCCTAGGAGGCAGAAGGTAGAAGACAAAGGAGACTGAAAAGTGTAAAAAAAAAAAAAATTGGTAATAGTAAAACGTGGCAGCAGGTGGCAGCCACCTGCTGCCAACTTGATTGTTGTTTGCCAAGTATAAAGTAAGGCAATTGTATGCCTTGCAAGTGTCCAATACGTAGAGAAATTTTAGAGATTTCATAATGATTATGCAAACAACTTTTAGGAGATTCAGAGATTTTTTTCAGCCAACTTGTATATATACATGTAGTATGCGTAAACTTAACTTAGGCTTACCAAACTCGTTTAGCTTTCTTTCCATTACACGCCTTTTTTAAACACTTGGGGACCGAAAGAAATGTTGAAATAGCAAAATTTTGAAGGGATTTACGGTGAAAATTTTATAGAGAATTAAGAGAGGCTATCATTAAAATAAAAGGTAATAATGTAATGTTTATTGTTGAATTTTTTTTTTAGCATTCATGAAATTTCCTAGAATTCAAAGTTAAAATTTTCAAAGGGTATGGTTAAAAATTTAATACAAATATTATGTCAGGTGTTGACAAACAGCGACCGGAGGAAATTTCTGAGAAGAGCAGGAAAGGCAAAGAAGTGATCCACAAGTAGCTTTAAGTGCTACGTAATGAGTTGGATTTACTTTAAGTAATCTAAATAAAAATAAAATATATAGTAATAATAGTAAAATAAATTATTAGCTTATGCTTGGTGGTAGATAAAAACTTAAATTGATATGTATGATATGAATATTGGTCACTTAGAAATTTATTATGTGAAAATAAATATTTTTAGAATAATGAGTTGATTTAATAATGATGGTGATAAAGAGATTTTGACTAGTTGGTGAATAAATTGATATGATATATGAGGAGAAGAAAAATTGTGAAATTTATTAAGTAGAAAGTTAAGGAAAGACCGGATAGTTAATTGAAATATTTAGAATTTATGTGGCGTTTATATTACTGTTCATATGCATATTTCATATCATTGTTCATATGCATATATATTAAATAAGATAACCGAAAGAACCGAGAAGGGGTCGGTCTAATGGAATAACTGTGACAACCGGTATATGCTGGAAATAAAAGGGACATAGTAACAGCCGGTATATGCTGGAAATAAATTCTGTGATAGCCGGGATAAGCTGTAAAGAACCAAGAAGGGGCCGGTCTAAGATAATAATAACCTGTTGACAGGTAGGAAAACGTTTCCATCATAATCATTCATGCATTACATCTATTTTAAATTATTGCTTGCATTATTGAAATGCTGATGTGTGGTATATTATGGTAAATTTATTTATAGATGGATGAGTCTCCTAAAGAGGGACAGTTACAGTAAGAAAAAGAGAAAAAGACATAGAAATATGATAATATAAGAATTATTTAAATGTTAGATATTAAGCAATTATCCAGTTATAGGAGAAATAAATGATTAAATATTAACGAGCTATATATGAAATTGGAATACTTTTATTAAATTTAATTCACTGAACTTGTGAAGCTCATCCCTCATTGTACGATGATTTCATGTAGCAGACATGACAAATAGTCTGGTGGGTCAAAGTCAGACGGATTCGTTTTCTATAAGTCACGTGAATATCTTCAGACTAGTGAGAAAATAAAATAAATATTTATAAATATTCATACATCTTACTTTGTATATTATGTTATATTATATATGAGTAAATATCAGATTTATGTACCTCTTCTGTTGGGGATTGAAGATTAAAATCAAAATTTATACTGAAATTCTCAAAATGTAATGACACGTTGGCCAATCAAGATGAGTCGTTACACTGTCCACGTGTCATGTCTTCATTGAATGTGTGTTTTTCAACATAATCAAAAACCAATACAGCATTACCTTAATCTCCGGTATCGGTCTCCCAGGATTGTTGTTCATGATCGCTCTGACAATCGTCGATACTCTCTGGCTCTCGTTGCCGCTCCAGAGAAAGTCAAAGCAAGGGAGCTTCACAAAGAACTTGTCCTCGCAGGGCGGAATCGGCGGCGAGACCAGTCTCTTTGGGTCGGTGATGCTCTTCAGCGTCGTCGAAGACGAGTAGCTCGACTCAATCGCCTTCTGGATGCAGAAGATGAGGAATATGAAGAATAAGGAAGAGAAGATCTGCAGGAGCGTGGCTCTCTTGTTCCTCCATGAGAGCAGTAAGTTCTTCTTGAAGAGCGCCGCGAATTGCTGACTGAAGAGAGGCAAACCTCTCTGCAAATTCATGGTGGTGTTTTACGTTTCCCCTGTTTCTGTTTTCTTTGGGAGGGGGTTTTGATTGGGGCCTGTCAGGTTTGGGTTTAGATAATTTTGGTCGTTGATGATTAGTGCGGGTTAAAAAAGGCGCGATATATGCAGGGGTAACGGCAATGTCAGGATATTTAGGCTTATATTTCAATAAAATTACGAGGTAGCCACTGGATTTGAATTAGGGGACCTTTTTGGAAATGTCTGTGAATTTCGAAGGAATATGACAGTATGTTGCGTTTGAAGTTTGAACTTGCTGAAACGTTAAATTATGTGTTTCCACTTAATAACGTGTGAAACCTTTGATCTAAAGTATCACACGGTTCAGAAATTAAGGTGCAACATAAATTACAATTAATAAGGAAGGTCAGTCAATTTACTTCGGTAATTATAATTATTAAGGTAAATTATATAAATCTTTTTTAAGATAATGTAAAATTACACAAATCTTTTTTATATTTTTTAAAATGTTATTTACATTTATGGTAAAAAAAATTAAATTTGATTCTAAGTGATTAAATTTTTCTAACAGGCATATAAGTCCGGGTAAGAAAGGTTAAATTTAATTTCATGTGATTAAACTTTTCTATAAAAGGTGTAAGTAACGTTTTAAAAAATGCAAAGATTAGTACGTATGTTATCTAGATTGAAAGATGAGTTCGTTTTGAACCAAATCAAAATAAAATTCATTTCATTTTCAACTGAATTGAAATAAATTTTTATATTTGATTTATTATTTTAAATTATATAATTCATTTGAATTATCATGTTTACAATGTTTGAAATAAATGAAAAATTCAAAAGAGGAAAGATGAATAAGGTAGAGAGAGAGAGAGAATGAGAGAAGGAAATAGACATATCATTTTGGTCAACATAACTTTTTACTCTTTATTTTGTATAATTTATTTGTAAATTCTATCAATTTTGATATAATTTGTAACAAGTTAGCTCAATTCTATAATGATTTTGTTTTGAAATGAATCACAAAGTTTTTTTTCCAAACATAAAATTATAGAATTCGAAATGAATTTCATAAAAACTATATAATTTATTTATTCCAAACAAAATATAAAAATAATTTTAAAAAATCCACATTTTATTTTACAATTTTTGCTAATATAATTAATAATTAAATTATACCAAACGGAAAATTTAAATTTTTACAATTAAAAAAATAAATTTCATCACCTCAAACGTCTTTGAAATACTTGAGCACCGGCGTTATTGCTTAAAACAACAAGAAAGGAAATATTCTTTTTGTGCAACATTGCTGTCAATTAAAAAGGGTATTTCGGTCAATCAAGAGGTAATAATAAAGGGCTAATTGGTCATTCTAAATTGTACATCGAAAGGACCACAGTACCACTAAAATCCATGCTCTTCAGTCAAATGATCTCATTTCATTACATTTTCTAAGAATCTTCAGACAAATCTGTTTAATAATAATCTAATGAAAAAGTTAGACTAAAGGTTTGGCAGTTATGCTGCAAGCACACAAAAAAAATTTTGTTGGTTGAAATTTAATTAATAATTTTAAAATTTTTCATTGATAATATTAATATAAATATTTTTTTAATAATGTTTTTTTAAATTATAAATTAAATTTTTATTTAATTTAAATTATTAAATTTAAACCAAAACCAAAAAAAAAAAAAAAAAAAAAAAACCCACCTAAGCACAACACTGCTAGCTAGCACATCCTTGCGGTATTTTATCTGTTGTTCTTGATTTTTCCGTCTGGGAACATTTTAAAAATCAGTTGACTCATAGATAGTTGAAAATTCAACTGTAAAGAGTCTTGGCGTGATAAGTGTGGAGGGGAATGCTAACTTGTGGGTGAGAAGCATCGTGGACACAAGGCCGGCTCAAATTGAATGACTCATCAAATAACGATTGATACAAGGGTAATATTATAACAATTTATATTACTATCAGTGACCGAATCAATTGCTTTCAAGTAACTCAAAGAGAAAGATTCAAAGGAGCATTATACTTTGAATTAATATTATAATAATATATATTACTATCAGTGACCAAATCAATTGCTTTGAATTACTTGACAACAGAAAGAGACAACAAAGAAAAACGATAAAACTGTTCAAAATTTTAAACGAATTTAAAACATTAAATTTAAATTCGTTGTAGGCAAGAATTACCCTCATGTTTGATAAACAATATATGGACTGAAGCACTTGCTTATAAAAATGAAAAAAAAAAAAAAAAGTTCACACTGTTAGATTTATTTGACCAAATTACTAGGTATTTTCTTGAAACTTTTCCTGCCCGTACACTTGAATGAGACAAGGAATTAATTAAAGATTTTGACTTTGGATGAGTGGTCATCGATCTCTCTGAGATCATTTTAGTTTGGATTTAAATTAGGATCTGAATTATGATAAAAAAATTTGATTGGTTAGACTAGTTAAAAGTTTTATTAGTAATTTTGAAGAGTTTTATTGATAATGTTAATATAAGTGTGAGATTCAAAAATTAACATTATCAATAAAGTTCTTAAGATTATCAATGAAGTTTTCAGTTGATCTAAATCTAATAGTTTAGACTAGAGCCAACTAAAAAAACCTCGAATGCTAATAGTAAAATTATAAACATATTTTTAATATGTTGTAAATTTGCATCAAATCTCTGACAAAGTCTCTTCACAGACATAGTAAATTTTAGGGGAAAAAAACAAATTTATGTTTGAGATTTCACGATTGAGTCAATTTGATGTCAAATTTTGAGATAGTATCAATTTGTCCATGAGTTTTATTTTTCACGTCAATTGAATTTTCAAGACGCACGCGAAAGACATGTCAAACCTCCAAAACAATAACAAATTAACCTAAAAATTAAAACTCATGGGTAAATTGACTTGAAAAACGAATATTCGACATGTTTTTCAACTGCTTTTTAACGGTCTAATTGGATGGAAGACTAAATTAATCTAAAAAAAATAAAACTTATGAACAAATTGATACTCTCTCACAATTTAAAGTTAAACTAACCAAATCATTAAAGTCAAATTAATAAAATCGTGAAAACTCAAAAAATAAATTTATTTTCTCCTAAATTTTACAATAGTTTCATTTAGCAATATGGTCATACTATAATAGTAGTAAACTAGTAACTAATATGAGTCATACACTCCTACTTAACCGTTAAGTCATATTCGAGGTTTAGTAAACTAGTAACTAATCTGATTCATACACTCTTACTTAGCCGTGAAGTTATATTCGAGGTTTCTTCCTAGAAGTTACATCTTTATAAGGAAGGTCAGTCAATTTACTTCGGTAATTATAATTATTAAGGTAAATTATATAAATCTTTTTTAAGATAATGTAAAATTACACAAATCTTTTTTATATTTTTTAAAATGTTATTTACATTTATGGTAAAAAAAATTAAATTTGATTCTAAGTGATTAAATTTTTCTAACAGGCATATAAGTCCGGGTAAGAAAGGTTAAATTTAATTTCATGTGATTAAACTTTTCTATAAAAGGTGTAAGTAACGTTTTAAAAAATGCAAAGATTAGTACGTATGTTATCTAGATTGAAAGATGAGTTCGTTTTGAACCAAATCAAAATAAAATTCATTTCATTTTCAACTGAATTGAAATAAATTTTTATATTTGATTTATTATTTTAAATTATATAATTCATTTGAATTATCATGTTTACAATGTTTGAAATAAATGAAAAATTCAAAAGAGGAAAGATGAATAAGGTAGAGAGAGAGAGAGAATGAGAGAAGGAAATAGACATATCATTTTGGTCAACATAACTTTTTACTCTTTATTTTGTATAATTTATTTGTAAATTCTATCAATTTTGATATAATTTGTAACAAGTTAGCTCAATTCTATAATGATTTTGTTTTGAAATGAATCACAAAGTTTTTTTTCCAAACATAAAATTATAGAATTCGAAATGAATTTCATAAAAACTATATAATTTATTTATTCCAAACAAAATATAAAAATAATTTTAAAAAATCCACATTTTATTTTACAATTTTTGCTAATATAATTAATAATTAAATTATACCAAACGGAAAATTTAAATTTTTACAATTAAAAAAATAAATTTCATCACCTCAAACGTCTTTGAAATACTTGAGCACCGGCGTTATTGCTTAAAACAACAAGAAAGGAATTATTCTTTTTGTGCAACATTGCTGTCAATTAAAAAGGGTATTTCGGTCAATCAAGAGGTAATAATAAAGGGCTAATTGGTCATTCTAAATTGTACATCGAAAGGACCACAGTACCACTAAAATCCATGCTCTTCAGTCAAATGATCTCATTTCATTACATTTTCTAAGAATCTTCAGACAAATCTGTTTAATAATAATCTAATGAAAAAGTTAGACTAAAGGTTTGGCAGTTACTTATGCTGCAAGCACACAAAAAAAATTTTGTTGGTTGAAATTTAATTAATAATTTTAAAATTTTTTTATTGATAATATTAATATAAATATTTTATTAAAAATTAATTTTATTAATAATGTTTTTTTAAATTATAAATTAAATTTTTATTTAATTTAAATTATTAAATTAAAACCAAAACCAAAAAAAAAAAAAACCACCTAAGCACAACACTGCTAGCTAGCACATCCTTGCGGTATTTTATCTGTTGTTCTTGATTTTTCCGTCTGGGAACATTTTAAAAATCAGTTGACTCATAGATAGTTGAAAATTCAACTGTAAAGAGTCTTGGCGTTATAAGTGTGGAGGGGAATGCTAACTTGTGGGTGAGAAGCATCGTGGACACAAGGCCGGCTCAAATTGAATGACTCATCAAATAACGATTGATACAAGGGTAATATTATAACAATTTATATTACTATCAGTGACCGAATCAATTGCTTTCAAGTAACTCAAAGAGAAAGATTCAAAGGAGCATTATACTTTGAATTAATATTATAATAATATATATTACTATCAGTGGCCAAATCAATTGCTTCGAATTACTTGACAACAGAAAGAGACAACAAAGAAAAACGATAAAACTGTTCAAAATGTATACGACTTTGATATTGAGTTACTGTCAGTTTAAAATTTTTACATTAATAATAATTAATATGATATTAGAGATAAAAGTTGACAACTCTCACTTTGGTTTGCTTTTTGTTTTTACTTTAAGTTTATATTATCTTTGAAATTATGTACAAAATATGTTAAAATATATAAACTTGAGATATATTATTTGATAATTTTCTATTAACTTAAAGTTTTAAGATTAATGATAATTAACAGAAACATTGATGTCTATAATTCTATGATAATGACATTAGTTGATTATAAAACGAGGGATGAGCCTAATGCGGACTAAAGAGTATTATTCTCTATGTTTTAAAAAAAAAATTGATTAGATCTTTTATATTTGTTTAAAATTTTATTGATAATTTTTTTAAAATTTTTTCAGTATAAATATAAAATTTAAAAAATAATTTTATTAATAAAAAATTTTAAAATTAATAATAAAATTTTAAACGAATTTAAACATTAAATTTAAATTCGTTGTAGGCAAGAATTACCCTCATGTTTGATAAACAATATATGGACTGAAGCACTTGCTTATAAAAATGAAAAAAAAAAAAGTTCACACTGTTAGATTTATTTGACCAAATTACTAGGTATTTTCTTGAAACTTTTCCTGCCCGTACATTGAATGAGACAAGGAATTAATTAAAGATTTTGACTTTGGATGAGTGGTCATCGATCTCTCTGAGATCATTTTAGTTTGGATTTAAATTAGGATCTGAATTATGATAAAAAAAAAATTTGATTGGTTAGACTAGTTAAAAGTTTTATTAGTAATTTTGAAGAGTTTTATTGATAATGTTAATATAAGTGTGAGATTCAAAAATTAACATTATCAATAAAGTTCTTAAGATTATCAATGAAGTTTTCAGTTGATCTAAATCTAATAGTTTAGACTCGAGCCAACTAAAAAAAGCTCGAATGCTAATAGTAAAATTATAAACATATTTTTAATATGTTATAAATTTGCATCAAATCTCTGACAAAGTCTCTTCACAAACATAGTAAATTTTAGGGGAAAAAAACAAATTTATGTTTGAGATTTCACGATTGAGTCAATTTGATGTCAAATTTTGAGATAGTATCAATTTGTCCATGAGTTTTATTTTTCACGTCAATTGGATTTTCAAGACGCACGCGAAAGACATGTCAAACCTCCAAAACAATAACAAATTAATCTAAAAATTAACACTCATGGGTAAATTGATTTGAAAAACGAATATTCGACATGTTTTTCAATTGCTTTTTAACGGTCTAATTGGATGGAAGACTAAATTAATCTAAAAAAAATAAAACTTATGAACAAATTGATACTCTCTCACAATTTAAAGTTAAACTAACCAAATCATTAAAGTCAAATTAATAAAATCGTGAAAACTCAAAAAATAAATTTATTTTCTCCTAAATTTTACAATAGTTTCATTTAGCAATATGGTCATACTATAATAGTAGTAAACTAGTAACTAATATGAGTCATACACTCCTACTTAACCGTTAAGTCATATTCGAGGTTTAGTAAACCAGTAACTAATCTGATTCATACACTCTTACTTAGCCGTGAAGTTATATTCGAGGTTTCTTCCTAGAAGTTACATTTATGTTCAAAGTAGTGTTCCGTGGTAATCACTATGGTCAGTCTCTCTTAATAATACTATATATAGTCAAGAAGAAAATCCAATGTCATTTTGTCTCATGACCAACCAAGTATGGAAGTAACTTAGCAACTTACGATTGCTTCAACTCATAAATTTCTTGGAAGTTGTTACAAGTTTGATGTGACTAGAATGCATAAATATTGTCATCAAACCTATCACTTTCAATCCATTGTTAGAATTTCTTAATACTTTTTAGTGCTTAATTCGAAAAATTATGATTTCTGTTTACATTTGTAGGTCTTCTTAGCCAGGAGGATTTGGATAGATCATTTTTAAGTGTAAATTCTTAAAATGCACAATGCATGCTTAAATTATAATTTGAGCTGACCCAAGCAAATATCACTTTACCCCTATCATTTCGTCGGAGTTACACTGTATATATTGAGTTGACCAAAGCAAATATTGAAACTATCGAAATATTTTAGTTTTGGTAATAAATTGAAACGAAACATTTTAATATTTCGTTTTATCTTTTGTTTCGGTTTGTTTCGATCAAAATGTTATAATATAATTTTATATATATATTTGAAAATTTTAAATGAATAATTTGAGAATTTTCACTATTTCCTTTCAATTGAGTGATGTGAGTGATAAATTATCTTTATCATTTAGTGTTTGAATGATAATTGTCTTCATTATTTCAAGTTTTGTTTTAAGGATTTAAACAAAACTAAGAAGATAAAGATAAAATTTTAGAGTTATTGTTGGGGTTTCACAACGAAAAAGATGGAGCATAAATTTTTTAACTCTGATTTCAGTTAGCTAGGGTTTTAAAAGGGAGAATATGAGTTCAATTTGAATATTTACTGTTGAGAGTTTAATGATCCAAATGTCATGTCAGATACCACATATGATATGATTACTGGATCATTCAATTGAAGGACTTGATTGGAATGAAAACCAAACGTAAAGGAATTAATAAAGACGTTTTAAACTTCAGAAATTTAATAAAGACATAAAGCAAACTAAAAAGATTAAAAATAAGATTTACTCTTTTTTTTTCTTTCACATATGGCGGTTTTTCATTTTCTCAATACGTTCTTAACAATATTTTAAACAAAATTCTCTCTTTAATTT
The DNA here is from genome assembly GCA_023935145.1 of Bretschneidera sinensis. Classification (NCBI taxonomy): domain Eukaryota; kingdom Viridiplantae; phylum Streptophyta; class Magnoliopsida; order Brassicales; family Akaniaceae; genus Bretschneidera; species Bretschneidera sinensis. Next base: position 124,173,548 of record CM043700.1, read on the forward strand.
GGATAAAGTTCTCTTCATGTACTAAGGATTCAAAGGCCTTTCCATTCAAGGGTGTGTTCAATAACATTGGGATTGTCCTCTCTAAGTAAGATCTAGGTTTATTTTTTTATATGATTATTTTTTTCATTGTTGTAATGGAAATGAAAATTAATATGTGAGTAAAAAATAATTTAATTTTGGTGTGTCTCTTCAACATATTTTTTCAATATTAAGAATTAATTAAATTAATAACAATTAATTTGACCAATATTAAGGTAATACTCAAATAATAAAGAAATAAATTAACTACTTATTTGATATATTTCTTCAACATTTACTAATTTATTTGATATTAATATTCTTCATATTTATCACATTTTAAAAAATATTAATATATATAAACTAAAAATTAATTTATATTTATAAAGTTCAACAAAATTATTTTTAAAATTTCAAATTGAAAAATCCAATACCACTTTGTTTTACCTTTAACCACTTTAATTTTTTGTGCTTTAAATCGACTTAAATATATCGCCAATAACTCATTAGATCCTTCATGTCTTTTTTGGTCATTTTGATAAATTTAAATAGATTTCAACATTCTTTTACCAAACACCTCCACAACTTATTCATAACTTTAATCAAAATTATCAAATGTTAGCAATTTATTTTTTAAAAATAATTTTAATACCAAATTATAATCTAAAATTGAATAAATAATAAGTTGGTTTCTTATATAATCTCAAACAAGCTTTAAAACGATAAGAGAAAAGAGAAAGCAAGAATTTTTCTCTCCTTTCTCTTGACCACTCAAATGCATGAAAGTGATGCATCAAAAATTCCTTCCATGTAGCATGCTTCATAGCATCTTTGATAGTTGCAAGTAAAGCAAGCCACTATTTTTTAAAATGATAAAATAAAAAAATAGAACCTTTTGGTTTGTACTTTATAATTTCTAAATTTATAAAGATGTTTATGATTGGGTATGCATTTGATTGTTACGGTGGAAATTGATTCTTTTAATGTTATTATTCTTTTCATGGATTTAGTCGAAGTTTAGTTGGGATTTAGGTTTGTTTAAATCTTTTTAAAGTAATTTTTTGTTTTGAAGAAATTTAAATAAATTTAAATGTTTAAGCTTAAATCTCAACCAAACATCGTTTAAAGTAACTATTTTCAAAAAACATTTAAATTTCAAAAACTTCGCTTTAATAGTTTGATATATCATTCAAATGAAAGGGTTTTATTTTTTTTAAGACAAATGTTGTAATATTAGCTTATTCCGTTGATCCAAGCAACACCTATATGTAGTTTTCTTATTATTTTTTGATAATTGTATTTGACTTTTAATTTTTTTAGACAAATATATTTAATTCTTAATTTTTTTAGACAAACGTGTTTGACTCTTATCATATTCCTTGTCCAACTATTGTTTGTGGTAATTTAGTGTCATAATTGGTTTTTTTTTTTATAAAAATATTTCAATTGTTAAGAGAAAATTTATTTTAAATGGAAATTAAATCTCCACCAAAACATCATCTTTTTAATTTTCTTATTATTTTTACATAATTTTATTCAACTCTTATTTTTTTTTGAGACAAATATATTTGACTCTTAATATATTTATTGTCCAAAGATTGTTTGTGGTAATTTAGTGTCATAATTGTTTTCTTTATATAAAATTGTTTTAATTCTTGAGATGTCACTATGAGAAATCTTGCTCATCTTCTTGCTTTACTTTATTATTATAAAATTAATAATGAGGGCAATGAATCTGATTAGCAAGATTTCTTAATTGTAGTCACTTTCACTCAATGACCAAGAAATTGTATTGCATCCATAAAATAAATATTTCCATGAAATGTGATTGTTTAAAAACCCCAAGAGATATATAGTCAACCGACAATAAAATCTTATTTTGATTTACTCCATTTATTTTTTATATTTCTGGGATCAATCAAAACATTTGCTTGGAATAATGACACTGTAGATATTTTGGATAAAAAACAGGGGCTGTTCATGACTTTTTACTTTGGGACCAAATGTGAAAATGCGTGAGGGGCAATATGATCATTTGATCAAGGGCAGTTTCGGTAAATAATGTGATTAAGTAATTTGAGGCGAAATGAGCGACTTTTATCTCTGTGGTTTATAAAATGGACAAGCTGCGTCTTTCCGTTCCAGTATTACTAGAAGAAGACTACTTTCGGCGTTGTTGGGTCAGATTTAACCGAAAAGTTTTCACGGTTAAATTTCTTTTGGGCGTCAATGGCGGATTCATCGCCTGGTCCTGCCAGTTTCTGGACTCAGGGCAACGCTTTGCTAAGAAAGAACTTAACCTTTCAGGTCTTTCCATCTCTCTAGCTCTTGTTCTCTTCTGGGTTTTGAGTTGGTGCTGATTTTGGTCTTGGGATTTTTCTTTGCACTGGGAAAATGAATAAGAATTCTTTGTGGGGTTTATCTGCTTTTTTTCCTCTCTTTTTTCTGAATGTTATATTTTACGTTTAGTTCTTGCTTGTTGATTAAAGATTTGCATTATTCTGTTATGTTCGCACTTAGTTTCTTTTGGTTTGTGGTTCTTTTTGGGTGCTGATAACGGGTTTATTTTTGGTAGGATGATACATAGATTCTGCTTTTTATTTAAATTTCTTAATCAGGTCGATTTTTTTATATGCTTATGCCTTGGACAAGATTTTAGTTTCCGAAGATGATAGATGGACTGTGCTTGATTCGACTATGCTCTCTGTGGCCTGCTTGATGCTTAATTTTTTTATTCTGTTTTTGGCGTTTTCTCATAGTCAGAGGTTTATGAAAACTATGCACAAAACACAGATAACCCATACAAGTGGAGGGAATTGTTTCAAATAGAATTTCTATTCTCATTTTGTTCTTTGATATATTAGAATTTGAGTAATGTTGATTTATTTATCTATTTATATATACCTGTAATGCATAATTCAATTGTCAACGTGATCATTGTTATATTTATAATTCATTGTCTGGGATATATGGTGAGTTTTAAAAATGTTTTATTATTGATGTATTTGATGGTAATATAATTTTATTTATTTATTTTAATTTCCCAGAAACGAAATATCTGGACAAACGTTCGGCTCATTTCTATCCCATTTTTCCTCTGTCTACTACTTGTACTGGTGCAAATTTTGTTTGATTCCCAAGTTAATAATAATTCAGACAATAAGTGTGGCTGTACTTGTATCGACACAAATGGAGATGGTCAATGTGTGAGAACCTGTGGTTTACAATACTCATCTTTGGGTCAAGGACCATTTTGTCCAATTCTTAGCCCCCCAAAGTGGCCTCCAATGTTACAAATACCGGCTCCTCAGTATCGTGCAGTGAGAACCAATTTTGTCTCATTTACAGACTTGCCTAGTGAGTCGTGCAGGAGAACAGGGTCCTGTCCTGCGACTATACTTATCACTGGGAATAATCAGTCGCTTGGGGAAAGTATGCTTCTTTCTTGCTATCGTTTCCTTGTGCGCATGTTTTAATTTATTTGTTTTACTTTTAAGTATTTATTTCTTTTCCTAATGGGATAGTGGCAATCAATAAAATTGTTTGGTTTAATGTTAATCTGTATGTTTTGGCAGTTCTGGCTGGGAATATGTTCTCTAATTCTTTCACTCTAAATTCTTCCGATGTTATGGGTAGTTTAGCCACCAATGTCCTGGTAAGTTCTTTTCCTTTTCTTGCCCTTTTTATTCTGTTTTCATTTATTCATTGTATTTCGTTTCGGTATTCACTTTCATCATTGATAGCTGTATCGCGTCTTGTGTCATAATGATCCTTGTTTCTCTCTCTATGATTGTATCTGCTTTACTGCTAATATCATTTCTTAAAATGTTTCAGGGTTCAGCATCGGAGACTGATTATACCAATTTTCTTGATTCTGCTTTCATTTCGAGTCTTCCCATCTATAATGTCCAAAGTCAATGCACAACAAACTCTACATTTTCAGTTTCCATTCAACAATCACCTCTTGATTTTCAAAAGGGTATACTATTTTCACCCTTATATAAGTGATTTGCCAAGAAATCCTTTATTCTCTTTACTTAAATTGAGGTTCACATTTTGTTACATGGACGAGAACAAGTTAATCAATTGGACATGATAAGGAAATGACAGATTGGAAGACTTTGAGAATATTGAACATACACATGCAAGGAAAACAAGGGTTGTTTTGTGTGTGGGTGAGATTGTGCATGTGTCCATGTGTCATAATGTGTGCGTGAGCATGCGTAAAAAGGACAGAACTTCCACTTTATATAAATTAGTTGACACTCATGTGAAATCTTGATCCATTCATCAAGAGGGTAGGCATTACATGCTAATATAATTGAATTGGCTAACTCAACAAGTCAGTTTGTAATGAGTTAAATAACAAAAATGATTTGTATGCAATACAGGATATAATAGAAAGAAGTCCCAAATTAGCCATTCAATTTCATCAACCTTTTTGAAGCATTACCAATACTTCTTTTATTTCTTTTGCAATTGTTTTTATAATTTAATTTATATGAAAAAAGCTTTTTTCTTTTCTTAAATTTTTTTGGAAGTGTCTGGACTATAGACGCGATTGGTGTGTGTTCAATATGGACATAGCTTTTGCAATCGAGCATTCGTTATCCATGCCAAATAGATGTATGCTTGGTTGATGGACAGATTGTATACCTTCTTGATAACTTTAGCATCGGAAGCTTCCATTTGGTCTTTTTAACCTTTGAGATTTTGTCCAGCTATGCTAGTTGATTATCTTCTGTCTGATCCTTGAAAATCTTATTGGTGGTTAGCATACTTCAGGAAAGTTCGTAGACTAGAGTTTATAAACTGATGTATGGGAATGACTTGTTTTTGTTAGAGATTCTAAGCTGAAACTCAGTGTTCGGTGAACTGCATGTGCAACATGAGTACTCTCTATTCCTATATTTGCTTAAAATTACTTGCAAGCAATGTTCTGAACTTTTGCTATTTTTCTTTTGTCTTGAATGTAGAGGTGAGATGTCTTCAAGGTTTACATCTGTGGCGTAGTAGTTCTTCTGAGGTGAACAATGAGCTATATAAGGGTTACCAAAAAGGGAATTCAGAGGGAAAGATAAATGAGATTGTTGCAGGTCGGTCTACTTGATATTATCTTATTTAATTGTTCAGTGTGATTAAAATAGTAGTATTATTTGAAGGACGATACTGACTGTTTGATTTTTCTGTAGCGTATGATTTCTTAAACTCAGATGGGATTAATTTTAATGTGAGCATCTGGTATAATTCAACCAATAAGAATGAATCAGGGTCGGGCCCTATTGCATTGGTGCGAGTTCCACGCTCAGTAAATCTGGTATAAACTTGAAACTTGTTGGATTGAGTTTTCATTGTCATTTTCGTCGAATTGTGTTATATAGTATATTGTTTGCATCCTAATGTGTGTGCGTATATAGATATACACAGTGTTTTCAGAGGCGAGGGCGTAAGCCTTTTGAAACGTTGGGGCGTTTTGAATAAAATAATATTAATTAAATTATAAAAATATTAAAAAATTGAAATAATATAAATAAATTAATTATCAATAAACTTTACTAACTTAAGACCTATGAATGAATATTTATCAAAATATTTTTACACAAATATCAAACAATTTGATGAAAATTTTAATCACATATGATATTAGACGTATGCTATCGTTTGTTGCATATGTATCCATCAATTTACATTATGGTCCTCCAAAATAGTGGTTCAATTTGTAATGACGTCCAATCAAAATGTTGAAAATTTAAAATTCTGATCTAAAAGGCTTAAAATTCGGGTAAGTCTTTTGAATCTTTTGGGGCGTTTTGAAATTTTAATAAAATAATATTAATTAATTAATTAGAATAGTAAAATAAAAATAATTTAATTTTTAATTAATTAATTTTTTATCAAAGTTTAATACTTTACTAACTCTCTATAGTTTGATAATTATGATTTTATAAATATTAATATATATTTATATATAAATTATATGAAGTATAACTTATATTTCTATATTGTTATAATTTGTAAGTGATTAATTAAATAGTTTGTAATTATTATTAAATTAGATAACATGTATTATATATTTATGAAGTGTAATAATATCACACCAGCAGTGCTAGCTCAGTGGTAAGGTCTATGACACTTTAAGGTCATGGGTTCGAGCCGCAGAGAAAAAGATGGCTGATTTAACCAAAACGCCAAAACGACGTCGTTTTGGTTCCGCCCCAAGATTCACGCCCTGGGGCGTTTTTTGCCCAAATCGCCCTTAAAAACAATGGATATACATATATAAGCATCCGCATTAAATGACAAACTATGACGAAATACACATATACATATATAAGCATCCGCATTAAATGACAAACTATGACGAATGCTGACCTTTATCACAGGCATCCAATGCCTATCTTCAGCTTTTGCAAGGCCCTGGGACAAAAATGCTATTTGAGTTTGTCAAAGAAATGCCCAAACATGAAACTGAACTCAGGCTGGATATTTCGTCTCTTATTGGCCCACTTTTTTTTACGTGGGTTATTTTACTGCTATTCCCTGTAAGTATGTGGACTGCTTTTCATTCGTATTAGGACTCCCTGGTATATTGTTCACAAGTATTTGATGGTTTCTTCTTGTTGCCAATTTTCTGGATCACAAATCCTTTTCACTAGGTAGTCACATGAAATTGCATTATTGTCTCTCTTTGTTAGGAACCATTATTTGCTGAAGAATAGTCTATTTAAACATTGGTTTCTAATTGAGGAATTTCTTCAAATAGTTTCATCCTTTTTCTTGACTTCTGAATTATTATTGGCATATTCTGGTTACGGCCAGGATGAACAATTAATGGTAGTTCATTTTTCTTATGATTCCCTCTTTATGAAATTCCTCAAATAGTTGAAAGTGACTTTGTCTATGGTATGATGCCATATGCCTCGTGAAAACCAATGTCAGTTCTTATGTCTATCATCTGATGGCTATAAATGTAACTTTATGAAATTCCTCAAATAGTTGAAAGTGACTTTGTCTATGGTATGATGCCATATGCCTCGTGAAAACCGATGTCAGTTCTTATGTCTATCATCTGATGGCTATAAATGTAACTTCTTTTCATTTCTTGTATATATCTTTACTTTTTGCTTTCTGATGTAGGTGATTTTGACATATCTGGTTTACGAGAAACAACAGAAACTGAGACTCATGATGAAAATGCATGGGCTTGGTGATGGGCCTTATTGGATGATTTCATATGCCTATTTTCTTACCGTATCTGTGCTCTACATGCTATGCTTTGTGATATTTGGCTCAGTCATTGGTAATAAATCCAACTTGTTAATGTCTTTCTAATTTTTTTTGGCCTCAAGTCGCTTTAATGCAGTTTACTTCCTCGCAGGGTTGAACTTCTTCAGGCTTAATGACTATAGCATTCAATTTGTGTTCTATTTTATCTATATAAACCTGCAAATTTCCCTGGCCTTTCTAGTAGCTGCAATGTTTTCAAATGTTAAGACTGCTACAGGTATAAAGTTATATCCTCGATTTACTTGATAGTAGTGTTAAAAAACTGCCTTCTTTAAAAGATAGCTGATTTCTGTCGCTAAATTTTTATGATTGCAGTTATAGCATACATGTTCGTCTTTGGAACTGGGCTCTTGGGTTTCTTTCTTTTCCAGTTTTTTCTTCAAGATTCATCATTCCCAAGTAAGTTGAAAAAACTGTGGAAATAAACTAGTTGTTATGTTGTTCACTAGGATTTTAAAATATACTTTTGTTTGTTTGTTTCAACAACAGAAGCCACTTCTTGATGGAAACTTATGTTTCCATAAGTTGGCGTTCCAAAGAAGTTTTATGCAACAAAAACAAAACGTAGTGTTTTTTGTTTCTCTCTCCCTCTGATGAAGCTGGAGCAGAGGCAGTCCTTGTCAAGCACTCTATTGTGCTTGATCACTTTATTTTGGTTATAGATGTATGTGTTATTATGGGATAGATGCACCCATAGATCTAAACAGAATGCAAAAGATACAGGCAGATCAAAAGCAAATATAAATGATCAAGAATTTATAAACTCAGACCGTAATGTTCACAAACCTCTCTATTTCTAGGTATCATCTATGCATGTCCAACTTATTGCTCTTCCTCGGATATCTGATTAGCTATTTGTGAAATCTGAATCCACTGGATGGTGAAAATTTTGGTGATGTCTTTTTTTTAATGAGTAAAATTTCAATGAAATCTTGGATTGATGCCTGTCTTCTTTCTGCTTTCATGTGGGAATCTATAATTTTAAGCCTTGTCTACTATGAACGATAAGGAATTATGTGTTTGGAAGTTACCCTGACAATTTGTTTGATAAAATCAGAAGTTATAAGTAGCCATGGGAGGTTGAAGAGCTCTTTTGGTATCAGGGCAAAGCAACATGCTTACCTTCATTGCCAGTTGCCACCCTTTGGATAAAGTCCTGTTCACTGTTGGTGTTAGCATGGAGATATTATGCTCAATTTTTTATTTATTTTATTTTTTTAGAGTTGAAGATTCAATAAATATTTTGGAGCTACTTTTGAAACCAATCTTGAACTGTCTACTGTTTTCCTTAATGGAACAGAATACCAGAAAAAATGATTTCATTAAGGTGCCTATAAGGGCATGCAAGGTACTGTGACTCTGTGTGACAGCATTACTGTTACAGCAGTCATATGTCATCCACATTTTCTAAAAAATATTAAGGATATGATCCACTAGCAATAGCTTTCTTCAAGTATACCATTAAGTAATTGTTTTATTGGTTTTGAAAACCTTATTGTATACCAATTTGTACTTTGTGTTGTCTAATGTTTGTCCATCTGGATCTTGTTTTCATTTATTCTTCTTAGAAACTCTAATCCATTCCTCTTTTTGTAGGAGGCTGGATCGTTGTATTGGAGTTATATCCTGGGTTCGCTCTATTCCGTGGGTTATACGAGTTTTCACAATATGCCTTTTCGGGGAATTATAGGGGGACTGATGGGATGCGGTGGGGAGATTTGAGTGATAGTGGGATGAAAGAGGTCTTGATTATCATGCTCGTTGAATGGTTGGTGGTGCTTATTGTTGCATATTATATAGATCAAATTGTATTTTCAGGAAGTGGAAAAAGTCCTCTGCTTCTATTGCAAAACTTTAGGAAGAAACGTCCGTCATCTTTTCGGAAGCCAAGTTTGCAAAGGCAGCGGTCAAAAGTTTTTGTTCAGATGGAGAAACCAGATGTCAGTCAGGAGGTAATTTTTTTCTCTTTTCAAATTTATATGTTCAGTTTTGATTCATGGGTTACAAGTTATAAGAGGGTGTTGATAAGCACCCAGTGGATAGACAAGCAATCTGGTAGACCAGGCAAAAGTGGTCTCTCTAGTGCCCCTGGATAGTGTGGTACATATTGTTCTTGGAACATTTGAACTATTCCACTCTGTATTAAGGCAGTTCTCGATTTTGTTTCTTCCGTTTTAAGTTTTTTTCCTTCCCTTCAACTTCTCTTTTTTGCTTAAACTAGTGTGGTCAAGAGGATGAATGCGGTATTCTTTCCTTATTCTACAGGAAATTCGTAGGCAGAGAATTCCTTAATTGGATTTTCCATCTCTGCTTGTAATCATTGTACAGGTGTAATCTGGTACATATTGTTCTAATACTTCGAATATTTCTAATGTTTGAACATAGTTAGAACATGGAACATTTGAATTATCCCACTCTGTAACAAAGCAATTTTCTATTTTCTATTTTTTTTCCTTCCCTTCCCTTCCCTTCAACTTCTATTTATTATTTAAACTAGTGTGGTACAGGATGAATGCAGTATTCTTACCTTATTGTACACAAAAATTATAGGCAGAGTTCCTAAGTTCGATTTTCCTTCACTGCTTGTAATCATTGTGCAGTTGTAGCATTGATAGTTTCTTCTTGGTGTTTACTTAGCATATGGCTTTCTATTAATATGGTTTTATCTTACCTAGTCACCTGCACAAACATTATTTAATAATTAATTGTTTTTCCAGAGAGAGAAGGTTGAACAATTGCTACTTGAATCATGTGCAAGCCATGCCATCATATGTGACAATCTCAAAAAAGTGTATCCGGGAAAGGATGGAAACCCTGCAAAATTTGCTGTAAGAGGGTTATCTCTTGCTTTGCCTCGAGGGGAATGCTTTGGGATGCTGGGTCCCAATGGTGCGGGCAAGACCTCTTTTATTAATATGGTCAGTATAAAATGCTTTCTTGTTCCTTAACATACACAACTGGAGATCCCTTGCATGTTATCTAACATTCGGGATCACTAAAGCTTTGTTTAGGACCTGTGATCATCAAAGATTTGTTTAGAATCCTGAAACTTTTTTGTTTTTGGGGATGTATCAGGGTTAAGTAATGAGAAAGCTAAAATGGAAAATGCCTACAAAAAAACTAATGTTTAATAATTTACTTTATCTTCTTCTATTATAGAACTATTTAAAGTTTAGGAGAGATCACAAGTTATTGAAAGAACTAATGGCCTTAAATTTTGCTTGTCCGTTGGTGCTTTCTTTAAATTTTCTGCATCTGCATAGCATGAGTACGGACTTAATTTTGATAATGATGCTTTACAGCACAAGGATTATCTTTGGATTTTGGTCTATTTCCTTGCAACATTCATTTAACTCACATACTCCCATATTTAATCATTATATTGTTGACAGATGATTGGGCTCACAAAGCCAACATCTGGGACAGCTTTTGTTCAGGGTTTGGACATAAGAACTGATATGGATGGAATATATACCAGCATGGGTGTCTGCCCACAGGATGAGTAAGATATTAACCACTTCTTTTTGTGGCAAAGAAAGCATATTTTTGTTCTTCGTGCCTCGTTATGTTCTATTTATTGCTCAATTTCAGCCTGCTCTGGGAAACCCTGACAGGAAGGGAGCATTTGCTATTTTATGGCAGACTTAAGAATCTGAAAGGTCCTGCCTTAACACAAGTAAGTCAATGTCGTCTTTGCTTTAAGATTATCATGTGAAGATCCATTTACTTTTTGGTGCTTGTTGGAGGATTTGTAATAATATATTTAGCATACATCTTTTTCTTTTATGTTTTTGTCATTTTGAAGACATAATAAGTGATTTGATGAGTTTGAATTAAAACTAGCATGACAACAGAAGTTTTGAGTTCTAATTATACTGTTGAGATATTTCCTAATTATGCATGTATTAGGTTTTCTAGTCTTTCTTGGTTTATGTTTCTTATTCCTATTATGATTTATATTCTTAGGCCTATATTTATATAGGTTTGATGGTTTGTTCACAATATACAACAATAATAAGAGTTCTAAAATATTTCTATTCAATCTCTTCTCAAATCTACAACATAGACAATTTTAGAGGTTTAGTTAGCATCAAGAATATGGTGAATTTTATTTGGAATTAAATTTATGGACGATGCATGTTTTTCTGCACTGTACTCTACTGAAATTTGAACGCAGAGCTCAAATTTTTCATGTGGGTATGTGGGGTGTGGAGAGAGATATGAAAACCCAGATGGAGCTGTATATCTGTAAGATTACCCAGAAGAAGCATTATATCTGGAAGATTTTTCTTGACAAATATAAGAAACTTGATTTGGAGATAAATTTGAACCATGTACATATATTTCACCTGATTACACTCGAATGTATAATTTTTGCTTATTTGTGTGTGTGTGTGTGAGAGAGAGAGAGAGATGGGAACATGCACATATTCTGCACTGTACTAACTTGAAGGTAACATATGGACCTTATGGTCCCCTTTTCAGCAGGATAATGTTGAATATCTCATTTCCTTTCCTATTCTGTTGCTTCAGGCAGTGGAAGAGTCTCTTCGGAGTGTCAACCTATTTCATGGAGAGGTTGCTGAGAAACAAGCTGGGAAATACAGCGGAGGTATGAAGAGGAGGCTTAGTGTGGCTATTTCACTGATTGGAAATCCTAAAGTATGTTCTAAATGATCTTCAACTTACTTTTCTATGTGAGACTTTTGTAGTAGTTTTATCTCCTGTGATGCTGCTTATGACATAATCCTTTGAAATGTTTCAAGGTTGTTTATATGGATGAGCCAAGTACTGGACTAGATCCAGCCTCAAGGAATAATTTATGGAATGTTGTTAAGCGTGCAAAGCAAGACTCTGCAATTATTCTTACCAGTACTCCCTCTCTCTCTCTCTCTCTGTGTAATTTTTGAACTTGCATCATTCGCGCCACACCATGCTTTCTTGGTTCTGCCCATAACTTTTCTTGTTAACAGTATGAAGGAAATTTTCACCTCTTTATTTTGCTGACAAAGCTTGTTTGCATGTTTTCAGCTCATTCTATGGAAGAGGCTGAGGTCTTGTGTGATCGACTAGGAATTTTTGTTGATGGTAGCTTGCAATGTATCGGAAATCCAAAAGAGGTAACTTTAATGGAATATTTTTATCTATGTCATATATTTATCAAAAAAATTTATCTGTCATATAGGTACAATTGAATTTTCACCTTAATGATATCCTTAGCTTGATTGTTTTTATAAAGATGCCTATGAGAGAGACTCCTTATAGTTCTCGTAGTTAAAACTCTTCTCAGTTATGTTTAGGAAATCTATACTCTTTTTTTCCAAATTCTGTTAAATGGAAAGTTGACTTGTCATAATATCTTGTACTGATAATACCCCCTTTGCCCCCAAACGTGTTCTATGCATCATTCATACACATTCAGGTTTATTCTTGGCTCTTAGGCCTTGGCAGACTATTTTGGAGTACTCATCAGATTCTAGCTGAACTTGTCCTCACAAAATGAAAATTACTTTATTCATGAACTTGGTGATTTATTCTGTGGACTGCTAAACATGCCTATTTGGATCAGAGCTACATGCCCCCTCTTCCTTTTTTTCTTTAATTTATTTTTTCCAAATCTAAATATTAAATGGATGCCTTTTGCATAATATTTGCTATTCCCTTGGTCTATGCAGTTGAAGGGTAGATATGGAGGATCTTACGTATTTACCATGACCGCCCCGTCGAATCATGAGGAAGAAGTAGAGAAGTTGGTGCGGCGTCTCTCCCCAAATGCTAACAAGATATACCATATATCTGGTACCCAGAAGTTTGAGCTCCCGAAACATGAGGTCAGAATTGCTGATGTATTTCAAGCTGTTGAGAATGCAAAGAGCAGCTTCACAGTTTTCGCATGGGGCTTGGCTGACACCACTCTTGAGGATGTTTTCATCAAGGTTGCTCGTGGGGCCCAGGCTTTCAATGTGTTCTCATGATTGTTAGATATGTTCTTCATCTAACTAATTTCATAGTTATTGGTTTTGTATATTAATAGACGCTCATATTATTTTGATATCATTTGTCTTGTTATTTGTAATTGATCTACTTTCCTGCGTACATACTTGTTTTTTTTCTTGTTTTCTTTATTGGATCATAAATTTTTGTATATATTATTCTTTATAGATACTTTTTTTTTTAGTATGAAATGGTTAATACAATCCTCTTTGATGATCTCAAAAACTCTAAACAGTATTAAGAAACACGATGAGCGGGAAAACAACTAAAATTTGTAATTTTGGGTTATTTGTGAGATTGTTTTTTAATGGTACCTTTCTTGGCAATCAAGTAGGATTACTTTAGATTTAAGAGATTAGGGATTTTATTCCAGTTCTATTTCTTCCTCTCTCTCTCTCTCTCCACATTTCTGTTCTTCTAGTTCCCCTCCACCTCTAAATCTTTTACCTTCCGTCTTATTACCTCTGAATTTTGTTGTTATCTTCCTTCTTTCTCTTCTACATAATATATTTTTGTTTCTTTTGTTACTGTTCTACATCACTATACGTGTATATCTTTGGACGTATGCCATGAAGTATGTATTTTAAGGTTTTGAAACTAGTTCTTGCTAGTTAATGTTGAAATTGTTTCTTCGATGTGGGTTCTTTCGTGGTCATTTTTGGTTCGTGGGTGCTCGGAGGGGAGTGTCGAAGCGTTTTCCTGAGGAGGAAGTTTCTGCTCTATTTATACTCTAGGTGAGTCTCCTCTTCTCATTTCTCATGTCTTCAATAGATAGTTTTCGAGATAGGCCTAGTAGTAGTAACAATAGTGTGACCTCGGAAAGAGCCGAGGTCAGAGAAGGGCCATTAGCCATGGTGCCTTATATGCCTGTGGTGGAAGAGTATGAAGAGAACTCTTCATCTAAGGACGCTGTGGACGAGACCTTACCCGAGATCAAAGGGGTTATGGCTGTTGAGGAGAGGGAACAGTTGGAGTTTGCCGCGAACGCTGTTCGCAGCCAGATCAGGGAGGAGGATCTTGAGGTGACCCGAAGGGTGTATCGTATCCCAGGGGAATATGCCCTTAGGTTAGCTAGGGTCGGGGAGAGGGCTTGTGATGCCCTTCCGGGTTGTGCGCCTTACGAGCTGTGTGTGTACGAATAGCACATGAGGGCCAGGATACGCTTCCTTTGCACCGCTTCTTTTGCGTCGTGCTATGGTACTTCGACGTAGCGCTGTGTCAGTTGGTACCGAACTCAGTACGGCTGATAATGGCCTTTATCTACGTCTGCTCGGAAGTGGGGGGATTGATGAACCTCGATGTTTTCAAGGCCTACTTCCAGATAAGCAAGCACAACCAGACTGAATGGGTCATGATCAGCTCACGGCTGAAGAGAAGACTGATGAAAAAGTCTTTTCTATTCGTCCAGGGGGAGAGTGACTTCGGGGTCCCGCTCTCTTGAAGTTTTAATCGAGCGGGGAAGTGTAAGAAGCCGAGCCTTCTTCACCGTGAGCAGGAGACAATGAACGTTATGGTGGCTGCGCCTATGGACATGGAAGTCCTTTACGATAATGAGGAGTTGGCGAGGCGCGATCTTTGCCCCGTGCCCCAAGTCCTCTATAGAGAGTGGTAACCTCTTGCCCATTGTTTTATACTTTGCTTTTGTACTCTGCTTTATTTCATTTCTTTTTTACTTCATACTTACGGTTTCCTTTGGATGTCTTGGGCAGAGATGGAGGCGACGACGAAGGCCAAGGAGCGAGCCAAGAGACTCGTTTTGAAGCGAAGGAAAGTCGCCCAAGTGAAAAAGCAGTCTGCTTCCGACTTTGGTGCCAGGAAGAGGCTTCGAGCTCCTTCTCCCATTCCCATTGACTTGGAAAGCCCTCCCAGGCACTCCCTTGAGTCGGAGGCTGCTCCGGTTTTATCTACTGCCCCTACCTCGTCCCGAGGTGCGGCTTCTTGGGTGACAGTCTTCACGCCCAACTGGGGCTTGAAGACTGATGACTTTGTTTTCGCGCACCCTGGGTGGCCAAGGAACATCTAGTCCTGAGCGTTCCACCCCGGGACAAGCTCGAGTTGTCGTAGAGGCCCATCGATGCTCTCTGCTTCGCGGTTAAGGCCTTAGGTTCTCAGGTATGAAGTTCCCTTTCTCCGCCTTCTCTTCCTTATTCTTACTTTTTGCACGATGTGGTGGCTAACAGTTTCTTGCTTTGTTTCAGTCGGGCGTTCAACTGGCGGTGATGTATCACCGATGCATGGACATGGCTGAAAGGCTGGGTCAGACACAACATAAGCTGGACGAGAGTGCCGAGCTTGTTCGCCAGCTGCAGACGTCGCTGGAGGCGGCCAACCAGGCCAGGGTTGAAGTCGTCCGAGAGAGGGATATCGTAGTCTCTACGGGGCAACGGCTCAAAGAGTAGGCTGAGGCTCATACCCGGGCGGCCGTGGAAGACACCTTGGCGACTTTCAGAGACTCGGCCTCATACCAGACGGCGGTCGAGGAGGAAGAAGGCCTGCAATACCTCGAAGGCTTTTTGGAAGCCAAGATGAGAGTTTAGGCTCTTTACCCTGAGACCAATTTTTCGACTTAATATATCTTGCAAAACAAACTCTCTTCATTTAGTGCATAAACTCAATTTTCTCCTTTTTAATATTTATCATTACTGTATTTACAACAACCTCAAGCACTGCACTAGCCTGTTCATCAAGTTAATGCTATAGGCTACCAACTCTATCATCTGTTACATTTATTTTCTCAAGAGCAAGTGTAACGGCTTATTTCAGCTCATCTCTTTCAACTTTAGATTCTCTCACACCTTTACTAATATCAATTATATTGTCAACACATTCCCTTCTCGGAACCACAGATTCAGACTCAACCTCAACTTATCAAAAATATTGGGCGCCTACCACACCCTCTCAAATCAACAATTCTAACTCTAGCTTTGGCACGTCCAAGTGTCATCCTCAGACTATTTAAAATATAATTTATTTTAATCTTTCACTTTCTTACTTTTTATGCAGTCTACAAAATCATAAAACCTAATGTTCTGATACCAAAATTGTAATATCCCATCCCGGGTTGGCCACCCCCGAGACGGTGTTGTCACATTTTGAAAATCCCAGCACGACACATATATGCAACAATAAAAAAGAGTAACACCAATAGAAATTTTTACATTAATCCTCAACCCTCAACAGGGGATATACATCATTCTGATATTGACTTAACATTATATACAACGAAATATGGATGAATATTTACAAATAAATTTTTAATTTTATTTTCTCATTAGTCTAAGGATATGGACACGTACATGGCTTACAAAAAAATGATTTCATCTGTGTCCTGCCTGCTACCTGAAATCATTATACAATGAGGGGTGAGCTTTACAAGCTCAGTGAATTAAATTTACTAGAAGTATTCAATTTGTATAAATGGTCTTTCAATATTTAATCATTTATATCTCATACAACTTAATACTAGCATTCTACTATCACTACACATATCATAAGATCCTTTCTCTATCAATCTCTTCTTCTTATTTATTGGTTCACCTTAAGACCATCAATTATCTCATAATTACGTCGTAATGAGGTTCACAGCATAAAGTCTACTATTTAGATGGTTCTTATCATATCATACTTCTATGTTTCTTTCTCACCATAACTGTCTCTCTGTGAGACTCATTCATCTATAAATAAATTTACATAATAACACCCAACACATCAGCATTTCAGTAATGCAATCAATATTTAAAACAAATGCAATGCATGAATTATTATTAGAGAACGTCTTCTCACATGTCAACATGTTTTTATCTTAGACCGACCCTCTCCCGGTTCTTTATTTCCAGCATATACCAGCTGTCACGGTATTTATTTCCAGCATATACCGGCTGTCATAGTATTTATTTCCAGCATATACCGACTGTCACGGTTTTCATTTATTTTCAACATATACCGGTTGTCACGGTTTTCCTTTATTTCCAACATATACCAGCTGTCACGGTTTTTCAATTAGACCAGCCCCCTCTCAGTTCTTTTATTTAATGCATATGCATATGAACAATGATATGAAATATGCATATGAACAATAACATAAAAACAAACATGAATTCAAATACTTAAATTGGCTATCCTGATTATTCTCAAATTATTATTAAAAAAATTTCACTAAATTACTCTCATAATAAGTCATATCAAATCATCCATCATAGCTTGTCAAGATTCACAAAATTTCATCTCCTCATAATTCGTATAAAAACATCAACCGTAGCTTATCAAGAATTTCATTTATCACTTTTATTATTAAATCAACTTATTATTCCAAAAATATTATTTCTCACCTAAGAATTTTCTACATGTCCAAATTCTTATCATGCCTATCAATCAATTTTTCATCTACCGCCAAAGCATAAGTTAAAAATTTATTTTAATATTATCACTAGATATTTCATTTTTTTTCTAGATTACTCAAAGTAAATCTAACTCACCACGTAGCACTAAGAGCTACCCATGGATCACCTCCTTGCATTTCTTCTCCTCTCAGTAATTTCTCTCGGTTGCTGATCGTCAACACCTGACATAATATTTATTTTAAATCTAATTATTTCTTTGATTCTTCCTAATTTACACCCTTTGAAAATTGCAACTTTGAATTCCGGGAAATTTCATGTATGTTAAAAATTCAAAAATAAACATTACATTATTACCTTCTGTTTTTCTGATAGATTCCCGTAACTCTCTATAAAATCCTCCGGTAAACTCCTTCCAAATTTTGCTCTTTTAACCTTTCTTTCGGTCCAAATTTTGCTCTTTTAACCTTTCTTTCGATCCCCAAGTGTTTAAAGAAATAGAGTAATTGAAGGAAAACCAAATGGAATTTGGTAAGTAATAATATAAATTACGTTATAATACATATGAGTGTATATATATTATTGCTTTTACCAAAAATTCTTATGACTTTTCGAAATGTAATGACTAGAAGAGCTACTGATAATAATGATCCACATAACAGAGCGGCATAGCCTAATACCATCATACTTACGTGCATCATTAACCACTGGGATTGGAGAGCAGGTACCAATATTACAGATTGAGTTATTTTGTTTAAAAGGCCTGAAGTAGCAAAACCTTGGGTAAATATAGCACTTGGCGCGGTTATTGCGTTTAAATGATTTTTATTCTTTTTATTAAAATAGGAAACCATATTAATAATGGAGAAACTCCATGAAAGAAAGATTAATGATTCATATAAATTACTTAATGGGAAATGTCCCGAATAAATCCAACGAGTGGCTAATAATCCTGTTATACAGAAAAAGGTAACTATCATGCCCTTGTCTGATGAATCATACAGTCCTACGATTTCATCGACTAATAAGGTTAAAAAATAAATTGTAATTACAATTGAAGCGACCGAAAAAGATATATGAGTTAATATATGCTCTAAGGTTGAAAAAATCATAAGAATTCTTAAAAAAAGTGGGGTCCTCCGATTATATGGAATGAAAATCAGGAATTGCATTCATTATAGAACTTATTGCATCTTTTTTAGAAGATGCTATGCCGCTACTCGGACTCGAACCGAGATGCTCTAGCACTACTTCCTAAGAGCAACGTGTCTACCAATTTCACCATAGCGGCTTGTTCAAAATAATAATAACCTATTTTTATTCAATCGTCGAGATTGAAAGAGTAAATTCAATGCAATTTAGGAAAGATTTGATGAATAAAAATGCGTTTAAATAGGGATTTAAGGGTTGGAATCCAACATTAAGCCTTCATAATAATAATATAAATACTATAATTATTTTTTTTAGTTATTTAAGAGTTTTAAAATTAAATTAACAACAGAAGTTTTTGTAGTTTATGTTTTTTCCTAAAATAGAACTGTTGTAACTAAATAGTTGTGACTTCAATCCAGGGATAGAACTCAAAACAAAATGTTCTTTAAAGAATTTATGTAATTTGCATAGCTTTGTATTAATTGTTAGGGGTTTTCCTTGTTAATTTGTATTAGACTTTATCAAACTAATTAGGTATTGGGTTGGGCATATTATATAAATTAAAGTTTTGATTTCTATCGTAATTCATACTTAAAAAAAATGTTTTCTAAATCGAAATTCTAATAATATAAATATATAATATATATAAATCACGATATATATCTTGATTTATCTTCCTATACAAACGTAGGATTTTTTTGATCACTTAAAAATGATACATTATTCATATATAATATCCACTAAATTAGAAAAAGTGCTTTTCTTAGTTAGGTTGCAAGCAATGGTTATATAATGATTCAGAAAGTTATAAGAGTTACAAGATTTACACTTAATCAATTAATTTCAATAACCTATTGATTTTGACTAAAGCTCTTCTATTTCTTCTTTTCTATAGTAGAAATATAAAAAACCTTTAGTATTTTTTATTGTAACAAGTGGGCGATGAGGCAAAAAAGAATCCCCATCCCAGAAATTAAAAAAAGGTGAAACCCTTTATATTATATTGTAATATTGTCTTTATTTTTTTTCTAAAAAAAAAGAATATTTTATTTAGAATTTAGTAGACAAAATCGATCGGTTCAAAACATTAGGGAATGGAAACCATTCATTTTATATTCATTACTTATATATTATAACAGAAATTAGTATATTTTAAAAGAAATTAGCTTTTCGAGATAGGCTTATTCAGATTATTCTAATATTTTGTTATTTATTTGTTTTGTTGTACAAAAAACTTTTTGAATTCCCTGTAGAAAGAGATTTCGATAATGAAAAAAGCTTTCAACGCTGCCCAATATCCCTTCTTTTTCCAAATATTTTTATGAACACGCTTTTTTGATATAGAAGTACATTTTTTTGGAACTGCCATTCAAAAATGAAAAAAAGGTTATTCAGTGCTTTGGATGTGAAAGACATCTATTGTTCAAAATGAATCGTTCGTTCTTATTCGTTGTCTGTCTATTTATTAACTTATCTATTTATATTATATTTAGATTATCTATTTATATTTATTTTATTCTTTAGATTATATATACTATCTTCAAAACAAAAAAATAAAAATAGATATGTAAAAATAACATAAAATATTACTGGAACAAAAAAAACATAAAAGAAAAGCAATATGATATAGTATAGGATTTTTTTTTTCTATTCCATTACAATATCCAGAAGAAATAATAATTTTTATTTATTGGTACTTTTTATATCCCTATTCAAATCTCTAGAAGACACTATGCCATATAATATAAATATAAGTCGAATTGGTTGAAGTTGATAAAAAAAAATACAAAATTTTTTTTCTTCTGTTTACATCCATCCCTATCTATGTTTGTCGTGCTACATTTCTATTTATACAGGAAAAAGACATCGAAAAGTTTAAAAACCCAACCTTTACCTTTTACTTTACTTACCTAATTAAAAGAAAAACTTTAATTTTTTTTCTATTAATAGGTCAAACTCGAAGAGAGAATACACCTAATTAAAATTTTCAAATTCGAATGAGACCTGTAGTTTAGTTATAGTTAATTGATATATGATTTTGTAAAAAAAAAAATTATGCATTTCTTCATATGTAAAGAAAAATGTCAGATATCATAGTCTTTCTTACAAACATAAGTGCCTTTTATTGTAATGGAAGACAATCAATTAGGTCCACAATGAACTAGTTAATGATTCCGAACAAACAAACTAAAATAACTAGTTTTTTTGGGGAAAGTTTTTGTCCATCCTATGATTATGATTCATATCAAGTACTTTTTTGTAGTGTAAATCTCTATTTTATTTTTGGTGTATGTATGTATAGAAATTTTTGTAATACGTAATAATAATTGAATTTTTATGTATCTTCATAAGAATCTTGTTTAATAAATAAAAGTAATTTTTTATTTTTCATTAGTAACTTAGTCATATCATTTAACCATTTCTAATTTCTGGATTTGAATATTTTTTTGAAGTATTTGGGAAAGATTCACACTAATTCCGAATAGAAAAAAATTCCATTTAAGTTTGAAATCTCTTGATTTTTTTATTGCCCTTTTTGAAAAGAAATAAGAACCGATGAATCAGAAATAATTAATTAAGAATAAAATAAAAAGGTTTTTTTTTTTTTTTTTTTTTTTTTTTTTTTTTTTTATGGAACATACATATCAGTATTCATGGATCATACCTTTCATTCCACTTCCAATTCCTATTTTACTAGGAGTGGGACTTCTACTTTTTCCGACGGCAACAAAAAATCTTCGCCATCTATGGGCTTTTCTTAGTATTTTTTTGTTAAGTATAGTTATGGTCTTTTCGGTCGATCTATCTATTCAACAAATAACAAGAAGTTCCGCCCATCAATATGTATGGTCTTGGACTATAAATAATGAATTTTCTTTCGAGTTCGGCCACTTTATTGATCCACTTACTTCTATTATGTCAATATTAATCACTACTGTTGGAATTTTGGTTCTTATTTATAGTGACAATTATATGTCTCATGATCAAGGGTATTTGAGATTCTTTGCTTATATGAGTTTTTTCAATACTTCATTGTTGGGATTAGTTACTAGTTCTAATTTGATACAAGTTTATATTTTTTGGGAATTAGTTGGAATGTGTTCTTATTTAGTAATAGGTTTTTGGTTCACACGACCTACTAATAAGTAACAAGTCTCAGCATTCTTAAACTTTCGCCATAATTTTAGGACGTGGCTCACATGCAAATCCTTCAATTTAACTTGGCAGCAGGTGACACCTCTTGCCACGTTTTCTCCTATTTTTTTTTCTTTTCCTTTTCTTTATACTGTTCACAATTTTTTTTCCATTTTCTTTGTAACTACGTCTCCACGCGTCCAATTTTTTTAAAATAATTATTTTATTAAATACTAAATCCTTCACACATATATATATTATTTTAATTTCATATCATATTTATTAAATTACTTATTTACCCTTACTTTACGATTACGTGTATTACAATGACCTCTTCGGAACCGTAGGCCATGAAGAAGAGGATCTCCCCATTGGGTGTTCGAGCGGTGGTCCGATATGCCCAGAGTACGTCCGGCAAGTGGTTGGTGCATTGTTTGTTCGCTTCGTCTAATCTCCTCTTGATACCTTGCAGAAACGTTCTGTTAGTTACTTCGGCCTGCCCATTGGCTTGTGGATACCCGACGGAGGAGAAGTGGTGTTCGATGTGCAGTTCTTCGCAGAATGCTTTGAATCGAGCACTATCGAATTGTTTGCCATTGTCCATCACCAGTATATGGGGAATGTCAAATCTGCACACTATGGATTTCCAAACGAAGCTTCAAGCTTGGTGGTCGGTTATGTTGGCTAGCGGTTCGGTTTCTACCCACTTAGTGAAATAGTTTATCGCAATAATGAGGTACTTCCGTTGGTCGGGCGCTCCGATGAAGGGGCCGAGAAGGTCTGTCCCCCATATGGCAAAAGGGAGTGGGCTAGCGATCGAGGAAAGAAGATTCACCGGTCGATGGGGAATCGTAGAATACTGTTGACAACTCTTGCACTTCTTGACCAATTCCATGGCTTCTTTTCTCATACTTGGCCAATACTAGCCTTGGTGGAGAATTTTGAAGGCCAGGGCTCGGTCTCCGAGGTGGTTTCCATAGATTCCTCGTGAACTTCCTGAAAGGCATAGTTGGCCTCGGTTGGCCCTAGACGCTTTAGATAGGGCATCATGAGACCCTTCTTGTATAATTGATCGTCTATGACCGTATACTGCGACTCCCGAGAGGTGACTTTTCTAGCTTCTCTTCTTTACTCGGGGAGCTGGCCATCTAGTAAATAACGGAGGATGGGATCAACCTAAGTTTCTACTCCTGCCACAAGCAGTACAGGGATCTCCTCGATGCTTGGAACAATGAGTGTTTAGAGGTAGACTGCCTGTGTGGGCTCTGAATGCCTAGAGGAGGCGAGTCGAGCTAGGAAATCAGCCTTCAAATTTTCTACCCGTGGAATCTGGTTTATCCGAAATACTTTGAATTTAGCAATGAGTTCTCTGGCCCTCTCTAGATAACGGGCGATCTCCTTGAGCTTCAAATTCCCTGTTGATCTGGTTTACCACCGTCACTGTAAGCGTCCATGGCCTCGACAGACATCACATTAGCTAACTTCATTCTGACCAGCAATGTCTTGTACTCAGTTTCGTTGTTTGAAGCACTAAACTCGAACCTTAAGGCATACTGAATGGTGAAACCGTCTGAGCTGCAAAGAATGAGTCCGGCGCCGCTTCCGGTGCTGTTGGAGGTACCATCAACATGGAGGGTCCATTGCGGAACTAGTTCAACCACACCAGGATCCGAGGTAGGATCTATTCTGTCTTGGAGAGTGGTTTCCACGATAAAATCTACGAGGGCCTAGGCTTTGATGGTGTTGCAGGGACAATACCGGATGTCGAACTCTCTGAGCTCTATGGACCACTTGACTATCCTTCCGAAGCCATTCGATTTATGGAGCACTTGTCTCAGAGGTTGGTCCGTTAGGAGGACGATGGTGTGCGCTTGAAAGTACGGTCGGAGCTTTCGGGCAGTGATCAGGAGGGCGTACACCATCTTTTCTACAAGGAGATACCTCATTTTCGCATCATGGAGGATCTTGCTTACATAGTACACGGGTCTCTGGACACCTGTTTTCTCTCAGATCAGGACAGAGGCCACTACTTCTTGTCCGACCAATAGGTACAAGAAGAGTTTTTCGCTGGTGATATGTTTGGTCAGGAGAGAGGGTGAACCCAAATATTCTTTCAACTCATCGAATGCCTTCTAAAAATCTATGGTCCAAACAAAGTCCTTTGCTTTTTTGATGGCCTTGAAGAAGGGAAGGCACTTCTCTATGGATTTCGACATGAATCAACTCAGAGCAGCTATCTGTCCGATTAACCATTGGACTTATCTCACCATCCAGAGGGGGGACTCATGCCGATGATGGCCTCGATTTTTCTAGGTTTGCCTCTATGCCCCTTTGAGTTACCATAAAGCCGAGAAAATTCCCCTCAGTGACTCAAAAGGCGCATTTTGTGGGGTTTAGTTTCATTTGATGATGTCGAAGAACTTCGAATACTTCCTCTAAATCGGTTTCATGGTCTTTGGCTCTGACACTTTTCACCAGTATGTCATCCATGTAGACTTCCATGTTTTTTCTGATCTTTCCACGGAAGATTTTGTTCATTAATCTCTGGTAAGTTGCCCTAGTGTTATTGAGGCCGAAGAGCATGACCATGTAACAGTATAATCCCTTTCCGGTGATGAAGGCCGTTTTCTCTTGGTCGGACCTATGCATAAGGATCTGATTATAATTGGAGAAGGCGTCCATGAACATTAGTAATTCATGTCCTGACATTGTGGCGATGAGCTGGTCGATCCGTGGCAGTGGGAAACTGTCTTTTGGACAACCTTTGTTTAGGTCCGTGAAATTGATGCAGATTCGCCACTTGTCGCTGGCTTTCTTGACCATCACCATGTTAAACACCCAGTCTGGATAGTCTGTTTCTCGGATGAAATTGGTTACGAGTAGTTTGTCTACTTCGACTTTGATAGCAACTTGCCGCTTGGGAGAAAACAATCTCTTTTTTTGGATGATCGGTTTATGATTTGGGTCAACGTGTAACTGGTGTACGATCATTTTTGGGCTGATTCCAGGCATATCTGAGGCTGACCAGGAGAACGGATCTTGATTTTTTCGAAGGAGGGCAAGTAAGGATCTTTTGGGGGCTTCGGGGAGGTTGGATCTGATTTGAATAGTTCGGGAGGTATCCTCACTGAGGGGGAGTGCGGTCAACTCTTCCATAGGCTGGCCCCTCGGAGTCTTCCCTTCGTCCTTGACATCGTCAAACTCGAGTTGGAGGGCTTCCACCCTTCTTTCTTCCCTCACAGCGTTTAAATAACAGGACTTGGAGATTTGCTGGTTTCCCCTGACTTTACTTACCTCATATTTAGTGGGGAACTTTGCTTTCAATTGGTACGCGGAGACGACATCTTTGAGTTTGTTGAGGGTGGGTCTACCGAAGATTACATCGTAAGATGACAGTTGTCTGACTACCAGGAAAGTAATCTACACGGTGGTCGCTTGTGGAGCTGTTCCTATGGTGACTGGGAGAACTACGATGCCTTCAGTAAACACTGGGCACCTTGAAAAACTGTAGAGCGGGGTGGAAATTGGTTCCAGCTGTATCTGCTGGAATGCATCGTAGAATAGGATGTCGGCTGAACTCTCCATGTCGACTAAAATGTGCCTGACATCGTGGTTGGCCATGAGAAGGGAGATAATCACGGCATCGTCGTGCGGGGTTTGAACCCCTTCCAGATCTTCGTCCGTGAAAGTGATTGCCTGGTCCATTTTCCTGCATTTGTAAGGTCTACTGACCGAGGCCACAAACATGGTGTAGGTCTTTCCACTGTGTCCCGAGGTACCTCTGGCTGCGGGGCTCCTGCAGATAGTCTTGGTGATTTTTGTCGTGGTGGGCTCCGAGTTTCTTTGATTAGGCCCTCCACAATTCGGCCCAAGACTTCTCTGTGGGTTTCGGTTCGTCCCGTTTTGATCGGACGGGCGCTCAAGAATTCTTCAGGGTCGTTCTATCACTTTCTCCTATCGTGGTCCAGTGAACTCTTTTAATTGCCCTCTGTTGATAAGGGCTTATATTTGGTGTTTCAAGACCATGCAGTCTTCTGTATCATGCCCATGGTTCCTGTGGAACCAGCACCACTTGCCTCGATCCTCGTTGAGGCGTAATGGTTTCGGAGGCCACTGCAGGATTGCACTGTCTTGGAGTTGCATTAAGACGTTAGTCTTGGATACGTTGAGGGGAGTAAAGCTTTCGAAGTGACCAAGGGCTCTATGCCAGCCTTCGTAGAAAGGTCGCTTGGTAGGTTCACAGCGGGGGCTGGCGGGGCCTCTCCTCTTCTTCTTTGCGTCCCCTTCCCACTCTCTCTGGAAGGCCTGGTCATTTTCTGCCAACATATACTTCTCGGCTCGGGCTAAGATCTCGTTCATGTCACTGGGTGGTCGCCTGGTGAGCTTAGAGCTAAAGATTCCGGATCTTAGCCCATTTTTGAATGCTAACATCTGGATGTTGGGGTCGAGGTAAGGGATTTCCCAAGTGGCGGCATTAAACCTTGAGATGTAGGCTCGGAGTCTTTCTCCTCTCAGTTGGATGATGTTGAACAGGGATTCCGAAGTCTTCTTGGGTCCTTTGTTGCTAAGGAAATGAGGCAAGAAGGCGTAGCTCAGTTCTTTGAACGTGTTAATGTTTCCTGGTTTCAAACGAGAGTACCACGTTTCGACCGCCTTCTCGAGCGTTAGGGGAATATTCAGCACATTACGGGATCAGAATGTCGGTACAGCGTCATTATGGTCTTATAATGTTAGAGATGATCCAAGGGGTCTGTAGAACCATCATAGGGTTTGATTTGGGGCATTCGGAAGTTTGACGAAAGCGGGGCTTCGAGGACCTCTTGAGTGAAGTACGGGTCCTGAACATTGAGTTCATCCAGGATACCGTGGTTTTGACACTTTAGTGCTTTATTGATTCTTCCCTCCATTTCTTCTATCCGTCTGTCGAGACCGAGGTTGCTCCTGAAGGAAGGGCTCCATTTGGATTTGATGGTGCGAGGTGGCGAGAACTCTGCCGTAGAATAGTTGTCGAGGGGGAGTCCATGGCTAGCTGAGCTTACGCGCCCAGGATTCTGTTGAGGGGTATGGGGGAGGGCCGGTGAGTCCCTCTGCTGACCTCAGCGACGAGGTCGGTCACCAGTTGTGAGAGTTCCATGAACTGTACTTGGAGCATAGACATAGTTGGATGTGCTGCAGGGGTCTCTTGGAGATTTTGGGGGTCGATTCTGTGTAACGGGGGCATTGGGTCCTTGGGAAGGGCTGTGGATTGTCACCAGAGGACCTTCGTTCAAACACGGCAGGGAGTCTTGACCCGGACCGTTGGCTATGGGTGCTGTTTTATGTATGTATGGTGCTGGCCCTAGCCACTCCCTTGACGATATTTCATGAGAGTTATAAAATGCATCTTAATAGTACTTAATTGTTAGCATTTTATGGTTGATCTAGGTTTTGATTGCACTTTTATACGTTAACAACTCTAAAGTGTCATTCTTGGATCATTGATCTATTTCGGTGCATTTTCAGGTACTTTAAGTTCAAAAGAGAAGGAAAAGTTATCGTTGCTTGAAGCAATAAGACTCGAGGCATACCGGAGTGAAGGCATGGTTGTGGAAGGACAAATGAAGAGAAATCAAGTCTTGAGTGTGTGCGCTGCGGCCTGAAAATATCCAAGCCTCGGCCTCCAGAACCAAGCCAAAAGAGCAAGAAAGAAGCTTCAGTGAGAGCCGCGACCTGGACTAGGCAGGGCCGTGGCCTCCAGAAAGTGAAGAAACCAAATACCAGGAAGAGCCGCGGCGCGCACACGATCCCCTTCTCCGAGTTATGACCTAATTAGGACTTTAATGATTGTTTAAACCCTAAAACACCCATGGACCTTTTGTATTATAAATAGATCACTTAGGGTTTGAGAAAAAAGGAATCATTGAGGCTGAAAAGCACAAGAAGACTACTATATTCTCCTCCATCAAAGTGTTCAAGAATGAGCCCCATGGCCAACTAATCTCCAAGGAAGGCGAAGGGATGATTCCCTAGGTGTAGTTGTTCTTATTTTCCTTTATTGATTCAGTTGTAGTTGGAATTTATGTCAAAACATTGTTATGATTTACTCTTTAATTTAATTAGAAGATTTTCGCTTAATCTGGTGATTATATATTTCTCCTCGATATAAGTCTAGTCATGCTCTTTTTATGTCAAGATTGTTGGATGTGATTAAGTCCCGTAGATTTATCTTTTAAGTTTGTCCATTACTGTGATATTGTCATTAAGATATATTGTCGTTTCTTGATAAATCTATAGGATAGGTCATGTGTGCTTAAATCGAAAGTAAAGAGTAATTCATATCAATTACATTAGGGTTTACATATGCTTTGATTGAATATTTGTCAATTGTCTGTTTGGGATGTGAAACTTGCAATCGAAATAAAAACAACTGAATCAAGATTGGAATAAGGCAACGAACCTATGGTGGATTCCCGGAACCTTGTTGTTCCTTTATTATACTCTTCAATCTATTTACACAATTTTCCCACAATTACTTCATTATCAAAACTCAATATTTCTTACTTGATTGCTATCGTTCGTGTTAAGGTTTGCACTTTTCCTTGTGGGATCGACACCTCAACTATACACAGTAACCGTGTATTAGTTTGAGCATAATCAATATTCCTTGTGGTGTTTTTAGGTGGCACAACAACAAATGAGTTCTTTAAAATTCTTCGCTTTTATTGTTAGCGAGAGATGGTGGATTTCTCACGGATGGCGTCAATCTATTGATGCCAAAAATGTGTTGCTGAGCAGGAGGCCGATTCTTCGAGGGGGAGCCTACACAAGGGAAGTGGGATGAGCTAGAGAGTCACCGGAGGAGAGAGGGGAGTGATGCTTCCGAGGACGCTTTGATGCTTTTGTTAGTATAAGTTCTTAAAGGAATGGGGATGTTGGTGCTTTCAGTAATGTAATTGTGATTGTGTGTGTTTGAATATGCATACCTTGGCCTTTTATAGTATTTCAAAGGTGAGATTGCCCATGTGCCTGGGATGGGGCAATCACGGAGATCCTGTCCCTCTGTAAATGGGTATGGCTGGGTGCCCAAGGAGGATCGTGATCCCGGGAATCACACTCGTAGGTCTAGACAGGGGTGTCTGGAAACAGGGTTCCCTGGAATTGCCCTTGTAGGCCTGCGCAGGGGTGTCCAGGAATGACAGTGGGTTCGTCAATAGTTTCTTTGTATGTCATCTCCCTATTGGAAGTAGGAATATCTACGTGTCATCTTGTTGTTGGACGTAAGGCTATCAACGTGTCATCTTATTGTTGGTCCTGGACTATCCACGTGTTATCTTACTGTTGGACCAAAACTGTCCACGTGATGTTTTACTATTGGGTGTATGTTTTGGCTGTATCAAGTACCATCATACAACTACGCAAAATAAATTAGCTCCTTTCTGGTCATAATTTCACATTGCCATGAATACGACATCTTAACATTGAGTTGAACTTTAAACAGCTGGGTAAGTCAACTTCTACAATTAGCAAGAAAATAATAAATATATTTAATAGTTTATTAATATATTTAATAGTTTATTGGAAGGAGGAAGACGTAGGTCTTAATCTGCTTGTTTTATAAGTAAAAACCATGACATCAAGTATATATTGAAAAGGAAGAAGCCCATTACAGAATTTGTTCCAGTACAGTAATAAAGGTTTATTTCATTTCTAAATTAAAATAAAATAATTTTTTTATATTATTTATCATTTAATGTGAGATGAACCTTACGTTATTGTACCAGACAAATATTCTCATGCAACATAACCCATGAAACAGTCCCCACGTATAGAGCACTAGACTCAAAAGTTGTAGTGTCTATTTACTCTATTAATATAAAAGTATGAACCATCAATAACGTTATTGTTATTTATTTAAGAAAAGAAAGAAGATTTATGTGTTGTAAATGGGGCGTGACGCACTAGGTACTGCCAATATGGACACAAGTCAAGGCATAATAGGAGTAAACATTAAATTGAACAAACCATTTCTAGCATATGCCAATTAATGCAAAGACCATAGAAAGAATTGCTGCTACTAGTCTATTGGATCACGATTTATAAGACTTAAAACTTACCCAATCTTTTTATTTTTGTATAGCCATGTCTACCGCCAGCGCTCACATCTTGGTGTACTTATTCCCGAGCTAAGGCCACACCATCCCACTCCTCGACCTCACCCACCGGTTACTCACCCGCGGTCTGACCATCACCGTATTGGTCACCCCGAACAACCGTCCTTTACTCGACCCACTCATCTCCTACCACGCATCCTCCTCTCTCCACCCACTGGTCCTCCTTTCCCCCGAAATATCACCGTCATCCACGCAAAACAAGCTCATTGCTTCCATTCGAGGCTTGAGTGAGCTTCACTACCCTGTCCTCCTCCGGTGGTTCAAAACTTCAAATCACACCCTTCGCCTCCTCTGGCCCTTGTATCCGATTTCTTCCTCGGGCGGACACAAGAATTAGCTTCCCAGGTTGACGTGCAACGTATTGTGTTCTCGTCGACTAGCACCTTAGCCTACTCCGTTACTTTTGCTCTGTGGCGAGACCTATTGGAATTGGAAAACGACGATCCTGAAGACGTCAATTTTGAGATTTCGTTTCCGAGCATACCGAATTTTACAGATCTCTCATCTCTACAGTAACTAGAAACAAGGAGACTCGGTGATACTGCCAAAAACTACCTTTCCAATAGGAGGACAACACGTGGCTCCTCTTGGCAACAGATCACGAGAAGACACATGGATAAACCCATGATCGGACAACTTAGCTCCTGGTCATAAACCGCCCTTCATGACTCAATCACCCTAATTGGGCTCCATGTCACCACCGCCTTCCAGGCCATCATGACCCAACCATGTTGGGTCGTCAGGGCAACAGACTGACCCAGGTACTTGAACGTTTCCTGATTTAGCCAACAAGGCAAAAGCCCTAGCAAACGGTCCCCAACCACTTACCTGGGCCTCCTAGGCATCATCACATAACCAAGTTGAGGTGTCAGGTCGCAGAGCCGCCCTTAGACTTGGGCGGCTCCTGATCAACCAACAAGGTGAAGTCCTAAATGAACAGTCTCCAACCGCTTAGCTGGGCTTCTTAGGCATCATATCTCCACCGCATCAGTCAGAAGACCACCTCCTAAAAAACCCTATAAAAAGGGCCAGGTATGCATTCCAGGAACCCAGGTTTTTCCTTGACCACTAGGAACAATACGACAAGTCTCCATATAGACGTTTTCTTTATCCTAACTTAAGCATCGAAGCATCTCCGGAGGCAACCCCTCTGGCGACCCTATAGCCCTTATTTATTTCTTTGTGCAGGTACAGGTGCAGTTAGGCCTCCAGCTCATACATACACATTTTTGGCATCAACACTCGGATTGGGAATTTTATAGGAACAACACGTTGTCTAACTTGTCCAGTCAGGGATTCGTCTTCAACTCGTTCGTCGAGTTGGAGTGAGTTTACTTCGATCACCTAAAAAAGAGATGGGCCATGATCGGGTTTGGGCAGTGGGGCCTGTTTTGCCACCTAATGAGGAGATGACGAGACCCACTAACCGTGGTGGGTCCAGCTCCGTTTCGTGTCAAGAGGTGATAATGTGGCTTGACGCACGTCAGGACCATTCTAGGTTTTTTGGTCGGTTGAATTTGATTTACATCAATTAAATTTTTTATTAATAATATTAATTTTTTAATATATTTATATTAATGTTATTAGTAATTTTTTTAAAATTATTAATAAAATTTTAATTGATTTAAAACATTGAATTTAGATCGAGTAGACGGAGAAATTTTGGGACGAATCAATTGTTTACGTTTGCTTTGGCGCTTTGGTAGCCGTGTCACGTTGATGAGTAAGCAAATGGATGAGCTGGCAACTGCGCTGGAGCAAAGTGGAGCATATTTCATCTGGTGCGTTAGACCCAACAACAGTGGCACGCCGAAAGATTATGGCGTTA
Source organism: Bretschneidera sinensis (assembly GCA_023935145.1). Taxonomy (NCBI): domain Eukaryota; kingdom Viridiplantae; phylum Streptophyta; class Magnoliopsida; order Brassicales; family Akaniaceae; genus Bretschneidera; species Bretschneidera sinensis. The sequence goes on from CM043700.1 coordinate 124,205,449, forward strand.
TCCCTGATAGGTTCGAAGACCATGTGGCTGGTAGAGGTTTCTTGATAAAGGGATGGGCTTCACAAGTAGCCATATTGAGGCACCGAGCGGTGGGTGCATTCTTGACGTACTACGGGTGAAACTCCATGTTGGAAGAGATAGCCGCGGGTGTTGTGATGCTCACGTGGCCAATGGATGTAGACCAGTTCACTAACGCAAAGCTACTGGTTGATCAGTTAGGTATAGGAATCCGAGTTGGTGAGAGTACTCAGAATATCCCCGAGTCAACCAAGTTGGCTCGTGTGTTGGTCGAGTCTGTAGATGGGACCAGACCAAACAGGGCACGAGCTAAGAAGTTCCGTGAAGCAGCCTTGGGTGCGATTGAAGGAGGAAGCTAATAAAGAGTTGCATGAGTTTATGAAAAAGGTAACTGAGCTTGAAATAAAAGGGGGTAATATTGAAAAGGAATGTGACTAATGCGCATGGAAGATTGAGATCCACCTAGCAAGTTGGATGATCTCTTGTTCGTTTGACTAGTGTTAGCGACATTGCAAACTGATAAACGGAATTTTTAGCTGTTCGGGGGCAAAACAAAAGTTACATCGATTGAAAATTTGATTGATAATTTTGAAAATTTTATTAATAAAGTTTGACATATATAATTATTATTATTAATAAAAAATTTTAAAATTATTAATCAAGTTTTCATTTGATTTACACTTTATACAATTAAAAAAATTTCAAAAAAATACCTTTGATGTTTTAAAATGATGTTGATATGTTTTGGTTTCTATGCCTGTGGGTACAATGATTGTGATCATAATTGAATTGTGCTGTGTTTTTGTTACGTGAAGTATATCCATATCCACATATCACTCTATTTTTTACAAACATGTCAAAATGAGACTGTTGTAGTTATTATATTAGAGAGTTTTTTTTTGGATGATCTTTTTTTACCGATAATAAATTTGTTTTTACTATATTTTTTAATTTTAAAAAAAATTAATATTAAAATTTATTTTTACATAAAAATAAATTTATCTTTCATGAAAATAAACTTATTTTTTTATGACATTAAATAAAAGGTTAGTATCAAACAAAAAATATCGCACTCTTCTCCGGTCGGGATCCCAACTGGTTAACTACAGTTAACGTTTACATCAAAAGTCAAATTAAAAAAAAAAAAGCGAAATACAAAAAGTAGACTTGTTAACACGTGGGTGGTTAGAGAGAGAAGTTCTCGGCAAAAGAAATTTTGCAGCTTCCCATGACTTTCGTTCTCTCCTTCTTCAATCTTTCCTTTTTTCTTGAATCAAGCTAACAAATGGGTAAAAAGAAGCAAAGCAAGAAGATTTCCTTCTCTGCCCAAGATCAAAAAGACCTAGAGTATGTTCATAATCATTTTAAAGAAAAGAGTGCTACAGTAACAAAGTCGTGCTTGAAAGAATCTGATGTAAAGGAGATGAAATCAACAAAGGAGGTTCCATTGGAGTCTGACAGCCTCTCTTGTACCTTGGGTGAGGAGGACTCATTCTCCTTGAGGAAGGGACTTGAAGGTTTCTGCTAGGATGGAGAAATCTGTAAGAGGGCAGGAACAGTAACTAAGAATTGAACAGTAACCAGGTTCGTGATGAGACTGTCAAGGCTTCTAGGAGCTCAGCCAGCTGTTTGGGTGGGGCTGAATTAAATCCTAAGAAGCATCTTGAGGTTGATGGCTCAGATAGAGAAGATTCTCTGATGAGTGAAGCTGAAAACTCCTTTCAACAGAGTCCTGAAGAACCGGTTCGTCGCGTGAACAGTAATCAGACTCAGGGAAAAGAGGTAAAGAAGGCTTCCTGGGTAAGCCTTTTCGCAGACAATAGAAAGCCTGGTAATGGTAATCAACTATCTGAAGTGGAGTTTGATCAAGAAAACATTGATGTCTCTGAAGAGGACGTGGAGAAGTTGTTTGCAACCTTGCCTCATTGTCTGGTTGGATACTTTGCTGGTAGGTTCCCTGGGAAAGCAGCATTGAAGCTAATCACAGACTCATGGAAGGTAAGAGTCCTCATTCAATTTCATGATAGTGGTTGGATTGTGTTTCAATTTGAGTAAGCTGAATGTATGATGAAGGTGCTTCAAGAGGGGAGGTATATAGTATATGGTAAACCCTTGCTGCTTAAGACAATGCCTAAATTTTTTTTCATTTGATAATGAAGATATTAGCATTATGCCAGTACGGATTCAGCTAAAGAACTTACCTCTTGAATTGTGGTCTCCTAACTTCCTAAGTAAGATAGGTTCCAGATTAGGCAAACCATTATATGCAGATAAACTTACTTCCAGGAAAGAAAGGATCTCATATACAAGAGTCTTAGTAGAGATTGACATTGCAAAAGAGATTAAGCATTCAGTAAACATTAATCTTCCTGGAGGAAGGACAGTGGATCAAAGAATAACTTATGAGAATCTACCAAAGTTTTGCAGCTGTTGCAAAGTGATAGGGCATACAGAGTCAGCTTGTAGACTTAATACAAAGTCTGCTCCAAGCAAGAGTATCAAGGTGAAGCCTGCTGAAGCTACCAATGCCCTATATGTTCAGCCTACAGAAACTGTGTCTCCTACAGTTAGTGCCAGTCCAGAAGTAGTTTCTCATGGAAATGAGAACAGGAAAATTCTTCCTCCTTCACAGCAGAATGTGCAGAATTCTCAAGGCCCCTCTATAGAGGCTGTTAAGCAGCCTAGGGGGACCATACAAGGAGGGAAAGTGGATGAAGGAAACAGCAGGGCTGAGGTAGAGGCAAAGAAGCAAAGAGTAGCAGGCTCCAGACTGCCCACTAGGATGGACCTATGCTAGAAGGAAGTAACCAGACCTTGAAAGGTAACCAGTCTAGAGGCAAAGTATCTAAGGCTTTAATCTCTGAAGGGCCCCTTTCCACAGCAAAGAAGAAGAAATCTAAAGGCTCAGGGTCTGAAAACCTGATAGAGGGGAAGGGAGGGGATGCCTTCCACCAAGATCCATGAGAGTTGCAAGTTGGAACATCAGGGGTTTCCACAAACCCCTGAAGCACAATGGGGTGGCACACCTCATGAACAGCAACAGAATTGACATCGTGTGTATTTTGGAGACTAAGTTAAATGTAGAGAAGCTGAACAGAATAATGGGAAATAAATTCAGATTATGGCAGCAAGTTAACAACTTTTATTCCTACCAAGCTGGCAGAATTCTAATCCTATAGAACCCTCTAAGGTCATGATTACGCCCAAAACATAACGCGATAGTTGTAGTGTAGTTTTGGGGTATCGATTCTTCAGGGAAACAAGTTAATTACAAAAGAAGGTGTAAACCTCAACACACACGATAAAAGATTAAATGAATCTGAGTTTGTTTGAGAAAAAAAGTAATTGTGTGAATAGGTTTGAAATATAATTAAGAATGACAGGGTTCCGGAAATCCTCCTTAGGCTCGTTGCTCTAATCCTAACTTGATTCAGTTGTTTTTATTTCGATTGCTAGTTTCACATCCCAAACAGGTAATCGACATATATTCAATTTAAAGCGTATTTATAAATCCTAATGTAATTGTTATGAATTTATTCTCTACTTTTAAGCACACATAACCCAACTTATAAATTATCAAAAGACGACGATATATCTAACGATAATACCGCAGCAATTAACAAATCTATAAAAGAGGTCTACCAGACTCAATCACATCCAAACAGATACACATAAGAAAAGCATGACTGAACTTATATGGAAAGGAAGCATGCAATCACCGGACTAATAAAATAATCTATTAATTAAATTAAAGAATAAAACATAACAATGTTTGATAAAAATAATATCAACTACAACTGAATCAAATAAAGGAAAATAAGAACAACTACACTTAGGGATTCAACCCATCGCCTTGCTTGGAGATTAGCTGGCCATAGAGCTCATGCCTCATTGAGTTGCCTCCGGCCTCTCAACGATCATCCTCAGCTTGCCCTCCAAATTATATACTTCGGATTCCTCTTAAAGGCCCTTTGGATTTACTCCTAAAGGCCCTCTAGAGTCACTTTCTAATGATCTCAAAAGATGATCTTAGAAGAGCTCCGATTGATTCATGATTTCAGCTGAGCAAAATAGGTCTTTATATAGGCAAACTCCTGGAACGTTATGTGTTATCTAGCTGATGTGGGATACTGTCTTGGTGCGCTCGATCGCAGCCTGAGTGCGATCGATCGCACATGCGCTCGATCGCGGCTTGTGTACTCGATCGCATATGCGCTGCAGAGTACCTTGCTCGATGTGGGATGTGCGTTCGATCGCACTGCTTGTGCGCTCGATCGCAATACAGGCAGCAGTCCATCTTATCCTTCTAGAAACATGGTATCTTGGTCTTTTAAGCAACGATCGCTTCTTGTTCTCTTTTAAACTCAATGTACCTGAAAATTACACTGAAATAAGTCAGTGGTCCATTAATATTACTTTAGAGTTATTAACACACAAAACCACAATAAAGACCGAGATCAATCCTAAAATGCTAACAATTAACCACTGCTGAGAGGCATTTTATGACTCTCATCACAACCCCCAACTAGCTTATTGCGAGTCCCTAGCAATTCAAGCGATATTAAGAGATGAATTTCATGGTGGGAATCAAAGTAAATGAAAAGCAATATTAGTGTTAACCAAGAGTAATTCACATTTTGTCTCAAAAATTGCACATAACACATGGCACAAAGAATCATTAAATTTCACCCAAATCCAAAAGTAATTCAAGCATCAATCTTAAAATCGTTATTGACTCTTAACATCCATCTTACCACAAACCATTAATCCAAACATCCGGATGATTTTATGCGTAACATTCATGAATACAAATCTTGGTCTCTAAAAACATAATAAATAGCGTGATGTCAATCACAAAAACAAGCTCCATATGCTTACATTTCAAACAACTCTCCACTACTGTAGAAAAATCACACTACATTGGATCAAAAGGTCTTTAATAAGCTTGTAATGTTAAGCTAAGGTAAAGGCTAAGGAAGAATGGGAAAGATTCACAAGTAAAAGAACTCCATCTCTTAGCTTTAAACACAATCACTTTAAGCACTTGATAACCTTTACTTCCACACCCAACTCTTTCAACCATTTTTTGAGCATTTCTTTCAACAAATCACCATTTTTTCTTTTCTTTTTCTTTCTTTCTTCTTTCTTTGCCATAATTCATTTTTTTTTGGCACATAACCATTCACCTTCTTTTTCATCATTTTTTTTCTTATCTTTTCCACAACCCCCAACTTATCTCCTTTAATGTACTTGGGTTGTGGTAGTGATATTTTTTTCATATTCCCACCCTTGCTCCTTTTAAGTGCTTCTCATAACATGTGTATAACTAAGTTCTTTTAAAAGAAAGGTAAGGATAAAATATTTTTTTGGTTCATAAAGGTAAGTAAATGGTTTATCCAAAGAAACAAGGCTCAATTTTTCTTTTCAAGAAAAAGGCTCAAATAGGTGATTAGTGATAAATATAGCAATGGTAGGTTTGAAAGGCTCAAACGGTTCAAAAATGGCCTATATCATATCCTAAGTAGTGTGTATTCTAGGAATTCGCCTCAAGTGGTTATCAAGTAAGTTCTAAAGCTTGTCGAGACCGCAAAAATATTCACAAAATAATCACACATAAAACTTTTCTAAATGTTTAAGACTAATCATACAATCTTACCACAAACTAGAGTCTCAAACCAGATCAAGATTGATACTTAAATTAATTTCAAACCGAAGCAAGATTTAACTACTTCTAAATGCTATATGCTGTCTCAATTAAGTTTATATCATTGACATGTAAATTGACTCTAAGGCTAACACAAAGCATGCTAAACACACACCAAGATGACACCAAGCAGTTCAACAGTTCAATGGTATGCAATAAGAAATGTGTTTCCTCCACCTCCAACTGAAGATAAACATTGTCCTCAATGTAAAAGCAAAAATTAAGGAAACTCCCTTTTTAACCAAATGTGCGTGGAGCTAAAAATCATGCACGACCAATTGAACCTCATGCTCAACTTCTTGTTGAAAGTCCGATCTACAACATAGAACAAACAAAAAGGAAAGCAACTGCGGTGTACCACCGGGTGTTAGCACACTAAAAATTAAAATGGACTCAATAATAAAATAAAATAAAAACGAAACAAACAAAACAAAAGAAAGAAAAATAAAAGTAAATACGTACCTGTGTTGTGTGGTCAAGATGCGTAGACCGGATCCATAAGCGGAATGTCTTCCACTTCCGAATCTTGTCTATTGATGAGTCTTAAATATTGCATATTTTAGACCCTTAACTTATGTTTGTTATGCTCTTAGTTAGTAGTATTTTACTTTATTTTACGTTTTTCTTGTGTTTTGTGTGTTTTTACAGCTTTGTGGAGAAAATGAAGCATTTCAGGTTGATTTGAAGCTTCTGGAGACATTGCGCTCGATCGCAACAGATATGCGATCGAGCGCACCAGCGCTCGAGCGCACCTGCCTATGAACGAGCGCAAGGTCAACATCCCACATTGAAATATTTGCAGTGCATCGCACCTGCGCTCGAGCGCACCAGACACGCGATCGAGCGCAACTGCGATCGAGCGCACCAGACACGCGATCGAGCGCACATGCACAGTATCCCACATCGTTTCTGCAACCCATTTTGCTCCGGGTCTCCCCCTATATAAACACCACATGACTTCATAATTCAGTGTACAATTCCTAAGCCACTTTGGTGTTTACCGGTGGACGTCCGTCAGCATTCTGGTGGATCCCAAAGGCATTGTTACCACGAGAGGAAGCGCCGCCCGGCAGCGAGTGGAATTTCTCCCATGTAAAGTTGTTTATTTATTTCTTTATATTCAGTTATTTTAGTTTAAATGTTTAGCACTTTTTATTATAGTTTTATTGTTATGAGTGGCTAGACTCTTCAGCTAAGGTTGAAGATGAAGCCCCGCCGTTGTTTGGCGTAGTAGTTCAGATTTGCTTGTACAAATCTAACAATTTTTAGTATAAATGTTCTATCAATTATTTGAGTTAATCTTATAATTGATTGAGTTTAAATTGTCTGTTGGATTTTCTTTGTGTTTCATCTGATGGATACATTGAATGCTTTTCGATTAAATTGGATTCCCTTTGTGATTTGTTAAGAGCGGATACATCGGGTGCTTTTGGTTTAGTTGGGATATTCTTTGTTTTTTGTCTTATAGTTGGATTCATTGAATGTTTTGATAGGCTATATTTTTAGAACATGTATGCTTAACTTCGGTGGGGTGGATTCGGAAACCTTAGTGCCTTTTTTTTATTAGTTTTTAAAATCAACTTAGTTTAGTTTTAATTTATTTTGCAATATCATTTCACAATTCGGAACTAGGTTAAGATAAAGTTAGTTTAGATTGAAAATATATTTTCACAACGCAATTCCCTGTGGATTCGACCTCGCACTTGCACACACTATACTGCAAACGACTTGTGCACTTGCGAGTAATTTAAAACTCACAACAAGTTTTTGGCGCCGTTGCCGGGGAATTGTTTGGTTTGTGAAATTTTTTTTGTCTGAATTGATTTTATTTTTCTACTAGTTAATTTAATTTAAAAAAAAAAAAATTTTGAGTTTCGTGTTTGCTTTATTCTGTTGCTTCTGCTGGTTAGTATCTCATTATTTTTCTGTTAGTGTATGCTTGGTCGGAGATCCTTGAACTTAGATTTGACACATTTAGATCCTGACTTAGAAAGAACGCTTAGGAGACAGAAAAGAGCGCTAGTTGAGAGAGAGACTGTTGAGATGGGAGAAAATTTTAATCATCCTGAACATGTAGAGCAACCTAGAGCTTGGAACGTGGACTCCACTACATCCCTTAGGGATTTGTTCGCACCCGTTGCGACTAACTCATATTCCTGCATAGTGTTGCCACCAACCAATGCCACACACTTTGATTTGAAGCCACATGTTATCCAACTCCTACCCTCATTCCATGGCTTAGATCTTGAAAATCCCTATAGTCATGTGAAGAAGTTCAAAGACATTTGTGCTACATTCAAATTCCAGAACTTCTCTAAGGAGTCGGTCCATCTTCGACTCTTCCCTTTCTCCCTTCACGATAGAGCTAGGGCGTGGTTGGACTCCAACACGTCCGGGTCTATTACATCTTGGGAAAACCTGCTTAGCAAATTTTATCATAAGTTTTTCCCAATGTCTAGAGTGAATGAGTGCCGAAAGGAGATTAGCTCTTTCACTCAGGACGAGGATGAAAAGTTTTCTGAAAGCTGGGAGCGCTTTAAAGAGTTACTGATCAGATGCCCTCCACATGGATATGAGAAGTGGAGACTCGTTGACTCAACCCAACCGTAGCATGATCGAGTCTATGAATGGGGGGGCATTCTTAAGTCTGACAGGAGACGAAGCATATATGGCGTTGGACAAGTTGTCCGACAACTCACAGCAGTGGGATTTTTCAAGCTGTCGAGATAAGTCCATTCATGCTCCTAAGAGGGGAGGCATCTATGAGGTCAGAGAGGACGCTGATTTGAGGATAAAGTTAGATGCCCTCACTAAGAAGATTGACGCTCTCACTGTGAGTCAATCCATCAATGCTGCCAACACATTCAATGTTGAAAGCTGTTCCATCTGTGCTAGTCCCATGCATCTAGCACAGAATTTCCCATCAATGCCGGCTTGTGCCGAGTATCCTATGGAACAAGTAAATGCTTTAAATGACTTTCAAAGGCAGTCAAATGGATCGTACTCCGAGACGTACAATCCAGGGTGGCGGAACCACCCAAATTTTTCATGGAGGCAGAACCAACCAATGAATCAGGGAGGATCCTCTCATCATGCTCAAAACCAATATCCTCCCGGATTTGTCCCACAAATTCCTAATCATGGTCGTTCTGCCCATCCAGCACCTTCACCTGCTTACCATGCACCCGCTCAAACACCAGCGCCAGTTTCACAGTCGCTAGAGGACACCCTTAAGGAATTCATGAAAGCGACTAGCCAAAATATGAGCGATGTGAGGAGTGCAACAATGGTAAACACCCAAGCAATTGCCAAGCTGGAGAGTCAAATAGGGCAAATTGCAAGTCACTTGGGTGAGAGAGAGAAAGGAAAGTTCTCCAGTCAGCCCGTGCAAAAACCAAAAGGACAATTTATGGTTGAGAGTTCATCAACTCCTACGCACGGGGAGGAACAAGTACAGTCGATTGTCACACTGAGGTCTGGGAGACAAGTGGACAATCGAGTGGAAGAGAGCCCTGCTATGCAGCAAGGGCAAGGGAGTGGCAACACAGAGAAGAGAGATGTTGAGCCATCTACAGCCACACCTACTGAGAAAGACCCTCCTAGGTCGTTTGTACCTAGAGCGCCGTACCCCGAGAGATTACAGGCGACCAAGAGAGGAGGGAAGTATGAGGAAATTCTGGAGGTATTCAAGCAAGTCCATATCAATATCCCATTTTTGGATGCCATCCATCAAGTGCCATCATATGCCAAGTTTTTAAAGGACTTGGTCACTATCAAGAGGAGGACGAATATCCCAAAGAAGGCATTTTTGACCGAGCAGGTCAGTTCAATCCTTTAGTGCAAGCTACCCATCAAGTATAAGGACCCAGGGTGTCCTACCATCTCTTGCACGATAGGAGTCAGCCATATTGAGAGGGCCCTTTTAGATCTAGGGGCGAGTGTGAATCTTCTACCCTACTCAGTCTATATGCAGTTGGGGTTAGGAGAATTGAAGCCCACATCCAAGACGCTTCAATTGGCTGATAGGTCAGTGAAAAGACCACGGGGGATAATTGAGGACGTTTTGATAAAAGTGGATAAGTTCTATTTCCCCGTGGATTTTATTGTGCTTGACACAGAGCCGGTTCAGAATGTAGGGATTCAAATACCGATGATTTTAGGGCGACCATTCTTAGCCACGGCTAACACCCTAATCAATTGTAGGACAGGGGTGATGAAGATCTCCTTCGGAAATATGACAGTGGAGTTGAACATTTTTGATATCACTAGGCAACCACTGGAATATGATGAAATGAGAGATGTATGCTTGATAGAGGAGATTCTTGAGGATACTGTGGATGAATCAAGCATTGAGGAGCCCATGGAGGCATGCTTTGTTCACTTTGGAGAGGACTTGGGTTTAGATAAGTTACTCGAGGAAGTAAATGCCATTTTGGAGTTTGATCCTCAAGAAAGCAAGGACGAAGAGGAGAATGTGTCACCAGAACCTCAAAATAAGGAACTTAAGCCTTTATCGGATAATCTTAAGTATAAGTTCTTGGGTCCAGCATACTGTTTGCCTGTGATAATAGCTTCAGATTTGGGAGAGGCTCAAGAGGAGAAATTGTTAGAGGTTTTAAGAGAGCACAAGGAAGCTATCGGCTGGACCATTGAAGATATTAAGGGAATCAACCCCTCGGTGATGATGCACAGGATACACTTGGAGGAAGATGCTAAGCCATCGAGGGAGCCGCAAAGAAGGCTCAACCCTGCTATGCAAGAGGTTGTGAGAGCAGAGGTTATTAAGCTGTTAGATGCAGGGATCATTTATCCTATCTTTGATAGCAAGTGGGTGAGCCCCATTCTTGTCGTGCCCAAGCGAGCTGGGTTAACGGTAGTAAAGAATAAGGACGACGAGTTGGTGCCAACTCGTGTGCAGTCTGGGTGGAGAGTGTGTATAGACTACCGTAAGCTGAACAGTGCCACAAGAAAGGATCATTTTCCACTTCCATTTATTGATCAGATGGTGGAGCGTTTGGCTGGGCACGAGTATTATTGCTTTTTGGATGGTTATTCTGGATATAACCAGGTCCCTGTGGACCCCGAAGATCAGGAGAATACGACATTTACCTGTCCTTTTGGGACCTTCGCCTACCGTCGCATGCCTTTTGGGTTATGCAATGCACCTGCCACTTTTCAGCGGTGCATGGTCAGTATATTCTCTGACATGGTAGAGGGGTTCTTGAAGATTTTCATGGACGACTTCTCCATCTTCGGTTCAACATTTGAGGAGTGCCTGCACCGTCTCTCTTTGGTTTTGGTACGGTGCAAGGAGAAGAACCTGGTGCTTAATTGGGAGAAGGGCCATTTTATGGTTAAGCAAGGAATTTTACTGGGGCATATCGTATCTCATCGAGGGATTGAGGTCGACAAAGCGAAGGTGGATTTGATTTCCAGCCTTCCACCCCCACGTACGGTGAAAGAGGTTCGATCTTTTCTGGGCCATGCAGGTTTCTATAAGCGATTTATCCAGAATTTCAGCAAGATCGCTAGGCCCTTGTGCAAGTTGTTGCAAAAAGATGCCCCATTTATATTTGATGAGGATTGTAAGAAAGCATTTGGGGATCTGAAGAAAATTCTGACGTCCACACCCATTATTCAGCCACCTAACTGGGATGTGCCTTTTGAGATTATGTGTGACGCATCAGACTATGCTGTTGGAGCTGTTTTGGGGCAGCGTGTTGATAAACTTCCCCATGCTATCTATTATGCAAGTCGAACTCTAAACGACGCACAACTCAATTACTCTACCACTGAGAAGGAGTTGCTTGCAGTCGTTTTTGCATTAGACAAGTTCAGATCCTACTTGTTAGGATCTAAAGTCATTATCTACTCGGACCATGCTGCATTGAAGTATCTTTTCTCTAAAAAAGATGCTAAATCTCGTCTTATCCGATGGATTTTGCTACTTCAAGAGTTCGACATTGAGATTCGGGATAAGAAAGGTTCGAAAAATGTGGTGGCGGACCATTTGTCTAGATTGATTGAGGAATTCAGTGAGGCTGCCACTCCCATTTCTGAGACCTTTCCTGATGAGCAATTGATGCACATTGCTCACAGTCCCGCACCATGGTTTGCTGACATAGTGAACTATCTTGTCACCGGACACATGCCCTTGCATTGGGGGAGGCAAGATAAATCAAAATTTTTGGCCATGGTAAAACACTTTTTCTGGGACGATCCTTACCTGTTCAAGTATTGTCCTGATCAGATCATTAGACGGTGTATTCCTGAGCATGACCAATCTAATGTCATCGCCTTTTGTCATGATCATGCATGTGGAGGCCATTTTAGTGCTAAAAAGACCGCTGCAAAGATTTTGCAGTGTGGATTTTATTGGCCTACCCTGTTCCGGGACTCTCACACCTACTGTATATCTTGTGAGCGTTGCCAAAAGCTAGGGAGTCTTTCTAGGAGAAATATGATGCCCCTCAACCCTATTCTGATTGTTGAGATTTTTGATGTGTGGGGCATTGATTTCATGGGACCATTCCCAAACTCCTTTGGCTACCTATACATTCTAGTTGCTGTGGACTATCTGTCCAAGTGGGTGGAGGCTGTTGCGTGCAAGACCAATGACCACAGAGTTGTGGTCCAGTTCTTGAAAGACACTATTTTTGCTCGTTTTGGTACGCCTCGAGCAATCATAAGTGATGGAGGTAAGCACTTTTGCAACAAGATCTTTGAGCAGTTGATGAAGAAATATTGTATCACGCACAAAGTTGCCACCCCATATCACCCACAGACGAGTGGTCAAGTGGAAATTTTAAATCGCGAGATCAAACATATTTTGGAAAAGACTGTGAACCCTACTAGAAAGGATTGGTCTCTGCGATTGACGGATGCACTGTGGGCATATCGGACAGCCTTCAAGACGCCAATTGGCATGTCTCCCTATCGCATTGTATACGAAAAGGCATGTCACCTTCCGGTTGAATTAGAGCATCGTGCGTATTGGGCTGTCAAGCAACTAAATTTTAATCTTTCCAAGGCTGGCTCTCAACGAAAGCTCCAACTCAATGAATTGGAGGAGCTGCGGAATGATGCATATGAGTGTGCCCGATCATACAAAGCACAAATGAAGAAGACTCATGACCAAAATATTTTGAAACGAGCTTTTGAGCCGGGTCAGAGAGATCTTCTTTATAATTCGCGCCTGCATCTTTTTCCAGGCAAGCTCAAATCCCGATGGTCAGGCCCATTCATTATTCGATCGGTTTTTCCTCATGGGGCCATCGAGATTGAGGATCCTAAGAATGGTAATACTTTCAAGGTAAATGGACAGAGGCTAAAACCATTCTTAGAGTTGAGGAGTCCGGACATTGAGACGATATTGTTGGAGGATCCTAGTTACTCAGATTGAGTGTAGTATTCTAGGGAGAGTCCGGCTGAAGACGTCAAACTTAGCGCTCATGGGAGGCACCCCACAGCTTATCTTTTCTTTTGTTTATTTATTATTTCGCATTTTTATGATTAATGTTTGTTTCCAGTATTTTTTGTTTTCCAGTTTTTATTTTTCAGGGACAAAGCGTACTTCAGTTCAAGTTTGGGGGTATGCTATGAGCCATACCAGTCCAGATAGTTCTCCATATCTCAGGTCAGCTCTTTCCATATTAGTCACACATTTGGGTCAATGTGTAATTTAAGTTTGGGGGTATGGGAGACACATCACACACTTTGTCCTAATTTGTTGTCTTTTCGTCATAGAGATAAATGCATGCTCATGTTATCGTGAAATTTTAGTTGATCTAAACATTTTCTGTGATGTGATGTCATTGGTGAGCTTAACATTTTGAACACATGATTTGGTGATAAATTTTAAAATTTAGTTACTTACCTTAGGCATTTGAGAATTCACATGTTTGATCTAATCTAACACGAGCACATTAGCACAAATTATGTGAGGTATGACATGTGATTTTAATGTGTATTTTTCCATATCTTAACTGAAACTGGATGACTTGTTGGATGAACTCTTGGGCATAGAAAAATATAAAAAAAAAAATTATCAATAAACTTTTCGCTGAGTAACTGGACCTCTTCCCTCAGTAAGTAGTGAGTGTTCACGTCAAAAGGTGGAATTTTGCTTGGTAATATTAAGGTCGGTTTAATTTCTTAGCCTTTTTTACTCGAGTTAGTAAGTCCTTAGGGGTGTCTTTACACCTAATGCCCTAAAACCACCTGGTTTGGGAGTCATTGACTTAACACTCGCTACATGGGTCAATTAGAAAGCTTAAGGGAACTAAACATAGCTGTGCCTTATATAAAAAAAAAAAAAAAGAATAAAAAAAAAACTATGCCTTTTCGTTCATTTTTTATGGGAAATTCGGTGAATCTTGAGACATGGAGACCTTACACATTAGAGTTACTTGGAAGCTTCATTTTTATGTACTAATTCACCTTACACTGATTCAAGCTTGTGATGCTTTATCCTGCCTTTTGTAAGTAATTAGATTTTAACATTTCTATTCATTACGAAGATGGGTTTACCTTTTTAAGCTTGCTTATGAATGAATATCATGGTGATGTGTGCTCCTTAAATTTTTGGATACCATAACTGATGACTTTATCTTTATGTTCTTTGTTTTTCATTGAGTCTTTTATTTTGTTTTGCTAAGAGACTAGCAAAATATAAGTTTGGGGGTATTTGATGAGTCTTAAATATTGCATATTTTAGACCCTTAACCTATGTTTGTTATGCTCTTAGTTAGTAGTATTTTACTTTATTTTACGTTTTTCTTGTGTTTTGTGTGTTTTTACAGCTTTGTGGAGAAAATGAAGCATTTCAGGTTGATTTGAAGCTTCTGGAGACATTGCGCTCGATCGCAACAGATATGCGATCGAGCGCGCCTGCCTATGAACGAGTGCAAGGTCAACATCCCACATCGAAATATTTGCAGTGCATCGCACCTGCGCTCGAGCGCACCAGACACGCGATCGAGCGCAACTGCGATCGAGCGCACCAGACATGCGATCGAGCGCACATGCGATCGATCGCAACATACTGCGATCGAGCGCACACGGGCAGTATCCCACAGCGTTTCTGCAACCCATTTTGCTCCGGGTCTCCCCCTATATAAACACCACCTGACTTCATAATTCAGTGTACAATTCCTAAGCCACTTTGGTGTTTACCGGTGGACGTCTGTCAGCATTCTGGTGGATCCCGAAGGCATTGTTACCACGAGGGGAAGCGCCGCCCGGCAGCGAGTGGAATTTCTCCCATGTAAAGTTTTTTATTTATTTCTTTATATTCAGTTGTTTTAGTTTAAATGTTTAGCACTTTTTATTATAGTTTTATTGTTATGAGTGGCTAGACTCTTCAGCTAAGGTTGAAGATGAAGCCCCGCCGTTGTTTGGCGTAGTAGTTCAGATTTGCTTGTACAAATCTGACAATTTTTAGCATAAATGTTCTGTCAATTATTTGAGTTAATCTTATAATTGATTGAGTTTAAATTGTCTGTTGGATTTTCTTTTTGTTTCATCTGATGGATACATTGAATGCTTTTCGATTAAATTGGATTCCCTTTGTGATTTGTTAAGAGCGGATACATCGGGTGCTTTTGGTTTAGTTGGGATATTCTTTGTTTTTTGTCTTATAGTTGGATTCATTGAATGTTTTGATAGGCTATATTTTTAGAACATGTATGCTTAACTTCGATGGGGTGGATTCGGAAACCTTAGTGCCTTTTTTTATTAGTTTTTAAAATCAACTTAGTTTAGTTTTAATTTATTTTGCAATATCATTTCACAATTCGAAACTAGGTTAAGATAAAGTTAGTTTAGATTGAAAATATATTTTCACAACGCAATTCCCTGTGGATTCGACCTCGCACTTGCACACACTATACTGCAAACGACTCGTGCGCTTGCGAGTAATTTAAATACGTACCTGTGTTGTGTGGTCAAGATGCGTAGACCGGATCCATAAGCGGAATGTCTTCCACTTCCGAATCTTGTCTATCGACTAAGATCTTAAGTCGTTGACCATTGATTTTGAAAATTCGGCCATCCCTAGTATCTTCAATTTCTACTACCCCATTTTCATAAATAGTTTTCACTACAAAAAGGCTGGTCCACCTCCACCGAAGTTTTCCAGGATGCTTATGGAGTCTAGATTCGTATAAAAACACCAGATCATTGGGTTTTAACGTTTTTCTCAAAATATTTTTATCATGGAATATTTTCATTTTAGACTTATAGATTCTAGAGCTCTCATAAGCATCGTTTCTTAACTCCTCCAACTCGGTCAATTGATATTTCCGAAGCTTACCTGCTTCTCCTATGTCAAAATTAAAAGATTTGGTTGCTCAATATGTTCGATGCTCGAGCTCTACAGGTAAGTGGCAAGGCTTTCCATAAACAAGCCGATAAGGTGACATACCTAAGGGAGTTTTAAAAGCTGTACGGTAGGCCCAAAGCGCATCAACTAGTCTCAAAGACCAATCCTTGCGATCCGAGTTAACCGTTTTTTTCTAGAATTTGTTTAATCTCCCTATTAGCAAGCTCTACTTGCCCACTAGTCTGAGGATGATAAGCAGTAGAAATTTTATGTAACAACCCGTATATTCGCATCAAAGCTTCAAAAGAACAGTTGCAAAAATGTGTACCTTGATCACTAATTATAGCACGTGGTGTATCAAATCGAGACAACACATTTTCTTTAAGAAATTTAAGTACCGTTCTATTATCATTGCTTCGGTAAAAATTTTCTCTTGTCTTGAGCGCTCCAATCCACTAGTATCTCACCTGTAACCAAATAATTCACAATGTGAGCAAACCATGGTAAAGCAGTAACAACAAGTAAATGCTCATCGGGAAGGTTATCTTTGATCGGCATATTATCAGACGTGTCCTCAAATGTGAGCCTTGAAAGATGGTCAGCTACTACATTCTCCACTCCTTTCTTGTCTTTGATGGTGATGTCGAATTCTTGCAGGAGTAGGATCCATCGGATTAGGTGTGCCTTAGCATCCTTCTTTGCAAGAAGGTACTTGAGAGCCACATGATCTGTAAAAATAAGATAGGAGAACCAATTAAGTATGCACGAAATTTATCTAAAGCAAATACTACAGCTAGCAATTCTTTTTCAGTTGTGGAGTAATTCATCTGAGCACTATTCAAAGTCTTACTAGCATAGTAAATTACAAAAGGTTTTCCCTCTCTTCGCTGTCCAATGACAGCACCTACATCGTAGTCACTAGCATCACACATGATTTCAAAGGGTAAATTCCAATCAGGTGACTGCATTATAGGTGCTGAAGTAAGCTTGCCAATCAGCGTTTTAAAGGCCTCTTGACAAGCTGGAGTCCACTTAAATGGGGCATCTTTAACTAGGAGGGCACATAATGGTCTAGATATGTTGAAAAAATTTTGTATGAACATCCTATAAAAAGCAGCATGACCAAGGAAAGATCTCACATCCTTTATTGTCTTAGGTGTAGGCAGTTTAGAGATTAATTCAATTTTAGATTGATCGACCTCTATTCCTCTAGAAGAGATAATATACCCTAAGACAATGCCGGATGGTACCATGAAATGGCATTTTTCTCAGTTTAAGACCAATTCTTTTTCCTCACAACGAATTAAAACTCTTTCCAAATTCATTAAGCATGCATCAAATGAAGATCCAAAAACAGTTAGGTCATCCATAAAAACCTCCATGCAATTTTCAACCATATCACTAAAAACACTCATCATGCAACGTTGAAAAGTGGCAGGGGCATTACATAATCCAAATGACATTCTACGAAAAGCATAAGTGCCAAAAGAACAAGTGAAAGTGGTTTTATCCTAGTCTTCTAATGCAATTTCTATTTGATAATAGCCAGAATAACCATCTAAGAAACAGTAAAAAGGATTACCAACTACATGCTCAAGAATTTGATCAATAAAAGGGAGTGGGAAATGGTCTTTCCGGGTGGCAGCATTTAATTTTCTGTAATCGATGCACATACGCCACCCGGTCACAAGTTTGGTAGGGACTAACTCTCCTAAGTCATTCATTACCACAGTGACTCCAGATTTTTTGGGAATGACTTGTGTAGGACTTACCCATTTACTATCAGCTATGGGGTATATAATACCTGCATCTAACAGTTTCAGTACTTCATTTTTCACTACTTCTTTCATAGTGGGGTTAAGTCTACGTTGAGGGTCTCTACGAGGACTGGTTCTTTCATCCAAATTTATTTTATGGGAGCAGATCAGGGGACTAATTCCCTTCAAATCAGCCATGCTCCATCCTAAGGCTGATTTATGTGTAATTAAGGTCTGAATCAATTTCTCATATCGGGTCTCAAATAATTCAGATGAAATAATAACAGGAAAGGTATCATCTGGACCAAGAAATGCATGCTTTTCGCCCTTAGGTAGTGGCTTCAATTCGACTTTAGGTGCTGCCACACTTGAGGGGATTTGTTTTCCGCTTCTTTCGGGCAACTCTTCAAACCTTGGTTGCCATGAGTGTGTGCTATAATCCTGAGATTTGTCAAAAACAGAACAAATATCAATTACATCAGTTTTATCATCAAATAAATCAATCTCAGAATTAACAAGAGAATTCTTAAGAGGATCAAAATCATGAGCCATGGAAACTCCCTCATCGATGAGTGACTCAAGCATATATAGCCGGTGATTTTCATCCTCATCTTCGGGCTGTTTTGCAACATTGAAAATGTTCACTTCTAAGGTCATGTTTCCAAAAGACAGCTTCATGAGTCCATTCCTGCAATTAATCAGAGCATTTGCAGTAGCAAGGAAAGGTCTACCCAAAATCATAGGAATTTTCGAGTTAGTGTCAACAACAGAAGTTGTATAAAGGATTAGGAAATCAACAGGATAGTAAAATTTATTAATCTGAATCAACACATCCTCTACCACACCCCGGGGCACTTTGACTGAACGGTCAGCCAACTGTAACACCACACCAGTTGGTTTGATTTCCCCTAAACCTAGCTGTACATAAATAGAAAATGGAATTAGGTTCACACTAGCTCCTAGATCTAGTAAGGCTTGTCCAACCTCATGATTTTCAATGCTGCAAGCAATGGTAGGACAGCCTGGATCCTTGCATTTTGGGAAAATTCTTTCCTCAATTAAAGCACTAACTTGCTCAGTTAGGAATGCAATTTTCTTGACATGGTGTCTCCTCTTAATTGTGCATAAATCCTTGAGAACTTTTGCATAGGTAGGAACTTGTTTAATCACATGCAAAAGAGGAAGATTGAGTTTCACTTGCCTTAAGTTCTCTAGGATTTCATTGTTTAAGTCCAGATTTTTATTTTTTGACTTTAAAGCTTGAGGGTATGGTGCCTTAACAGGACTTTTGGTCACTTCAGGGTCTTTGGTCAGTTCAGTATTACTACTAGTTTGACCCTTTTCCACATCCTCGGGTACATTCATTGGTGGGATGTGTAGTGACTTACCACTTCGGGTCACAATGAAATTTACATCTTTCAGGTTTTCTTGTGCCATATGTTGACCGTGAGGTATGGACTGAGTTTGGGAGGGGAACTTACCTCGCTCAGTTATACTTGAGGAGCTCATTAACTTAGACATTTGGCTCCTAGTTTTTCTATTCTCTTCCATCACTTGCGTAAATAATGCCTCAAACCTTTGGTTTGTCTTACCTTGTGCCTCTATAAAGGCCTGTAAGGTGTCTTCTAGCGAGTTTCTAGAGGATAAGGGTGCATGATAAGGTGCAGGGGATGATCTAGGGGGCTGCACATGCTGGTTTTCAGATTTCCAGCTGAAGTTGGGGTAATTTCGCCACCCTGGGTTATAAGTGTTAGAGAAAGGTGCAAGAGGCTTCTTGTACATGCCTAAGGCATTACATTGTTCCTCATACAGCCCTTTCATATCAGCAAATGTGGGGCATTCTTGGAGGAGGTGATCTACCCTGCCACATACAAAACACGGCTCTAAAAACTCGGCATGATTAGCCACATGTGTTTGCTTTGAGCCCTTCGTTTTCAATGCCTCTAACTCCCTAGTGAGCATTTCAACCTTAGCTTTCAGGTTGTCTTCTTCCCTAAGATGGTATATCCCTCCACCACTGGGGTTTCCTACAGGTCGTGACCTATTCGTGCTTTCAGTAGCACTAGGTCCAATCAATGTATGAGCTTTCTCAGTAAGCTCATTGAGGTATTCAATAGCCTCATCGAGATCTTTTTTCAGAAATTCCCCATTGCACATCATCTCTACAAATTGGCGTTCTCTATAGGTAAGACCCTCATAGAAATAGCTCACTAAACGCCAATTTTCATACCCATGGTGTGGGCACATACTCAACAGCTCTTTAAATTTCTCCCAATACTGATATAAAGTCTTGTTTTCCTTTTGTGCAAAGGTGCAGATTTGTCTTTTCAACGCATTAGTCTTATGTTGAGGGAAATACTTGTTAAAGAAGGCCTGAGTCATCTCAGTCCACGACCCAATAGATCGTGGTCTAAGTAAGTATAGCCAACTCTTAGCTCTATCCTTCAAAGCAAAAGGAAAGAACTTAAGTCGCACAATGTCAGTAGTTGCACCTTGATCATGGAAAGTTGCGACTACTTCCTCAAACTCCCTAATGTGCACATATGGGTTCTTATTTTCCATTCCATAAAATGTAGGGAGTAACTGTATCATCCCTGTCCTAAGATCTAATTGGGGAATGTTAGCTGGAAACATGATGGAAGATGGTGTGGTTATGCGTGTAGGGTAGAGGTAATCCTCAAGGGTCCTAGTAGGTTGATCCTCGTTCATTCATTTCCTTAGGACTAGATGGATTATCAAACAAAGGGTTTAAAAAGGTTCCTTATGTCTCTAGCACAGGCCTACAGGTAAATCTACCCAAAGTGTCCCTATATTTGGGCATGCAAGATCACAAAATATCAAATAGAATGCTGAAAGAAACTATTTACAATTCTTCTATTGTTATGTCAAAAGTTGACAAACTTCCTTGTACTTAAGCGGGTTTCCCCGGCAACGGTGCCAAAATTTGATTACGCCCAAAACATAACGCGATAGTTGTAGTGTAGTTTTGGGGTATCGATTCCACAGGGAAACAAGTTAATTACAAAAGAAGGTGTAAACCTCAACACAAACGATAAAAGATTAAATGAATCTGAGTTTGTTTGAGAAAAATGGTAATTGTGTGAATAGGTTTGAAATATAATTAAGAATGATAAGGTTCCAGAAATCCTCCCTAGGCTCATTGCTTTAATCCTAACTTGATTCAGTTGTTTTTATCTCGATTACTAGTTTCACATCCCAAACAAGTAATCGACATATATTCAATTTAAAGCGCATTTATAAATCCTAATGTAATTGTTATGAATTTATTCTCTACTTTTAAGCACACATGACCCAACTTATAAATTATCAAAAGACGATGATATATCTAACGATAATACCACAGCAATGGACAAATCTATAAAAAAAGGTCTACCAGACTCAATCACATCCAAACAGATACACATAAGAAAAGCATGATTGAACTTATATGGAAATGAAGTATGCAATCACCGGACTAATAAAATAATCTATTAATTAAATTAAAGAATAAAACATAACAATGTTTGATAAAAATAATATCAACTACAACTGAATCAAATAAAGGAAAATAAGAACAACTACACCTAGGGATTCATCCCTTTGCCTTGCTTGGAGATTAGCTGGCCATAGAGCTCATGCCTCCTTGAGTTGCCTCCGGCCTCTCAACGATCATCCTCAGCTTGCCCTCCAAATTTTATACTTCGGATTCCTCTTAAAGGCCCTTTGGATTTACTCCTAAAGGCCCTCTAGAGTCACTCTCTAATGATCTCAAAAGATGATCTTAGAAGAGTTCCGATTGGTTCATGATTTCAGCTGAGCAGAGTGGGTCTTTATATAGGCAAACTCCCGGAACATTATGTGTTATCTAGCCGATGTGGGATATTGTCCTAGTGCGCTCGATCGTTGCCCGAGTGCGATCGATCGCACGTGCGCTCGATCGCGGCTTGTGCACTCGATCGCATATACGCTGCAGAGTACCTTGCTCGATGTGGGATGTGCGCTCGATCGCATTGCTTGTGCGCTCGATCGCACTGCTTGTGCGCTCGATCGCAATACAGGCAGCAGTCCATCTTGTTCTTCCAAAAGCATGGGATCTTGGTCTTTTAAGCAATGATCGCTTCTTGTTCTCTTTTAAACTCAATGTACCTGAAAATTATACTGAAATAAGTCAGTGGTCCATTAATATTACTTTAGAGTTACTAACACATAAAACCACAATAAAGACCGAAATCAATCCTAAAATGCTAACAATTAACCACTGTTGAGAGGTATTTTATGACTCTCATCAGGTCAACATTTTAGTTATTGAATCTTCTCCTCAAGCTATCCATTGTAATGCTACATGTTTAACTACATCTACTAGCTTTGTTATTAGTTTTGTTTATGGTTTTAACTCAATTGTATCTAGAAGGCCCCTATGGGACAATCTTTGTTACCTTAGCAACAGGATCAAAGAGCCTTGGCTGGTTATGGGTGACTTTAACAATTTATTTGCAGTAGAAGAAAAAGGTAATGAGGCTCCTGTAACAGCTTATGAGCTTAGGGATGCTAATATTTGCTGCAATGAAACTGGGCTTACTGACTTTAACTTATCAGGCTGTTATTTTCATAGTCTAATAACCATACATGGTGCAAGCTGGACAGAGCTATGGTTAACAGTTCATGGGTCCATATGGGCCTCCAGGCTCATGCCTATTTTCCCCCTGCAGGGTGTTTATCAGACCACTCCCCGTGTATTGTCAATCTGTTTGCAGAAGAAAGAAGAGGGAAGAAACCCTTTAAATTCTTTAGTATGTGGGCTGAGCATGAAAAATTCATAGGAACAGTTAGAGACAACTGGAATAGCAATCTGGTGGGTTGTAAAATGTTCAAGCTGTGCAGAAATCTGAAAATTCTAAAAGGCCCTCTCAAGCAGATGAATGAGAAACATTTTAGTCACATTTCTACTAGAGCTTTGGATGCATCTAAAAAGCTTACCAGAATGCAATTAGAGCTGCATGATAATGTTTCTAATTCATAATTACAAGAGAGGGTTGCAGAACAAAAACTAAAAGCCTTCAAACTGGCTGAGGCAGAAATGAGCTTTTTCTCCTAATAAGCTAAATGCAGATTCCTCATGAACAGTGACAAGGGAACAAAGTACTTTCATGCTATGGTTAAAAGGAAAATCAGTAGAAACCATATTGCAGCAGTGGAAACAAATGACGGGCATCTTACTGCATCAGAGGAGGAGGTGGCGAAAGAGTTTATCAGGTTCTATAAAAGCCTTCTAGGCTCCTCTAATCCAATCTGCCCAATAGAAATGGATACAATAGAGGAAGGATCTAAAGTCACAGAGGATCAAGCGGACTCCCTGGTAAAAGAGATCACAGATGAAGAAATTAGAGCTGCTTTGTTCAGCATTGGAGAAGACAAGTCTCCTAGTCCTGATGGGTATGCTTCTTCCTTTTTTAAAAAGGCCTGGGAAGCTATCAAGCAGGAAGTAACAGGGGCTGTTAAGGAATTTTTTAGAACCGGGAAGCTGCTAAAGTAGATCAACCATACAGTTCTTGTTATGATTCCTAAGAGCAAGCACACTGCAAAAGTGGAGGATTATAGACCAATTGCATGCTGCAATGTGGTCTTCAAAATTATATCTAAGATCATTGCTTCAAGGTTATCTCCCATATTGGTTAGCATCATCAATCCAGCTCAGTCTGCCTTCATAAAGAATAGAAGCATGACTGAAAGTATCTACTTAGTGCAGGAGTTGCTTAGAAAGTATAACAGGAGGAGGATTTCCCCTAGATGCATGATGAAGATTGATCTTAAGAAAGCCTATGACACTGTGAACTGGAGTTTCCTGGACAGCATGCTTAGAAGCCTTGGATTCCCAGACAAATTCAGAGGTTGGGTGATGGAATGTGTCACAACTACCTCCTTCTCCATCTCTATAAATGGGAGCATATATGGTTTCATTGAAGGGAAGAGGGGTCTAAAACAAGGTGACCCACTCTCCCCTTTCCTTTTTGTTCTGTGTATGGAGTATCTATCAAGGTTGCTTGCAAGACTCAAAGAAGAGCCTGGTTTTAAGTACCACCCCAAGTGTGAGCAATTTAAAATCACTCACTTAGCCTTTGCAGATGACCTCATTCTTCTGGCTAGAGGAGACTCATGGTCTGTTAGACTCTTAATGAACTGTATAAAGAACTTCAGTGAGTGTTCTGGGTTGCAGGCTAGTGTTCTTAAATCAAGCTTCTACTCAGCTGGTATCCCTATGAATGATCTCCTAGAAATCAAAAGAATTACTGGGTTTGAAGAAGGCAGCTTGCCCTTCAAATACTTAGGGGTTCCCTTGGCATCTTCAAGACTCAACTCAGCTCACTACATGCCCCTAATTGATAAAATATTTGGTTACGTTAATACTTGGGTTGGTAGCAATCTATCTTATGCTAGAAGAACTGAGTTGATCAAATCAGTGCTACAGGGTGTGGAATGTTTTTGGCTAGCAATTTTCCCTATCCCAGCTAATATCATGGAGAGAATTACCAGGCTGAGCAGAACATTCCTTTGGAGTGGTAAAAATTTTGGTTCTAGGAAAGCTCTGGTGGCTTGGAGAGAGGTATGCTTGCCTAAATCTGAAGGGGGTCTTGGTCTTATTGAGCTTAAAAGCTAGAACAAAGCCCTCCTTACAAGAGCACTATGTAACATCCACCACAAAAAAAGACTCCTTGTGGGTCAGGTGGGTTCACCACTTTTATTTACAAGGAGGCTCTATATGGACAGCCAACCCTAAACATGAAGATTCAGCCTTATGGAAGAAGATTCTCAAAATAGGCTAATTGCTTATGCAGGGTCAGTTCAGATAGCATAAACCAAGATCTTGAATGGGAAGAGAAATATCAAGTCAGTATCAATAAAGCTTATAATTGTATCAGGACTAGAGGCACTCAAGTTCTTGGGCCAAAACAGTTTGGAACAGCTGCTGCACTCCAAAGGATTCATTTATCCTATGGCTAGCATTGAAGGAAAAGCTCCTTACTAAGGACAAACTCTAGTTTATTGATATGGACAGAAGGTGCACTCTATGCAAGGAGTATACAGAGTCAGTAGACCACATTTTTTTTGCTTGCTGGATCAGTACTACCATTTGGGCAGAAATCAAAGGTTGGCTGGGAATCAGAAGAAGTATGAGTACTATCAAGAGTGCCATCAAATGGATCCACAAAGAAGCAAAAGGTAGAGGGCCCTCTGCCAAGGCTAAGCATGTTGCTCTGGACAGTACTGTATATCACTTATGGTTGGCAAGGAATGCCAAACAATTTGATGGCATAGCTGTTCTCCCAGGTAGCATAGCTAGGAAAGTTAAAATTCATATGTATAGAATAGTTTATGTAAATTTTTCTAAACTAAGACTTTTTATATAATTTTGTATCTTTGTAATTGCTTCCAAAGTTATATCTCTTGAGTATGCCCAATATATTTTGTTCATAATTTGATTTATATATTTACATTTACATATCAAAAAAAAATCGAAATACACGGTTATAATTCATGGTCATCCACTTAAAATCAGCACTTACCGATGTGAATCTCACTCTTGTTAAACGCTGTTATCTCTCTCTCCTCCGCAGTAGGTACACTTCAAGACAGACCATTATCCATATTTTAAGAAGAAGGAGGGGGAATGAAGCTGGCCGGAAATTGCAGTAAGGTTACTGGAGTAAAGAATTTGCAGCTACTGTTGGGAAAAAATGAAATCTTCTAAAGTCTGATCCTATATTTAAAATCAAAAAAGAAATCCTATATAAAATACCCAGATCGACGAATTGAAAGACTTCATTTTTTTTTATTATTTCTCCTTTTGCATTGTTGATATCTTGGGTCTTATTGGGGAATGGAGCTGGCCGGAACTTGCAGAAAGAGGAGATGGGTCTGGCTGTAAATTACAAGAAAGAGTAACATTCGAAAATCTCTGTTCTATATCTTTATTTTTCTTTCTTATTTGTAACTTGTAAGCAAATAAATTGAAGACTTATTCTGGAATTTTCTTTTAGATGAATGAAAACCTGGATCTGAGAGGGTGGGCTGCAATATTTTGAGGGAAGAAAATTATGTGCGTGAAACAATTTTTTTTTGTTTGTTTTACCATGGTTGCTTCTTTTTTGGAGAAATTCATTTCTGTAATTTTTATTGTTCTATTACAAGTTATAGTTCCAGATTCTGTAGGGTTTGGTAATCACTTTCTTTTTCCAAATAGAATCAAATCAAATTCATAGCAAAAATCTCCCTAGAAATTAACAAAATAATTATTAATTTGCTTGGAAAGATTTGGGGAAAGAATAAGAGAGATGGAGGGAAAAAGGAAACAAAATCACAAGAGATATGCTCCCTATAATCTTTTATGAAAGATTCTGGTGAGTTTACAAGTTTTGACATTAATAGCTAGTAACCATAATTACCATGTAGACAATAATATAAAGATATTTACCTGGAAGAAAGTAAATACTCCTTCCAAAATACTATCAATATACTTGGTCGGTGCAAAAAGAAAAATAATCAATATAGTAAATTACTGGGCTCTAAATCTAATTCCCCAGTTCTGTAATATGATTTGCCAACCCATCCAAATCCCTAACCGAATCCCCACCTTCTTTGATTGCTTTCAGTGCAGCCCTACGTAACTCAATGGCTCTCCCTCTCTCAACTCGGTTCTCACTCACCGATTCCACCAACACTCGAGCCAACTCGGTTGACTCAGGCACACTTTTTGCACCTTCACACACCCTCCTTGCCACCTTTAACTGTTCAACCAGTAAGGTAGCATCGACATATTGGTCAGCCGTCATGGGCCATGCAAGCATCGGCACACCAGCGACAAGCCCTTCAAGCACCGAGTTCCACCCGCAGTGAGTCAAGAATGCGCCCACGGCTCGGTGACTTAGTATCGGAACCTGTGGAGCCCACATTCTAATCACGAGGCCTCTACCAGCCACACGATCTTCAAAACCATCTGGGATTATGCCGTAGGACTGTCCACCGACGTGTCCCTTGGTGGGTTCTTTCACGGACCATACGAAATGGACCTCACTCTTCTCCAACCCTGATGCAAGCTCCTCCATTTGATCGTTGGTCAACACAGCTAGACTCCCAAAGCAAACATACACCACCTTGTGATCCCCGCACCTATCAAGCCAATTCATGATGTTATCCACAGAGACTGAGCTGGACCCACCTCTCTGCGTGGGCATTAACGAACCACCATCATCATAAGGATGGTGCAATGGGCCCACCGCCCACACGCGATCATGTCCCATTTCCTTCCTCAAGTGATCCAAATAAACCCCTTCCAACTCATTAAACGAGTTGATAACGATACCCCAACTCGTAGCATCATCGCGAAACCCATCTTTGATGAATTCCGAAACTGGGTCACCTTCAGCGTAGCTACGATAGATAGCGGAGATTTGCCACCAAGGGTACTTCGGGGAATTAGGGATCCTAGAGAAGGAAATCATTTCCATTTCATCAGAGGGATCCTTCCGTTGAGGCATATCATGCCACAATGAAAAAATGATAGATAAAGCCATGGCACCAGATGGTGAGAAGACGAATCTTGGAATGCTGAGCTGGCAGGCCAAGCGGTGGGTCCACCCCAAGAACATATCGGATATGATGGCAACAGGAGGCGAAGGATGAGTCTTGAACCAGTTGAGCAACGGTTGATGGAGTTGGCCCAAGGCGTGCATCATGGCATTGACGGTTTTAGGAGAGTCCTTGAGGTTTTCGACTCCAGCGGGGATAGAAGGGTGAGAAGGGAAAGGGAGGATAAGGGTTTTGATTGATGGATGAGAAGAGAGGAGAGGGGTTAGGAGATTGAGGTTTTTGGGTGTGACCAAGATGGTTATGGTTAGGCCATGAGTGGCAAGCCGGTGGGTCAGGTCTAGCAGTGGTATCATGTGGCCTTGTGCTGGGAAAGGGAAGACCAGTATGTGTTTATTCCAGCTTAACATTGTCATCGAGAAAGACATGTGCGAGCTGAAGTCTCTCTATAGCTTATGGTTGTTGTACATGTGCTATATGAGTATTTGCGAAGTGATGATGTCGTTATGTTTTCTGCAAATGGATCAACGCATACTCATGTGGGTACGCCATGGTAACGGCGTCTATCATCAACTTAATTAATTTGCTTTTTTTTTATTGGGGGAGGGGGAGGGGGAGACGGTGACAAAATTGATTACGCAACTCACATACACTCGAATCTCAACACGTGCACATATGTGTTGATATGTTTTTAACGTCTGTGGATCAAATTCTCAACGGGGATAGCACCGACGTCGATGTGACACGTGTCTCGGAATTGGATAATAGGGAGGGAACAGGCCAACCCTAAGAGAGAGCAGGGATGACGATTCGTATTTCCGTGTCGAATATGTATTTTGTCGAAGCTAGGTATAATAGTACAACGTGATATAATTAATAGTGTTAAAAACTTAAATTTGAATATGATTTGCTTATTATATTAATAACATGATATAATATGTTTAATAAATAAATCATGTTTGATACGATCTATTTAATATGATTATAAATATTAAAAAACCAACATGATTTATTTAATCTTTTAAAAATTTAACATAACAAAATATTAAAAACCAATATAATTTAAATAAAAATGCATGTTTTGAGTAAATAAATCACGTAAAAACTTAATTTATTAACATAAGTAAGGGTATATAAATTCTAAATCATTTTTTGAAAGTACCCAAAATAATATATTACATAAAATGACATAAATCTCTAACATACACAATATTAACTATATTATTCTTCCTTTATATATATTTTTTATAATTTATATAGATAATTAAAACATCAATTTTTATTTAATTTTGCAATAAAATTGTAACAATAGATATCGTATTATAGAGTTAAAATTCATAGTTTTTAATTAAATGAGTTAAGTGAGTCATATACATGTGGATGTCGTCATTGTGTTAGCTCGACATGGTAATTAATCGTATTATTTGCGAGTCATTTTCGGGTTGACGGGTCAACTAACGATACGACGCAATTATTTTATGTCATAATTGTGTTGATACGATTATAACGCTAATACGATTAAGGTCAACCCAAACCCACTTATTTCGTGTCGTGTTCGTGTGTCGTATCCAATAATGCAACTTATAAGAAAGAGATTGCAGATTCTTTAGAGAATTTGGAGAGATATAGTCACTAATGGGAGCTAATATTCAGATTCTAGATCTACTTCTCTTCCGTTTATGGTAAAAGATATTTATAAGCAGCCTCAGGCGCATGCGTCCATGCTGCTTTAGGTGCGTTATTGTAACGACTCATCCCGAGTTGACCACCCACGAGACAGTGTCATCATATTTTGAAAATCCCAGCATGACACATATATGCAATAATAAAAATTTCCCAACTGCAAGTATTTACATCAATCCTCAACCCTTAACAAGGGAGATACATCATTCAGATCTTAATTTAAATATTGTATACAACATAATATGTATGAATATTTACAAATATATATTTTTTTCTCATTAGTCTGAGGATGTGTAACACGTGGCTTACAGATAATAAATCTATTTGAATCTCAGCTCACCAACTATTTGTCCTACTTGCTATCTGAAATCATATAACATTGAGGATGAGCTTCACAAGCTTAGTGAATTAAATTTACTAGAAGTATTCAATTTGTATAAATAATCTTTTAATATTTAATCATTTATATCTCATATAACTTGATAATAACATTCTATTATCACTACATATATCATAAGTCTTATTCTCTATCAATCTCTTCTTCTTATATATTTGTTCACCTTAAGACCATCAATTATCTCATAATTACCTCGTCATGAGGTTCACAGCATATAGTCTACCATTTAGATAGTTCTTATCCTCAAAAAAAAAAATTTATTTTTCTTTTTCTTTTTCTTTTTCTTTTTATTTTTATTTTTCCTTACAGTCCACATGTCCTCTTTTTTTTTATAGAATTGTTTTATAATGATTAAATCTTTCGCATATATATATATATATATATATATATATATATTATTTTAACTCCATGTCATATTTATTAAATTATTTCTTTACCATTTCTTTACGAATACGGGTATTACAATCAGCACTATAGCTGGGACAATATATGTGTCTTAACCTTAACATGTGGTGACCAAGTAGTTAGATGGCTCGCATACGTTCGGACTCGATAATACCATGTTGCAGGTGTGGGTACTAGCAGACCTCAAGCGACGTAATTGACAAGTAGGGTGGTGAGGACATGCCCACTCTTGAAGTTTTCTCTCTAGCTGACAAGGGATGGGGTTGTTTCATCTCGCTAGCAATGCATTGTTCCATACACCAATCCAACATCCCCAAGTGATTCTTATGGCAAGGAAAGGGGGTTGGCAAGGAGCTTGCTAGGATCTTGCCTAGAATCCTTGAAATGCTTGACAAAGCATGGGCTCTTCAATCGCCTACCTTTGATGTGAGGACCACGTGTTGCCCTGTGGAGTCTAAAATGTAGTGGCGAGTCATTGGCGAGACTTAATCTTATTGGCAGTCAACAAGTCAAAGACATGGTCTCCGCGACGAAGTTACGCATTTTATCCCATATAGTTAATAATGATAGTTATTAGTCCACTGATTATCATATAAGTAATTAATTATAAATATTTCATACATTAATTAAGATTTTTAGTAAGAAAAAAATTAATGAAAGATAATTTATCAGAAAGAGAAAAGAGAAGAAAAAACCTTTCACAAAAGATTACGTGGTTGAAAAGCTTCACCTTTGTACTTCACCTCAATCGTCCAAGTGATTATGAATTTTGAAAGTAGATAAATGACTTTTGATTCTGGAAAATCCTTGCCTAACACAGTGTAGACTGAGGTTTCAACCCAAGAGGGGGGGTAAATTGGGTTTTTAAAACTTTTGCGGAATAAATACAAGTTTGTAAAAACATATAACCAACAAGCAATTAAACAAGTAATATGATGTAAATAAAGAGTTTAAGGAGTAGATAATGCAAACTCAGTTTATAGTGGTTCGGCAATATCAGATTCGTTCTGACCCTACGTCCACTCTCTTCAAGGAACCTCCTTGAAATAATCCACTAAGAAACTTAGTCGTGCAACTTCACAGGTGTTGCACAAACCGAACACAAGCAACGTACGGGTGTTGCTCAAACCGTACAATCCCCTTCCTCTCGGAAGTAATCCCCTTCCTTTCGGAAGTAATCCCTTTACAATAAATGCTGTAAAGTAAATGGTAGAGAGACAGCAAATGAAAGCTTATACAACTGAATAATGTCTCTCTTTCAAAGTAAAGCTTGAAGAATGGCTCAACATGAGTATTTCAAAGCTTTTTTTAGTTTCAAATAATGAATGACTTGATTGTGTGTGTTCTTCTCTTTTTGAATGTCTTCTTCACCTTGTTGAATGTTGAATTGAGTGGGTTTATATAGCCATGAATTAATATGGCCGTTAGAATTTAATTTGAAATGTTTGTGCCTTTAAAATCTCAAATTTCGAGTCCCAACGGTCATATTTTTGAACTTCCAGTCGACTGGGTCAAGATACTAGTCGACTGGGTCCTCTTTAAAAATCACGTTTTTAATGCTACAGTGTTACCAGTCGACTGGGAACCTTCTATCTGTTTTACCAGTCGACTGGTACTATTCACCCGATCGATTGGGTCACTATTTCTGCACTGCTACAGTGTTTTCAACATGAACAGTGTTTTTAGCATTAATTTTCTTCATATCTCTTTATTCTTTTTGGATTTTTGAGTTCCAAAAAATCTCCTAATTGAATCAAACTTTCTTGCACATTAAACACACGAGTTAAACACTTCAAAAGTGTTTTGTTATCATCAAAATTAATCTAATCAGTTTCTTGATTAAGGCATTTTTGATGATGACAAAACATAATACAAATTTAAGCATAATGTGTGTGCAAGATATATGAAGAATGATATATTACAAATGCTCAAGTAATTTTCTATGTCAACATAAATTCTTCTTAAGTTCAATTAGAGAATGTTAAGTATTAAGCCCAAATAATTTATTTGCATTTAATAAAATCAAGTGGAGATTTTATATCTTCAATTAATTAAGACTATATAATAAAATGCAATGCAAATATAATTAGCTCCTAAAAATTGAAATGCTTATAAAGAGTATCTTAGGATTCAAACCTATAATTTATCTCTATTGCCTTTGAAGTTGTATTTAAATTATTCTCCTTGAATTTGATCTTTTGGAGAGCTTATTGATTTTTGAGATCATCAACTTTGATTCACCAATTTCTACAATCTTGATCTCCTTTGATGTATAAGCACTATTAACAATCTGTATTACTTAAGTAATATTCATTCGTGCTTAATTAAGTTGTCACTATCAAAATCATTCAGGGTTAACATACAGTATCATGAGAGATAGATAGAATAAGGGTTCATCTCATCTTTAAATAAAAATAAAATATTTTTTTTTCTTTTTTTTATACTATTTAACGATGATATAAACTCTTATACCATATATCTCTCGTGTCACTGTGATAGACAAAAACTTCTCTTGATTATGGGGTAAATAGGAACAGCATAGACAAATGGAGAAATGAAGAGACGTGGAACAGTTGACATGAGAAAACGGTTAGGTGGCAGTTTTTTTATATTTACGTCATCTGATAATTATGCGCTTAATAGTGAGAGCAGATTGTGCATGATTAAAAGACTGTAAAGCCTCCAGATAAACTTTGAATTGAAGGGTTATTTTTGTACTTTAAGAGTAAATAACTAAAAGCTTAACAAAATTCAAATAAACTATGAATTATTTGATATTTGTGTGAGAAAAGTTTTCTACCCTTTTTTAAAACATTTTATTTTAAGTAAACACACTAACCATATTAATTGAGCAACGAGACGAGTTTAAAGCAAGGAATGCAGTCTCCGTTCTTCTCCTACCCCATCTCTGCCTCATACCAATGGTGTTTTCCTTTCTCATCCCCGTTGCCGATTGGGAATAAAGAGGCTAAGTAGGGATTTTCTAGTTTCCCTTTAACGACTTTAATTTTTTGTAAAACAAACACACTTAATTAAACTAATAATTATTTAGTAATATTACATTAAAAGGAAATAGTACTTGGTATCAGATACATATTTATATAATCCACACAAATATCTATTTTAAAAATTTATATAATCTCCATTTTATGTATTTATAAAATATAAAAACATATAATATTATTAACTTAGTGTCAATTTTGAATATTAATTGAGACAAGAAATACGATCTTTCAACTAGGGGTGGATTCGAATCGAGCCCAAGTTAAGGGGAGCTTGAGCTTGGTTTGTGAGTAAAAAAATTTATTCGAGCTGAGTACGAGTTAAGAAAATTGAACTCGAGCTTTACTCGTAAGATGAAATTCAGACTTGAGCTTGGCTCGCGAACCAGCTCGAACTCGAGCTCAAGGCAAGCTTTTCAAAATAAAATAACAAATATATACGTTTTTCAAAATAAATTTGATATTTATATTTTTGAAAAAAAATAAATAAATATGATATGTTTTTTATAATATATAAAATAAATATAGTATATATATAATATTTATTTAATTTATTAATTAAATGGAGTTAGCTCACGAGGCTAACGAGTCGAGTTTGACATTGCACGAGCTTGGCTCGATAAGTTAATCGAACCAAAATCACAACTCAAGTTCGAACTTGAACGCAATTTAATCGAATTTCGAGCTTAGCTTTTCGAGCCGTGCTGCTTGACTCAGTTCCATGCCTACCTCTAATCCCGACTCTAAACCTAGTTTTAGTTCCCTTCTAGGCTTCTAAGGGGAGGGTCCATCTCCCCCAAACCCGCCCAAGGACGGAAAAATTTTGTTATCCTTAGAAAATAAGGCTTAGTTTAAGACGTTAATTATGGGCCATCATCTTGAGCAGGCCCTGATCGGCCAAATATTGGACTCAGCCTTATTATTTCGGTGACAAACTTGGGATTCATACGGGTTTCGGATTCCTTCGTGTTGTTTACTTGTTTAGTTGTCTACAATCCACTTAAAGATTTGATTAACTCGGTCGCAGGAAACCGAGACGACCCGGTCGGCAATGGCGAGTGACTCACATGTCTGGTCATCACCAGCCTCCCCAAACAAACGCTTTAAAACACCCAAACGCAAATCCATAGTCGACGAGGAACCCTCCGACCATCAACACGAATTCCGAGAACAACAACAATCATCAACGGACGGCTCATGTTCTATGAGCTGCGGAATATGCTTATCGGACGCCGGGAAATTAATCAGGGGCCAAATCGACAGCTGCAATCACTACTTTTGCTTCGTTTGCATCATGGAGTGGGCCAGGGTTGAGTCCCGGTGCCCCATGTGCAAGCGCAGATTCACCGCAATTCGTAGACCGCCGAAGGACGGTGTCTTTCCCTGCGAGCGAGTCGTTAATGTGCCACAACGGGATCAAGTAAGTCTTCATTTTTCTTTTAAACTCTCTTTAATTGCGTGGTTTGGATGCGAATTTGGTTCATAGTTGCTTTTTTTTATCGATAAATATTAGTTTTTCGAGTTTTTTTTTCTTCTGAAGTTTATTTTTGTTTGTTGAATATTGTGGTTAGAGGTGTTTAGTTAAATACAGTTAGCTGTAAGGGTGGTGATTATGGATGCTAATTGCTTTATATTATCTCAAAATTATTTATTTATTTGCTGCTAGATTGAGAATTATGATGGTAGTTACGCTGGTTTTAGGCTGGTGGGTGATTAAGTAATGGAAAAGTATGGAGCTTTAAAGTTTCTTTTTAATTGTTGCTTTGGCTCTGCTTAGTTCATGATTGAATTGGAACAATGCATTGTTGGGCAACTGTTATTTCTAGGTTGGTTTGTACGTGTGTTTACATTTTAAAAAATCAGAATTCTTCGAAGAGGTGGAAATCAAATTTTCTTTACTTTCATTTTCAAGTAATTGCACTTTTAGTAGTATTGTTTTCCATATCTGAGCATTGACAGAAAGTTTCTATTTTTCCACATAATGAGACCTAAAAAGAAAAAAGAAATTGTACATTAAAAGATCAATTGTTTGTTCTCCTCTCTCTTTTCTACTTGTTTCAAATTTTCCTTTGTTTCATTTTCCGTCTTCCATGCTTGATGTAGGATGACAAGAGGAAATCTTCAAGGGCTGAAATTAGGGTTAGGGTTGGACGGTTTGCAGATTTTTTGGTTTTTGGGAACAATTGATAGGTTTGATAAAGACTAAATAACAAACTTGATATAATAATCTACTAGCCTCACACTAGTAGGGTTCTAGGAATCAGGCCTAGGAAGAAAGCCTCCCACTAGTAGGGTTATAGGAATCAGGCCTAGGAAGAAAGCCTCCCACTTTTTAGGCTTTACAAATAAACTGAAATCTTTGAAAATCTTCATTAATGAAAAAGAAACCCAATACAAAGCTTATATAGTGCTCCTC
Organism: Bretschneidera sinensis; assembly: GCA_023935145.1. Lineage (NCBI taxonomy): Eukaryota > Viridiplantae > Streptophyta > Magnoliopsida > Brassicales > Akaniaceae > Bretschneidera > Bretschneidera sinensis. The sequence goes on from CM043700.1 coordinate 124,240,734, forward strand.
GTACTTAAATTAATTCTCATACAACATCAATAACTAATAAAGTAAAACCCCAAATTAAAAACTGTTTTAAACCTAGACTTCCCTGTCTGCATCATTCTTGCATTTGCTTCAACTTTTTAGTTGACTTTTATGTGATGCTTGAACCTGGGCTGTAACCCATTCAGACTAGGGTCAAAGCTAAAACTTACTTCTTTTAGCGAAATTGTGTCGATACAACTCAAAATTGTATTATGATAAAAGCATTTTGACTAGGTGTTGTGGGTAAACCCTTCTACATTTATACGTTTGATTGGAAAGCCATGTCTTCATCTGATAGGGTATGTTTAGTTCAGGCACCTTAATACTTCACTCAAGTGTAACCTTCAGTGAGATTGCGACCTTTCAGCCTTAGCATGGGATGTTCTTTGTGTTTACTTCGAATGGATGTTTTGTTGGTTCCACCAGTTTAACTTTCAGTCTTACTGCATATATTCTGAGATGGGTATAGCCGAATAGAAGTTGCTGTATGCAACTTTGTCATGTACTAACTTATATTAACTTTTGCAGGTTTATCATCTTTTTGGGAATGCGACAACTGGACCTTTTGATCCTTTTGCACAAATTCATTGTAGTGTGTGCCATAGTATGACCGATGAAAGTCTTCTGCTACTTTGCGATCTTTGTGATTTGGCCGCTCATACTTATTGTGTTGGCTTGGGTCACACTGTACCTGAAGATGATTGGTTTTGTCATGACTGTGCTGTTTCTAAGGCTGAACACAAGCAAACTGAAATAGATACTGATAGTGACAATCAAAATATCTCTGGAAACTCTTTTGTAATGTCACCAGCTGTGTCACATGTTTCCATTGTCGGCATTGTACAAGAATTAAATAGTGCGGTCGAGAGACCTCTTCCAAGAGTCGGTTCACTTCCAAACTGTTTGTCACCTCCTGTTTCTCATGGAGGGAGAACTGGTGTTGCTGATGAAGTAACTAGGCCAGGTACAAAAGCAAATCAGAATATTGTTGGTAAGGCAACCGAATCGTTTGCAAGAACACTGCAACGTTGTCGCAATGTCCACAGTCATGTACGAGCTCTACGTGAAAATTGGGATGCACTGCGAAATGGGTCATTGAGATTCTCCTCTAGTTCAGTTGAATCTTGTGGCAAAAGTAGTAAAAAGCATAACGGTGGTGCATTGGTTTCTAACAGGTCTGGTCAATCAAATTCCTCATCTTCATCAAGTAAACAAGCAACTGCGCAGGATGATGTCTGTGGCTACACTGGACACATAAAAGAATCAGATGATATTGACAAGGCATGGAAAATGATGGATATTGCTAAGTCAATGAAATGGAACTGTAAAAGTACCAGCAGTATCTGTCATGCCTCAAAGATTCCTTTCAATGAAGGAGATGTTTCAAAGCAATCGTCTACTATAAGTTCAAGTTTTTTCATATTAGAAAGACAACAGTTTGGAACTAGGACTCTGGGAAGCAGTGGAATGGAGAAGCAATCCAAGTACTATTCCCAGGAAAAGGAAATTGAAAAGCATAGATCACAGAAGTTAGAAAAGCAAAAGCAGAGTAGGGTTATGACTGTAGAATCTTCTGAGGGACTTCCTAGTTCTTATTCACCTGGACTTTTTGAATCTCCATTATCTAAGGACATCCAGACCCGAGGTGATGTAACTGGCACCAGATCATTGGTGAAAAATACATTTAGAGAACTATCAAATATGGCTGATGAGCAAGGTGGGTCTTCTTGTTTGATACCTATAGTTGGGTCTGCACTAGGACCTTTTGATTCATCAAAAGCCAAGCTGAAGCTTATTGCATCTTCCTCATCTAAGGTAGCTGTTTCTGAAGGAAAATTAAGGTTTGGAAAGGGTTTTTCTGAAAGCAAGGCAAGAAGAGATGATGATGCCAAAAGTGAGATCCAATCTCTTGTCAAGCTGAACTTGAAGCTTCTAAGCAAAGACAAGATATTAGGTATGATTATTATTTTTGAACTAGGTATAATTAGTATGTTTGACAAAATAATTGTCATCATCAATGATGATTATGGTGATGATCTATCTCTATATCTATATTATACATAAAAGTGGATTTTGGTAGAAAACTTCATTTAGATGAAAAATATTTTATATATTTGCTAAATTTCTGATGTCCTTTGTTGATTTATAATTAAAAAGATTTTATCACAAATACAGCCTGCATTTTCAGCAAAATACCAATGTGCACGTAACACTTTCAATTGCTAGTTCGCTACAATTCGCACCCTATATTTTGCCTTAACACCCAATAGCCCTGTAATCTTAATATTAACAGAAATTCTTTGAGATGCTTGTGAACTTATATACAACATGTGGAAGCTTAAAAGCATTGCACATGCCATTTAAGAACATATTAACAAGAAGAACTAAAATATCTCTTGCTGAACTGATTTCATTTTTTCTTTTAATTTTTCATTTTTTTTCCAAGAAAATCTCTTTTTAATCCTTAAAGAGCATGTGCGAAGGTTTGTGAGGCATTACATGCACTTCACGTGCAAAAATATATGCTAATTTTTTACTGTATTGTGGATGACAAGGTGCTATTGGGTCTTAGGACAAAATGCTAGGTGGGCATTGTAGCAATTGAAAGTGTAGGGTGCAAATTGGTATTTAACTAAAAGTGCAGGGTGCATGTATGATAAAACCCAAATATTAAATTCAAAATATATTGGTTGGACAGTTTCACGTTATGTATGTAGATAGTTAACCTTTCAATTTAGTTGTCTTTTAAAATTTAAATTTTAGTAAAAAAGCTCTGTTAAAATGAAAGTGGCTTAATTCCATTAAGTTGTTCTGTTGAAGTATCTTGAAGGGCTTAAAATTTAAACCCTGATTGGTTAATACCAGGATCCATAATCATGCGCTTGTATGTAGAAAAAATCTAGGAATAGTTATAACAATATTAATAGCATCTTCTACTACTACTACTAATGTATTAAGGTCTTCTCTTAGTTACCTTGTTAATGATGATGATTTTATTGGGATTTTAAGCAGTTAAACAAATGACTTTTTTTTCCACTCACAAGATTGATCTGCATGATTGTTGGTTTTGCAGGAGTTGATGTTTTTAAAGAAGTTGCCAGGCTTGCCACGCATACCATCTTGGCTGCATGTGGTTTAGAGCATCCGAAGTCTTGTATTCCCTCTTTCCCGGGTTCTATTTGTAGCCATACCGGCCAAATTCAGCAGCTCCATGTGTCCACTCTTATGCCAAATTCTTGCCGGGAGTGCTTTTATGTATTTGTAAAGGATGTTGTACACTCCATTCTGTTTGAGAAAGTGGGTCATTTTAGATGATTTTAGGGTCTCTTATAATGGGTTTGTTCTGCCGAGCTATCCATCATTCATGGAAGGATGCTTTTTGGTTCTCTCCCTGCCTAAAGAAGTGTTCCTCCTCCTCCCCCCCTCCTCTTTCACATTTTGGTTGACCCAGCAGCTAATGTAATTTATGTATTTTTTTTTTTTATGGTCATATAAGGCTTGTATATAGTTGTAGATGGAGAGTTTGTATCTCGTGCTCAACGAAGTCTGATTTTGTTTTTATAGCAGGGGTATGGGATCCTTTGAGTAGAGGACTGAACCTGTAAAAACAGTATACTACATGTTTATGTGATGCTTTTACTACGGCAGAGGATGAGCATACGTAGGGCTGTGCGCAATTCGGTTATAACCGAATTGACAAACTCATTCTTCAATTAATTTGGGCTAAATCGGTTTGATTGCCCAGTTATTTTGTTTAATTAGGTTCTGTTAATGTTAATGAAATTCTTAACCGATTTAATCTAATAAACTAAAATTTTATTTTTATTCATTTTTTATTTTTTATTTTTAAAAAAAAATGAAAACATAGGTACACAAAGGAATTTTCCCCCCTTTTTCTGTATTTAACCGGTGTAGTTGAATTAATTGGTTTTATTGTTTTTTTTTTTTTTTCTAATGGAACTTGCATCAACAAATCAACTAGAGAAATTAACTAACCAAGCGCAAAGTAATGCGTTTCGAAAAAAAGAAGGGTCTTTCTTTCACATTTGCTATGGAAATCTAATGATTTATCATATCAGATGGAACATTGAATTTAAATGTACTAACAAATTCTTTAATCCATTTAGAAAAATCTAAGCAGCCACTGCTGTTACTATACAATCCATTTGCTGCTTGCAGATATCCTGAAAACTTCAGCTGGATTTTTAAACTCAAAATTGCCATGTGAAGTTCCATTTTTTTTTTTTGCATTCTGAACTCAATTAGGGAGGAACTTGAATTGAAAATACAGAGCATGATGATGACCAGAGCACGGCAAACAACGATGGCAGCTAAAATCAAAGAATTGAGCATTAACAAAGATCGTCCAGGATTCAAAGTAAATGATTTCACCCAGTCTTGCATAGATCACATACTCCAAGCATCCATTGTAACATGTAGAACTCTTTCATTGTTTTGTAAACTTTTTCTTTTACCTTCTACATGCTATCTCTATCATACTCTAAATCACTCAACAAGGGGAATTGAAATAAAGGAAAATATGAAATAAAAGAACCAATACTATGAGACCTTTCTTGTTTCCTTCTTAATCTCAGTACTCACCTGACATCCCAAAAATATTTACACGCCATAACCCACCTTTACCAACAACGATAATCTCCAGCCACAAAAAGATACTGCTAAAAACAAACCAACCTGCCGCACACAGTCTTAAGAGTTCTATTCTTCTTTGGTCACCGGCTATTAAACTTATCTCAAAACTGGCATGAAGTCCCAAGCCGCTGTCTCTGTTTCTGCCCGATGATTACACACCTGCGTTTGCCGAAAGCAGGGTAAAGAAGCTCCTTGAACTGTTCAAGAAAGAGAGTCCATTCCTCCTCCTTCATATCAGCAAGCTTGACAAAGCTTGTCGATGATGGCAGCTGCTCGCTCACACTTCTATTCACAGACAAGGAACCCGTGATATAATTGCTTTCTGGTTTTCTCCCATAGTAATGATGGCTTTTCTCAGCCAAGTTAACTTTCTTCAAAGACACAGACAATCTGGAAGCTGTCTGAAACCAGTCTTCATTTGGGCGTTTAGTTACTTTTTCTTCCCCAACTGGCTCTTCTTCCACTTCAACTTCATTATCTTCAAAGCTCTCGCCTAGTTTTGATAGCAAGCATCGGCCATTTTTACTTCCGAACTCATGATTAAATGACCCTTTGTTAAGGAGATCTCCAGAGATCTTTGGTGCCAGGTTGACCTCTAAATCCTCTATGCCAAACTGGAATTCCTCATCTCCTTCATCAACCTCAAAGAATTTCACCTCCCTCTCTGTGATGATTCTTTTAGCTTCAAGGCATACAACTTCAAGTTCGCTTGGCACCTCCTCTTGGCTTCGGAATTCCCTACTCATCATCTCACCAATTTCAGCAAGACACAGTCCAAAAGCTGCTGCTTCCTGGAGGAATATTGTGCAGAGTACCAATACCCGAAGGCATGCCTCCCGGATCATGGGCAGCTCTGTCCGTAGCATCTCAGAATCACGAACTGGATCAAGATTCTTTATATACTCTAGTTCATCCTCGGAGAAAGGAATAGATGCCTGAGGCCAATGGATCCACTCAAAATATGGGTCTTCCAAGCTCTCCGGCAAGCAAAGGCCATGATCAATTGGAATAAGCTCCACCTGGCCAAACCTCCCTAATCCATCAAGCTTCTTCACCAAAAGATTACCTGCATGCCTGTCAGTGTTAAAGATTCTAATATCCAGTATCCCTATTCTATGTATAGTGCCAACTGGAAAGCTTGAGGCTCCATGGTCACTAGCATCAAAATCATGAGGAATGAACTGCTGCAGAGATGCAATCTTGCTAACCTTCTTCCTATTTCGAAGCTTGTTACCATTTGCCCTATCATTGATATTAAAGATAGAGTGTGTAACCTTTACCAGAACAGTCGTAGGAACATTGGCAAAGTGATCATAGTCCAAAAGGTAGGCAGCTACTTCTCGGAATCCTGATTCCCCAACTCGCACAGAAGGTTTCAGGCCAGGCTGTCCAAGTGTTCTCCCTACAAAGCCGTTGGGGTTGTTTGGGGCAAAAGGCTCCTCATCTGTGGGCTTCACAATGGCAACACTCTCACCCTTGATGTTTCTAAAATAGTAAGCACCACCAAGCCCACTATGGACAGGGATAGGATCAACACCATTCTTGATCGTTTTCACAACACACTTGACCAGCTCATTTGTTTTAGCGAAGCGACTTGCACCCCCTAATATCTCAACTGGACTACTCTGATCTCTTTGTTGAATATTCCTCCCAGTAGGGGAGAGACATGGATTTGATGAGCTCCTGTACATTCCATTCCTAGTCAGAAGGAGCGCAGAATCATTTCGAATGCAACTAAGATCACCGTTTAATGTAAAATCCCCAAACGTCAAAAAGCTCTCTTCAGTTGGGACATTAAGGGCGAGCTGCAGCCTCCTTTTCAGCGTATGGGCATTGTCATCTCGATCCAGTTCCATTCCAAATACACAGCCTGTCTCAGTCTGCACAAAAACACGCCTCCTTCCAGCAGGTTTTGCCGTCGTGTTCCCATGGTACTCACCATGACATGAGCCATTGAAAACAGCAACAGCAATCTGAGTCTGAACAGGACTGTTCAGCTTATGAGACATGAAGTGATGAGGAAAACTGAGACTTCTCAATGTCAGCAACAAAACTTGTGGCGGTGTAGAAATACTTCTTCTCCCTCAAGCAGGTGCCAAACTGAATGGCTGACACCGATTGAATGAGAGAGATATTTGCGTGCAAAACAATCATATATCGAACCAGCACTGTCTTAACTGCTAATGGTAGTTAACATCAGAAACAAGGAGGCGGAGTACGGAAATAGGCAGATATGAAACAAAAACAGCTATATTGGTGAATCCATTTGATAGAGCTGAATGATTCCAAAGAATCAAAATCAGTTATGGAGAATGTGTTACGATTTTGGCTCAAATCCTCATTGGTTTGGGAAAAGTGGTCTCCTATTTTGTAGTTGCTTATTCTAGGAGTATAGTAGTAGTTTCTTATTGGATGGTTGCTTATTCTAATAGGAGTAATAGTAATATTCTTATATTATGTTGTTCTTTTTTTATTAGTATTAGGAAAATATAATCTATATAAAAGGGTCCTAGAGAAGGTTTGATACACACTCATAATTCCAATACACATTGTAAATCAGAGGGGTTTACTACTAAAGATAGGATGAGAGCTTTGGGTGTATTGAGGTTTTGGGTTGTCAAGTAGAAAGAACAATTACAACTAGAGATAGGTTGAGAGTTTTGATTGTATTGAGACTTTTGGGTTGTGAGGTAGTGAGAGTTTAGAAGCTTTACTCTTCCTAAAGTTGTAATTGAAGATTAATAAAGCAGTGTCTTTGTTGGTGAACGTGGGCAAAGAGGTTGTTAAACACCTGAACCACGTTAAATTCTTGTGTTATTGATATATGTTTGTTTTGCCTATTTAATTGTTGTAATTGTGTTTTTTGCCTAAAATTTGAGTAGGTGGATTTTAGAGGTAAAATCCCAACAAGTGATATCAAAGTTGTGGTTGTGATGACAAAAACACTAAAGATAGGCAAAATTAATATTGAGTTATTTGATAGGGAGAATGATGTCTCTCCTTGGCAAAGTTCCGTCAAAGATGTGTTGATGCCACAAGGCCTCTACAAGACTATTGAAGACTATAAGCCAGTAAAGATGATGAAAGAAGTTTGGACGAATGAGGAGGTTCCCATGGTACCTCCTGAGAGAGATAAGTTGAAGATACTAAGTGTGTTCGAGGTTGAAGTATTGTTCGTGAATAGAGATGAGCCAAACAATGAGAGAATGATTGCTTCGAAAAGTAAGCGGATGAGATGGTAAAATCAAAAAGAATGATTGCACCAACCAATGAAGGAAGTCAAATTTGATGATGAGTTGGAGAAATTGAACCAAGACAAAGATTTGTTAGGATTTTGGCTCAAATCTCCACAAGGAGGACTTCTAATTGATTTGGGAAAAATTGTTTCTTATTTTGTAGTTGTTTATTCTAGTAGGAGTATAGTACTAGTTTTCTATTGGATGGTTGCTTGTTCTAACAGGAGTAGTAGTATTTTCTTATGTTGTTCTTTTTCTATCATTTATATAAAAAGGGTCCTAGAGAGAGAAGGTTCGAGACACTCATAATTCCAATACACATTGTAAATTAGAGGGTTTACTACTAAAGCTAGGATGAGAGCTTTAGATGTATTGGGCTTTCGGGTTATCAAGTAGAGATGACACTTACAACTAGAGCTAGGTTGTAAGTTTAACAATTTTTCTCTTCCTAAAGTTATAATTAATAATTAATAAAATAGTGTGCTTATTGGTAAACGTAGGCAAAGAGGTTGTCGAACCATATTAAATTCTTATGTTTTTTATATTTGTTTGTTTTACCTATTTAATTGTTGTGGTTGTGTTTTTTTTACTTGAAATTTGAATAGATGGATTTTAAAAGTAAAATCCCAACAGAATCAAACTATATCTGATAAATTTATAGAACTATAGAGAATTATAACAAAATCAAAAAGTTAATCAACTCGATCAGTTGCTTCCCAATACATACAATCAAACTAATAGTCAAACGACATTGAAAAAACGTTAGATATTTTGTGAAGTTCCATAAAGAAATTCCATCACCATTTCTGGAATAAATAAAGATCCTTCCTTTAAAAGTAGATATGAGCTCTTTTACTCTACAGTAGAGAACCATAATTTAGAGAATCCCCTTATCTGTAACTATGCATCGATTAACCTGAAAAATGGGAGGAGGGGGAACGCACGAATTTCACCTTCGAAGATTAATTAGAAAGGAAGTAATAACAATAGTACTCCATCGCATAACCAAGATAATTAGGAAAAATATTTTTTCCGGTACAAGAATAAGATAAGAATAGCATAGAAATTAGCAAGCACAAGATACCTCGCTTCACATTGAGGCATTACCTAATGTTAGTTTGCTCACTAAAAACTGATTTGTTTGTCTACAAGGTGAACCAAAAGCATGAGAATAGTCCTTTGGCTGCTAAGAAAAACAAGGAAAAAAAAGGGGAAACGAGAAATTAATCTACCAATTCCTGCCATTTCAAGAGAGAGAAACAGAGAGGGACTTTACAAAAAAAAGTTCTCCAATGTCATTTTCCTCCCTTTTTCCCGGAGGTTTCTCAGCAACCAAACGGAGCATTAAAGAAACCAAAATCTCAGATCATTACAGTGAAGAACAACACGAAAAGAATCACGTTTATTAACGCTACGCAAACCTTCACTAAAGAATCAAAGAAAAAAAATAGTTACACTCAATTACTCATAAAACTCGAGAAACAACCAAGCAAACTACTCTACTAACAACTTACATGAAAGAAATTCTATTAAAAACATTTCTGAAACAAACTTAAAAACCTCTACAAACTTTATTAAAAGCCGGATTTCAAATTTTACCTACGAGAATAAGATGAATCAAAGAAAAGAAACCTCACCGAAATCAGAGAATCTTGAGGCGAAGATCAGAGAGAGGAGGAGGAGATCGAATCAAGGCCGTTAGTGATCTTAGCACAAGAAGGAGAGTATGAAAGATCAACGGCTGGGATCAGAGAGATGAAGAAAGAATCAACGCCTAAGCATCCATCACAGTATCCTCTCAACAAAACCTGTCTCTCTTTCTCTCTCCCAATTATTGCTTTTGCTGGGAATGTTAAAACTTAAAGGTATAGTACGGCGGTTTCCTTTGGAATTACGAGAAGGACCTGAGGTTGACTCCTTTTGACTAATAAGAATTACCAAAATGCTTACATAAAGGTCCATTTTGTTCAAAATTTTCTTTTCCTCAAGGTATATTAAGTACTCCATTTTTATTTTTTTCCTAAAATTCATGCAAAAACAAATTAAGGAAAAAATAAAACTTTTTTAAAATAAATTAGAAAAAAATTCAAACATTGATAACATTCGTGATAGTACTAATAATGATGATACTTAAATGTTGATTAAGTTTGAATGTGATGTAAAACATTTTGTAGACAAAATAAATAATTGTATGATAAGTATTTTTCACATAGAATTGATTTATTTTTATACAAATAAGTTTATTACAAACAATTCATTATTACATTTCACAAATAAGTTTCCTCTGGGTAATATAATATTATATATTATGATAATTAATTGAAAGTAACTAAGTATTTAGAACTCAGAAGCTTCATTTACTTTCTTCGTTCAAAATACTTTCGCATGATATTTCCTTCTTCTTGTTAATTGACAAAAAATCAAATCCGAATCTTTAGAAAGAAAACTTCGAAAATATTCACTAAATCAAAAAAAATATAGTTTTAGCATGGCATCTTCAAAAATGTTTTTGCGTGAAGACCAACAATTAAACTTAGTAATCTAATATATACCATCTCCGTCCCATATTTTTAGTCTTGTTTTGATTTTTAAAAGCAATTTTAACACTTTTTATGTTTTGGCAATTTAAAATTATATTAAATAATTTTCAGAAACTTGTAAACTCTATAAAGTAATACTAAAAAATGATACTTTATTCATTTGACGTCAACAAAAAAAAAATTAATCATTTAGTTGGATGAATAATATACTTGGAGAATAAATATGGGACATAAGAAGTATATAATAGAGTTCTTTATCTTGTAGTTGTGCCACGTATTAAAGACATTAAATTCTTAAATTGTTAACACATTAAAACATCTATTCATCTCCATTTGCCTATAATAATTACTTTTAAATATATTATTATTACTACTTTTTTTTCCTTACCACTTACAAAATTTATTTTTACTTATTATGTCTCTTTCAAAACCCAAAACAATTGTCTTAAAAAAAAACAGAACAACTAAACTACCATGAGTATCATTTCAATAATTAAAATGTTAAATTTCATGAAATACCATGTGGTTTGTTCGATTTTTATTTTATACCTTGAGATTTTTTTTGACAAAATGAATCATGTGGTAGTCTTTGTTAGCTTAAGAGGTTGATATCCATTAAATTGTAAAAACATGAGACCATTTTACACTTATTTAATTCACTAGTGGACAATTTATACGAACTTTTTAAGGCATTATTAATACTTATTTGTTGATATTTAAAGTAATTTTTATATATTTGATGTGTAATTTTTGCCAAATTTGAAACATTATGGGTAAGAGTAAAATGATCTTTTTTTTTTGCAATTTAACAGTTGCCAAACTTTTATACCAACGAAGACAACTACAAAATTTATTTGCCACGAAAAAAATCTCAGAAGTATAAAATGAAAGTCGAGCAAACCATAAGGCATTTAATGAAATTTAGCTTAATTAAAATACATAATTAAATATAAAATAATTAGTATTTGTTATATTGTTATAATAATATAATAATAATTAGAATTTTATAGTAATATAATTGAATTTTAATAATATATAATAATTTGATTTTTTCATCATGAAATTATAATTTTATCATTATTTTATGTCTAAATTTTTGTAATTAAAAATCTGAACAAAACTCATTCATAGCTCGGGCAATTCGGCTAGTTGTAGTTAAATTCGTCTATATTGTTTCAACCATATATCTCATATTCCTATCAGGTATCTTCAAAAAGACTAAAAATTATAGTCACAAGATGAAATTTATCTGATTTTCTAGTTATTTTATATTATAACTCGTTAAAAAGTAGGCAAATTTTGGAAGAATTAATTTCGAATTTTCTCTAGCACCAACTGAGACAAAATAAAACTATCGCGGTATAGAAAAAAAAAATTTAAAGGTGAACTCCAATAATATGTCTTGTTAGGTTTAGATTGAGACCTTCTTTATTTAAATTTGTTTCTGTTTGAGTCTAATTTGCGAGAAGATAAATGTCAAAGTCATCCAAAAATTAAATCAAAGATTAAGATTAAAACATTAATTTTTAGGATCAAAATACACCCCGGTCACGTTAGCAAAATGGGGTATCTTTTTTATTTTTTATAATAACCCTTCTAACTGGGAGAATTCTAGAACCCAAAATGGCAACCGTATGAGGAAACAGGTAGGGTGTGCTTGAGTAACAATATTTTGTTTTCAATTTTCGAAAACTGTTTTTGAAAATAAAAACTAAAAACAGTTTTATGATGTTTTCTGAAGAAAACATGTTTGGATAACTGTAACTCGAAAACTGTTTCCAAAACAAAAAACAGTGAAAGGTTGTTTGAATAATCTTATTTTAAAAATTATTTTGATACACCTTGTAATTATTTTTAGTTTTGAGTTTAAATTTAAAATCTATATTAATTTTATTTCTCATATTTACTAAATAATTAATAATATTTTATTTTTAAAATTTTAATATTTTTTATATACTATGGAGGAAGAATGAAACAGAAAAATGAACACTGATTTTAGAGTTATTTTTCAAAAATTATGTCAGAAAACACCAATTTAGAGTTTTCATAAAACAGTTTTTGAAAACTCGTTTTTTGAAAACTGTTTTAGAAAATTATTTTGAAAACTGTTTGTCAAACATAGAAAAAAGTTTTTGAAAAGCGCTTTCAGTTTTCGAAAACTAAAAACAATTTTCGAAAACCCTATCCAAACATGCTCGTAATAGTCTAGGGAGCAGGAAGTATGGTACTGAGCAACCAATCCATTATTTGACTGTTCTCCCTAATACCTAAACTACCCCCACCATTTTCGTGGGGCCAAGGGATACAAAATACTATTCCCCTGTATGGTCACGGTCACGTTTGGCGTTGGATTTAATTTAACTAAAAGTTAGCTTTTTGAATTTTTCCAAAGTAAATACGACGTTTGAGAGGGAATTTGTCAAGAAAAAAAATTGCTTTGAAATGATTCTAAGCGCCAGTATATTTTCAGCGTTTCTAAGCGCCAGTATGTTGCGGTGCTTTTAAGCGCCAGTATATTACGGCGCTTAGAAGTGCCACAAAATTATGCATATTTCGGCACTTTTAAGCACTGCAAATTAGTGGCATTACACACTCACTACAGACATTGGCAATTTTTGTGACACTTTAAAGCGCCAAAGTATACCTGGCTTGCGTTTTTACACTATTTTGGGTTTAATATTAACACTATTTTAGGTTTAATATCAACACATAGACCCATGTTCTTAAATATATGTACCATCAAATCCATAAAAATTCAAATATCAATACAAAAGTCATTTCATTTACACAAAAAACATTCATAGTTAACATATAAATTCATACACAACCAAGTAATTGAATGATGTCTGAAAAATTATTTTACCATTACACTTGAAATCAAATATGGGGTCCTTTATTAACCAACCGTTGTAGTAAAGACTTGAGCTGATCCATTTGGGACTACATACTGTTCATTTGATCATCGTGTTTTGTTGTTATTTCTTGAATCTGATGCTGATGCTTTTAATTGAGTTCTTCTATTTCTGCTTTCAAATTATGCATCTCTTCAGCATAAGCCCCATTGTATCCCATATCATTCCTAATTTGAGCTAAAAATCCATACACAGCTGAGAGTGTAACTCCAAACCCTTGACCTGGTAACCCTTCAGAACTCTCTTCACCCATAAGCTCGGTGAAGACTGCATTTTGTATTTGTAAATTATTGCTCGCATCAGAAGATCTTGAAGCAGCAACAAGTTCGGCCACATGAGCTTCAACAGTCACCTACAATTACAAAACAACAAAAATTAAACTCCCTCGAAGATTGAGTAGCTATTTGCAGTGAAAGTTACATAAAACAAAAGTTGCTTATTAGATTTTATAGAAAAAGTGGCAGAATTTCCCCTATTTTTCCATAAAACCTCATGCAAAAGAAAAACAAAAATACAATCCAAACAAAGCAGCCAATTCACAACTTAACAAGGAAGAGGGCAAGATACGAATATGGATATTAGAGAGAAAGAAGTATTGTAATCTATTTTCTGTTACAAGCTATAGTTAACAAATTCTTTGTTGATCTCATACTATAAATAGGTGTAGTAGCTAATGAAGAAGACAAGTAATAAGAAATTCAGTTTCTATTTTCTCTCTTTCTCAGTTTCTTCTTTCCCCTTCTCTGTAATTCTTCCAAGAGTCTGTCTTGAACTCATCAAGACTTGATACAAGACTACATCAAACTATCAAACAAATGACCCAATAGCAGCCCAGAGAAAAATGAGCAAATTTTTCAAAGCATCCATTAATAAAATTGAACTTATCTACCTTTTCATGGATCAGAAAAATTGCCATGTAATTGTATCCTCTACATCACATGAGACAAAGAAAGGGGAACAAATATAATAGAACCAGTCATAGTTGAGAACCTACTCTGATGCCCCTCGCCCACCTCCAAAAGCCATAACAATTCAAATGCTAAAAGAAAAAGAGAACGACTTCATAAAAACCATACAAACAATAGTTCTATCATACTTATAATCTTTTGAAATGTAATAGTATGATACCTCTTTTGCTTTGGTTGAGCAAAATACTTAACTGAAAAAAATTAGAATTTAAGTGAAAACAAATACAAAATTGCACCCAGAACATGAGCATGAACCCTAGCTAAAAGACATAAAATTAAGCAAATTAACCTAAAACATGAAAAAGCAGATCACATACATGCAGGGGCCGAACTAGTTTTGTTGAACTTACCACAAATTGTCTTGATGCTTCATCAATAAAAGTTTCATCCTTGCGTTTATAAGTTTCAGTAAAAAAAAACTCTACGTGCCTAGGCTCATTTCCATGTTTCTTCTCCTACCATTTATGAAAAGAATTTAAACAATGACTCAGTCAATGTTACTTAAATGAAATATTGAATGAATAAAGCAAATCAACTCACATATTCATCCATTTTTCTAGCAAAACTCTTTGATCCAGTCGTGTGAGGACATTGTTGTCTTTCACATGCTGCTGTCCCTATCATAGAATATTTCTACACCAGCAATAAACCAAGTGACTAATAAATCATTAAAAGAAAATAGAAACAATGAGAATTCAAATGAACATAATTATGAAAAAACAACCTCACTCTGCTTAGAAAACCAGTAGTTCACAAGTTGTTTCCACTAGTCTTGATCTACTCATTTTGGAACATTATTGCTCAAAACTTGTTGTTTTGTTTTGTTCCTCACGTGGTCCCTTTTAAGCACATACCTGTTTGATAGAAGCTTAAATATTCATATTTAAGCCCCTTAATTTACATTTGTTAAGTTCTTTATCTATATATTTTAGTCTATTTTACTTCACTTTTGTGTTTTACACGTTTTTATAGGGTCTTGGAGAAAAAAAAGCATTTTTGGCACTTAAAGGAAGAAATCTGGAAATCCTGAAGCAGCTGCTGGCTAAATTGCAATCGAGCGCACTCTTCTGTGCGATCGAGCACAGCATTGCAATCGAACGTACCACATATGCGATCGAGCGCACATGTATAGGCGTGAACAGTAAACTGCAGAACCCTGCTTTGGAAATAACTCTATTTTGGAAATAAAAGAGTTTTACGTTTTAGGAAAGTTTAGGAACTCGTGAGCCGATTAGGACTTCTCAAAGACCTATAAATACACATGTAAATCACACACAAAAGGCATCACCTCTTGGGGGGATCACTTCTTAGATCCATTCTTTTATCTTTTGCTTTAGCTTGGAGAAGGAGACCGTGGAGCAGAATTGACGACTCTTCTCTCGGGTTTCTTCTTTCCTTTTTATTTTATTATATGTAATTAAATTCTTAGTAGGGCTTGGTTGAAGCTCTAATTATGTTTACTCAATAAATTTAGTATTGATGCCTTGCGATATTTATGTTGTGTTGCTTAAACTTGATTAATACCCACTTTTATTTAAATTCCTCATATGTATATGTCTGATCAATATGTGCATGTGGTATGGACTTGTTAGTTAGATCAATTTGGATGACCGAGTCCTGGGTCTAACATTAGTAACAAGGGATATCTTATCCGGATACCCGGGTTAATCAACATGGGAAACCGGGAGTAGATACCATGCCCTAGGTCTCATGTGGTTGTCGATTTCCATAGTACTTATGTTTTCTTAAGGAACAACTCAAGCAGATACCATGCTGAATCCCTTAAGGAAGAAAAGAGTTAGAGTAGATACCATGCCTAACTCGTTGCTTAGGGAAATCAATAGCTTAAGGAGTAGATACCATGCCCTTAGGTTGGCAACCAGTAGGTATACATGGCATGAATAAAGCATTGCATACTGTTATATTGTGGTAGCATAATTAGTGGTGGATATCAAGTCCCTACGCCTTTATCCTTAGTATTTTATCTTTATTATTTCTCAACAATTTTATTATTTCTATCTTTTTATATTGCGAATATAATTCTAAATTGAACTTTACCAATCCCTGTGGAGACGATCTTGCATTCGCACACTATACTACACTGTTGACCTTGTGCACTTGCAAGTAAAGCAAGTGCGATTATTTACTTATTTATTTAAGTGGATAATCGGCACAACAAGTTTTTGGCGCCGTTGCCGGGGATTGTGCTAAATTTCTGTTTAGAATTATTTCCCGTTTATTTTTCTTATTTTGTTCAATTTTTTTTCTCTTTCTTATTTTTCATTAAATATTTTTCTTAATCTGTTTTGTTTTATTTTATTTTCATCAATTATCTAACTTAATTCTTCGTTTTTGTTATTTTCTTTCTTTCTGTTTTAGGTGTGCATCAGTGCTAATTCTGGCACTGCGATCGAGTGCAAACCTAAGTGCGATCGAGCGCACTGGTGCGATCAAGCGTAGTGCTTAGAGTGCTCGAGCACAAATAGTCCAGAGACTACCCGAGCAGCAGTACTGAAGCTGCTGCACTAAGGTATTCCTGTTGATTCATGCAAGGGCTTCGAGTGAGGAACCCAACCATCCTTTCACTTGATATAGAAAGTGAGCAGATCATTCGAAAGAGGCCTAGAAACAACTTCGAAGAGAGAGAAGAAGAATTTGAGGGTGAAGCACCAATGGAACAGCTTTACAACCAACTGCCACCAAAACGGAGACCTATGAAGCAATCCTTCATTCCACAGAACCTCAACCATCCTTCATGCATTGCATATCAACCTAAGGTGGAAGAAAATTATTACATATCTCCGGAGATACTTAGTGCCTTGACTCATTTTAGGGGTACACCTACTGAGGATCCACACTTGCACCTTCGAGAATTCTGTGATCTCTGCAAGTTCCAGCATATTCGGGGCCTATATCAAGAGGGAATCAGGTTAATTCTTTTCCCTTTTTCATTAAAAGATAATGCTAAAACGTGGTATCATTTATTGCCTACAGATTCCATCCATACTTGGGAAGAGCTATCCAATAGATTTCTAAGGAAATTTTTTCCAGCCCAAAAGACAAGGCAGATGAGGAAGGAGATTCAATCCTTCCAACAGAGGGATGGAGACCTTTTCTTCGAGGCATGGGGACACTTTAATGAGCTGCTACTCAGATGTCCATATCACAACTTACCTCAAGATGAGCTGGTACTAGCTTTCTATGAAGGTTTGAGTGGTATAAATCAAGGTATAGTGGATTCCGGTTGTGGAGGTGTGCTGATGGAGAAGACTAGTGAAGAAGCCATTGAGCTGTTTGAGACATTAAGTGAGCACACCCAACAATTCTCCTCGAAAGGTAGACAAGGAATTAAAAGCAAGAGTATGTATGAGGCGAGCTTCAATGATGGATCTTCGAATCAGATGGCTGCTATGGAAAGAAAGCTAGACATGCTCATAAAAGCCATGGCTGATCAGAACAACTTATGTAGTCCACAGGCTACACAACGCCAGGTATGTGCTATATGCTCTCATTTTGATCATAATACTTATACTTGTCCTCTGTATTCAACTACAGATCAAGAGCAAGCAAATTATGAAGGACCGAACAGCGCATATACAAATACCTACAATCCTGGATGGCAGAACCACCCCAATCTCTCATGGAGCAACACTCAAAATGCTTTGAATCTTCAAGGACAGCAACGACACTTCCAACCAGCAGCCCAACCAGTGCCGGAATCAGAAAATAATGACCTAGAGAATCTTATGAGGCAACTGATGACTTCACAAGAACAGTTCATGATTGAGCAACGACAAACCACTACAAAACATGAGCAAGCCATTCAAAGACTCGAGGAACAAATGGGGCAATTGGCTAAGGAGCTAAGTAAAAGAAAGTTGGGTGAACTTCCAGTCCAACCACTACCTACTCCAAGAGGACATCAGCAACTAAATGCTGTGACAACTCTAACAAATGGTAAGATCATTGAAACTGATGAGCCTACACAAGCATCCATATCCAAGGTCCATCACGTTGATCCAATAGAAACTGCTCTTATCTATAGTGTCCCAAGATCGGATATTGAGCCCAAATGCAAGGATGTTACTGATGACATCATTGACACTATGCACCTCCTTGAGGCCTTTCCAAAGCATCCAAGTAAGTACACCGATCTATTTGACCATCATGTGCCTACTAATATTATTTTCCCTTCTATTGTATAGGCACCTAACTTGGAATTCAAGCAGTTGTCAGAGCACTTACCGTATGCTTATATGGGAAAGAATAAGACATTTCATATGCTAGCTGCTGCCACTCGTAGTTTTGGGGAAAAATAAGGCTTGGTCCGGCTGAAGACGTTAAACTTAGCGCTCATGGGAGGCACTCCACAGCTTATCCTTTTATTTTTATTATTTATTGTTATTTATTTATTTTTCTTACTTCTTGTTTTCCCGTATTACGTCAATTTTTATTTTTTAGGGACAATGTGTGCATCCGTTCAAGTTTGGGGGTACGCTATGAGCCATACCAACCTAGCTAGTTCTCCATCTCCCAGGTCAGCTATTTCCTTGTTATTCACACATTGGGGACAATGTATAATTTAAGTTTGGGGGTATGAGAGACACATTCACACACACCTTGTCCCAGTTTTTTTTGTTTTGTTGTTTTTCATAGATAAATACATGTTTATTCCGTTCCAAAATTTTTGGGTGTTCTAAACAAACAATATGATTTGACTTCATAAGTGAGCTTAACACCTTGAACATATGAGCCAATAATTAAGTTTTGAACCATAATCACTTTCTTTTAGGCATTTAAGGATTCACAAGTTCGACTTAAACTAAACATGAGCACATTAGCACATAGTTGTGTGGGGTATGACATGTAAATTTGATTTATATGTTTCTTTTGCTTGACTGTGAACCAGATGACCTATTAGATTAACGTGGTGGCATAAGAAAATAAAAAAAGTTTGTTATTGCTCAAAAAGAAAAGAAAAAAAAATGCTCATAAAGATCATTAAAAAGAACTTTCCATTGAGTAACTGGCCCTCTTGCCTCAGTAAGCAGTGAGTGTCACGTCAAAAGGTGGAATATTCTGATCGGTAGCATTAAGATCAGTTAGTTTCGTAGCCTTTTTGACTCGAGTTAGTAAGCCCTTAGGGGTGTTTCTACACCTAATGCCCTAAAACCATCTGGTTTAGGAGTCATTGGCTAAACGCTCATTACACGAGTCAAATAGAAAGCTTAAGGGAACTAACTTGGCAAAAATCTCACAAATAAAAGAAAAGAAGAAAATCTATGCCATCTTTGTTGATTCTAATAGAAAATTTGGTGACTCTTGAGTCATCGAAACACTACACATTAGAATTATTTGGAAACCCAATCTTTTATGTGCTAGTCCACCACACACTCAGTTAAACTTGTGATGTCTTAACCTGCCTCATGAAAGTGATTTGCATTCAAAACTCGTATTCATTGCAAAGATGTGTTTATACTTGTTAAGCTTGCTCATGAATGCGCATCATAGTTTTGTGTGAAACCCAAACTTTTGTTGGACACCATGAGCATTGGATTTATCTTTGTGTCTTTGTTTTTCATTTAGTTTTTGGTTTTGTATTGCTAAGGGACTAGCAATATGTAAGTTTGGGGGTGTGATAGGAGCTTAAATATTATTTAAGCTCCTTAATTTACATTTGTTAAGTTCTTTATCTATATGTTTTAGTCTATTTTACTTCACTTTTGTGTTTTACACGTTTTTATAGGGTCTTGGAGAAAAAGAAGCATTTTTGGCACTTAAAGGAAGAAATCTGGAAATCCTGAAGCAGCTGCTGGCTAAATTGCGATCGAGCGCACTCCTCTGTGCGATCGAGCGCACCACATATGCGATCGAGCGCACATGTACGGGCGTGAACAGTAAACTGCAGAACCCTGTTTTGGAAATAATCCTATTTTGGAAATAAAGGAGTTTTTCATTTTAGGAAAGTTTAGGAACTCATGAGCCGATTAGGACTTCTCAAAGACCTATAAATACACTTGTAAATCACACACAAAAGGCATCACCTCTTGGGGGGATCACTTCTTAGATCCATTCTTTTATCTTTTGCTTAGCTTGGAGAAGGAGACCATGGAGCGGAATTGACGACTCTTCTCTCGGGTTTTTTCTTTCCTTTTTATTTTATTTTATGTAATTAAACTCTTAGTAGGGCTTGGTTGAAGCCCTAATTATGTTTACTCAATAAATTTAGTATTGGCGCCTTGCGATATTTATGTTGTGTTGCTTAAACTTGATTAATACCCGCTTTTATTTAAATTCCTCATATGTATATGTCTGATCAATATGTGCATGTGGTATGGACTTGTTAGTTAGATCAATTTGGATGACCGAGTCCTGGGTCTAACATTAGTAACAAGGGATATCTTATCCGGATACCCGGGTTAATCAACATAGGAAACCGAGAGTAGATACCATGCCCTAGGTCTCATGTGGTTGTCGATTTCTATAGTACTTATGTTTTCTTAAGGAACAACTCAAGCAGATACCATGCTGAATCCCTTAAGGAAGAAAAGAGTTAGAGTAGATACCATGCCTAACTCGCTGCTTAGGGAAATCAATAGCTTAAGGAGTAGATACCATGCCCTTAGGTTGGAAACCAGTAGGTATACATGGCATGAATAAAGCATTGGCATACTGTTATATTGTGGTAGCATAATTAGTGGTGGATATCAAGTCCCTACGCCTTTATCCTTAGTATTTTATCTTTATTATTTCTCAACAATTTTATTATTTCTATCTTTTTATATTGCGAATATAATTCTAAATTGAACTTTACCAATCCCTGTGGAGATGATCTTGCATTCGCACACTATACTACATTGTTAACCTTGTGCACTTGCAAGTAAAACAAGTGTGATTATTTACTTATTTATTTAAGTGGATAATCGGCACAACACTGTAGTCCTTCCATTTTTTTCCGATCATCCTCAATAATATTTTGTCGATCGCCTCAATCATAGGATAATGAAACTTCATCTACTACAAAGAAAAGAAATAATACAAATAAGTATTTTTGGTGTTAGGGAGTATATACATGTACAACACCACAAAAAAAAAATGGAAGAAAAACCCAAATTAAGTTGTTGTTAATTACCCGAATCAATAAAACAAGGTCTTTTTTGTAGTTAGAATGCACCTTCTTCCAATCCATGTAACCAAGCGGACAAATGTTCGCTCTTTTTGCAACTTTGCCCAATCAGCTATTTAATATTTGCCCACATTTTTTCACATGTTGATTACGTGCATTAAAGTGGATAACAATTTTCTCCCCACGTTCTAAGAACCATACTTGTGACGTTCGCAAGCCACGTGTTTGCTTTCTCACCCTCGCTTCAGAATCTATACAGTGAAAACATAAATTTTATAATTAGTATAACAATGTGATATCAAACTAGTTATAAAAAGAATGTCTTATAATACAAAAATTATCATTATTTTGACTTTCCGTTGTTATTGGCTCGGTCTCAGAATCACTTTGAGAGTCACGATCATCTTCAAGGTGATACTCATGCTCATGTTCAATATCTTCTTGATATTGTGAAGACCCAGCTGGAGACTAGTTTGACATAGTAGCTCTGACTGAGGGAGGAATATATTTTGACCTAAACATATTGCAATCTGTATACATAAAAACATAAACGTGCTTATATCTCACAGGTCCATCAAACACTAGCCTAAAGTAAACAAGTCATTGACAAAAGCAAATTTACAATAGCAACATTGATAATAAAAGGGATTTTGCCTGTGCTGGTGCTAGTGCAGGTGTTTTTGAATGGTACATTCTTAATTAATGGAAGTGTGACTCTCAATTTCCAATTACATTAACAATGACTAAAACCCTCATAAGATGTTATTGCAACATTTGCAGCACTAAACAGTGATAGAATTGGCCTCCATAATTTCAAGGCTTACAAACGAAGCACATTTAGGATCAAAAGTATAACAATTTTATTATGGGTATGTGATATAAACAGATTCAAAGACCACGAGAAGATGACAAATGCCACACACATCACAAGGTTTAGTAATTCATTTACCTCATTAAAACCAACAGAAAGAAGTATAAGGACACAATATATATAAAGAAATATGCAAAAAAAAAGGGAGGGGAAAACGCACCATGAGATACAACAAACAAGAAACAGAAAAACACAGCATGTCATCAATAGTTTTTGCCTAATATCAAGCATAGCAAATCAAAGGAGAGCATGAGCTTCACCACAATAAAGAAATTTTTCATAATCTTTGGTGCTTCGTTTATATTATGTCTTAATATTTCCTCCATCTTTGGTTTGCTGGATTTATGTTGTTGTAGAGATTCCACTCTCAAAATCTGGAAAACAAGTAGATATCTTCCCATGGTTGGATTAATCGCTTCAGTTGTGTTCCTTATTTTCTTGGTACTAAGTGTCTATAGTTGGAGGAGTTGCTGTAGAGACAAACACATAAGCACAAGAGAAAGAGGTGTGGAATACAACAGTTGTGTTGTTTAATATTTTATATACACATACACACAAACTTGTAGACATATGCATACACATTTACACGTAAATACACCCTTTTGTTAATAAGTTTTTTATGTTATAGAGCAGTACATAACATCCTTATGCTCTAAATGTGATTGGACAGATCTCAGAAAACTCGATCTGCAAACGAGTTCCTTCACTTTGAGACAACTAACAATTTTGATTCTGAAAACAAGATTGGAGAAGGTGGTTTTGGACTTGTATATAAGGTATTCAACTTATGCTTTAATGTTACTCAATTCGATCTGAATTATATTGTGAGATTTATTTGCTCAGAAAACAGTTAAATGGATGATTATACATTTAGTCTTAGTCTCAATATTCTTTTCTTTTTTTGGAATTGTTATTGCAGTCATTTGTTTTGCAACAAAAATGAAGTTTAATGGAGATAGTGGATCCTAAATTGGAGTCTAGTTTCAACAAAAAAGAGGCTAAGAGAATGATCCTAAATTGGATTCATTTGTGCTTGTGTAATAAAGTGCATTTTTTTTTATATTTGGTTCGATGGTGTGGGCAAGCCTACTAGGAAGGAAGAGATGCGGGCCAACAAACCCCATCATGTCATTACAAAGGTGTATCTCAAGCCCTACAGGACATTGGTTGAGAGCATTTGACCCAAAATAAGTCCTCTCACTTAAAACAGCAAGCCAATCAGCACATTTGTTGGCTTCTCGATAAACATGGCTAATGTGGCCGCTCCATTGTCATTCAGGGATGGAATATATGGGCAAACCCGTGTCTAAAAGCAGTCAGTTTTGGAATGTAATAAGCAAATTACAAAGTTCAAGAAATCTAAAGAGTATCAATCTATGTATAAGAATGAAGAAAAGATGTCATGAAAACAATAAACAATAATGGTGCGAGATAAATGGGAACTTGTACCTAGCTAGCAAAGCAAAGAATATACCGAAAAAGAAAACCCAATTGTAGAAGACTGAGTGAGTTGCAAATTTGCAATGGCCATGCAAAATTCATGAGATAAAAAAGAAAGAATACAATAAAACATTACAAATCTCCTTGACACACATGTGCATCACATAAATACATATCCAAATACAAGTACATGGAAATGCACATATGAATAAGTGTATATCTAAACTTACTTAAAACTGGAATCTGCATATACAGATACATACCGCAGATCTTGTGTCCAAAAAATTATTAAACTACTTTTAAAGAGCAAACGCTTTTATTTAATTGGATAAAATCACACCTTAAATTGGAGTTTGTAAAAGATGTCCTAATTCAAGTTTCACAACTTTCTGCTTTCTATGGGATCAACTTGGCATAATTTATATTCCATAGAAAATCTAGCACTTACCACCAAACACCATTAGACAATTATGAAGCTTTTTTATTACATTAAAAAACAAACGCGCACACATCAAATCTGTGTATAGAAAAAACTCAGAAATGACATTAAAACTATATGATCATTCAGTGAAATGCCCAATTCATATTACATTAAAAAATATTTCTACTTTTTCAAAAAAAATTGGTATCTTCATCAAAGTCCATCCTAGCTCAAGTTGAGATACAATCTAATTGATCGTCTACCACTACATTAGAAGGCATGCACTGATTATAAGTCTCATCATCCTCTTCCTGCGTTTTTTCCCTCATTTCATATAGGTCCCTTGGTTTTATGATCACAACATGATACCATTCCTTTCTTGTTGGGTCTTGCACATAAAACACTTGTTTTGCTTGAGATGAAATAACGAACGGGTTATCCTTCAATAACTGACCAGTGTGTATGAACCTAGACAAATTAACGATAATGCACCCACCTGTATCTTTCTTTAAACCCCTGGGTGAATTAATATTCACCCAATCACAACGGAACAACACAATCTTAAACGCCCCATAGTAATCCAACTCGAGGATATCTTTGAGCACACCATAATACATTTGATTCTCCGGTTCAACCATAACTCTTGAATTTTGAGATCATCTAAACTTCTCACGTTCTTTTGTGTGGAATTTAAAGCCATTGATGTTCAATCCATTGATGTTCAAAAAATTATTAAACTACTTCTCACGTTCTAGCAATATTATTTTGACATCGAGAAAAGACAATTATTTTATCTGAATAATTGTTATCCACCATCTATGGCACCTAAACATTTTCCAACAATTAATATGAGATAACATCAGTCAATGTTTTATTAAACACACTTATAACATTCAAAGACAATTGATATTATGTCTAACATGTGTCATAAGACATGAGGGAAATTTCTCAACCAATCACTTCTGTTCGAAACTTTGTATTGGTCGATTAGAACAATTGGTTAGTCTTTGAGCAGCCAAAAATTCACTGCAATGATTGATGTTTTTATCAAACTGTTAGCTCTCACAAGGATAACAAAACATAATAACTACTCAATTTAAACAGATGACTAAGTTCTTTTATTCATACTAACCTACGAAAGTGAGAAAATTTATCATTATGGAGCAACACATAACGATGTGCTTGAGCCAATGACATGTCATCGAGCTCAACACTTACAATCTTTCTCATAATCCATCCACCCGAGGAAAACATGTATTCATCCGAATAATTTAAAGTATCATTGTTCCTTTGGGGGCGGTTGAATTTTGTCTCTACACCTTTTAAGTATGGTGAGCAATATGTTAGACACTCTTCCCCATTGTACCATTCAGCAATTGACCCCTCAGGTCGACTTCTATTACGTACGTAAGATTTTAAGCGCACTAAATACCTTGCAAAGCCAAAAAATTAAAAGATAAATTTACTAGCCATTAATATACAAATTAAGTATTCACAAATGAGATTTGAGCATCTAACCTCTCAACATGATACATCCACCTGTAGTGTACTGGACCACCAAGTATAGCCTCTGAGGCTAAGTGAATTATCAGATGAACCATAATGGTAAAGAAACAAGGGGGAAATATTTTCTCCAAATGGAAAAGTGTCAAAGCAACACGCGACTCCAATATGTGAAACTCCTCGCGATCAAGGGATTTAGAGCATAAAGCTTTGAAAAATGATGATAACTCATAAACAACTGCTACAACATGTCTAGGCAAAGATACTCTTAAGGCAATAGGAAGGATTTCTTGCATCAATATGTGACCATCATGACTCTTTAAGTTTGACAGCTTACGATCCTTTAGGTTGACACATCTTGAGATGTTTGATGCATACCCATCAGGAACTTTAAGATTTGCAAAAACTGTCAAGAAATTGTGCTTCTCTTTCGTAGACACAATGTAGCATGCTGGAGGCGAGTGATCTTTTCCATTAGGAAGAACAACTAAATGGAGGTCTTTTCTAATACCAATTTACTTGAGATCAAGGCATGCCTTTTTATTATCTTTAGTCTTACCATCTATATTCAATATTGTTCCAATCAAATTATCACATACATTCTTCTCTATATGCATCACATCTAGATTATGACGCAAGAGATTGTCTTTCTAATAACGTAACTAAAAAAATATTTTTTTTTCATAAAGTATCTACAACTCCCTCATCCATGGGAAGATCCTCTTTATCAACATTTTATAGGAAATTGTCCACACCCTCAAATAGGTTATCAACTTCATCCACTAGTACTTGCCCCGTAGAGGTACCAACATCCTCTCTTGCCCTCTTCTTAGAAGGCTTTGAGGTTTTACCATAGATGTAGTTTCCACCCTCTAGTTGTCTTAAAATTGTGTCCGAACGGTGGAATAAGAGTAGATCCCAACTCTATGGTGCCATCAAACTGATCCTTTTGAAAATGAAACTCATGGTTTTCTTCTAACCAGCGACGATAACCCATATAGCAAAACTTTCCCTCGTGCTTTAACCATATAGAATGCGTTGAGTCCCCACAACATGGACAAGCAACACGCCCCTTAGTGCTCTAACCAGATAAGTTTGCATATGCTGAAAAATCATTAATGATCCAAAGAAAAGAAGTGCACAGCTTAAACTTTTGATTGGTTGACACATCAAACGCATCAACACCATCCCATTATTGTTTCAACTCTTTTATTAGAGGCTACAAAAAATATCAATATCATTATCGGAGCTTTTCTCACTAGGAATCATCATTGAAAGGATGAACGATGTTTGTTTCATGCAAAGCCATGGTGGCAAGTTGTATGGGACCAAAAGAACGGGCTATGTGCTATAAATAGAACTCATTGTTCGTAAGAGATTGAACTCGTCACTAGCTAGATCAAGCCTAACACTACGAGAATCAACTACAAAATCGGGATACAAAGTATCAAATTCATTCTAAGCTAATCCATCCGTCAGGTGTCTTCAAATCCTATCCTTTGTCCGATCTTTATCATGTCATCTTATCAATGAAACCATTTTAGATGACATATATATCCTCTTCAATCTCGCTATTAGAAGAAAATAACGCAATACTTTAGTTGGATTTTTCTTTTTAGATGGAGCATCCCTCTCATTTAATGTATCCTCATCATCAGCATTGTTTTTAACCCACCATGGCACACCACACGCACGACAAAATTCATCATTCACATGCTCACCCCAATACAATGTGCAATCATTAGGACAAACATGAATCTTCTCATAGCCAAGACCCAATCCTTTGATAATCTTCATGGCTTCATAATAATTTGATGGCATTTGAGCACACATTGGAAATGTCATGTTGATAAACTCAAGCAATATAGTAAGAGATTTACCAGACCACCCATTCAAACATTTGATGTGTAGTAGGTATAACATAAAAGTTAACTTTGTGAAATTCTGACAACCTGGATAAAGTTTATGATCATAATCTTTAATCAAAGTGCGATATTGAGTCGTCTCATCAATAGTAGAATGAACTGGATGTTCGACGTGTAAAGGCTCACCACAATTATTGAACTCAAACACACCATGGGTTTGTTGCTCTTCACCATGCTCATTTGAATATCCCACTTCGATTCCTCCACTTAATGATTTATTGTTTTGGTTTTCACAAGTAACCTCAAAGGCACCTCGAAGCAAACCCAACACGTCATCTCGTCCCATGAAGCCAACTAGAACACTAGTGTGAGTGTGGTCTATACGAGAGATTTTCTCCCCATGAAAAACCCACTCGGTGTAACCTGGACTAAACCCATTATACAATAGATGCTCCTAAACAACTTCTGGTTTGAATGAAGAACAATTACCACATCTCTTACATGAACAAACAATTCTACCACTACCACAAGCTTTCTGACACGCAAATATAATAAAGTTTGCAACACCATCCATATAAGTTTTACTCGACCTCAGTTTATCTATCCAACTTTTATCCATTTTAAGATGACACCAATAGACTTTCCTAAAACAATATTAAAAAAAGTCAGAATTGAACTATTTTAAGCAAAATAAGGCATAATCACAAACTTAGATTTGATTGCTAAGTGGATGAACTAAAATTGATGTGAAGGTCATTTGTTTTGCAACAAAAAAGAAGTTTAATGGAGATAATGGATCCTAAATTGGAGTCTAGTTTCAACAAGAAAAAGGCTGAGAGAATGATAAAAGTGGCTCTATGATGTGTAGCAGCCCCTCACAGGTGCCTATGTGTTAAGACTTCTTAGTTGGGGTCACATATAGGTGCACAACATATATAAATAAAATTTCAATTTTATCTCTTCACTCTAACATTTCAACATTCAACTATGCTACTAACTCAAGCATACATAAAGTATGTTTTAACTCATCTTGATCACACCATATCATAAATTTCGAATTCATATTTCCCTCTTAAAGTGTTTGGTTAATTAGCCAAAACAAGACTTAACCCCAACATTTCAATTCTATTGATCATTAGTAATGCTATACGACTAAAAACTTCTCAAAATAATTGTTAGAAAAACTGGACAGATTCTATTTTATAATTTTATACCTCGAATTAAATTCATTAAATATTACTTTTGCTTTAACTTCTATTTATATTTATATTTACACACTTAAATCATCCTATCAAGACTTAACACATAAAAACCGTTTTCAACATTGGTTAAATATAACTTCTTATCTCTAACCGCACATGTATAGTTAGTTAACTCACAATATGTATCTATCATGAAGAAAATTTGAAATCAACACGTTAAACTAACTTTATCAATTTCAGATTTAGCATCCACCTAGAAACAAAAATCAAGTTTATGACTTTATATCAATATCCACACCCAAGGAATGTGTTAAACCCCCGTTGAAAGACCCAGGAAGGATCTAAACTGAAATTCATTATCATGTTTAATTTTATATTGAGACACTATGATCAAAGGAATTACCACAACTCTTATACTATTTTAATAGATATTCCAAACATGTTTAATTTTCTAGGAGAACTGAATCTTTCTTGGTGAACTTAGGTTAATCCTCGTACATGTTTTATACCCGACCTCAAATTAAGTAATATTAGCTTCAATTACACCCCAAAACTCAAGAACTAAATTTATGGCGCTGGCTACATAGTACCATATGATACATAGGATAAAATATCCCTTTTTCAACAGGAATCGAAATAGCTTCTTCAGAGATTTGCAACTTCTACCAAACCAGTAATTACAGCATCAAAACCAAGAAAAAAGAACACTATCTTGTAACAAACTAACAATTTAATTCATAGTCCTAAGAGCAACCAACATCAAACAAGACAATTGGAAGATTTGCTACTTCTCAAGAACCTACTTATATTATACAGAAAAATGTTCATGAACTGATATGTTCACTAGGACTGATATCCCAGTGCTGTGTTAGTTCTTTACATCATAAACTTTGATCATCTAAACAAGCATAATTAATTTTTGCAATTTCCATTTCCAAGTCACAGGCCACAGATGCAGCCTGAACATAAATTATGCTGGTTCAGGTTAGTTTCAATCCTGGCAAGAAAAAAACGGTCTACTATCTAAACAATCATAATTTATTATTCTAAATTTCATTTCCAAGTAACAGGCTGCAGATGCAGCCTGCCTGAACAGAAATTATGTTATTAGGTTAGAATAGATGCATTGTAATAAGACCTTTCATATGAGCCGTGACAACAGAGAAGTCAGCTTTCCTCATATGCAGATTCAAAATAAAATAATCTGATGCTCTCCCATTTAAATATTAGAAGATTTACATTCTTACAAGAGACACAGTTGACAATAAAATGATCGATAGAATTGCCAATTCCCCAGCACCCATCACCATACAACTTTATCTTCCTTATTAACTACGATAACATCACCCAAGTTGTTGATTTAAAAATTTTAGTTCCATTTGAGTTCTTCAAACTTTCTATAACGTATTACAGAACAGAAGCACATAGGATAGGACTACAAAGTGAGATAATAAAAAGGCATACCTGGCCAGAGAAAAAAATGTTTCAGCAGCTAATATCATTTTCTTGTAATTAGAAGCAGTAATAAAGCCAATATTGTTCAAAATTTTAACTTGTAAAGAGCTATCCTGTAATCTAACTTTAATTTGTTTAACTCCAGATTTCTCAAGGTAGAGCTTACAAAAGCCCTTCAACTATTTACTTTAAATTCCCTTTAAAACAACCATAAACATCTCACAACAAATTCAATAATCGGAAGTTTTCAAGTATGATGAAAATCTCAAGTACAAATCAATGGATAAGCTCTGTAACCAAATATACGAAAGATTTCATAGATAACTTACCTTGAACAATAAGAAAAGGAGGAAAATCTTTGGCTGGCCGGTGAGTAAGCTACCGATCTTTCTGGGTTTGTTTCTAATTCACAAATGAGAGAAGATGAGGAAGAGGGACCGCGTTGACTAAGAAATTACACCCAGCTCGCAGTATTTTAACTTCTATTTCGGTGCTATAAAGTGCCGCAATACGCAGATATGAAATGGGTTTCTGCGTATTGCGGTACTTGTAAGTGCTACAATATGCTCGAACCCATCATATTGCGGCGCTTCCAAGCACCGGAATATGTAATGGGTTTTGAGCATATTCTGACGCTCAAAAGCGCCGCAATATAAGTTTCAAGCATATTCCGCAATATGCAAAAACCCATTTCATATTCCGACGTTTTTAAGTGTTGGTATATTGCGGCGCTTTGAAGCATCGATATATGTTCTTTGAACATTACGGCGCTTTATAGAAACGCCTGAAATGAGCGCCGGAATATTCCATTTATCTTATGGTGAATCAATGCTGATGCATTCTCTAGTCTGCGACTTTTATCTCTGTTTGGTTGCCTTCTTAGGATGCAAATGGTTCTTTAATTATAGCTTGCATGTATTTTTTCCTTCTAGCTTGTGCTGTAATCTTGCTGTCGCGCTAGCCCATGTAGAGTTGGTGTGTCGCTTTTTTGGGTATGCTTTTGTGCACCGCTTTGTGATCGTTGTGGGGCTATTTTCATTGTTTGGCATGTATTTTTTGTTTTGCCTCTCGAGTCCTTGCGGCTCATGTGGTTTCATCTCTGTACCTCTTGACATATTTGATGCCTCTCAATAATATTGCTATTTTGCTTTTAAAAAGAAAATAAACGAGTTTAACAAATCAAAAATCAAGTCGATCTCGAACCGAGTTTGAACTGCTGAAGCTGATTTACAACTAAAAAGTACTAAAAGACGTATGGATGATTATTCTTGGATTTTTTTTTTCTTTTTCTATAATATGAAAAAAAAAAAAAAAAAGACAGCTTCAATATTTTTTTTTTGGAAAATTGTCATAAAATATTGATTCAGATCTAATTTTACCTCTGGTTAACACAAGTGTGTATGTGCATGACTTAATGGGAAAATTTGGTCGAAATTAACCAAAAAAAAGTCGTTGAAACAATTTGTAGAATTGAAAATGTTAAGTATAAGATTGACTTCACACTTCAAACTTCAAAAACAAGATTACACAAGTCTTGGGAAAGCATCTCCCCTAACATCAATCTTAAAGGCCTTTAAAATAAAAAAGATGGATAATCAAATACAACGTATCCATAGAAGAAGAGCAGCATGCTGCCCTTGCCAGAAAGCCTGTACAATAATTTGCGTCTCCAAACATGAAATGTTAATGTTAAATCAATTTGCACACTGATTTGTCCCTTTTGATCAATATCATACATCAGAAGATAGAAAGATAATTAGAGGGATATTGTGCATGCAATATAATTCAACCATGCAACAGAAAAGAGAGGGAAACCCTAATTTTTTCGGGGAAAAAAACCCTAACTTGCATCAAATACAAGCAGTATATTCCTTTTTACCAAACATCAAAGTCCCTCTAGTTAATTTCCACTGAGTGACGAAGTCCCTCTAGTTAATTTCCACTGAGTGACGGTTAATTTGACTAAGTACCCATATGCTTAATAGTCCATAAATCATCTAAAATGGACTTAATTTCTACTGATCATTGATGGTTAATTTGACTAAGTAGCCATTCCTTTTCACCAAACATCAAAATCACTCTAGACATGGTCTGATTTGAATTTTTTATGCATATTAATACCTTCCGAATATTATATGATTGAGAGAGAGATATATACAGAGAGATTCTATCTGGTTCATTTTCACCTTTTCTTCTTCTCCAACTTTATTTTATCTAATCTAATCTTTCATGTGAGGCAAAGCTAATTAGTCAAGAAAGTGACAACCATTTGTTCGGCAGTGTAGAAAGTAGTGGTTTGCCATAGAAACAAGAGCTAGGTGAAATGTTGAGAGTAGTGACGTTGAGACCAGTGACTCGGCAAGAGGTTGCCAAGTAAAAAACCAATTAATTTGTTCTTACAAAAAAAAAATGAAAAATCATATAGATATAGTATTAATATATCAAAATTCAAAACCATCTTGAACCACCATGTTAAGAAATATGATGTTTGAAAAATCAGATTAATTGAGTTAGCACGATAGTCAGATGGACACTGGGATTTATAGTGGTTCGGCGATCTGTCTACGTCCACTTATTCCATAGGCTTCCTCCCAATCGACTAAGTTCCACTAATATCAACTCATTACACTTCCTTGACTTTCCGGGTACCAAGTTAACCTTAACACCATTTTGCTTTCTATGTAGCAAACAAACTTACAAAAAAGATATTTTCAAACTCTAACTTTTACACTCTTAGATATTAAAACACTACTAAAGTAGTAAATTATTGGGATTTTATCTTTAAAATCCACCTACTCAAAATTTAGGTAAAAAACACAACCACAACAATTAAATAGACAAAATAAACAAAGAGTAAGAACACCAATAATTAATGTGGTTCAGCAACCTCTTTGCCTACATCCACCAACAACTTCATTACTTTATTAATCTTCAACTACAACTTTAGGAAAAGCAAAGTTGTCAAACTCTCACCCCAAAGTCACAATACAACAAAAGCTCTTAATCTAGCTTTAGTTGTAAGTGTCATCTCTACTTGACAATCCAAAACCGTAATACACCCAAAATTCTCATCTTAGCTCTAATAGTAAACCCTTCAAATTTACAATGTATATGGAATTATGAGTGTGTATCAAATCTTCTCTGGGACCCCCTTTATATAGATGATATTTTGCTAATACTATTAGGAAAAAAATAAAAATATCATAATAGACTACTACTACTTATCCAATCAACAATATTCTAATAGGAAAATTACTACTATTTCTACTAGAACAAGCAACTACAAAATAGGAAACAACTTTTCCCAAACCAATTAGAAGTATTCTTTGTTAGAATTGATCCAAACAACCAAAAAATCTCCATATTGGCTCAAATTCTCCACCTCATCATCAAATTTGGCTTTCTTCTTTGGTTGGTGCGATCGCTCCTTTTGGTCTTCCCATCTCATCCGCTTACTTCTCGAAGCAAGCTCATCTCTTGATATAGTCACATACAAGTCTTCGTCCTCGAACACATCTAGTCTCTTCAACTTATCTCTTTTTAGAGGTATCGCGGGAACCTCTCCATCCATCCAAACTTCTTCTATCATCTCTAACGGCTTGGATTCTTCAATCGTCTTGTAAAGCCTATGTCGCATCGGTACATCTTTGACAAAACTTTTCCAAAGAGAAAAAAAATCTCCCCATCAAATAATTCAATATCAATTTTGTCTATATTTAGTATTTTTGCCATCGGAACCACAACTCTGATACCACTTGTTGGGATTTTACCTCTAAAATCCACCTACTCAAAATTTAGGCAAAAAACACAATCACAACAATTAAATAGGCAAATCAAACAAAGAGTAAGAACATCAATAATTAATGTGATTCAGAAACCTCTTTGCCTACATCCACCAACAACTACACTATTTTATTAATCTTTAACTACAACTTTAGGAATAGCAAAGTTGTCAAACTCTCACCTCAAAGTCACGATACAACAAAAGCTCTTAACCTAGTTCTACTTGTAAGTATCTTCTCTACTTAACAATTCAAAACCCCAATACACCCAAAGCTCTCATCCTAGCTCTAGTAGACCCCTGTAGTTTACAATGTATATAGAATTATGAGTGTGCCTCAAATCTTCTCTTGGACTCTCTTTATATAGAGGATATTTTTCTAATACCATTAGAAAAAGAACAACAACATCATAGTATACTACTACTACTACTTATCCAATCAACAATCTAATAGGAAATTACAACTATTTCTACTAGAACAAGCAACTACAAAATAGGAAAAAACTTTTTATAAACCAATTAGAAGTCTTCTTTGTGGGAATTGAGCCAAAATCCTAACATAAACAACAAAATCTTAAGCTCGTGAATAAAACTGAGACTGATTCTTCTTTTCTTGCTCTTCTGCTGAATTTCGTTCAGCAATCGCTGATTTATAGCTTTAGCAAAGCTTTTACAAAAGGCAATTTCTAAAACTTTTCTTTTCAAACTAATATCTCCTTAAATGCAGATCCTCTAATCTCCAACGGTCACCTCCGCTCCTCAATAGATCGAGTTTTCTCCTCAGTAGACCAGTTCTTCTGACTGGTCCCTAAATTTATGTTGGTCGACTAGCTCCTTGATCGGTCGATTCACTAGTGGACTAATACCAAGCTGCATAAATATAAGAGGGAAAAATGTCAAGCAGAAGATGAAAGACGTCAATCATCTCATTCTTACATCCTCTCTCTGTCTCTTTTCCATTCCCTTTTATTTTCTTCCATTTTTTTCTCTATCAATTAGATATCATACAATAACTACTAAAAAGCATAAGAAAATCTTCCTTAACAATGCGTTGAAGCTATGCTTGAGTTCAGACCTATGTGATTTGGAAAAACCTACTGAGGTTAGCTACAAACATTTACTAATTTGAACTTTTGAGTTTGTTTTCATGTTTGGTATCCTTGTCACTTACTTGGACTTTTGGCAAGCAACCAGAATAGCACACTGTAATAGCATCCAGCCCTATTAAGCAAATAATACCAGAAGCAACACAATGGATGCCAGAGGATAGGCATGCACCATTATAAGTAGAAAAATTCTTGCTTAAAACACGTACATGTCTATGAGAGATACATGGTATAAGGGTCCATCTTACCTTTGAGTAAAAATAAGATATCTTTTTTTTCTCTCTTCTCATACTTTTTAACGCTGAGATAGACTCTTGTACTATATATCTCTCATAAACCTATGCTAGACATATGTTTTGATGAACAGAGAAAAAAAAACGAAATGGTATCTATACAATGTTATCCTTTGTTTGAGAATTTTTTTATGGAGAGAAAAAGAAATTCCTGTGGGCTTTGGCAAAACTAATTATAGCCCAAGGTCAAAATCCAAAACCCAAATATAAAGCTATAGAGGCCATATAAGTCCAAGTCCGAGACTATCCAAAATGGCACATCACAAACTAGAAGCATGGTGTCATCAAAATGGACTGCTAGGCAGTCCTTATCTTTCTTTTATCTTGTTAAATAAAAATTTAATTTAGGAGTAACTGAAAGCATATGAATAGGGGGAACCTAAAATCTAGACTGCCACAGTAGAGTGAGACACTTGTCCCACAAACTGTGGGGCCACGATTCACTTGTAAGGATTCATACAAAAAGATAACACGCAAGACTAGCACGTGAGAGTGACACGTCGGCAAAGGAACTCCTACGCCCTTTCTGCCCTTTCCTTTTCAAATGTAATCAGTGACCCATAAACGACAGGTCACTTCGGAGAGGAATGCACATGCCCCCACTAACTGGATATTTTTTTCTTTTTCAATTATTTTCCTATTTGGTAGTTTTGTGGGGTCCAGCTTCCTAAACCCACGTGACGCCGTCACGAGAAAGGAAGGGAACAGAAGCACCGCTTTAGTCTTCCACCACGTGCTCTCACGTTCGGGTTGTTTGTGTTGGACTGTAGGTCTTATTAAATCCCAAATCATGCCCATACCTGATTGTGTTTTATTTTTCTAAACTGCCCTTGTGACATTGAATTGCACTTCCGTGTCTCATTACCCGCAAAAGAGAGCAGTCGTACAGGGTATTTCTTTTGTTGGACGAGAGACTTTTACTTCACTGACTAAATAGCATAAGAGCTTAGGCCACGGATAGGTCCTAATGGCTACAACGCTGCGAAAGCCAGTAGCTCAGACTACTGCAGCAATCGATTGAATCTAAATATTTGGATTTAAGTTATTTTAAAATTTTATTAATAATTTTTTATTATATTAAATATAAATTAAAAAATTAATATTATTAATAAAAAATTTTAATTTATTGGCAAAGTTTTGAGTTAATTTAAAATTAATATTTTAAATTCGATTTAATCAAAAAATCCCGAAAAAACAGAGCAAACTACTCTTAAGCTATTTTCTTAATTTTGACAATGAAACTATTTGTTTTTTTTTTAATTTCTTGTGACTACAGGTGATTTTATTTTAATTTGATTTTTTCTTTGTTGTTTTGAACTTCTTCCAATGATTTTCATTTCAAGTGGAAGTTAATTTTTTTTTTATCAATTGCATTGATCAAAAAATAATATTAGCTGGATCCGATAGCCCATTTTTGTTTTAAAAAATTATTTATCTATTGTTTCTTATTTATATTTGGTTTTCTAAATTTAATTTTGTTTTTTATTATTATTTTTAAGTTAGTTAATTTAGATTTAAAAACTAACTAATTTAATTATCATGAGTTAATTAAATTTAATTGTGAGTAATAAAATTAATAATTTTTAACGTATTTATATCAATTTATATATAAAAAATCAATTTTATCATGACTAAAGACTAAAGTATTCAGATCATAGAGGTGAAACATTTTAAAATATATAGTATTTAATTGCACCACCTATGTGAGCTTCATAATGGCATAGAATTTTATTTTTTTCTTTTCTTCTCTTTTCTTTTTTTTTTTGAATAGTGATGTTATTTGTTTTCTTTTTTTCACCGCATGTTAAACTTACATTGGATTACAACTTCATAAAATCATCTAAACACTTAACTAAATAAACACTTTATCTATCATATTTTGGCCCACATCAATGAGAAATCAAAATAAAATACAAAAGATCACAAAAAAGCCAAGAACATGATAAAACCTTTGACGGTCCCCTATATAATAAAACTCTTTGATGCACACTAGAGAGCCAAATAGGCGCCACGTGTTGTATAATATAGATTTGAAAAGTTTAGAGAATTGATGTGGTCGTCACATTCGTGCCAAATAGGCGTCACGTGTTGTATAATATAGGTTTGAAAAGTTTACAGATTTGATGTGGTTGTCACATACATGCCAAATAGGTGCCACGTGGATTGCAAAGTATAGGTTTGAAAAGTATAGAGATTTAATGTAGTCGTGGATTGAAAAGTATTGCAAATAAATAATTAAAGTCATTTAACTTATAATATATATGGTTTTAATTACGTATTATATATTTTTATTTATCATGATAAAAGAAGTTAATTTTTTTTATGAAAAAAAATTCATATACGTTTGCACTGGTTCACAATTAGTTATTTTATTAGAATTTCAAAATGTTTCAACGTTTCAAATAGTTTACGTCTTAACACTACGAAGTTTACTGGCTAACGCATTAAAGCTTATACCTCACTTTATTGAGTCAAAACATATCGTTCAATGCTTTCGTCTCTCAAAAAAATTGGTCTAAATCTATGTGTCAAATTAATGTTTGCTTCACAATTTTTATTAGGGAGGAATTGAACTCCATGGGACTTTTTTAATGAATCAAATTATTTGTCTTTTTTAACTTTTTTATTTAAAGAATGACAATCCGGGTTAAAACTGTAATATTATTATCACAAAAGAAGAAGTGTGACCTATGATCTAAGCTGGCAGTCACAGACTATTTGTTTTTTAGAAACAAATTACCTAATAGTATTTGTTTTTGGATTTATTTTAATTATTTCTTTCTTGCTGTAAAGCGTTAGTGAATTTTGACAATTATGTATTAATGGAAAATTTTGGCATATTTTAACGGGAATTTTTGTTTTAAAAAATAACTGATGTGGTTGTTATTTTTTAATCCGACCGTGTACTCGATCTCTCGAGCTGAAACCCAATAAGAGATTAGTAGAACTGTCCTTATGTTACCGGACCGTATCAAAAAGGCCAAAAAAAAAAAGATTTCACGGACCAACAGGCGTCTCCTAAGTCCTAACCGTTTAACTGTTAACGGTAAACTAACAGCTCCTTAACGACGTCTACGGGGAAAGCAACAAAATAGCGTCAGGAAATAGAAAGAGAGAGAAGAGGAGGACCCTACCGCACACGAACCGGCAGGCAGTGTGGCAGATGAACGGCAGGGGATGGGCGCACGTGAGCTCCTGCTCTCCTCTCACCTCCTCCACGCTCTCACGTGTTCCACGTATGCCCACCTATGTTTTACTGCAAGCCCCTTCATTCTCTCTCTAACCGGTAATATTAGGGCTCCCATCCACGTATATGATTAATTTAAAAATTACTTAAAATAACTTTAATATTTTTTCAAAAGGCAAATTTAAAATGGAGAGGAGAACGGGATCGCGGTAATTTTGGTGGGACCCGCAATAATCGCACGGTGAGTTGGCCACGTGATTCGGGAGGCTGAGGATGTGGTGGACAGATATTTTTAATCACGTCATGCGATGCGGATTCCACGGGGAAACTGACACCTGTCTTAAAAGCCTTGAAAAGCAATTACGATAAAGCATCTGGGATTAATAAAGAAAAGTAAAAAAGTGTATTATCCTAAGACACGCAACAAAAAAAAAAAAACAACACATTTGTTAACTGATCCCTAAACGGATTCCATGGCAAGGGAATGTCCATGTTACAGGGAAACTCTGTTACTAAAAACAAACCATTAATACACTAAAAAAGATTTGTTTCTAAGACAACTAAGTTTAAGTACCGTTGTTTTGCATTATTTCCTCGCTAGATTTTGCTAATTCCAAGTCTATGAAACTTGGGTTGTGTTCTCTGTAACTAGTAACTGACACTCCTTCGGTCTTTTATTATTAATTTAAAAAAGTCATAATAATTGGATTTAGATTTTTTAAAATAAACAGATTCAAGTTTGATCTCGAATTTAAATTCAACTCGATCAATTTTATGATGCTCAAGCCGAGTTTAATAACAAAAAAGCCTATTGAATTGACCATTTGAGTTCGAATTCAAATTTGAACTATAATTCTAATAAATAAAAATTGATTCGAGATCGAATTTAATAATATTTTATCGAACTGTTTGAGGATTTTTCAAATCAAAACTTAAAATATTCAAGTTCGACTCAATAAATTATTTGAGTTTAATTTTAAGGATCGAACTCGAGTCGAGCTTTAATCAAACTCGACCTCGAATAACTCCATAAAAGTTAAACTCAAATCCAACCCTATCTTTTAAGTGAGATAATCCATTTTTATTTTGGTGGTTGTGTAAATTTAATATGATAGTGGTATGATTGAAAAAATTAAAATGTATCATTTTTCAATATAAAAAGAACAATATTTTGGAACGTCCAAAAAAATATAAAGCAAGGGACTATTAATTAATATCTTTATATATCTTCTTGTTTTTTTCTTTTTCTCTTCGAGTGCATTTGTTTTCTTAAGGAGTAGTATTTATTTAGGGCATCCTCTCTCAAAACATGATCATTTTCTCGTACATTATCCTATTTTCTGAAATATGGTTGTCGTCATGCAAGCAAATATTAATTGTAGAAATAGAAATTTGAAGCTTTTATTGTATGTAATGAAAAACATTTTCTATCAAATTAACGATAAAAAAAAACTTTTGGTAATTGTTTCTTAATTAAAAACAGGAAGAAAAGAAAAAGAAAAAGAAAAAAGAAAAGGCTAGAACTGTATGCATGAACCTGGTGTGCTGTGTTTGGAATCTGTAGTTACTTTATTTCAAGTTGTGTATTGTAGGTAGGGTTAGAGATCTTACGCTCCCAATGAGAGTTCCTAACTTTGCAAGCTATAGGAGCTATATGTAGGCAGCTATTGTAGTTTTATATCGTGATGATTATTTTATTCATTGCTTCTTTTTAAGATTCGATAATAGAGACAGTGATTAATGGATAAGCATATTTTTTTATATATATAACCTTATAATATATTACGGTTGTTATAAGGATATTTTTATGCATTCTGGCAATGTCAAACCTCTTTGCCGGTTAACAAATTCGCTGATTCTTTTCTGATTAGCTGGAAGCAGAAACAAAGTGGTAGTCCATTAGGCATCCTCAAACAAACACTTATGGGAGTGTCCTAAAATTTAATTAAACGATATTAAAAATTTGATTAAAACAAAAAAAATTTGATTGGTAGAAGTAAATCAAACCAAAATATTGAGATATTTTTTATTCATAATTTATTAGTGTAAATCTTCAAATTACTTGGTATGAAAAACAAACTATTTGATGAGCAAAAGCAATTTAGAGAGCAAACAACTTAGTGAGCAAGTTATTAAATAGTATAAATATGGGCATCAAAAGAGATAGTTATTGTAATATTCGTATTCGTAAAGAAAAAGTAAATAAATAATTTAATAAATATGATATGAAGTTTAAATAATATAATTATATGAAAGATTTAGATTGAAAAAAAAAATTTGGGATGTGTACGTTATTAAAAGAAAAAGAAAAAAAAAACCTAACTTTCGACCTGAATGTCCATAAGCAAGAAAAGGAAAAAAAATTTAATAATAAAAGTTAAAAACAAAGTCAAAGCCACATTAATTCGTGGCAGCTAAAAATAAGAGGGAAAGGGCAGTTGAAGAAAAAATTTAAAGGCAGCCACCTGCTGTCAAGAGAAGCATAATATCTTCCACGTCTTCAAAACGTAGAGCAAATTTGAGAGCTCGAGAAAAGTAAGAGAGGGCTACTAAAGCAAAGAAAATTTATATATACGCAAGCATATTCATAACTGAACGATTTTGTTCAGTTTCTTTCAATCTCTCATTTTTCTCAAAACACTTGGGGACTCAAAGAAATGCTGAAAGAGCAAAATTTTAAAGAAGTTTTTTGCGGAATTGCGTAGAGAATCAAGCAAAGCTATCAGAAAAACATAAAGTAATAATATAGTGTTTATTTTTGAATTTTTGACATTTATGAAATTCCTAAGAAGTCAAAGTGAGAATTTTCAAAGTCTGTGGTTTATATCGATTTGAAGAATAAATTAGAAAATTTATATAAATATGATGTCAGGTGTTGACGATCTACAATCGGGAGAATTTCTGAGAGAAACGGGAAGGGTAAAGAGATGATCCATGGGTAGCTTTAAGAGCTACGTGGTGAGTTGGATTTACTTTAAGTAGTGTAAATAAAAATGAAAAATTTAGTGAAATATTAAAATAAATTATTAGTTTATGTTGTGGTGATAGATAAGGATTTGGTTGATATTTATGATATGAATTTTGGACATGCAGAAAATTATTTAGAGAAAAATAATATTTTTGGGAATAATAAGTTGATTTAAGAATAAAAACGATAAGTGAAATTCTTGATGAGTTATATGGGGTTTTAATACGAATTATGATGAGATGAATTTTAGTGGATCTTAACAAGCTTTGATGGATGATTTGATATGATTTGAGATAAAATTTAGTGGATTTTGACAAACTTTAATGGATTATTTGATGTGATTTGGGATGAAAGGAATTTAGTGGAATTTTTGCTATATAAATTTGAGAAAAATCAGGATAGCCAATTTAAGTGTTTTGAACTTATATATTTGTTTTTATATTACTGTTTATATGCATATTTCATATCACTGCTCATATGTATATGCATTAAATGAGAAAGAAAAGAACCAGGAAGACAGCCGGTCTAATGAAAATGAAAGAACCGGAAAGACAACTGGTTTAATGAAAATGAAAGAACCGAAAAGACAACCGATCTTACGATAATGAAAGAACCGGGAGGGTAGCCGGTCTAAATGAGAATGAAAGAACCAGGAAGGCAGTCGGTCTAAGATAATAACAATCTGTCGACAGGTGGGAAGATGTTCCCATCATAATCATTCATGCATTGCATCTGTTTTAATTATTGCTTGCATTATTGAAATACTGATGTGTGATGTATAAATTGTGAATTTAATTATAGATGGTTGAGTCTCACTGAAAGAGACAATTATGATGATAAGATTATTGAAATGCTGAGGTATGGTGTATTATTGTTAATATAATTAATGATGATTGAATCTCACAGAAAGAGACAATTATGTTGATAAGATTATTGTAATGCTGAAGTGTGGTGTATTACTGTGAATATAATTATAGATGATTGAGTCTCACAGAAAGAGATAGTTATGATGATAAGATTATTGAAATACTGAGGTGTAGTGTATTATTGTGAATATAATTATAGATGATTAAGTCTCACAGAAAGAGATAGTTATGATGATAATGATTATTGAAATGCTGAGGTGTAGTATATTATTGTGAATATAATTAGAGATGATTGAGCCTCACAGAAAGAGACAGTTATGATGATAAAAAGATTGAAATGTTGAGGTGTGGTGTGTTATTGTTATGGTGATAAGAACTATCTAAATGGTAGACTTTATGATGTGAACCTCATTGCGAGGTAATTATGAAATAATTGATGGTATTGAGGTGAACCAATAAATAAGAGGAAGAGAATGATAG
This sequence comes from Bretschneidera sinensis, assembly GCA_023935145.1. Lineage (NCBI taxonomy): Eukaryota > Viridiplantae > Streptophyta > Magnoliopsida > Brassicales > Akaniaceae > Bretschneidera > Bretschneidera sinensis. Next base: position 124,283,625 of record CM043700.1, read on the forward strand.
AAAATGGATATTATGACATGGGTAGTGATAGTAGAGTGTTAGTATCAAGTGTATGAGATATAAATTGATTTAAATATCAAAAGATTGTTTATACAAATGAGTACTTTTAGTAAATTTAATTCATTGGGCTTGTGAAGCTCACTCCTCATTGTACAATGATTTTCAGGTGGCATGTTTGATCAATAGTTTTGTGAGTTGAGGTTCAGAAAAAATCACTTTCTGTAAGTCACGTACGTGTCAACATCCTCATACTAATGGAAAAAGAAAAAAAATTATTTATAAATATTCATGCATTTTACGTTGTATAGAATGTTTAAAGATTGGATTGATGTAAAAATTTCTTTTGTATGTTATTTATTTTCATTGTTACATATATGTGTCGTGCTGAGATTTCAAAATGTGATGACACTGTTTCAGGGGTGGCTAACCCGGGATGGGTCGTTACAGTTGCGCATCTTATATCTGAAGCAGGAATAGTTAGTCAGATGTATAATATAGCAAATCGAACACAAATATAACTTGTAAAATAGGGTTTTATAGGGATCCAAAGATTGAGTGAACATTAGGTGTATTAGGGTTTGGGTTGTGAGATTGGAGAGAGTTTTCACAGTTTTTTCTAGAAAAATTGTGTATTGTGGTGTACTGAGTTTTATTAGTTTTCCTTCATCCAAAAGTTACAAAAGATGTGGAATAGTGATTGACTTGTGGACGTAGACAAAGAGTTATGCCGAACTAAGTTAAAATTCTTGTGTTAATTTTTCTTTGTTGCTATTGTGATTATGTGGTTGTTATTTGAAAGTCAAATTTTCAACAAGTGGTATAAGAGTTATGTTTATTATTTGTGTAGATATTAAACGATTTTTTTGAAAAAATCCCAACAAGTGTTACTATGCATAGTAAGTTCATGAACGAAAAAGATAATTTACCTTCTTTATACATTTTGTGGTAACACATATTTTTAATGGTAATTTTATATTTTTAATGATAAAAAATATTAAAGTTAAAAAACAAAAAAAAATTAATTTTAGCATGAGATGTGTGTTTTATTATTTAAAGTATAAATTTTACCATAAAATATATTTTTATCACATAAAACAAATTGATTTTTTTGAGCAAAAACACCCTAGTTAAACGGCATCTTTAAAATTATCCCATAATATGAGAAGGATTGGAAAATTTTAGAAATTTTGGGCACTTTTCGTTGTGAGAAATATTTTTTTTTTCATTTTTATTTTTCTTAATACTTTCTATAACAATTTGGGTATTATTAACAAGATTTGAAAAAAAAAACAATATTCTCCTTTCAAGTGTAATATTAGAAAAAGTTGAGAATTTTTTTTCAATATTTTATTAAAAGAAATGTTATTTTTTAAATTATATTAATAATATCTAAAAAATAAAAAAAAATATTTTTCATAATAGATCACATGTGTCCTCACAATTTTTCGGTTAATGATAGGGACCCAGGCTGAGCCAAAGTGGGGGGTTTGGGTGGTTGGGCCATCCCAAGACCAAGTAGTGCGTGCACCTGTGTAAGAAGAGGAAGATGTCCTTTCGTAATATTGCACGTGAGTTGTGGGGTCAAGTCACGTGGCCCACCCTTTGCATATGTGACGACAAGCATGAAAATGACATCACAACACTTCTCACGTTACATAATACTTTATCCCTCTCATCTTCTTGGGCCAATACTCAATAGCCGTATAGCTGAATTGAATAGTCTCATTTTAATTGCAGTCACTGCACCCTATAAACACAACATGCCTAATCACGTGACTTCGGACAAACTTACAAATACAAACGCATTTCTGTAGTAGTGTACTACACCCTGGTTATATAATTGCTTCAGACCTTTTTAATTTGTCCATTTATTTTAACAATAATTTGATTTACTCATTGTCTCTCATTCAATCAATCTGTTAAAAACTCTAAATTTATATGGGCTAGGATTTTAAACTATGAAGAAGAAACTAGTTGTTGATGTCAAAAAGGAGATCGAAGGTATTGTTGTCAAATTAAATGGATTGAATGAGATAAATGTTTGGTATTGACTATGTTATTGTGTCTCCGTCATTTAGATACATAAATCTCTGCAAGGAAAACCATTTGGAGTTTGATTATGCAGGAAGAGCTTTTTGACAGTATGATCAATAAGTGTTTTAAGATAAAATGAAAGAAAATGTTAGAAAAATACCAAAGTAGTTTTAATAGTAAGAACTTACATTTATAAAACCTTGAGCCTTTTTATATAAACTTTTGAGATTTTATTTTAGATAATTTAAAATGAATCTCACTAAAAGTCTTATATTATGCGTTTAGATCTGCGTTAAAAGGTTTTGATTCATACCGTTTAAGTCTGCAAATCATATCACAATCTTAAACTATGCTTGTGAGTTACATTACAACCTTATTCCATACTTTTAAGTTTACGTTTATTAGAAAATATTGATATGTGTTGTTTAGGTTTACGAATCATGATATGGTTTACATGTTTGAATTTTATTAGATATGGTATTTCAGTCTGTATAACTAGTAAAATAGGTAATGGAGTGAAATCAACTAGAATTACTTTTGTCATTAATTACCAGGCGAGCCGATTAAGGTAAGATGGCAACAACTCGAAACAAAGTACTATGCATGTAGGGTTTTCGTTTGCGGTTTGTTCCCCCACATCCGATTTTGTACCTTTTTATTTTATTTTATTTTATTTACATTTAAAATGGGACTCCTACTTTATTTACAGGGAAAATTTTCAACATTTTTTATTGGTAACATTGATTTTGAAAATTTGAACTCTTCTTAAAAGATTGGCACTTTTTTTTTTAAATTTTTAACGATGATTTAATTTATTTTTAATATTTACTTATCCATTGACACACACAATAAAAAAATTTTAATTTATAAATGAATTGTTATCATAAAAAATTAAATTTAAAATCTTAACACGGTTATATTTAACTTAAGACTAATTATTGAGCAAAGTCGACTGATTACATTTGAGAAAACTTTAGCACACCTTCTCACATGATAAAACTTAGGGAAGCTGATGTTGACTAGTTAATTACCCGCACCTTAAACAATGATCAAATTTTGTTGAAATGACAGGCCCATCGGGAGATAAAATAAAAAAAGACAGCAAAGAACAAATGTATGAAAGGCTCTTGATATATAAAATTATCAAGAGGTTATATATATATATATATACGATTTTTTTTTTTTTTTAATATTTCCCTTAATTATTAATGTGTAGATCACATGATCTTAATTAGTAATTTATAATTTGGTTTTGGCACAGACAATTTTTAATGGCTTTCACAAAGTTAAAGCAGAGCTGGAAGGTTCCACCTAATGGAAAATGCATGTTCCCTTAAACCGTGCCATATCCAACACAAATCGATAGTTAATAGCTAAAATAATAATTCACGAAAGGAATCAGGTACACATGGATTAGGGTTTTCTAAGAATTTGCACAAAGTATGGATTTTTAGTGGCAGAGACACCTAGCGGTGCCATATGTAATGCTAATTTTAATCAGAGATCGAAGATATGAGTATCGTCATGCCAAGCTGTTCCATTGTATCTATGCACAAGCGCAGCAGTGTGAATGCATGATTGTTGGAAAAGCAGCAGTATAATTTTTCTTGTTAATTATGTTTAAAAAATGAGCAAAAATGATTAGAGTTGAGAAACATGTAGGTTGGGTCAGATTTTACGGGTAATGAGTACATATTAAAAATATTCGTTTTCTAACGAGTTTTATTTTTCATATTCATACTCATGTTTTAACAGACGACTAACAAGTCAAAAACAGATATCGATAAATATTTTCTTATTTATATTAGAAAAAAACAATCCAAATTAGATACGAATTAAGTGTTACAAATAATAAATCAATTGGTACAAAATAAAAATATTCGTTTCTTAACGAATCTTGTTTTATATATTATATTTATATTTTAATAAACGAATAATTGATTAAAAATAAATACGGATTAAAAGTTTATCTCTAAAAATTAATTAACAGTTTAACCCTTAAGTAAAAAAATTGTACGGACATTAGAGAGGGAGGAGAATCTAAAGCACATGGGGTGCCATGGGCTTAAGGAAAAAGTCCCGCGTTCCGCGGCACAGACTGCACATATTTGAGGCTTAGCACGTGACATTTCCTCCTTAAATTGCCACCAATATCCTCCGGTGAAACTCTCTCTCTCTCTCAGCTCAGCCTCGAAATAGAAAAAAAAATTAAGAAAAACAATTAAGCAAAAGCTTTCAACAACAGTTGTTAAAGGTTTTGATAATTGGGATCTGTGCTCCAATCATCAGTTGTAAGTAATATCTTTTGCTTTGTTAATTAATTCTTTGGCGTCAATGGGGAAACTGTGCTCAAGTCAACCCTTAAGTTCACCCTCATGTGACCATAAATTTTGCCTTGAGTCACTCAGTACTGTACGTATACAACTATGTATATTTCTGCAGAGGAATGCTGTTGCCATGGGGCTACCATGGGCTCAACCCAGTACATGCCGTGTGATCCTCAAACCTAGCTTGTACGGCTTGTATTGGTGTACATGATAAATTGTTCACCCAAAAAGAAAGATAAGTGCCCTTCCACCTACTCATCCAATTTAATCAATTATCTGGATCGACCAATGAGACAACACCACGTCATACAGAGATTTCAAATATTTTGGTTTGCTCTTACCAAATTTACAGTATTTTAAAATTACATGTCAGATATGATAATAATGAATACCTTCATTCATTGATCTTCAAGTAACTAGTTAGAAACTCAGAGTGGATCTAATAAATATTTTATAATTATAATACTATTTTTTTTTTCAAGCACCAAGATAAGTTTCACTCGCTCGTGACATCACAAGCATCACGTAGAGTACCTCATTTTGTTTTCATCCAAAAAAAAAAAACAGTTTAGATATTTAATTTTATGTAAAATAATTATAAAAGAAATAAGATAATTAATTAAACTTATTTATTTACTTTTTAATATTGAAAACTTTTTACTGTTTATGATCGATTAGTGATTGTAAAAGTGCTCACACAAGTTGCACCAGCCTTTTGTCGGGTCTCTTTCACACGCCACGTGTGAATGAAAAAAGTTCTACTTAAATTTATTCTCTTTCAATTAGTATTATCATAAATCATTCTCATCACAAATTTAAAATGTTCAGATTTATCAAACCATTATACCTCATCAACATGATTTTGTTGGTAACCACTATTTTTTTGGGTAGACAAAAGAGCAAATTTAAAATGTTGCAAAAAAAAATCTCAACTTTAATGACATACCAAAGAGTAATCAAGGGTATTTTGATTATAAAGAAATTGAACCATTGTGTTTTAATTTTTAAGTTGGACAAATAAGTATTTTTGTAGAAATATAAAATATTTATTTGACAATTTAAATGTTTATGTGTGTTGCACACTCCACTAGAAAAGTTTTTTTCTTTTATCCGCGCAGCAATATAGAAGGTTCATCACTTTCTTAATATGGAAATCTCCATGTTCCTCTTTCTCTATCAAGACGATTGCAATAAATTTTTTAAATAGGAAAAATAAAAATCAATTTTTTGAGTAAATGAAATTTATAATGTCAATTGTTAGTTCGATATATCATTTTTTATTATGTCGGTAAAATGATAGTATCTAATTATTATTAACTTTAATTAAATTAGTTTGTACTAAAATATATACATATTTTATTGATTTAACACGAAGGGATAGATCGGATGGTAGGTTTGACTTACCCAAGTATTTCTCGTGAATAGCTAAGTAGAGGTGTGCAAATAGTTGGTTAAACATTATAACAGATTTTTTTTATCAACTTTTGAACCGTTTCGATCTAATTAACTTAAACATTTTAATATTAACCGATCGAATTGATTTCAGTTGACCAGCATTGTTTATATATTTAAGTTTATTTAGTTTATTATATATTATATATTTAATTTATAATAAAAAATTTTAATTTATTATATTATATTTATTTATAATATATTATTAACATTAATTAATTAATTTTTAATCAATAAAACAATTAAAAAAAATTAATTGTCAACCTATATATATTTGATTAATTAATTTAATATTGATTTAAATGTTTGACCAAACTATTTTATTTAACTGATCAATTAACACTTCCTAGTTCCTACGACTAAGCTGGGAACTGTTAAAAATAGCTTAGCATTAATGTGTTAGTACTTTACTCTTTGGGAGCGCGAAGGACAGAAGCTCAGTAATGTACTTAAATTTATAATCGGGATTGCCAAAAAATTAATATTACAGGTAAATAATTGAGTTCCTGATCCACTATAAAGATTAACGAAAACTGCACGTAACAGTAAAGAGATTGGAAAAGATCTAGTGCTAATACCATGACATCAAACTCCGTCAGCCTCGCCGCAACGTCGTCAGCGTAACGCCGTTTCCTTCTACTAACGGAACCCAACGAAGAGAAATTGGAAAAACCGAAAGCAAAATAGCTGCATAAAAGATCTTAAGCTAAGCAACACACCAGAGAAAGAAAGGCAGATAGAGAGAGAGAGAGAGAGAGTTTCTCCGACCTACAGCCCCATCTTTCGCCAGTGTTCGTTTCCACGATAAAGAATTGCATTCGAGAAAGTGGAAGAGATTTAAAGAAGAAAAAAAAGAGATATTTTTAATCGAAATTCGAAGCTGTAGATAATTGAACACATTTCTGTCTCCTTGCCAATTTGATCTCATATATCTTAGTTTTCAAATTTCAGCTTTGTTCCTTGATGAATTTGGGAGCTGACACTACAAGTAAACACTTAAAATTCAGATCAAAGGTGCGTATCTTTGTTTTTTCTTCTTCAAACAATTCAACTTCATTTTGACTTAATGTTTTGGATCTTCTTATTCATGCTTTGACTTCAATTGTGAAAAATTCAGTGTTTTAGCACTATTTAATATGCTGAATTCAGGTTTAACAGCGTGTTCTCTTGGTGATTCTGATGGCAGATTGGTTCAAATCTGCAAATTCAGGTTCTGGTTCGTCATTTTCTCAAGTGGAGTCAATTCTCGAGCTGACTCAGAATTTTCTCGTGAAAGAAAGTTTTTCAAGGAAATTTATTCTCTTCGAATTTTTCGGTTTCTAGCTGAATTGTTTACAGAGGAAGTGAATGTGCCTCCGATCTCTAGCGGAGGCTCAATATTTTATCGAGATAAGAATTCACTCTTTGTATACGCAACGGATCTGAGAAGGAGTTTCAATATCAATTTCTGCAAATTCGCTAAAGCAGCAAAAGTTTAAGTAATTTGACAATTCAAGAGATAGTCATCTGAGAATTCACTGAATTTCCACAGAAAATTTTAGATATTTATTGAAGAAATTTGACGCCAAGGATATCGCGTCTGCTGATGGAGCTTCCCCAATCCCGTGCCTTTGAAACCGAAGGTATTTTAGAGAAACAGATTCTTTCCTTTTTGTTTCTGTTTTCTGTTTTGGATGGCCGATGGAAGTGATATAATTTACGCAGCAATATAAACGGAAGAAATGGAAACAGAAATCTGTTGTGTGTGTTTTTTTTTCTTCAAAACTTTGATGTAGAAGCTTTTCTACAGGGAGGAAACCAACGCATGACTTTCTGTCACTGCACAGTCAATCAACCCTCCGGCAAGATCCAAGGCTACCTTCTCAAGGTATTCATTTATTTTTTCTCTTTCATTTAAGATCCCAAAAAACTGGTTTGTTCTTTTGTGTGATCTGCTTATTATCCCTATTATCCTTATTTATTTATTTTTTTTAAAAATGTAAATTATGTTTTCTTACGAGAAAGAAGAAAGGAAATAGTACTCTTTAATTTAGCGATCAGGTTTTATGTGTGCACGTGACTAGCATTTGAATCATGGATCTGGGCCATGGATTTGAATGGGCCATGCTAAAATCAGAAAAAGGAAAGGGTTAGCAGTTAGCAATGAGCACCATCAGATTGGCATGGGGTTTTAATGGGTCCCAGTACGAGTTAGACATGATTTGACGACTCACATGGTACACACATCACGCGTTAGGCAGTTTGATTCTGTAGAGAGGCACGCGCTTCGTTTCACTCGTGATAACATATAATTTAATCAAAGCATGCTCTAAGCAGTAAAGTGTTAGCTAATCGATCAAATTAGCTATAGTTGGTGGTTGAAATAAACTGGGGCGAGTAAGTTTGTTTTTACTATACTAATTAATGTAAAAAAAAAATTATTGAATCTTTTTAAAAAAAATATTTATTATAAAACAAATTTATATACTGTAAGAATAAATTTACCCATAAACTAAGCAAACTATAGGCTTTCGTTTGAAAAAGCCGTAAAATTGAAAAGGGAAGAGTCGCATTTCTCTCCCATTTAACAATGAATCCTTACTAATTGCTGTGCATTTATGTGTAAATTGATTGGTAAGTGACAAGTTGAGTGCATTTTTTTTTTTTCAACGAGAATATCAAAAGATTATGTAAACTATCTTTTGGACACGTGTAGTCCTCCTTATCATACACATCAAGTACTTGGTTGAAATTGCCTTAGATCCTATAGATGGTAAAGAAAAGTTTTATGCAATATAAATTTTTTTAGTGTAACGATGATAATTGACATAGAATTCATGACTTTTTATGTTGAGATATATGCAACAATGGTTAGCGTAAGTCCACGATAGCAATGAGGTGCTTTTTGAATTATTGGAGAAAACTATTTTATGATTATTGTTTTTTTCAACCATAATTAAACTTATAGTAGCATTATTTCACAAATTTTGTCAACTTTACTTAATTTGTATTATGATTATTTCTTCTTTTTTTCAGCCATAGGTCTTATTATTTCGAGTCATTTGCATTTTTTTTGCTTTGTGCTGCTGACCAATAATAATTCGTAAAGATAATAACTTTTAATGATGTTTGTACCTCAACAAATTAAAATTTGGGCACCACATGCATGTTCAGATGTGAATTACTCCAAGATTTTTTATTTGCAGCTTAATCACCAGATGCAAATACTTGTTAAAAGTGACTGTATGCATGTTTTTTTATAGACCCAATACTATATTTATTTCCCAAATTAAAGCTCGGAAGGAAAGACCTTACTAAAGTTACACAGTAGTGTAAGAGTTAAAGTAGAACACATTACATTAGTTTGTCATAGCGAGATCTGAATAGAGATAGTTAATTCTGTTTCGTCATGTATCCAAACAGATGGTTACCTCAAAACCCATGATTTCCTACAGCCACTAGAACGAGTAGGGAAGACCAATGCCAAGGAAGAAACCAGTGTTGAGATATCAACTTTTGAGAAGCCGCCGCCGCCAGCACCGCCACCTCCAATGGAGCACAATCTCCCTGGTGGAATTGGAACTTACAGTATAAGCCACATTTCCTATTTCAGTCAAAGGGTTCCAAAGCCAGAGGGGACGATATTACCGGCAATGCAAGCAAGTGGTAATGAGAAAAATGATGACAACTCCAACTGCAGTTCCTATTCAGGAAGTGGTTTCACTTTGTGGGAAGAATCTGCAGTGAACAAGGGAAAGACAGGGAAGGAGAATACGGGAGACAGACACATTTTGAGAGGTAAATTTAGTGGTGTTGTTTTTCTTTGCTCCACGCAGCATGTTTAATTAGCATTAATTCCTTTTGAAGCATTCACCCATGAACATCAACATACTCCGCTTAGCATGCACGTTTATAGATGCCTCATGGAAACGTCAATGATTCAGTTGGCACTTCATTGTTCTTGCGATTGCATGCAAGGCCATCACTGGAAAGTCATCAGCCAATTGAAGAGATTAATTAATGACCTTATTAATTGATTTACAAACTTGTACAAATCATAATGACCATGTACGTGCAAGAAAAATTATACTCCGTCTCCTACAGATTTATTAATTTGCAGATTTCGACATAACCAGCCAAGTGGAAGCTTAGCATTACATTAGGCAGGATCTTGACTATGAGGTTTTTGTGTAGTTAATCGTGTTATAATGTTGATTTTAGTTATCCTAATTTACGACTTGGGTTTTGTAGCGACCTAGGCTCAGTCCAAGATTTTGGCACCGACACCCAGTCTAAGCATATGATATCTTGCAGTGCTCGATCTCCATTTCCACACAGACAGCCAACTAAATATACCCCAAATGTAGAAACGACTGCATATTGACCTATGTATAGATAGTTATATAAGACTAATACCCCATGAGTATGGGAAAAGTAGCAGTAAGACAACCTTACAAGTTATAATAATTACTCAAATAATGAAGTTTTACATCTCTCATTGGGTTCTTAAGGATGAACCACGTTGGAGAGAAATGTTACAGAAATTTTCTCTTTCGGATGATGAAAAATTATTCTGATTCATGAAAATTTCATAAATCAGATTTAAACAAAAACCTTTAATGAGAATCAATTAACTTAGCATTAATTTCTTTGAAATCAAATCTCTTTCACATCAAAAACCAGAGAATAAGAGAAGGGAGATGACAATTTTTTTTTTTTGTTGGTGCAAATGGTATTTAAATAAAAATATCTCAGAAGGCCATCTCTCTATTGTGTAGTCCATAACTTAATGGCCTTTAAGAAAAAACTTCAAATGCCCAAATCCGAACACTACACCAAACCCAAAAGAGAAAAAACAGGGAGAACTTCTACTGAAATGAAATGCTGACCTGTTGGGCTAGGCTTGTTTCTTCTCAGTGGGCCTAGCCCAATCCATTGTTAGAAGAAAAAAAAAAATGTACTCTCTACTAAATTTTTCTGGCGGCTAACAGAAGCAGCAGTGAAGGTGGGGCAGTGGACGACGTCGGAACGGCCGTCAAAGTCGTCAACGAGCAACCATCGGAACAGCTTCAGCCCTCTCTCTTCCTCTCAGTCAGTCAATTTCTCCTTTCTGTCTTAGTTTAATTATTGCTTTGTTTCTTTTTGTTGGTTGAATTAAGGATTAGGTACATACATATTGATGATGGGGTTTGTGTGGGCTTTCATCGAACAGGCCATCAGGGCAGAAGAGCCAGAGCTTCATAGAAATGATAAAGGCTGCCAAGGGTAGTACCCAAGAAGATGATTTAGACGATGACGAAGAGTTCGTTCTCAAGAAGGAGAGCTCCACTACCGAAAAAGGTATTTCCCATACAAAAACTAATAGCAATATGTACACGCATACTCTGCATCATTTACTCTGAAACGGGCATATTCACTCTGTTCCTTTAAGCTGCTAATTCAAATTAATTGCTTCTTCTTCTCTTTTTCCTTTTTTTTTTCTCTTTTTTGGGATTGCTTCTTAATTGGGTTTGTTTTGCTTCTTGATTAAGTTCGAGTAATTTATTACTTATTCCTATTTTAAAGGAGAATTGAGGGTAACAGTGGATGGGAAGAGCACTGGTGATCAAAAGCCCAACACGCCACGGTCAAAACATTCTGCAACAGAGCAGCGCAGGAGGAGTAAAATAAATGACAGGTAAGTGTAACAAAACCTCCTCACTCTTTGTATGATACAAATCCTCTGTTTCACCTTTACCAAAAAATAGAAGTAGTGATTCTAGTGAATACGGTTTGGTAGGGCACCAATGTACGTGATTGCTCATCTTCGTGTTGATGCACTTGATAGATTAATAATTAGTTGAGTATAAATTACTGAAATTGAATAGTCTTGCAGATTTCAGATGTTGAGGGAGCTCATCCCGTACAGTGATCAGAAGAGAGATAAGGCATCGTTCTTGTTAGAGGTACATACGTGTCTTATAATAATTTATTTTTCCTTTCTCCTTTTGCTTTCTGATTGTTGAATAATGGAACTATTGAACCTTCAAGCAGGTTATCGAGTACATTCAGTTTTTACAGGAAAAAGTTCACAAGTATGAAGAGTCATACCAGGGATGGAACCATGAATCAGCAAAAGTAATGCCATGGGTAAATCCCATGCTTACCTGTATTAATTTTCTGTGTAATTTCTGGACAAGCAATCAAGCATAAATGTCTCAAATGGGAATTTATTCTTGCCACTGCTGTAGATATGTATGAGGATAATTCATTTGGAAAATTATCGTTTTCAACCATCGAAAGCTAAGAATTGACTGTTTCCCAATTTGGTATGAAGCAGAAAAATAATCACAGGCCTACAGAAAGTTATGTTGATCAATCTCGAGGCATAAATAGTGGGTCTGGCCCTTCATTAGTATTTGCTGCTAAATTTGATGAGAAAAACATCGCCATCTCTCCAACCCTTCCTGCAAGTGTACAGAATCCTGTAGACTCTAACATGAGCACCGCTACTACCTTGAAACCCATGGATCACCGCCCTGGAATGATAAACAGAGCAATGCCCTTTCCAATGTCGCTGCAGCCAAAGTACTTCTCTCCTGTCCAGAGTGGTGGTGCACTAGCTCAACTTCCAACTAGACTGGCGTCTGATGGAGAGAATACTGCATCTCAGCCTCAAACACAATCGTGCCGTAGCAGGCCATGCACTACTGGTGGTGCTGTTGCTAGTGATAAGCTGAAAGAACAGGAGCTGACAATTGAAGGCGGTACCATTAGCATCTCAAGTGTGTACTCTCAAGGGTGAGCTCTTTTTTCATTTTTTTCCCTTTTTAATGCTATTTGGTTTTGATGTTCTTTTTTCAGCAAAAACTTATATTTCTTGGGCTGTTACACTTACCTGGTTTCCAAATGATTGTGGTGTCCTATCTGATGAGTGTCAATTATACACTATCAATATCCTATGATGAAACACTAAATTTTGCTCTTATGTAATGCAAGAGTAGAGTATTTCATCTTGCTTGAATCTTTTGAACACCAATATACTTGTCACACACTGTCCTTTATTTTTGTATTAGGGGTCGGAAATTATTAGTAGTTGCTATAGATTTGTTTTCATTTTGGCTTGCTACCCTTCATTGAAACTATATGTTGAACTATGATTAGTGGCTTAAATGATGTTGGTATTGAATAGGTTGTTAAAAACTTTGACAAAAGCACTGCAGAGTTCTGGAGTGGACTTGTCACAGGCCAACATCTCAGTGCAAATTGAGCTTGGAAAGCGAGCAAATAATAAAACCACTGCTCCAATGTCAATAGTTAAGGTCTATTTACATTACCTTTCGCATTATTCGTACCACCTTTTTACATATAGTCTTCTAGGAATCTTTTGAGCTAGAAAATAGTACTTACAATGCTCTGGATATCGAGAAGTTCTTGTCGGCGCAGTGTCATAAAAGATACATGCCATGAGAGATACATGGTACAAGAGTTCATCGCACCGTTCAATGGTATGAGAAAAGAGAGAAAAAAGAAACTTTATTTTCATTCAAGGGTAAGATGGACTCTTGTGCCATGTATCTCTCATGATACTGTGCTAGACAAGAATTTTTCCTGAATATCCATATCGTCGAAACCATAGCTTACATTTCCCATACATTGTGCTATAGGATAATGAGGTTCCCTCTAGCAATCAAGGGAAGACACGTTGTAGAATTGCAAGTGGTGAGGACTCTGATCAAGCCATAAAGAAGCTGAAGACAGGCAAAAGGCTAGGTTGAGCAATTTCATAATTTTTTTTCTTTTTATTGATTCATTTTTTGGGTTTCCTATTCCATATTGGGGGTTTATTCACATGTTCACTTAGTTTATAAGTTACTCAGTAGATCTATTGTACATGTAGTGGCTTTCAGTTCATTGAAAGGCACAGAATTCGTAACTTATACTTACTTCCTATGTATTACTTTATTATCTTCTTATGTATCATTATAGAGGCTTCCATATTAATGTTGAGAAGCTGACTTTTCATCCAAGGCTTCCTTCATTTGAAGTTTCTTAAACAATTAATACTATCATTTTTCCTGACATGTTTTTGTGGAATGTAACTTATTTATTGATCTGATCAAAGGAGAATTTGCCTTTATATGCTTATAGGGCTGACTGTAACAATTCTATTGAGAACCTTCAATTGCTGCTTTTAGTTTCTTTAGCATGGAAAAGATTGGCATGACAAAAGCTATATTTTTAGGAATTCTGAAATTGAGAGAATCATAAAACAATCTAATTCCATAGTCCATTCAAGGTTGTCCAATTCCTCCAAATAAGCCCTTATGGCCCTTTTGCCAAGTGATCATGAGCAGCCTTGCATGGACGCTCAAATCCAAGCCTAGTTTTGAGGGCCTAGATCTTGACGTTCAAACACCATGGTCCATGGACTATTTTTGGAAACTTATTCAACCCTTAAACTTGCTTACCAATACCAACATGCAAAATCAAAGTAAACAAATATTACTAATACTAATGCGCATATGAAAAAATTACAAAACTTCTATTTAGTTTAATAAAACTTACAAATCACACTTACATTATCAACAGTTTTTTTTTTATTTTTATTTATTTACATTAGCAGGAAAGGGATTGAATCCAAACCTCTTATATAAAAAATCGAAAATGATTATTAAATCAAAATATGCGAGTCTTAATTAACATTTCAGTATTGGTTTACACATACCTTTCTCCATCAATGAATCAATCGTTAATAATTTGCAGGATTTTAACAAATTTTTAATGGAGGATACCTCCATCCATTTATATGTCACTACTCACTACTCAACGTACTTCTAGAATTTGTCAAGTTATATGGTACAATTTTTGTTTAGCCAAATATTATGATTGAAGGACATGAGTAAAATTTTTGTAAATGTGAGAAGGTAGATTTCACTAAACTTTAGAAACGTTTTTGTAAAAGAAAAATGATGACATGGGTGAGATGCTTCAATAACTAATCAGAGCTGAACCAAGCTTTAATTTACTCTTTTTTGGTTTTGAATAGATTTCATTTTACCAAATGTTCAAAAAATATTCTATTAGAGCTCAAGCCCAAATCAAGGATAAAGTATGACATTTTAACAAGTGATATCAAAGCAAGAATCTAACAATCCATTCGAGCTGAAACCTAAATGGGCTTGGCATCTGCTTGCAGGCAGGTCTGAACAGCTTGGGTTAAAGAGATCAGATGGGAGCTGCAGTGACACTACGGTGATGCCAAGAGGAGAAGGTGAGGTTTGTGACTGGGTAAAGTAGATCAGATGAGAGTTTTTTTGAGAAAAAAATCAGTTTTTGGTGGTGTCGGGTAGATTTTCTCTAGACTTGAATGGGTGGCAATTCAATTGTAGATCGGGGTTAGGGCAGGGATCAAGACCATAAAGATCTGCAGCTAATATATCTGCGTTTTGTTGCTCTTTTGTGTGATATTTTTTTTTCAGTTGTTAGTTTCTTTGATAGTAAAGTTTGTCACCTTTACTATCACTTTCCTTTTGTTTGATCTTCTCCTTCCCCTCCATATGCTTTCAAACATCTTTTTCCTCCACTGGTTTAGCAATCCATTCAACGTTTGCTAATCCATACCAGAGAATTGTTGAACAATTGAATTTTCAAAACCTATTGCCACCACATGGTTTCTTTGGCCATTCACTGCATTTTTTAAGTTTCTTTGACCAGAAATCAGCTAGTGCATCGTATGGGATTTTGTGATTCAGTGTTATTTTTGTTGTTTGGGAGGTGAGAAAGTGTAGGAAAAGCGAAAATTTTTGTTCTTTTAAGTCACGTAAGTAAGACAGATATTGGTATCACCAAATTAACAAAATCATCATTGTAGTCCTCGCCGTCCTCGTTGATGATAACTAAAATAATCACTTTTTAATTCACTTATAACTCAAAGAAGATACGTATTTTGATTAAATAATGCATTTGTTTAAGTTAATTTGTTTTAATGTATATAATAATATCAATAAAAATAGTTAGACCATTATTCTATTATTTATTTAAAGTTTGATTATTTGACCAAATATATTATTGCTGTGTAAGCAAACGGGTTTGATTATTTGAAATTTTGCTTTCACTAAAATCGAATCTTATTTTAGTATTACCAAATATTTCTATGTAGTAGGAGTATATCATATGCCTCTTTCATCAAGGTGGCTTATTGGATTATTAAAAAGAATGGAAATAATTAGACTATTATTCTATTATTTATTTAGAGTAACTCGAGTGTTCACAAAAATTGTTTAAGAATTTTTATTTTATCATTTATTAACATAAATTATTACGAGTTTATTTCATGAGAAGTATTATGAAATCAAAAAAAATTATTAACAACCATAAAAAAAATTAAATATCAAAATTATTATTTAATTTTATTATAATTATTAATAAATTTTTCTAATTTTATGATTATCCTGACATCACCACCCAATTACTAATAATCATCAAAATCGTTACTTTGTGTTGTGGGCCTACCTATCTGTCATTATCATTGTGTGCGCCTAAATGTCCTCATCATTCTTGGAAAAGCAACTTTATGGAGTTGTATCAGTTGGGTAATTAATATACTCTTAAACGCTCCCTCCTATGGAGCATTATTGATTACAGTGATGAAATTCAAGAAAGATGGTCGAAAAGGCCCCAACTGCTTTTCTCCTATTAAAACCCAACAACAATTCTTATCACATGCCTGCTGTGCCCAATCAATTGCAATGAATCTACAACAATTCTATATTACTCCTATCGCATAGCAGTGCAGATCAATGGACCACACAGTTCTGATTTGAATATTACTCCCCACATAGGTTAACGACAATCAGATCCCTATCCATCTGAATCAAATAACCTAACAATGGAATGAGCCAAAATTCCAAATTAACTATTTAGACCGGTTTGATTGGTTAGGTTGACTTGTCACTATTATAAATATTATGATATTTGATCACATTACCTTCTCAAAGGGCAAACTAGACTCACACTCACCAACTTTCCATCCTCTATATACAAAGGAACAAGCACCAGATAAAACTAACTCTAATCTATTTAGACCCTCGGGGCCGGCCCTTTTACTTAATCGAAAGCCCGAAAAGTCAAAACAAGTCAACCATTCCTGATCCTTCAATTAACAATGGTATAGTAATAAGCTTAAAGAAATGAATAATCAATGCTTCGTACCATTTCCTGCAACCACTAAGAGCCTACTGAAACGAGAGACAATGTTGTGTCAAGTGTTGAACAGATAAATGTTATATATGCTAGGAAGTCGGTGATCCAAAAGAAACAAAAAATACAAAATGGAAGGAAGAGGGATTAACCTTCCATGAATCCTGAGTTCTGGTAAACCAAATCTATATTTGCATCCCTCTGTGTACATCCTCTGACACCACACCCTCTAATGACGGGGTAGCTTCTATACAGGATCATGATTATTGCCATATATTCAAGATCTTGTCGTCCTCCAGCTGCTCCGAAGATCCTCTCAAGCTTCTTGATTTTAAGTCTTACAACCCACATTAATCTTGACAACAGTCTCCTCTGAACAAAATCCTTCATTATCACTATCCTCTGTGTCGAGGACTATCTTTTGATCTGTGGTAGAATAGGTAGCAACCTAGGAGAAAAACTTGATAAATGTCACAATCGCCAAACATTAAAATCAATTACTACTCAACAGATCTTCTGATAGTTCCAAACACTCTTCAGGGTTGGCATAGAAGTAATCTTCTTCCTTAGGTCTGTCTGGGATTACCAGTCTTTTAGTTGGGTTCCCCATACGATCCGCATGAGTTTCCTTTACAGCAGATGAGAACTCATCCCAACTCAGTGAACCTTTATTGTACCGGTCTATCAGATCAACCAATACCCTTCTGTCCAATAAAATTGTCTTCTTGAAACCAAGAAATCTGAAGAAAACAAATGTCAAAATTAAGAGAAGTTTTGCCTTCATAAAACATGGAGACAATAGAAGTACTATCACTCAGAAAATGAATTTAGAGAAACTGGACAGGAAGCATCACCAAAAAAATTGTCAGATTCGTCTAACGATCAACCTAAATCAATAATTACAAATTTCTACAGGTAAGATAAATAGATTCTCAGTCTAGTAAAGGTTTCACAGCCAGATAAAAAAGTCTGTCTGGTTTTAGAGGTCGTACACAAATTAGTGTCCTCTGATAGACAGAAAATTGAGATGTTAAAACCTAAGGGAATTTGAATTCCCAAAACATTTATCTGAATCCAAACACAACACAACATCAGTTAACCATTTAACAAACTTTCTTATAAACAAGAAGTACTAAACTATCAGCAGAACAGTACCTCCGATGGCCTTCAACAACTTTAGCCATGTTTCCATCATATGTAGGAACGAAAATATCACTCTTCAATGAAACAAGATAATCTAGCGCTGCCATTTGGGACGAGTGATTCTGGAAGAATCTAAGATCTGATGGCTCTAACAGTGTCTCCTTTCTAACCTGTTTCAACAAACCAAAACACAGACTATTGATAAAGGAAAATAAAAATAACTGAGTATCAACTTCAATATGTTCATTCGGCTTTCATCCACCAACCAGTTTTGGATAAGCTGCTGCAAGGCTTGCCATTCTCCTTTCTCCACCATATATTTCACCAGCCGCAATATAAATCTGGATATCAGGGTCAATGTCCAGAGCCCTTAAAGTAAGGGCAGTTTCCTCAGGCGTCAAAGGGCACAAGCCATCTTTCCTTTTCAAGTCCGAATTTATTATTTTCTCTTTCCACCAGGGATAAGCATATCTGACAAGAATTGAGAATTGTAAGATGGAACGGAAAAAAAAAAACTAGTACAGCAGACAGCCTAATTCCAATTAACTATAGAGAAAACATGCATAGCTCACCTCATCCTTGTCAACTCATCCACCTCCTCATCATTGCAACCTTGAGTGCAGCCAGAAAATGCTAACATGTCCATTTCGTATCTAAGATGGAGTACAAGGAAAGGACCATTTTGTCTAAGAAGCTTGATAACCTTTTCACCCAACTCCTCTATTTGAGTAGTGAATCTCAAAGCACTAAAATTTACACGACAGCGTAGCTTCTGAATTTCTAAAGATTGACCATTGTTTGCAAGTCGAGTATCAGTTCTATTGAGATGTAAAACTTTATACTTCTTTATCAGAGGAAGAATCTGCATGCAACAAATAAAAATAAAAAACATTAGCATAAAAGAAAATGTTAATTCTTCAAGCCAGTTGAGGTGCTTTAGGGTCTAGATAAATTCTGCTTATACCCACAAGAAATTTTGAGTGTTCTCTTTTGTGGGGAGTGGGGGGGAGGGGTGTGGACAACAATGAGAACAAATATATATCATTATACATAACAGAGAACCAACCTGGTTGCGATAGTAAGAGATATCAGACCAACTGACTGGCGGCATCGTATAAAACATTCCTGCTTCAACTCTCATTTTGAGCCTCGGAGGCAACTCTTTCAGTATTCGAACCTCATCTCTCAGTGATGTAATGAAATGATCCACATCAAATATATCTTGAAACTCACTGCCATGTCAAGTAGGAAGTATTCAAAAAATGGTAAGAAACAGCGATTCAAATCTAAAAAAAAGGCGAACCCAAAGCCCTAGTTCCCTCCCAAAAAATTAAAATTTTAACGTTCAGAAGTATCATAAACGACGAGATATAAGTTGACACACCTGGGATCAGCCCAAAACGATGCCTTATCCAGCTCAGGGACAATGAGTGTAACATTTAAATATCTTGCAATAGCAACCATGTCACATATCTGTAGAACATTTTAAAAAAAAAAAATCAATAACCAGACATTTAAATAGCAGTCAGAACAGAAAAGCCAACTGCTGCACTTTGCTAACCACTCACCGCTGCTCTCATTTGATTGAGACCTCCATTGCATGAAACCATCAAGTAACCATTGTTCTTATAAATCCCTGATGGCAACACAAAAAAGTATTAGAGTTGAATCTCAAATTGATAACCACCATCTTTTAACTACAGAAAGCCACACAAGGGTCAACATAATCACATCCACTGCATGAATACGGTTCAAAGTAAGTAAGATATGAGAGGTAAACAAGTTTTCAGCCAGTGTGAGCCATACACTGCTTGAACAACTTTTTAATTTGAGAGGGATCACTTAAAGCTTTCTCAATCTCCAGCATCAGTTTACATATGCAGTAAGGCATACTGCATATTATACCAAACTTAGAAGAGATCAGTTTATAATAGGGTGAAGCAGATAGTATACCATTCTAGTAAAATGAGACCTTAATATACCAATTCTAAATGATCAGATTTAGCTCCAAAAGCTACCTGCCTAAATAAAAATTGAGTCGAGACTTTTTTCATGGACCAGTGTAAAAAAGGGAGAAAAAGAAAGAAAAATGGATAGTAAATATCAACTTCGGGATTGCACTCAAATTCAAATTGAGACATGAAAAGCAGAAATCTAATTCTGGCATTTCGACAAAAAGAAAAACTTATAGAAACAAGTTCCTTGGTAAAAGGATTAAAGCAAATGCATAATCCAACACCGTCCTCATCATTTTAATTTCCCCACTTCCATTATGTTTTAAGAAGGGGAGGGGAACCAAAATTAGCCCAAAACCATTCTTCTAGACATCAAACCATGCGAAAAACACCACAAGCTTAAACAAGGAAACTATTTCGGATAAAGCATGGGTTTTCTCTACTTATTAAAAAAACATGGGTTTTATCTCGGATACTCCAAAACAATAAGAGAAAGTAAATTTATTACTACAAGCGAATATAACATCTTCCATAAAAAGAAAACAAACATATTGAAACCAAATTCACAGGATTCACTCACTCTTGGGAGGAAGAACACGAGCGGGAACCGAGGGAACCTTATCCTGCAAAGCACCCATGACAGCGGACTCGGGATGGAAACAAGAAGGCCAGCCCTTCAAAACACGAGGACCCCACATATCGCCCAATGCCGTCAATTGAACGACACACGTCCACAGTAACACCGATGTAGTCGCCCTTATCATCCACATCTTCATTCGCGAACTCTTCAGCTTCTCCACTCTATTCTCTCCTCCTTTCAACAACCCCATCTCTCTATCTCTATATTCACTCTTTCTCTCACTCTTCTTAATCCTGCACATTTACTTGCACTTCATTAGAGGATCGACGCCAAAAGAATTAGTTTTAATTCCCCCTATCTACCTCGAGTTTCTTCGGTTTACTATCAATGTAGTATAAAGAAAAGGCTCCAAAGACGTTAAATTTCGAGTGGATGAAAAAAACTGAAAGCGAACTTTCCTTCTTTTGGCTTGATTTCACCCTTTACCTATCAGAATCTCTCAAGATCCCAAACTGCCAAAAATAGAACGAGATCCAAAAATAAAATTCACTGGACACAAATAGCAAGATTGAATTAACTGACTACTTCTTCCAATATAGCACGCAAAGCAACCCCTAATCCCCTCTCACATTACAAGAAATCCTCAATCTCCAGCCGTAAACAAACCCTAAATCGAAAGACAAAAAATCGAAAACCTTTTTCTCTCCCAATTCTAATAAACCAATCCTCCAATTCAAATCAAACAAAACGATCTCCTCAATTTCCCGGCGAGGGATTTTCACAAGCCACCGGTAAATCTAGCCGGCGAGTAGAGGAGCACGAGTATTTAAAGAATAAACAGAGAGAGAAGAAAATGCGTGTGAGAGAGAGCGAGAGAGATTGAGAATATAACAACGCGTGATGGGTTACGCCGTTATGCGTATGCTACGGCAAGAGAGGGGAAAAAGGGGCCAGCGTGAGCCGTACACCGCTGGATCACTGTTCGTTAACCATGGTTAAGGCTTTTTTAGGGTGAGGAGTTGACCCTAGTTGAGTGAACACCAACCAATAAATGCGAGCCAGCTAATAAGAGATATGGCCAAGCCCACGGAAACTAAGTATAACATACGTGGCGAAGATCAGAGCTGTAGGTTTTGTACACGTGGCTACATGTGATGGTGGGCTAAAATACTAAATGGAGTTCTCCGTGTGAGGGTGGCTGATGAACCGTCGTTAGATTCGCGGCATTGAAATCTGTTGTCGATACGCCGACAATATCTCGCGATAAGTAGCGGTAATCGCGCCGAGATTATAAAAAAAATGAGATCAGATTTGGAAAATAAATTTGCTATAATAAAGCACTCTGTGTAACTGTGTTTGCTAATTGCTGTTTTGGTAACTTACTAACCAATTTACAGGAAGTGATTGTCACAGATTTAGAAAGTGAGTAGTTGATAATTAATGTTCTAGTCTAATTAGTTTATAAATATTTGTTAAAAAATATTAAATAATAATAATAATCATCATAGTACTGATATTACGGAATCGATTTGGTGAGAATTATCATGGAATTAAAAAAGTTTATTTTTAATCAAGAAAAAATTAAATAATTATTTAAAAAAATTTAAATATTAAAATTATTAGTTAATTTTTTCATAATTATTAATAAATTTTTTCGATTTTATAATAATTCTCGTAAAACTGAATCTTTAATATCGTCACTCTAATAATTAATGTAAATTTTTTTACATTAAAACAGCATTTTGATTCATTCCACTCCATGCCAACTATAATATTGCTCATGAGTCATGATACAACTATTCCTTTTTTTTTTTTTTTTATAACCGATTTTATGGTCAAAAGGTCTTCATCAAGCACAAGAATTATGTGGCTCTTTTAAGTGTGGTGGAATTGAGTCGAGTAGCTCGACTCATTGGAAAAATCGGATTCAAAACTCAATTAAATTGAGTTTGAGTCTGAGTTTGAATTAGAACTGTGATTTTGGTTCGGTTAACTTATCGAATCGAACTCGAGTAATATCAAACTCGATTCGTTAGGCTCGCGAGTCAAATCAATTTAATTAATAAATTAAATAAATATTTATATTTAGTATGTTTATTTTTTATATATATTTAATACATATTATAAAAATTATTTATTTATATATTTTATTTCAAAAATATAAATATCAAATTTATATATTTTATTTCAAAAAAATATATACATTTATTATTTTATTTAAAAAAGATCAGCTTGAAAAGCTCGGTTCGAGCTCGAGTTCAAGCTAGCTCGCGAGCCTAGCTAGAGCCTGAATTTCACCTTACTTGTCGAGCTCGAGTTCAATTTTTTTAACTCGGGCTCGGTTCGAAACTTGGCTCGAATAAGTCTTTTACTCGCGAGCTAAACTCGAGCTCCTCTCAACTTAGTCTCAGCTCGGTTCGAATCCATCCCTACTCCAGAGCTACATATTGGAAAGGGATAAACTTGAGCTGTGCCTAGTCGAGTTTGAATACTAAGATATTTGAACTCGGCTCTACTTAAATTTAAAATGCTTAAGTTCAAGTCGAACTTTATAATAAGGCTCAAGCTCAAGTTTGGTCAATATTTACAAGACTCAAGCTCAATAATTAACAAGCTCATCTGAATCCAAGCTCAAGCCTAAACGAGCTCAAGCTCACGAGTCTTAAAATGTTTTAATGAGTCTAGAGAGTCTAAACAAGCCTATAATAAAATATATTTTTTTATAATTTTAATAAAAAACATATGAATATATATTAATACTATAATATTATATATATATAATATTTTTTATAAAAAAATTATTAATCAAATTGATTCGCGAGCTTCACGAATTGAATAAACAGATATTCGGGTTCAATATGATAAGGTAAACAAGTCTATTTAACAGTCTCGAAGTCAACAAACCAAACTTTGATTGAGCTCCGACTCAAATGTCTCGAAAAAAACCTCGGTTGAGTCCACCCATACATTATTTGGAATCATGACCTTTCAAACCTTCTTTTAAAAAAAAAAACTATATATATTTTATGATATTTTGATCTTCCGAAGTAGAAACTTATTTTCTTATGACTGGGTTCAGCCTTAAGCTATTATTATTTCTCTTATGACTCCTTCAAACAATTAACCTAATTCCCTTGTGACTTCTTCCTCCTTAAACTTAATAGATTAATGAGCAATTGAATAATAGAAGATACAAACTATTCGATACCTTACATTCCGTTTGAAATAAATGAATTTTATAAATATTTTTTAAATTTATTTTGAATTTTAAAATTGTCATGTTTGGAATAAAAAAAAATCTGAAATTCATTTCGAAATGAATCAACTATAAAATTGAGTTAGTTTGTTGTAAATTCTATCAAATGAATTCTACAAAAAGAAAACTAAAATATTATGTTGACCAAAATACCCTCTCTTTCATCTCCCTTTCCTCCCCTCTCATTTCTTTATCTCTCTATCATCTTTTGAATTTTTCATTTATTTCAAACATTTTAAACATGAGAATTCAAATGAATTCTACAATTTAAAATAAAAAAATTCAACCTTAAAAATTAAGTTAAATTCATTTCTAAATAATTTTTTTTCAATTCATTTAAAATAAAATAAATTCAATTTCTATTTGATTCCAAATAAACACTTAATATTTAAGTAACGGATATTTTACATGCACATAATCTGATCAAAATTTTAGGCATGATTTGTATGAACTAGAATCAAGTCAATCTGACTAATGATATTTAGTATATATTATTAATAAGAAAATACAATTTTATTGTCTTTCAAAAAAGAAAAACAATAAAATTTGATTATTTTCTATAAAAAAAAAGTCAATTACAAATTAATTATTGTGCATATGCTCAAATTTGGTCAAATTTTCATATCAGACGAAATCAGTGGTCAAATGGGTTTTTTCCTATATAAATGCCACTGCATTGTTTTTTTTTTTTGGATTAAAAAAAAAGACATTGATATGATATGTTAACCATTTATTATTTGATTAAGGATCCAGAATCCAAAAATTTCTAGCTTGAAAAGGATGTTATTTTGGGAGAAGCCTCTCTTTTGTACGGTTTCTTTGTTGCTTGCCGTCACTTCGTCAGATTGTCGGTTGCACCGTTAAGACGGCGCTCCGTGTCAGAACGGTCGAGCGATACCAACCGCTTGATGGTGGTGTCTTATTGCTACGTGTCAACATCTCAAGTCTAACATCTAGGAGCCCACAACATTACTTGACGCCATGAAAGTGGCCCCTTCACAGCGTGATTAGATGGGCTGCAAGTACTCTGTTTTTGTTTTTGGTAAGTGGTCCAAATTCAGGGGGTCTTGGCCGTTTGGTGTTAAAAAGAGGAATACTTGGCGATCGAAATTTTATAAATAATAAAAATTATAATATTAATTTTTAAATTTAACGTTTATATTATTATTATCATTAAAATTATTTAAAATTATCAACAAAATTTTATACTAACCGACCTAATCAAATATTTTTGGGTGTTAAATTATTAAACTTCTACTTAACTTGTACTTAGGGAGATTGTAACATATTTTTTTCATCCCGTATATGTTTCTTGAATATGTAGATAATTAAATTCATTGAGTTGATAATAAAAGGATTAAGTCTCATTTCTTATCATCTCTGATGAGGGAGATTGATGAAAAAGTGCTCGTCAAGGACTCAGGGGACGAAATGCCCGACTGGTGATCCACGACAAAGAGCTGTGGGGGGTTAAGCACCAATCGCTACCATATAGGTTGGCAACGACGTCTTTTTAAGAGAGGAGTTGTGGCAAAGGAGCAAAGGTGGTGGAGTTTGCTTTTAATCTACCTTTATCTGTGATCAAGGTTGTCTTCTTCTTCGCTGGATTTGCCAAAATTTTCTTCGAAAACCCATTTTCCTAAAAAAAATCTACCTCTTCATGGAAGACTGAACAATATCAACTTCATTGCGGAACTCTTTTTTTTTTTTTTTTTTTTCATTTCCCCTCGTTTTTTTTATTTTGGGTTTGTGTATTCTTGAACAATGTAAATAATACAAGACTGTAAATGATCGATGATTACTCATATTTGATTGGATATCTACAAAGTGTTTTTAAAATTTGTACATTTTTTTGGCGTGGTGAAACATGAATGATTTCATGATTTAATCTATAATTTACGTTGTAAACAAAGTTTATGCAAAACTTTCTCCCTTTTTTACTCAAAATTATCTCATCATTAATTATTAAAAATTCAATGATTAATTACAAATACCACCCTTGTTTGCACCTAATTCTTAACAGAACTTAGGGTTCGTTTGGTTTATGGACAGAATTACAGTGAGATAGAATTATGATTATAGTGGGATAGGATTAAGAGGGATTAAAGTGAAACTATTTTAGTTCTATGTTTGATTCATAACATTGCTAGATTGAGACTAAAATGAGATAACAAATATAAAGACTAAAATACATTTTTTTATTATAAATCATATATTTATATACAAAACCACAACTTTTCTTCATTTTCTCCTTCTTCATACTTTATTGCATGATACAGTGAGGTTTATTTTCCCTTCTTCTTCTTTCCTCCTTCATCAACAGCCACATCGCCGCACCGATCTGAACCTTGTGGTGATTATTTTGCTTTTGTGTTAGATATGCCCAGAAGAGGGTGAGGTGCAGATGAGGAGGAGGGGGGAAGAGAAAGGGAAAATAGGAGGAGGGGAGGAAGGGGAAGGATAGGGGAGGCGTGGGGGAGAAGGGGGAAGGAGAGGGAGGCGTGGAGGGAGGAGAGGGAGGCGCAGGGGAGGAGGAAGGGCGGTGTGGGAAGGAAGGGGAGTTGGGGAAAGGAGGAAGGAACCTAGATCGGGAATGGAAAGGAAGAGGACGGAGGAAGGAGGAGGAAGAAAGAACCTGGCCTCGCAATCTGGTGAGACGCGACGTGGATGAGGAGGAAGGGGAAACAAAAGAGAAAAGCAAAGGGAAAAGGAAACAAGGAGGAGGAGGAGGAGGAAGTTTTCGGTCTTCCATAGAAGTGAAGAAGATGAAGAGAGAAAGAAGTCTACGTGGGAAGGGAAAAGGTAAAATGGGGTTGAGCAGAAAAAAATAATCCCAAAGCAATGGGATTAATTCTGTCTTAAGGGGGGTGTGAGATTAAATTCATGGAATAAGGACTAGTTTAGTTCCAACTTAATCCCAAATGAATAGTTAGTCCCTCAAACCAAACATGGGATTAACTGTTCATGTGAGATTAAGTTAGTCAATCTCACATTAGTCCCATGAAATAAACAAACCCTTAAGATTTATTTTATTGTAACTAACAGAATGTGATTTCCAATGTTAAGTCATGTTTGGCAAGAAAGAGAAACTGAAGGAAAATGTGGTTGTGCTTTGTGAGAGGGAAGAGTATTTGAAGAGAATGCATTATAGAGCTGACAAAAGACATAATGAATTAGAAAAGCTTCTGACTGATTCCCATTAAAAGATTTGCTGTTTGTTTGTTGTTTGTGTGTTTTTGTTCAATTTTTAGGTTAAATTAAAATTGATAATAGATACGTAATTTAACATTTTTGATAAACGATGTTACACTCTAACCGAATGGAAGAAATCACAGAACATTAGTTGCAACAAAATAAGCCAAAATTAAATTAGCTCGACCACCATTATGTAGGGAAAACTTATTGTAAGCTTTTTCTTCTTGAGCGATAAATCTTACCAATACTTATAAAATGCCTATCCAAAGCGTGGACATACTGTTACGGGTCTGGGATTGGGATCTTGTTTGCGGGCAGTGAGTCGATAAGGAAGCAGGATCACGCTTCCTTTGGTTACCTATGGTGATATTTTCTAGGGTTATTCGAGATACCCTGGGCCTGCCAAAACAAATGTGAGTTTGTTGAATAATTGCTTACTTTATTCATGGGAATTTCCTGGCTTTTATAGCCTTAAAACTTACGTAGAGATATAATTTAATCCTTCTTAAAACAAGATAGGATCAATAACAAGAAGATAGAAATAAATCCTAAGATAAATACTAGGCTGAAGCAAATCTGCAACAAACTACCTATGAGGATAAGAATTCTTTTTATTGATAATAAGCTAAATTAATGGGATAATACCCAACTTAATTCCTCCTATTGGTGTGGGACCTTATCACTCCATCCCTCTTTAGAAGTGTCCTTGTCCTCAAGGACAAAATGAGGAAAACAGGCCGAGAACATTAAAAGGGCTTCCCACATTTCATCAGCCGGAGAGTGGCCTTGCCAATGGATCAGTATCTCATGCTGCCCATGTATAACTCTACGATCCAGTATGGCTTGAGGCAAAACCTGATCTTCAGCAACTGGTTCGATAGGTAGTTCCACCGTAGTAGGTGTAGATGAGCCATACCATTTTTTTAGTAGAGCAGCATGGTTTTCTAACAATACTTGAGGAGGCTAATTTGTAATTTCTTCAGCTTGTTGAGATACACCTAAATGGATAGAATAAATCTGCAGCAGGACACCCTTTTTACATTTGTTTACCTCCCTGTTCATCTCGTTTTCTCCCACAATGCGATTTATAGGTGTAGTTTCACCCCTTAACTCCACCTGTCTTCCTTTAAGAGTGTTGACCCTCACCTATATTTTAATGATG
This sequence comes from Bretschneidera sinensis, assembly GCA_023935145.1. NCBI lineage: Eukaryota > Viridiplantae > Streptophyta > Magnoliopsida > Brassicales > Akaniaceae > Bretschneidera > Bretschneidera sinensis. The sequence continues at coordinate 124,311,889 of CM043700.1, forward strand.
ACAAAACACAACTGTGATTTAACTAACAGTGCAATCTAAGTGTAGTAAGCAACAATAGCATTCAACTAAGGATCAAGGTGTAAGAACTCAAATTGAATCAATCTTACAAGTGAAGACTGAAGAACTAGTATAGGTCTAAGTTATTAAAACAAAGTGTAAGTCTCACTTGTACATTGAAAAGCTTGTCCGTTGGCTTGCACATAAAAGGTTTTTTAAACTGGACTTTTTAAAACAAACGGTTCTAAGTTAAACACTTTTTCAAATAGAAAAGCTGGGTTGGAAGACAACCCAGTCGACTGGGTACATATACCAATTAATTGGTATATGGGACAGTAAGTCCCCAGTTGACTGGATGAATCATACTAGTCGACTAGTAAAATGGACAGATAGTCCTCAGTCGACTGGTATCCCAGAAGCCTTAAAAATGAGATTTTTTAAGAGGACCCAGTCGACTGATATTAAGACCCAGTCGACTGGTAGTTCAAAAAATATGACCGTTGGGACTCGAAATATGAGCTTTTTCAATTCAAATTAAAGTCTAACGGCCATATTAATTCATGGCTATATAAACCCACTCTATTGAGCATTAAATAGAGAGCGGGAGAAGACATTCAAAAAGTGAAGAACACATTCAAAAAGAGGAGAATACATTCAATCAAGTCTTTTACTCCTTGAAACTCAAAAAGCTTTGAAATATTCATGTTGAGCCATTCTTCAAGCTTTACTTTGAAAAAGAGATATTATTCAGTTGTATAAGCTTCCATTGTTATCTCTCTACCATTTACTTTACGACATTTATTGTAAAGGGATTACTTCTGAGAGGAAGGGGATTGTATGGTTTGAGCAACACCCGTAAGTTGCTTGTGTTTGATTTGAGCAACATCTGTGAAGTTTCTTGTTTTAATGAAAAACTTCAAGAAGGATCTTTGAAGAGAGTGGATGTAGGGTCGAAAGGATTCCGATATTGCCGAACCACTATAAATCGAGTTTGCATCTCTCTAACTCTATCTCCTTAATTACTTTCATAACTACTTTCTTATAATTATTTATTATTCAAGTAAATGAGATTAATTTCTTAATTATTTTATAATTCAATTATCATTTATATATTAAGCAATAAACTCTCTCATCTTTGTGCTAGTAATTTAGAAAGATTAATTTGATTTAATTCCGCATATATTTTGATATTTGAGATTGCAAAAAGTATTTAATTTTTTAATACCCAATTAAACCCCCTCTTGGGTATTGCCATAGTATATTTTGGACTAACAATTGGTATCAGAGCAAGGTGCTTTTATTTTAGGCTTAACATCTTAGAGTTGATCCTATTGCAACTATATTTTTAGAAGGAAGAGATCCTACTAGTCCTCTTCTACATGGAACATATTTCACCCATTTGAAAGCTCAAATGAAGATTTTTATTCAAGCTTATGATTATTATACTTGGTATTTCATTCTTGAAAATGAAAATGATTTTGATGCAAATGATTGTAAATTAATTCAACTAAATGCTAAAGTTATGAACATGTTTTATAGTCCTTTTGATCAAAACGAAATTGATCAAATTTCCTCATGTAAGACCGCAAAAGAAATTTGAGATTTATTAGAGGTCATACATGGAGGAAATGAGCAAGAAAAGAATTTCAAATTAAAAAACTTTGTTCACGACTTAGAGCATTTTAAAATGAAGGAAAATAAATCAATTTTTGATTCGCAAACTCGTTTTACCATATTGTTAAAACTTTATCTTCATGGGTAAAATTTATTCTAACCTTGAACTTGTGAGAATATTTCTTAGGTCTTTGTCAAATCAATAGAAAATTATTTTGACAAAGCATTCTACAAGTGAAAGTTTAGAAGAGCTTGTGGAATCCCTCAAGAAGCATGAAAACTACTTAGATTACAAAATTAATGGTTCCACCACATCCTTACCTCTTATGGAAATTGAAGATATTAATCGTGATGGTGATAACGAAGAAGAAGACTCCTCAAATAAAGAGATTGGATACGAGGAAATTGCCAACCTATGTCTTATGGAAATCGACGACGAATATGAGGTATCGACTTCTTCCTCTTCAAAAAATAACATTGTTAGTAGTTAGTCTAAAAGAAGAAAAAGATAAACTATCTTCTTTGTTTTATGATTCTTCTCAAGATTTTCTTAAAGATGAAAATGAAAACTTAAAGAAGAAGATAATAGAATTGAATGGGACAATATCTAGACTTATGCTTGGAAAAGAAAAGCTAGATAAAATGCTATCTTGCCAAAGATTAAATGGAGGAAAATCCAGGTTAGGTTATTCTCCATTCGGCAAGCAAAAATCAAAAGAGAGCTTATTCATGAAAGCATCATGTGTGAATGAAGTCTCTACTTCAAAGACCACTAGCAAGGTCAAAAGTATTCCCTCAATGAATGCTAGTAGGTCTAGAAATACTAATTCTAATATATATACAAGAATGAAGCATCCTAAAAATACTCATGCTTATATATATGCTCATTCAAGAAATGCTTATACACATCCTAGGAATAACCATCATGTGCATCCTAGAAACAATATGTATAATCAAAACCGACACATTACACATGCATATCCTAGGAATTACCATCATGTTTATTATAGAAATAAGATGCATACTCATGATAATGCAAGCATGTATCCTAGAAATTATCATCATATATTTTCTAGAAATGGCATGCATATTCATATTCCCCACAATAGAAACATGTATCCTAAGAACTCCCATCCTAAGAATTATAGACATGCACAACTAAGAAATCTTAGAAATTTCAATAACTATTATCCTAGGATTGTGCATCATCAACATGTCTATAGAACACCATATATTGTTAAGAAAGTATGGGTCCCAAAAGGAACCATATTTTCAAGGACTAACCCCAAAGGACTCAAGAAATTTTGGGTACCTAAAAGTAAAATCGTGTATCCTTGTGTGATGTAGATATGTCTCCACACCAAGGAAAAAGGTAGCTGTTGGTACCTTGATAGTGAATACTCAAAACACATGACCAGTGATAAAAGTGTATTCAATGAGCTAACTCTAAGAGATGGTGCTTGTCACCATTGGAGACAACAAAAAAATAAAGATCATCGGGTATGGAAAAGTTGGTAATAACTTCTCAACTATAGATAATGTATTGCAGTACAAGGCCTTAAGCCAAATTTACTGAGTATTAGTCAACTTTGTGACAAAGGCAACAAAGTTACATTTGAGACCTCTCATTATCTAGTTATAGACATCAAGTGTAACAAGATCTATATAGTTGATTTGAAATCTTTGCATTCCGAAAATAAAAAATGTTTTCCTGCATTTAGTGAAAATCCATGGCTATGGCATAGAAGGCTTGGTCATGTGAACATGAACCTGCTGAAAATCATTTGAAGAAAAGATTTAGTCTTTGGACTTCCCAAAATCAATTTTGAAAAAGATAAAGTATGTGATGCTTGTCAAATGGAAAAACAAACTAGGATTTCTTTTAAATCAAAGAATGTAGTCTCAACTACTAGACCTTTGGAACTTTTGCATATGGACTTATTTGGTCCAATAAGTACCATTAGTCTAGGTGGCCATCAATATGCTCTTGTTATTGTTGATGACTATTCAAGATATACCTTTGTTATTTTTATTGCTTACAAGGATGAAGTTTTCAAAGGATTTGAAAACTTTTGCAAACAGATTCAAAATGAAAAAGGAATTTGTATTTCAAGCATTAGAAGTGATCATGGAAAAGAACTTGAAAACCAAAGTTTTTCAAAATTTTGTGATGAAATGGAATTGATCACAACTTTTCAGCCCCTAGAACTCCTCAATAAAATGAAGTTGTTGAAAGGAAAAATAGAGTCCTAGAAGAATTTTCAAGAACAATGTTTTGTGAAAATAATTTACCAAAATACTTTTGGGCTGAAGCGGTAAACATCTCTTACTATATCTTAAATAGAATTTTAATTAGACCTATGCTTGACAAAACTCCATATGAATTATGGAAAGATAGAAAGCCTAATATCTCTTATTTTCATACCTTTGGTTGTAAATGCTTCATACTAAATAACAATAAGACTAACTTGGGTAAATTTGATTCTAAGACCGATAAATGAATATTTTTAGGATATTCAACCTCTAGTAAGGCTTATAGAGTTTTCAACAAGAGAACTCTAGTGGTAGAAGAATCCGTACATATAACTCTTGATGAAACTATCCCAATTAGTAGTAGAGTAGTTTATTTTAATGATGATACAGATTTTATTCCAAGAACGGAAACTTCTACTCCCATTGTTGACCCAAAGGAGAGTACCTCAAACAAATGGAGAGATGGAAACTCTCAAAATAGACCAACCATCTACAAGTCGACAAGAGGATAGTCTTCCCAAAGATTGGAGGTATATAAATTATCATCCGATTAATCAAGTGATTGGTGATCCTTCACAAGGGTAAGAACTCGTTCCTCTATTAGAAATATTTGCAATTATGTAGCCTATTTGTCTCAAATAGAACCTAAGATATTTATTGAAGCTGAAAAGGATAATGATTGGATAATTACAATTCAAGAAAAAATAAATCAATTTGAAAGGAACAATGTATGGAATCTAGTTCCTAGACTTAAGAATCATACAATAATAAGAACTAAATGGGTATTTAGAAATAAGATGGATGAAAATGGAATAGTAACTAGAAACAAGGCTAGACTAGTTGCTAAGGGATATAATCAAGAAGAAAGAATAGACTTTGATGAGACCTATGCTCCTGTAGCTAGATTAGAAGCTATTCGAATGTTGTTGGCCTTTGCATGTTTTAATAAGTTTAAGTTATTTCAAATGGATGTAAAGAGTGCCTTCTTAAATGGATTTATAGATGAAGATGTTTATGTTGAACAATCTCTTGGATTTGAAAATCCTAGTCTTCCAAATCATGTCTACAAGCTTTCTAAGGCTCTATATGGATTGAAGCAAGCTCCAAGGGCATGATATGAAAGACTAAGTAAATTTTTGATTGACAATAACTTTGTAAAAGGTAAGATAGACACAACTCTCTTCACAAAAACTCACAAAAGTGATACTTTGCTAGTCCAAATATATGTTGATGATATTATATTTGGTATTACTAATGAATCCATGTGTCAAGAATTTTCCAAGTGCATGCAAGGTGAATTTGAAATGAGCATGATGGAAGAGCTTACCTACTTCTTTGGACTTCAAATAAAACAACTAAAATGAGGCATCTTCATCAATCAATCAAAGTACACTAAGGACCTATTAAAGAGGTTCGGGATGGAAAGCTCAAAGCCACTTGGAACACCTATGAGTACTTCTACAAAACTTGATCTTGATGAAGGAGGTAAATATGTAGATACTAAATATTATAGAAGCATGATAGGTGCTTTACTTTATTTAACTGCAAGTAGACCTGATATTATGTTCAGTGTATGCATGTGTGCTAGATTTCAGTCTAATCCTAAGGAATCACATGCAGTTGTAGTAAAAAAAATCCTTAGATATCTACAAGGAACCCAAACCATAGGATTATGGTACTATAGAGTTTCATCTTTTGAGCTTGTATGATATTCAGATGCTGATTTTGCTAGATGTAGGTTAGATAGAAAAAGCACAAGTGGAACATGCCAATTCTTAGGTGCAATGTTAACCTCTTAGTTTTCCAAGAAACAAAATTCCGTTGCACTATCAACCGCCGAGGTGGAATACGTAGCAGCTGGAAGTTGTTGTGCCCAAGTGTTATGGATGAAACAACAACTAGAAGACTATGGCATGAACCTCAAAGGCATCCCGATATTTTGTGATAATACTAGTGCTATCAACCTAACCAAGAACCCTATTCAATACTCTAGAACTAAATACATAGAAATTAGACATCATATCTTAAGAGATCATGCTTAAAAAGGTGACATAAGACTAGAATTCATACCTTCTGAAGATCAAATAGCTGACATTCTTACAAAACTCTAAGTGAAGCTAGTTTCTGTAAAATTAGACGGCTAATGGGATTGCTAGATTATGATAAAATGAATATCTGATTGCTTCATTATTCATCATTTGCATGATTTAACATATAGTGAAAGAGTATTAATTCTTGTTTAAATATCTCCCTCACTCAAAGATGTCATAAATAAACAAATTTCGTGCTACGACTCAAGACTGAAATTTTTTTTAAGAGTCCAGTCGACTGGTAAGTTTATCCCAGTCGACTGGTAAATCACTGCCAATTCTTCCAGTTGACTGGTAAGTCTTACACAGTCAATTGGTACATCAAGACCTTGTTTGGAGCCAATTTTTTGAAATTTAGTTATCATCCAGTTGACTGGTAAAAACTATCCAGTCGATTGGTATCTTACTACCCTTTTACCCAGTCGACTGGTACACTGACCTAATCGACTGGTATGAAAAATGTTCATCTTTACAGAAGGACCCAGTCGACTGGTATCCTTACCCAGTCGACTGGTATCGCGATTCTATATATAGACCGTTCATTTTTTTTCCAGATTTTTACGCCATTTTTGAAAACCCTAACTTTCTCTCTCTACAAAATTTTGCCATTTTGATCCTAAAACCATCAAAACAACACCTAAACATATCGATCTAATCATCCAAAACCTTATTTTCAACTTTTTACGGTTGAAATCTTCCATTTCCACCAAAAACTCTTTTTCTAAAAAACCCACTTTATCCCAAAATATCCAATAGAATCCGTGAAAAATACACAACCAGGGGACCAAATGCGCCTATAAGGCCAAGGTCCACCAAACCTACGGATCCAGAGATACGGAGGAAGGGTGTGGTGGGCTCATCAAGCAAGAAGCCCATCACAGAGCTTGATGAGTCTCTGTTTTCCAGCCTTGCGGCAAAAGCAAGGTATGACTCTACAATACGCCACAAGAAGATCATGACGGGTAGAGTTATCGATTTCGACTCTATTCATTATGGCAACTTCGATATTCTTCCAGCCTTTGAGGCAATATACCTGACCCTACTGGTCAGAGTGCATAAATTTTTTACCTGAGACTAATTCACCAGTTCTATATAAACTTGGTGAAACCCAGTCCATTGGCTCTGAGATTCAGAACCAGTGTCATGGGTGTGGAGTTTGAGGTCAACACTGACCTCTTGGTGAGCATTTTGAGGATCTCTGTGGGAGGGATCCAATGGAGTCTGGATGGATGGCCAGACAATTTCGACGTTGATGAGGCTTGTCAGATAGTCAGGGACGACCCTAACTATGTGTACAAACCCACTATATTTCACGCATGTAGTGATATGCCCCTGGACTCGAAATTGTTCAACCTCATAGTGAGTTGAACCATCCACCCGAGACTAGAGAGTCAGGGGTATCTATCTAAGATAGATACAATATTGATTTGGTGCCTTAAAACAGGGCACTACTTCAATATATACCCTTGCTACTCGCCAACATGATTAATGACGAAGTGAGCGACTCCGGGTGTCTTCCCTATTGGATATTCATCACGCTCATACTCCAGTACTTTTGAGTGCCTCTCCCTGCCTCCGAGACTCAGGATATCGGGCCGAAGGACATCATCAACGTTTCCTCGCTGAAGAAGATGGGTTACATAGTCCATGACTGCTTCATCTATTCGAAGGTCGGGAAGCACATATGGATTCGGGAGGATGAAAGTAGTGATGATGAGGATGAGGATGCTGTTGCTACTACTGCTGATATAGACACGGATACCCGAGCACTTCCTATAGGTGACTAGAGTGCTGGTCATGCTGGATATGGCGATCTACTTTAGGCTATCACGAACCTCCAGCTGACCATGTAGTCCGGGTTCCAAACGTTGAGATCCTCCATCGAGCACTTTCGGGATGATTTCAAACTTCACCGAGAGTGCACCGAGAGTTCCCTAGCTGAGATTAGGGATCTCATTCGTGATGGCTCGGACTCTCCCGCTCTTTGAGTCTATTTTCTGTTTTTCTTTGATGTACTTAATATTTCTAGTTCTTAATTTGTAACACGGACATACTTTATTGTATTTCTTACTTATGTATGGCTCTACGAAGCCCGTTCGTGTATAAACTTTTTATTTATGATGATGTTTCATGCATAGCATATTTCATACATCTGTTTTACTTATTTGAGTTGTGTTTGCATTCTTTATAACTGCCTTTATTCAAATTTATGCTCTGAAACTGTTTTTACTTGTATGGAAACTTCTGGTTCTTACCGGGAAGGCTTCCAAACTCCGAATGGAGCCAAATTTTCGCGTACAAGTTTTTTAAGCTTACTCTAGATGACTATGGTAGCCAAGTAGCTTATTTTTTTTAGTTTCTGGCCCCTTTGGTTGCTGTTTTCAAAACAAGAGAGAAATATGAGAAAACCAGATAAACTATGTAAACAGAAAGCCAGTGCATAGATTTAGGGGGAGTACTGCTCCAAAGAATATTGATTGGTTGGGTTGCATATATCAACTGCGTTTACTTGTTTACAGGGTGGTTTTACTCGAAAAACAAGGGAAACTCTATCCAATTTTTATGAAAAACACAACATTTAGTTTTTTAAAACTGTTTTCTCTTATTAGTTTTGTCATCATCAAAAAAGGGGAGATTGTTGACCCTCACCTATATTTTAATGATGACAAAAAATAACTGTGATTTAACTAACAGTGCAATCTAAGTGTAGTAAGTAACAATAGCATTCAACCAAGGATTAAGGTGTAAGAACTCAAACCGAATCAATCTTACAAGTGAAAACTGAAGAACTAGTATAGGTCTAAGTTATTAAAACAAAGTGTAAGTCTCACTTGTACATTGAAAAGCTTGTCCGATGGGTCCCATATAAAAGGTTTTTTAAATAGGACTTTTTAAAACAAACGGTTCTAAGTTAAACACTTTTTCAAACAAAAAAACTGGGTTGGAAGACAACCCAGTCGACTGGATGAATCATACCAGTCGACTGGTAAAATGGACAGATAGTCCCCAGTCGACTGGTAAGATCAACCCAGTCGACTGGTACCCCAGAAGCCTTAAAAATGAGATTTTTTAAGAGGACCCAGTCGACTGGTATCAAGGCCTAGTTGACTGGTAGTTCAAAAAATATGACCGTTGGGACTCAAAATCTGAGCTTTTTCAATTCAAATTAAAGTCTAACGGCCATATTAATTCATGGCTATATAAACCCACTCTATTGAGCATTCAATAGAAATCAGGAGAAGACATTCAAAAAGTGAAGAACACATTCAAAAAGAGGAGAACACATTCAATCAAGTCTTTTACTCCTTGAAACTCAAAAAGCTTTGAAATATTCATGTTGAGCCATTCTTCAAGCTTTATTTTGAAAGAGAGATATTATTCAGTTGTATAAGCTTCCATTGTTATCTCTCTACCATTTACTTTACAACGTTTATTGTAAAGGGATTACTTCTGAGAGGAAGGAGATTGTACGGTTTGAGCAACACCCGTAAGTTGCTTGTGTTACTGTTTGAGCAACACCCGTAAGTTGCTTGTGTTCGGTTTGAGCAACACCAGTGAAGTTGCTTGTTTTAGTGAAAGACTTCAAGGAAGATCCTTGAAGAGAGTGGATGTAGGGTCGGAAGGATTTCGATATTGCCGAACCACTATAAATCGAGTTTGCATCTCTCTAACTCTATCTCCTTAATTACTTTCATAATTACTTACTTATAATTATTTATTATTCAAGTAAATGAGATTGATTGCTTAATTATTTTATAATTCAATTATCATTTATATATTAAGCAAAAAACTCTCTCATCTTTGTGCTAGTAATTTAGAAAGATTAATTTGATTTAATTCCGCATATATTTTGATATTTGAGATTGCAAAAAGTATTTAATTTTTTAATACCCAATTCACCCCCTCTTAGGTATTGCCATAATATATTTTGGACCAATAAAGAGCAAACTTCATGATTAGCTTGCTGAAATCCCAGAGAATGGGTCTGAGCAAGCGTAGCCATTGCACACCCAACACTGCTTCATAACCTTTCAAAGGTAAAAGATAAAAATCTACCTTCATAGCAGCTCCCTGAAGCATAATTTGGACACCCTTGCATATTCCCTTGTTGGATAATTTTTCTCCATTAGCTACAACCACATCAAAATTAGTTGCCTCAACAGGTAAAAGACCTAATTCTTTTGCCACATCTTTGTTAAAAAAGTTATGGGTGTTGTCTGAGTCCACCAGCACAGCCACCTTTTTGCCTTGAATAATATATCTGATGTGCATTATTTGAAGGTTCGGCGTTCCTCCCATTACATGGAGAGAAATTTCTAGAATTTCTTCCTCCATTGCAGCCAAGTGTTCCTCATCCGGAGGTTCCTTCTCCTCTTCATAGAATTCGTCGATAAGAAAAAGTCTCTTACATTTATGTCCCGGAACGAACTTCTCGTCATAGTTGAAGCAGAGTCCACGTGCACACCTTTCCCTCATCTCCGCAAGATTGAGGTGTTTGATGATGGAGTTCTAAGCTCTGGACAGAGATGGTGATGGAAGTGGCAGAAAGCTTGGGAAATCCAAGGCTCTCCGGGTATCTGCGGTGATAGGTCTTCATTAATAAGTATGTTGGGCTTCAAACAACCTCGCAAGACTTATTGCTGCCGTGATCGACAATGGTTTGGACGCTTGCATGCTGGTACGAATACTCTCCTTCAGTCCGCTTACAAAACCTCCAATCTATTATGCTTCTGATAGTTTACCAGCCCTGCTCAACAACCTTTCATATTGTGTTTGATAGTCCCTAACCGATGCATGCTATTTCAATTTGGTAAGATCGCCAAAAAAAGCATCGTAAAGGGTTGGCCCATAACGAATGTGTAATCCTTCAATCAATGAATCCCATGTTAGGTTGTCATTGGTTTTCCGATACAATTGATACCATAGTTGAACCTCTCCCTCCAAATGATATGCTGCCAAATGAACTTACTCCTCTTCAGGGGTGTTTTGAAGACAAAAAAACTGCTCCACCCGACAAATCCAACTTGTTGGATCATCATCTCCTCATATTTAGGGAAGTGCAGTTTGGCCAACTTTGATGCTGTGGAATGACTAAACTCATGGTGGAATAGACCTTTCCCTTTGTCATGATTGGAGGATTCTTCCTCGCCGTCTCCTCTTGCTGAACCACCCTTGCTTCCTCCAGTGTTAGGCACCCGAGCGTTAATGGCAGCCAACATTTCCTGCATTTGCTGTAGCATTTTTTTCTTGGCCTTTTTGTAACTCGAGTTGACCCGTACCTACCTCATCTCTAGCCGTTCCAACCTCTGGTCAGACATGGTTAAACCTGACTCTGATACCAAAATGTTATTGGTCTGGGATTGGGATCATGTTTGAGGGCAGTGAACCGATAAGGAAGCAGAATCTCGCTTCCTTTGGTTACCTATGGTGATATTTTCTAGGGTTATTCGAGGTAGCCTGGAACTCCCAAAACAAATGTGAGTTTACTGAATAATTGCTTACTTTATTCATTGGACTTTCCTGACTTTTATAGCCTTACAACTTACGTAAAGATGGAATGAATCCTTCTTAAAACAAGATAGGATCAATAACAAGAAGATAGAAATAAATTCTAAGATAAAGACTAGGCTGAAATAAATCTGCAACAAACTACAATAAGAATTCCTCTTATTGATAACAAGCTAAATTAATAGGATAATACCCAACTTAATTCCTCCTGCTGGTGGGGACCTTATCACATACATACATCAAGAATAGACGGCAAGAACTTGTAATTTTTTTGTTTGAAAATCAAGTGATAATTTCGTGAAAATTGAATAATAACCTTGTGAAAATGGATTGATAAAAACTTAAAAATATTTTTCATTTTGTGTTTACGAAATGCATTTTGTTGGTTAGCAGAGGACATATGTTTTACTTTCTCAATTATTGATCATCCAAAAATCAATCGCTTCGTGCTGTATATCATCAATAATATAGTGTTGGTCCTGTCGGATATCAATTTCATTCAGAACCATAATTTTTATTCATCGACTTCCAATCTTAAGGTATTTTAAAATCAATTTCAATTATGCAAGAAATAGAATGGAAACAGATATGAAACGAAATATATGTTTCTAAATGGGGTCCGTGGAAATGACAAAATGGTTTCGTTATTCTGGCGAGAGTAAGATGAAAGGAGATGAACATGTAGGTTTTGTAGTTGTCCTAAGCCAAAACAAGAAATTTTCTAACCAAACCTCTAAATTTTAATGAAGCACAGTTCTTCAATCTAAATGTTATTTAAGTATCCCATTATCCAGAAAGAAAACTCTTATACGTAATGATTACTATTAATTAACGATGAATTTGTTGCAAAATTTACAAAGCAACCTTCAATAATAGTGCCGCGTTTTTATTTTTCTTTTTAACTATTAGGAATCCCTTTAATTAGGAGCCTCTAAAGAATGGGATAGACTCTAGAGTATGGTCTCTATGTGGGCACAATGTTAGGCATAAACACTTAAGTGAGGAGAAATTTGGGCTATGAGTCCATCGAGTAAATGTCAAATATACGATATTGGAGATTATATGAATTCAAAAGTTTAAGTCAATGGGTTTTGGTTGCAGCACCACCATATATATGTATTTCACTAATCCATTTTTTTTCATGTGATATTGGTTTTTTTAAATCTCTTCACTCACACATGAATATTCTCAACAATCTCATTTTCACGTGTGAGACTCCATTGCTCCCTTTGCCATCATGCCTATACCACTCCAAACTCGTACCATAATCCATCAGGCACACATGGAAAGTCTCACGTTCTCCTATCTTGGTCAAATAACCACATATTGATTTCTAATAACGAGCTTTATCATAGATTCCACCTTACGAACCACACAGGCTTCACCATGCGAGCATCACCTGCTCGCCACTTAAGCCACCTTGTTCGCATCACACAAGTCGCTCGAGATCTTCCTGTTGTTCAACTATACAAATATAAGCATTTCGAAGTTAACCGCATGATCTTTCATGCCTAATCGGACTATCGACTCTGATACCACTTGTAAAGCATGAGAACTCAAGTTGAGGAGAAACTTAAGCTGAGAGAGTCCACCAAATAAAAGCAAAATATATAATGTTGGAGATCATATGGACCCAAAAACTTAAGTCTATGGGTTCTAGTTCCACCACAATATATATCATTCATTGATTCATTTTTTTTCTTTTCATGTGGCATTGATATTTTACATCTCTCACACACGTTAATATTCGATCCCAACGTAAACTGTGTGAACTTTTCTAACTGTGGGTCAAATACAAGTATTGATTTATACCATATTATCGGACAAGATATATCTCAACTCATCATAACGAGAAGATTTTAACCCAAACACTAATAGTGTGTTTGGTAGAGTTTGTGAAATAGTTTTTGTTTCCTATAAAAGAAATTGTTTTGATTATTATTATTATTGTTGATGTTGTTATTATTATTTATAAATATTTTTATTATTATCATTAAATATTTATACTATTTTGTTTTTTTTATAATACAAGTATCAAAATTAAATTGATAAAAAAAAATCACTTAAACATCAAAATAGTCCATTTATATTAACTAGTTCAACTTTATTGATGTTTTGCCATAAATTATACTATAACCCCCAAAAGAGGCTAAAGCATCTGTGGTTGATACTGTCTTAATTTGCAGTCGCTATAATTCATGTAATACATAGAAATTAGCAAATAGATCATATCCCCTAGTGAATAAAAGGATAGATAGTGTAGTCATTTCGAATGAGGTTGTAATGTCATTGTTAATAGTTAGTTGTACTGTACCCATGATTGATAATTATGCCATTACATTATTGAAAGCTTGATATTTATGGTATAGACTAGAGCCTACTGGTTGGCATCACCCATATTTTTTCGGCACTTCTAGCTCTGAATTCGACAAGGACAGAATTATGTGCTTTAATTAAACTAATTGTTAAGAATGGAAGGTCCTTGTAAAATCAGCCCATGATCTTATAAGATAATGAAATTTGGTCATCCAAAGAAAGCAGAGTTATTATCGTCAAATATTCTTTAAATTTGTTACGTGGTTCTCATCTATATTTTAAAATTATTTATTTATTTATTATTTTTTTTTATGTATCTAATAAATCTTTCAGGTGATAATTTCGACAAAACTGATATCAACATCAACAAAAATCTTGACTATTAAACAGAGCAACACTTTTTGTCAAGATTTTTATGTGTGTCAGTATCAATTTTGATCAAGATTTTTTTGTGTATCGATATCAATTTCACCATAATTATTATTAAAAAAATTTATTGGACACATACCCCTAAAATACAAAGGGTAATATGATCGTTTTTAAAATGTAAAAAGGGACATTATAAAATATGGCAAAATGTAAAGGTGTTTGACGATAATAACCTAAGAAAGAATTTGAAGGTGATTCTTATAAGTAGGGGTGAACATGGTTAGTTAACCTCAAAATTTGGTCGAACCATAACTATAACCATAACAATAACAATAATTTATCCGCAATCATAACTATAAACCTAACCATTTTTTTTTTTTAATCACACTTTTGGTTACATTCGATTATCAAAATTTTACAACTAACCACAATAAAAAAAAATAATAATTTTTTTTATCAATTCAAGAAAGTTATACTAATCAAAGCATAATATAATTTAAACAATCCATATTAAAAATTTTAATAATTGATTCACATTCAAATACTTTAAAATAAGTTATAAAATACAAACTTTCAAATAAAAGCTAAAATAACCAAAACATTAAACAACCAGGTTCTCCCCCCTCAATTATCAATGTTCAAGACTGATTGGTTTATTGCCACAGTTAATATCTATGATTATGCTCAAAAGTCAAAAATGATTATGATTAACTGATTAATAATTATGCTCAAGAGTCAAGAATGATTATGATTAACTAATTAAGTAATTAAGTTATTGAGAGTTAGGGATTTTAGTTGTAAGCTATTTACTGTTATACCTTTGATTTTGAAACATAAATCTAATTTACTGTTGTAATTTATAAAGATAAAATTATAATTAGAAAAATATTATCTATTTAATTATATACTTATCAAATATATATAACTATAAATTATATATATAATTTTAATATAGTTAGGTTAAGTGGTTAACCAGTATATTTAAAAATAAAAAAAAAATATAACCATAACCATAACCATAACAAAAAAAAAATTTGAACGATAAACCTAACAATTTCTTTTAGTAACCACATTTTTTGTTCGGTTATAAAATGGTTCAAGTTCGGTTATGTTTTTAGGTTATTTATGCCCAACCTTACTTATAAGAAAGAAATGTAATCTATGATTGTGGCATTTTCTATCCAAAAAAAGAATGAAATGATAAAACAACATTCAAAGAGAAAATTAAAGAAAAAGTAAGGAGGCAGCTAGATTAATACCTATACTTGCTATTAATAAAGTTAAGACTTTCATTTGGCGTATACCTCTCAAAATATCTCTTAAACTTCTACTTAAATATATAAATCAAATATTTAAATAAAATTATTATATATGTGACCATTATACTTGATATACTTAGAAGTAAAAAAATAATTAACATATTATTTTGTCACATAAAAAAATAGATCAACATATGCACAATGCGTGTTGAGTTACTAGTATAACTTTACACACTAGAGCAATTGCAACGTGGCAAGAATGTTCTTTTTTTTTTATTTCATTTAAATTATATTTTCAGTAACAATAACGTGCATATATCAAAAAGCTAGATTCTTGAAATAGCGAGGCCAGATCATAAATCAAAAAAGAGATAAAATAAATAAATTAATTGATACCAAAGGAACAGGCAAGACATCCAAGAACGTGGTGTAAATAGGTGGTGTTAAAGAAAGCTAAAACATAATCTCACATGACAAATCAGTTTTACAAAAAAAAAGTATGTTTGTAAATTGGATTCGAGTTGTCAAGGACCTGAAAATCAGATGAAAAGGAGGCTGCTTGAATAAAAATCAGAAAGAAAAAAAAAAAGAGACGTAAGAGCAAAATCATATCTCAGGTTGGTGGATGTAGTCTACAATCTACATGCACGTATAACTTGATGAATAAGCAAATCAAGATCTTTGGACTCAAGTCCCAAGATATCATCATTTTAGAAACTGGAAATAGTGTTTGTTTATTTCTGAGAATCTTGTGAGTAGAATTGACAGTTGGCCCTCAGTTGCTAGTGCTACAACATCCAAATGGTGGTTAGAGAAAATGCTTTAGGTTTCAAAAGCTTTGACCATTTTATTTAGCTCAAGTAGAAAAGTGGTTCAGTTATCTATCATTCGCTTCAAAATAAAGAAAAGAAAGAAGAAGAAAATTGCTTTTAAGGCATTTCTCATTTAGAAGAGTACTGAGCAAGGTTGTGATTTGAAACCTTTCGGTTTAGTGCAAAACATTCTCGATTGTTTTCAAATATTTTAATATTATTTTTATACATACTTTTAAAAAAATTTAAAAAACATTTAGATTTTAAATAACGTGGATGATACATTATTTTTATCAATTGATATTTGAATGATAATTATTTTATTATAATATGTATTTATAATTATAATTATATAAATTATGTAATTTCATGGCAAGACAGTTTCAAATTGGATTTGTTCCAAAAATATTATAATTGATTTTAAAACAAAAATTTGAGTAGAATTGATTTACATATTTTAATAGTGATTGTTCTTTTTTTATGATTTATATTTATAATTATATATTTTTAAAATATATGTAATTTAACAAATAAATATTTAAAAATACAATTAAATCCTAAAATCAAAACCGAAACATTTCATTTTAATAGTTAAACCAAAATACTGTCCAACACGAAATTTACAACCTAATATTTTTTAAAAGAGCAATCTTTTTGGATCCCTATAAGTCAGTTGATAACTAATCTTTAAGTTGTTGACATCCCTACCCAAATACTAGGACTGAAAATTAACTTTAACCTTCAAATTAAAATTAATAACTCCAGCTTCTGATTATAAATGAAGGATGGTAATTTAACAGTGAGACCACTTAGGTTATCGGCCAATTATAAGCTGGGATTAAGTTCTAATCCAGTATTTAGATGGAAAAGGAACGAAATAACAGTTAGCAGTGAGACTTGAAACACTTCCCCACTTAAAAAAGATGATCTTTTAGCCAAAGTCATGAAATTTGTAGAATTTGTGGTTCCATCACTTGAAAAGAGTATCCAGCCTCAGTGATACGCCCATAAAATGGAGGCAGGTTAAACCTTGCCAAGAACCACAGCTAAAAGCTCCCTACCCGAAGATTGTGATTGTTCTTTGACAGTCAATCTTGTACGTAAATTCTAAATAAAAAAAGCTATATTCTTAATCTGTACATGGAAGAAAAAAACTGCAAAAATAAGTGCCCTATCCCAAAATACCTCAAAGAGGCACTATATTATAATTTGAATGAAAATTAAATTTAGCAGACCGGATCTTTAACCAATAAGAAATAAATAACATTCTTTACAGACAAACCCCTCCACCCCCCCCCCCCCCCCCCCCCAAAAAAAAAAACACACACACACACACACAATCCGCTAACTCCAAAAAGGCCAAAAAGAAAATGAATTCAAAAGGGGAGGGGGATGAATGGAAGAAAGGTGGGGTTGGGGGTGCCAGAAGGAAGATAGGCAACAATAATTCTTAGATTGTGAAATGGCTCTTTCGTATCTTACCATATTAGCCCTTCATTTCATTCATCAGCAGCATTTGTTTTTGAATCTGAGTAGCAATGATGCACTACATTGCAGCCACATTTCAAACTTTTTATAGTTTCTCCTTCTCGTCATCCTGCAGGTTCAAGCTAGTTTTAGGACATTAAAAATACCAAGAATTGCAAATTAAATTAATGAGACTACGGTATCAAAGCCTGCCACATACCACCTCAAAATCATATGATATATCTAATTACGGTCATCACACGTCTGATCATATAATTAATACAAATAGAAGAGGTTTCAAGTCCATTCAAATGATTGGATCCCTGTTCATGCAAACTCACCTCAGATGTAGACACACACACAGCCAAAGTGTGCTCAGACAAGCATGAATTTATCAAATGGCATTCTCTGATCTTATTAAATTTCATTTGGTAATTCTGAATCCGGGCTCATGTATCCTGCAATGTGCTTTACTCCTCTACCTTATCCCCTAATTTAAAATAAGTGAAACACTTTCATTTCACAAGTAGAAGTACAAAAAAGCAGAAAAATTCAAGTGGCGATAATATTGCGGTAGTCTGAACCTGTACATATTATTGACAAGGAAAATGCATTAACATTATTTTGACAACAATGTGATAATGGGATTTGGATTCATGTAAATTAATTTGGTTTGAAGCTCAATCCCATGACCAACCTAGACCTAGCAAATGTACATCTGTGTAAACCTCAATTAATCACAAAGCCTGCACAAGAATGCAAGTTTCAGCCTCCTGGTGCCGTTTAATAAATTCTTTTATTTAACAAAATAAAAGAATGCATGTTTCAGCCTACCAACACTGTTTTGGTCTACCCTACAAGCTTTGACCAAACCAGGGTGTCAACAATCCAAAAGGACATGGCAGCCAAAACAAAAGATAAGTGAGAAAAAAAGTGTTGTACTTACTGATCTATCCAACATCTTGTCAAAATCATCATCAATGCCCCCATCACCATCATCTGAAAGACATATAGATGGTTAGTCTATGTTACATGAACTCTTCACTTTACTTTGTCATACCCGTGTCGGACCCTCGACACTCGAACAAGGGTATGACACTTGGACACTCCAAATCAAAGAAAAATTTACGAAAAATTATTAAAAATAGACGAGTCCTACATTTGACACTTATACCTGAATCAAGGTAACATAGTGGTTAGCACATTAAAAGCACAGTTATATAAATTTGTAAAGGCTTAAGGTTCGTTTAGTTGTAGAAAATGTTTTCCATTCTTCTTAACACTTCCCTCAACAATTTGTATTTTTAACATAATTTACGAAAAATTATTAAAAATAGACGAGTACGACATTCGACACTTATACCCAAGTCAAGGTAACATAGTGGTTAGTACGTTAAAAGCACGGTTATATAAATTTGTAAAGGCTTAAGGTGCGTTTAGTTGTGGAAAATGCTTTTCATTTTTCTTAACACTTTTCTTAACATAATTTGAAAAACAAGATTTTTTTTTTTTGTTTTTAACTTTTCAACATAATATTGGAAGAAACAAGAAAAGTTGTTTTCTAAATTATGTTGAAAAGATGAAAAACAAAGAAATGTTGTTCTCTAAATTACGTTATGAATGAGCAAATTATTGAGTAAAGTATTGAGGAAAATGAAAAACATTTTCCACAACTAAACGCACCCTTGAGTTCCTCTTATGCCCCCTAGAATTTTAAATTGAATATCTAACAACAGATTACACATGACAAACCTAAATGAATACATGAAAAGAGACTTACTCTAGAGCAGTAAACAACATGACAATAGGGGTGAGCATGGTCCGCTTCGGTTTGGGTCGAAAGTCAAATTGAAACCAAACAGGATTTTATCGGTTCTAACAGAAATAAACCCGATCCGACCAACACTTGAGAACCAGACCAAAAGTAATTCGGTTTGGTTCAGGTTTTTTTATTGGTTTAAAAGAAAATTAAAACGAACAATAGCAACTTGTGTTCTTTTCTAACCAAATAATATTGGTAAGCTTTAAAAATGATTTTATTATGTTTTTTTTAGTAATTTAGACTTTCATTAGATAAGGTTGATGAACCCACTATGGAGAAAATAACAAATGTGCATATAAAAAATGGTAATAATATATATATACAGTTCAGTTGGAGTCTCAATAGTTTTTTAGATGATCAAACCCAAACCGAAACGATAAATCGTTACCAAAAATTGGACCTGAACTGAACCGCTTATATGAGAAAAAATGAACTGAACTCATCAGTTCACTTTGATCGGTTCAATGGGATTTTTCCTCACCCTTACATGGAAATACTTAATTTGGTTACAAGATTCAAAAATCAAGGATCACAAAACTGGAGTTAGAATCTCAACATCCATTGCTTCATTCTTTTGAAAAGTCAAACCAGATGGACTGTGTGAGCTGTCAATAGAAAGATGAGTTCTTGGGTAGATATCATAGGAATTAACAAGAGAATGCTACTTTAACAACAGCTAAGGTTAAGCAGTCCACAGTTCCATGGCATAAACAATGCTCTGGTTGCACAAGTAGATGATTCGTTCATAAGAATATTTCTGGTTCTTGTCTACATATTATCAGATCTATTCAAAGCAGACAGGAATGCATTTCAGCGAAGACAAGTGTAAATAAAATGTGCACTGATCATTTTAATTAACCATGGAAAATGATTCAATATGTCAATGGAAAAATATGATTTACCTGGGCCATCATCACTGTCCCCACCCAAAAGAAATACATCCAAGTCTTGCTCGGTAGATGATGAGGTTGAAGTTTTACTCAGCTGTTTTGGTTCCTTCACCTCTGGTTTAGCAGTTATTTCAGCTTTTGGGGATTCCTTCACTCTGTCATCTTTTACTTGTTCTGCAGATTTCAGCTTTAATTCCTCCATGCACTGCTTCTCGTAGCTAGAAGGAACCTTAAGTTAGTCATATAGAAACAAATGATTCAACTTAACATCCCTATATGCTGCATTTTATGGAATTTTTTTAGCCAATAGAGGTATTCTTTTGTTGGTAGCTTGGATTAGAAACATAATTATTGCTTTCCAATTGGCTGTCTTTGCATTACTTGCTACTTCATCAATCTTACTAATGAGTGTACCCGTTGTATTTGCTTCTCTTAATAGTTGATTTAGTAACATAAACTTTATATTTTCAGTACATTATTATGGATCGAATTAGGGTTTACCACACTAAACAGTGGAGAAGTAGAACATAATTAAACATAACAGCAGAGTTTTGAAAATTTTAGAAATACCTTAAAATCCAGATTACAACTTCCGTCTAATATAACATGTTTATACGCATATAATTCTAATTATTTATTAGCATTTAGCACATATATTTTAATAAAAAAAATAGGCTCATTTACATTCAGAAAACAATCAGTTTCAAATAGACTGAAGCAAAGAAAATTTAATGGGTATGTTCCACAACTACTGATATATGATGTCTTTAAGATACAAATTCAACTCCTGGAACTAGAACATAAATTTAATGAATTAGGTATAGGAGTGATTAAGCATTTTAAATCCTCACTCTTGATTTTTACAAAAGCTAGACCTAGAATAAACTGACTCCCATTATGACCATTTTGATATTATGCAGGAGTGACTATAAGGTTCATAAAGACTCGATTATTACAACTAGACCTCGGATTTAAAAACTTGAAAATGGAGAAAATATTTAAAAGAAATATGAAGATCTAAAAATAAACAACATACATAACTGAAGTGGCCTCATGTGATCTCATGCGCATACAAATACATATACATATACATTTGTATGAATATGTTTATGCATACATGTACATATAGGAATGGGAGAGAAAATTTATAACTAAATAACAGGAGGGTATTTATAATAAAATGATTTATGCTAGGGACAGTCGCAGCTATCATGACTGTCCTATCTGGACACAGTCGCAAAAGCCACGACTGTCACTAGCATATCTCAAATAAAATTAGAAGCCCAAGGCAGCAAACGTCTAATCCCAGAAGGAAAGACAAAAGCAAACTGTCCATGCATATTTATGGCAACAAAACTGATGCCGTCACAGTGGACTTAAAAATAAAATGAGTGGTTACTTACGGTGCCACATGACTGTTGACTAGTATGAAATATATCCTCCAAAACTTCCTTTCTTTCATAACACGTGGACACAACTCATATCGTAACTTTGAAACTTCCTGCAAGAGAGCATAAAAGAAAGAGGAGACCAGTGAGCATACCAATAAGAACAAGAGCTATTTATGATTCATTTAGACAGGCTATAGAATACGGAAGAATATGGAGACATGTCATGAGAAAATACATGTTAGCCCATAGTTGAACAATAACCACGAGTCTCAATCAAGCAAAATGGTGATACAAGAACCATACACTTTAACCAAAGTACTAATATTAAGGCCTCTTGAATAAATTAAAGGAAGCTTTCTAAGAAAGAAAAGCCTAAAAAATATGATAATCAATAATCAATACACCGTAACCGCTTGTGTCTTATATAGACCCCCTCCCCATCAGGCACTCTCTCCATTCTCTCTACTATCCAAAATCTCTCTCAACTAGTGAAACTCTGTCAATCAATAAAAGTTCAATACATGAACTCCCTCAAATATAATAATATAAATCAAAATAAACAAAGCCTCTTGATAGTTTTTTTTTTTCACATCAACATAGGGACATTACTTTTGACCTCGGGGTATTTGCAGGGCATGGGGTTCAAACCCCCACCCCCCCACGCACACAAACAGAGGGGGGGGGGGGGTGTTTACAGGACTGTTGAGGCAAATGCCTTGTAGTCAACAAAACCCCTTGATTAAATTGCATCATTTCCATCATGGATTCACTTCGAGTCCACACAAACATAAATCCCATTTCTCACCCATACATGCAAAATCAAATCATAGAATCAAAGTCTCATTGGGGTTGTTTAGAAACTTTTTAAATCTTGATTTAAGCAAAGTTGCTTAAAGTTGGTTGTGGATTGGTAGGTTGGGTACTGTGATAAATAAGGCTTGATTTAATCCGGAATCATTTAAAACAGATTTAAAAAGTTCACAAAACATAGCCATTACCCATCAAATTTGGCGGGAATTAAGCTTCAACGATAAAAGGTATGGCATGCTCCACCAGACAGCTCACACTTGAACCTGTGACTGCCATAGGTGTTCCCACGGCTACCAGAGTGACTCCATGGTTGGAATTAAGCTTCAAAGATCCATATGCAGCTCCCAGAGGGCGGCGAGCTCCATAAGACAGCACACAGTTGAAGCTGCGACTGCCATAGGGTGTTCCCATGGGCCATGGCTGTCACAAGTTTCAGCAAACTCCCATGGCTGCAGCTTGCTGCCCATAGATGCGTGAGGAAGGAAGGTTTGGCCATGACAGCACCTTCCTTCCTCTTTTTATTTTGTTACATATTTTTTTATTTGTTTTATACGCCGTGCTTACTTAAAGACAATGGATTATGTTTTTATTATGCATGTGTTTTGAGTGCTTACTTACAGACAATGGATTATGTTTTTATTATGCATGCGTTTTGAATGCTCGAACCCACTACAAAAACGTCAAAACTCAAGTGCTAGAATCTTTTAGACTTTTATAGTTCATACATTTAATAAAATAATCACTAAATTTTAGTATAATATCATTAAAAATTATGATTGATCTATTATTATTATTATTATTTTTCAGTTAGTTTAATTATATATATTTTTTGTTTCTCGTTGTCTATTTTTAACCCAAACAAATATATACAAAAATATATTTTATATTTTAATGATGAACATATATTTATGGTTAATTGTATATAAAATATAATTTTTTTAATTTCATAAAAAAAAAATTATTTAAAAGTGTAATACATGCAATGATAAAATTTTTATTACCAAAAGGAAACGGGAAAGGAGCCATAACACTTTGCTTAAATAATAAATTTAATTATTGTAAAAAAACAACAAATTAATAGAAGCTTTTACAATACTATACCAATTTACGTAATTTCAGCATTTAAAAACACTTTTACAGGTTAATCAACAAAACACAAACTTCTATATTCAAATTTGGAAACACTTCTACCACAACCTTTACCAAATGCAAAACAGCTTCTATTAAAATTTATGCTGCAACAAAAGTTGTTCTAACTGCACTTCTACCCCGCCACAGCAAAGCTCCAGCTTGGCCACATGGGCCCTACATTGATGGTCCCACTTGATCAATAATTCTTTTATTGGAAAGCAATAATCCATTTTAAAGGATATATATTTATATATGTATAAATATATATATATATATATATGTGTGTGTGTGTGTATACACATACATATATATATATGTATACACATACACATATATATATATACATGCACACACACACACACATATATGTATGAATGGCGACAACCCATGCACACAAAATGCGTACAAGTACAACACCAAAAATTTTAAAAACAAGAAATCAAATTCAAAGAATCCAAACATTAATGACATTTACAGACATTACAATCACATGATGAGACAATCACATAGAGAAAGATAAAATAAACGGAAAAGACATCTATTTGTAAGTATCCAAAAGCAAAAGACTTCAAAGAAACCGAAATAAGGATTTTTATCATCCAAAAGAACTGGTTGACTGATGTGGGACAATGCACGTGTAGCGAAAATAGGTTAAAGGAGAAGTAGAACAGAAGGAATAAAGTGATAAAAAGGGGAAGATAAAATGAGATAAAGATGCTCTTATGTAGGCACCACTAATATCTAAATAAGGAAATAAAATCAAACCCAAATAAAATCCTTAATTTCCTAAACCTAAAATCCTAAAATATTCTTAAAGTACAATTACAAAGCAATCCCACAAATGAACCGAAACCCGAAATTATAAATTAATACTCCACTAATTGAGTCCTTGCCACTTCATCAGTGACTTAAACAGGATACCTAATGCACATTATTTATCTTTATCTAAAGAACTATCTTAATTGGATTGTTTAGTTTACCCCAAGTACTTGCGTTAATAGAGAATATCAGACTGGCGAAGGCAATGCTGCCACATACTCAAAATTAATGGAAAACTACGAAAACAGAGAACTCCAGCGCTCAGACAAGTGCCCACACCCGATATTGGTACCCAAGTCCTAGTAGCATAGCTATAGAATGCATGCAAGAACAAAACTCTGGAAAAGAAAATTCATAATACTCTTAATACCAAATACATGTTTGATGCCTTTGCTATTTTAAATCACTCGGCATCCCATCACTACACAAAGTTATTCAAAACAACCCTTCTATTTGTAGAACAGTACAATGATCCAAGAACCATGTGGGTAGTCAAAGAGTGAAAGATGCGCTCAATGTCTGGAGCCAATCTATTTCAGAGCTTTTGCAATTACTAGGACCCATAAACTTGCACTCATATATTTACTAAAAAAGAAAGCAGTTTTTACTGTTTTACAAAATTGATATACAGCCAACTATTGAAATTATTATTTTGTTCAACCTGTGCGATTTAGGTTACCTTGACAGTTGCAAGGACAAGACTAGCGTGTTTCTCTTGCCACTCTGTGAGATCTTGCCTAACATTAGAGACTGCGGGAACATCGGACATTGGTGAATCATCTGCACATTGAAAACTATAGTCTAATTAGCTTGCAACAGGCAGAGGAACAGTGGACAAAACAAGACTAAATAATATAGTATGTATTTATATATCCATATACAAAGGTAGAACCGAAAACCCGAAATATATGTTTAGAACTAAAATGCTTTATCAGGTATTCAAAGTTTTCAATCAACAAAATCTCGATAACGCCTACATAGGTGGACAAAAACACTGCTAACTACAGAAAAACTATGACAAAGTTAAGAGTACAAATACATAAACCAAAACTTGCTTTTGGTTCAACAATAATAAGCAAGTAAAAAAACCACTTCCATAACTCTAACTCTGATGCCAAGCTAACTGTTTTATCTTTTAGGTGTTTTAGTTTCCAAGAATGAGATATCAATCTATTTTATGTACTAAATAATAAATAAGCAAATTATATTCTACTGAAAAACAATGAAAAAGAAAAAGAAAGACCAAATTAGAAGTCAGAATCCTATCATTTTCTATAAAGTTCTGTTCCCGTAAAAATGAAATACCACCCTCAACTAAGCATTCTTAATACAGCTTAAGCTTTTGCTCTTTTTTTTTTTTATAGGTAAAAAGCTTTTGGTCTCTTATGGTAAATAAACTTTGGAATCCGTTTGTAAATGAGTTCCAAGTGGAATAGTAAGCTTCCAACAAATCATATCAAAATTAATAGAATTGCAATAGTACAAAATATCTAAAAAGCAAAAAGTCAACCTCCTATCCGCGATCCTTACATTTTGTTTTGCTCATTACTCAAATACATTATTTAGTTCAAAGTTCACAATTTCTTTAAATTTCCCACATTTTTTCGGCAACCAGACAACTCCCAAGAACAAATGATATTTAGATCAAGTTTACCTTCCAACGGAAAATCCTGAAACGTGCTCATAGTGATCCCCCTCACGAACTCCCTCAACTCTTCAGTGATGCCAAACCTCTCAAGATCATTCTCTTGCGGGTCCACCGTAGGCTCCCTGGGGGCAACAGCACCCGACGGCGCGATCCCCTCGGCGAGCGACTTAATCTGGTCAGCTCGCTTGGTGGCTTCGGCTCGGATCTGATCGGCTCTCTTGGACGCCTCGGCTGCAATCTCCCTAGACCGCTTGGCCGTCTCTGATATGATGTCGGAGAGCCTCGACGAGCCGATGGTTAGCTCCGAGGAACGTTTCGCGGCTTCCTTGGTCAGCTCCTGCGAACGCTTCGCGGCTTCCTCGGCAAAGCTTCGGGCTTTAAGCCAAAAGTCCATTCGACTAGGCTCCTATTCAATTTCTCTCTATCTCTGTGGCTAAAACTTTCTATGAGGTTTTTGCTTTGGTCATTTTCTGTTTGTTCTGTTGAATCGTTGATAGATTGAGAAATGATGAAAAAGGAGCGTGAGGTTTGCTGGAGAGAAGACGGGACAGACTTAGAAAATGAATGGGCGAAGAATTCTATTTGGCGCCCACGTGGCATGCTTGGCGAAAGCTATGTGCCGGGATTAGTTGCTGACTGGCCATATTTTAAAGCTTCTTTTTTATCGGAGAATTTTAAGCTTCCACCAAAGTTAAGAATGATTCTATTGACGTTCGAGTCTTATGAGATTAGACAGCAATATTTTTTTTTTGAATTTTTTTATGTTGTGCGGATAATTACTCATGATCTGTTTAAAAAAATTGATTTAATACGATACGAATAAGCTAACTTGTAATACCAACTAGTCGTTAAAAATGAATTCTTTCTTTAAAAGTAAACCCAACTTTTATTTTACTTTTTTTCTCTATATTTTATGGTATTCTTTGATAAATTGGTAGAAATGTAGATTTATAGGCTTGTTAGATAATTTTCGAATTAAATCTCCCCTGAGTATAATCAATACCTCTAAAACACTTTTTAATCCATTTTTATCGATAATGTTTGTGAGTTACTTAAATGTAACATAAATCATTAAAATTTAATTTTTTTTAAGTAAAAAATTTTAAATTTTAGTTAATTAAGTTGCATCTAAGTAGTTTTACTTTTTTTTTCCTCTCCATTTTATGTTAATCTTTAATAAATTGATAGAAATATAGATTTATAGGCTTGTTAGATAATTTTCAAATTAAATGTCATACGAGTAAAACCAATACCTCTAAAATAACACATCGGAAAGATATATAATTCATATTTGTGGCTCAATGACCCTAAAAATATCTTAAATTAGCGTTTTTAGATGACGATCTTGCGATAAAAGTTACATAGATCAAAAAGAGTGATATTGTTTCTAATTTTAAAATTGGTTTTAATTAGAGGCTATGCAGTAATTGTCACATAGCCAAGTTAAAAAGGAGATTCTAAGCCCAACTTAACAAAAAAACAAGAGGTCATTATAAGAAGTGTGATCAATGTTATCAGCAATCTGCCATAATTAGAGTGCCACAATCAATTTTATCATGTTTGATATTAAGAAGTTGACACGGAATAGCAAAAATACAATTGACCATGTCTTGAGAAAATGAAAAAAAATGAAAATTGATCAAATCCTAATAACCAGACTATCTCATACATCTCCGATTTTTAGGTCAGGAGACCATGAGTTTGATTTCTATTAGGCTCGATGTCCAACCAGTTGTCAAACTAAAACAACATTTTTTTGAGAGAATTTTTACGTGCACATTATGCAAGTATTGTTCATTTGCACCTAGTGCATCACAATTGTTCAAGCATTTTTCTTTTACATTAAATGCATCACAATTGTTCATTATTTAATCAGTTGTGATGCACTCGGTGCAAATGAACAATGCTTGCACCAGGTGCAAGCAAGAATTTCTCGTCACCCGGTTACTAATCCATTGAAAGGGTGTTACAAAAAAGTGGCTATTTTGAGAATTCTTTTGTCTTTGCTCAAATAAAATTAGTATTTCAAGAATTATTGCTTTAGGTAAATAAAGTTTGATTCAGAGAAAAGAAAAATGTTCACTCTTATAATATAGGAGATGGAGTCTATTTCCAATTACTATACACAACGTGCGTGTCTCTCTTCAATTCATGAGAATCCTTGCGTACAGCCGGTGCAAGCACTGTTCATTTGAACTAGGTGCATTACAACCATTTAAATGAACTAGTTTAAATAATAAATGGATATGTTACATCCGGTGTAAAAGAACAGTGGGTGCAAGCAAGTATTTCCCCTTTATCACCATTTCTCACAATTCATCTAAGGGGAAATACTTGTCAGCACCCGCTGTAAAAGAATATTGTCAGTACCTGATGTAAAATAATAGTACTTGCACAAAGTGCAAGCAAGAATTTCTCCCGAGTGGCATTTTTAAGACCTTGACCAGTGGTAAATGGCCATTTTAACCTAAAAAAACAGTTTAACACTATAACGAGTGGGATTGTCGGTTTTGATCGATTGTTGGAGTGAGTGGTTGAAAGGAGTAGATTTTTTGGCTTCCCTTAGCACTTCTCACTTGTTTTTTTACACATTGGCGGGGAGGGAAAACTAGTCCATTCACATACTGTTGACGCCCAAATCCTACTCCCTAGTGTAGGATCCTTAATGCAGCAGAATCCTATGGATCCCAAGTTTCACATTATTTATGTCCAAATCCTACCAATTGGGGTAAGATCCTTATTTTTATATAATCCTAATGATCCTAAACTATGTTGCAAGGGATAGTGAATTCTAAAATAGACATAGAATTGTGGATTCTGACGCGTCTATAATGCGAGCATGTAACCTTGAGTTTAGAGAAGTGGGTAACAAAGTTGAAATAATTCTAGATATAATTTTATAAATCCTACATGAAGTCAAAGTCGTAGCAGGATTCTAGCAAGGATCCCCACTATGGTAGAATCCTATGGATTCTAGTTCGTGTTGATGTGCAGAAGAGAAAGGATTATAGATCAGTTATGTGGCAGAGATGTAAATAAAGCTTATGAACCATGAGACGTGTTATGTAGTTGTGCTCTTGGAGATTTTTAGTAGTTATTGTCAAGAAGAGTGGGATAAAAGTAATACACCAAGAGTTTAAGCTGTTACCAGCTCTTATTAATTTATTTATATAAATAGTAGAACTTTTGATGCAATCGGAATCCTTTCAATCAATCAATCAATCAATCCTAAAATGGATCAATTTCATATCTTTACTTTTATGCTTTTACTTTACCGCAAATGCACTTAAATTCCTTTAAATTCTTGCAATGTTTTTACATTTCTTTAACTTTCTACACTTGAAATTCAATTTCCTTTAAATTTCTGCCTTTTCATTACCGCACTTAGTTTAGGATCCATAAAATACAAAAATCCAGCAACTCATTGCACTTTGTGCATTGAGCCAGGAACTTTCTTCGTAGTCGTCTTGATTTCAAAAGTTACATATCAAAAACACAAACAAATTGACACGCTCGCAATTCTACTTTCACAAAATCCGAGTGAACAAATTTTGTTGGCGTCCAAATCCTACCAACTAGGGTAAGATCCTTATTGCTGCAGAATCCTATGAATCCTAAGCTACATATTGTTGACTCCCAAATCATACTAGCTGATGTAGGATCCTTATTGCGGCACAATCCTAAGGATTTTAAGCTACATATTGTTGACGTTCAAATCTTATAGTTGGGGTAAGATCCTTATTGTGATAGAATCCTAAGTATTATAAACTATTTTCAAGGAAGAATGAATTTTAAAGGCAAATAGTGGTGGATTCTGACACATCCAAGTGGCAGACATGTAACATCGAGCTTGAGAGGAAAAAGTAATAAAGTTGGAAAAATTTTGGATTGAATTCTATGGGTCCTATATGAAGTCAAAATTATAGTCGGATTCTAGTAAGGATCCTCATCATGGTAGAATCATCGTCATGGATCATAACTTGTGTTGTATAAAAATAATGGATTATGGATCAATCATGTGGTAAACATGTAACTAAAGCTTAGGAAAAATGGGGCATGTGTCATGTATTTGTGCTTCTGAAAGTTTTTAATAGATATTGTTGGGACAAATGTATGCACCAAAAGTTTAGGTGGTTACTAGTTGTCATATATTTGTTTTATGTATAAATAGTAGAAAAATTGATGTAATAACCCCCTCTTTTGAATCAATTGATCAATTTCATATCTTTACTTTTATGCTTTTACTTTAATGCATTTGCACTAAATTATCTTTAATTTAAGTCATTTAATTTTATGTTCTTTACATTCTACACTTGTACTTTAATTACATTTAATTTCCTGCCATTTAAATTTATGTTCATTTTTTTAAATTTAAGCATATTTACATTCAAGTTCTTAGTTTTAGATTCTAAATCAAAAATCCAGTAATTCATTGCACTTTTTACGTTGAGCCAAGAATCTACTTCGCAATCGTCTTGATTTCAAAGCCCTTATCCACAACACATAAACAAATTGACATGCTCGCAATCCATTTTCACAAAATCGGGGTAAACAAATTGAAACACCTGGTGGGACATTGGTGCGGGTATATCATTTTTCTCGTGAAGATGAACACAAAGCATTAGATCCACCATTTCTATGGTGATTATGGCTACCGAGAGTAGACCTATGCAACATGGTGCAGAATCCTCAAGTTTGGCCGCATATATGCAGGCTCGTAATGCTAAGATGGTTCTAAATCAAAATCCTTATGCTTAGGTTCAAGCAATGGATTCAGAAAAGAATTTTGCTGCATGGAAACAAAAAATGGATCCCGAACAGAATCCTTCTACTTGGGAAAATGCAAGTCTACCATTATATCAAGTAAATTTTTTATCTAAAGTTATACTTATGATTGTGAACAACTTGCTTTAAGTATGGGAAATTGGATACACAAATATTTGCCTAAGAATTCAATGTCTTTAGACAAGGCATGGCTCAAATAATGTATAAACATAATTCACATACTATTGAAGCACAACCTATAAAATGACAATTGGATCCTCGAAGAATCCAAGAATAGATTCCGAAACCACTACGTGTAAGGAGAGAATTGGATTTGCAACAGCAAAATGATCATCAACATGAAAGAAGCCAATGGATGTATAAGGATTCAGAGGTAACTTATCAAACTCTTAAACTAGAGGCATCATTATTTGATGAATACTATAAAAATGCGTTGGGGGCGTTAATGCTTTCTCAAGACCATGAAATTGATGTTAAGTTTGTTGTCAAAGAATTTAATTCTTCGGAGTTTGGTTATGATTGTCAAAAGAGTATTTTTCTGTTTTCTGAAAATGGTGGTTTAGTTTCTTGGATTCATGACCCATATGCTTCTTGAATTTCAACAATTTTTCTCTTAGATAGATATGTGGGGCACATTAATTGAATATTGTTCTTCAATGGTTAGAAAAAGTGGTTAAGTTTTACTTTGGTGATTAAAATGAAAATTGTGATGAGCCACTTCAATAAAATAGGGCTTCATCTAACAACTCCTTATATTATATTTAATTTTTTATCAATTGTATTGACTTAACATTTTCTTTTCCATGTGTGAACGTGTTTATTGAATTCTAAAGTGACATATTAAAAGGCTACTTGGATCCGTTATTGATTCCTAGAATTATATCATGTTACGAGAGTCCACTTGGACCCTAAAATTTCATTTGTATTGACATGGCCACTGGAAAGATCCTACATTCTAAAGGCCATGTAGATTCTATAATTCAAGAATTTAGTGATATAGTGATCACAGGAAGAATCATTACTTTCTAAGACCAATAGGATTATGCAATTCTATAAGGTTAGATGGATTCCATAATTCTATATTGCACTGTGCAAATAGTTGGTATAATGGCCTTTGATAATGCTCTTTCAATCATGGATTAGGTTGTGCTACACTTTCCTCCACATTTCATTAGCAAAATATTAAGGAAAACGAGGGGTATTGTTGATGCCCAAATCTTATCAGCTGGGGTAGGATTCTTATTGCTGTAGGATCCTATGGATCCTAAGCTATGTATTATTGACTCCCAAATCCTACGAGCTGGGTTACAGATCCTTATTGCGGCAGAATCTTACGGATCCTAAGCTACATATTGTTGACGTTCAAATCCTATAATTGGGTTAGGTTCCTTATTGTGATAGAATCCTAAGGATTCTAAACTATGTTTCAAGGAAGAGTGAGTTTTGAAGGCAATGAGTAGTGGATTCTAATGCATCCAAGTGGAAAACATGTAACATTGAGTTTGGGAGGAATGAGTAATAAAGCTAAAAGAATTCTGGATTGAATTCCATGGATCATACATGAAGTCAAAATTGTAGTAGGATTCTAATAAAGATCATCGCCATGGTAGAATCTTCGTCATGGATTCTAACTTGTGATATTGTGCAGACAAAGAATGAATCAAGGATAAGTCATGTGACAAACATGTAACTATAGCTTAGATAAAGTGAGACATATATCATGTATTTATGCTTTTGGAAGTTTTTAGTAGTTATTGTTCGGACAAATGTCATGTATCAAGAGTTTAAGTAATTACTAATGGTTATGGATTGGTTTATGTGAATTGATTTAATAGCCCCTTTTGAATCAATAAATCTTACAATAGATCAATTTCATATATTTACTTTTATGCCTTTACCATAATACATTTGTACTTCAATTAATTTAATTTCATTTAATTTTATTTTCTTTACATTTTTGAAATAACTCTCTTGCACGTACACTTTCAATTACATTTAATTTTCAGTCATTTTTAAATTTCAGTATTTTCACATTCAATTTCATAGTTTTAGATTCTAAACTAAAAATCCAACGACTTATTGCATTTGTGCATTGAGTCAAAAGCCTTACTTGCAATCTGTCTTGACTTCAAAGCTTTTATCCGCAACAGGTAAACAAATTGGCATGCTTCCAATCTCGGATAAACATATACATAATAAACACATACATACCAGAGATGCATACTGATAGCATTAATTCTTTGTTTATTTAATTTACACAAATACCTCATACATTTCTTTTCTGCACAAATTACAAACCCAGATATGAGATAAACAGAGTGTTCACACTTGACAAAACACAGGATACATAACAACTTAAAAGACATATATAGTAGAAATTAAACAAGCCACCCATAATCCTAAATCCTAATAACCGTTCATAATCATATGCTCCTTACTCGGTAATCTCGACGACCCTAACAGTAGGCTGCTGCGCAGCTTCCTTAGCAACCGTCACAATGAGAAATCCACTCTCCATAGAAGCCTTCACCTGGTCAGTCTTTACGTTATCTGGCAACTTGAATCTGCTCATGAACTTGTTGTTATCAGTGCATATTTGAAGCATATTGTCATCATCAATGAAAACTATCACTTCATCCTTTGTCAGCCCAGGAAGGTAAGCCTTGAACACATGGGCATTAGGAGTCTCTGTCCATTTGATTTGGGTTTCAAGGGAGGATGGGAAAATTTCCCGAGAAAATTCAGAGGAAAGCAAAGAGGGAGAAGGGAAAGGGAAATCAGCAAATGGGTTCCAAATTTCAAGATTCCTGAATGGATCCCATATGTCTAGAGAGAAAGGATTGTAGACAGTGTCTTGATGATCACCGATTGGGACGATTGACATGTTTTTTTAAAGAGCGTGATTTGGTATTGAAACGAGGAAGTGAAGCTCTGGTTAATGAAGTGAAAGAAAATTGATGAGTAAAGTTAGTGTTCCTGATCCAATCTCAAAAAAGCGGCCAATTTCTAGCACTTACAAGAAAGTGGTACCCTTTTCGTCACAAACCTAGTTTCTTCGCGAATCTTCTTTTCACATACTTTTTGAAATCTTGGTTATTTAAATAAGAGACTACCAGTTTTTTCTTTTATTCTTTTCAAGGACTCTTAATTTTGAGCCCACTGTTGCCAAGAACCAGCACCTGCGTGATTCCCTTTAGACCATTTAAATTTGGACACTTTTTCCGTTCATCTCATGACACGAGGGCTCTTACTTTATTGTATAACACGTGTCATCGTATTACGACAAGAGCACCAAGACTACTTAGTACTCCACCACCTGAAAGAAGAGGATAATACCAGTCTCTTGCATTATTATTTGAATTTTTAACAAATGTCTCCATCCATGTCTAAATTAATCTAAATGTCTTTTGAGCACAGATGAAGAGCAAAGATCACTTGCAGTTTTTCCTTCACTCTCTTCTTGTGCCCAGAAAAGGGAACCAAACCAATCTACCTGTTGTTTTACCAAAATAAGTCATCTTCAGCAATCACCAGTATTTCCAACTTGGGAAACATGCAAAAATTCAAACTTTGTTGGCATATCAGAAGGTTCCTTTCTTTACTTCTCTCTTATCCGTTTATGGGTATTATTGTTTAGATTGTTGTTTATAATTATGGTTCCTGATTGTATTTGCTAATCACTGCTATGCAGCTTGTTTTGAGTTCTTAATTATCTGTGTATCTTGTGGAAATTAATGGTTGCTTTGGACTACATTATCTGGGTTTCATTTTTTGTTTGTATTATTGAGGTTTGTTAACTTTTAGGGGTGATTCTGAAATTTAATTTGCGAATTTGTGTTTTAGGGCTTCTTTCACGTTTTGATATCTATTTGTAGTCTTTATAAAATGTTTGTTCTAAGCATGAATTCGAAAAGGCAAAGGCGGCCAAATGTTAGGTTGGGGGAGATAGGAGATGTTTCTGCAGCTTTTGCATGTGGGTTTTCTCAGAAAGCTAAGGAAAATTCGGGGACCTGATTTTGTGAACCCTAAAGAAAATGAACTTTATACTATTAGTGGGCTTTCTGAACAAAAATCTTCTGAGTTATTAATTTCTGACTCTCCTGTCTGTCCACGGTTTTCAGCTGATTTGCAACAGAACAGAGAGAACAAGAATCCAAACTCTACAAAATTGGGCTCTGAATTTGTTAGCTCGGATGAGATTGACATGACTAAGCCCAGATTGAATTTTGGCACCATAACCAGGAAGAGTAGGATCATGAAGCGGAAAGGCCGAAGCACCATCGGCAAAAGTAGTGTGTTCGGTAGTGCTTGGAGTTCTAAACTTAGCCCTCGGTTTAGTAATGAAGATGGGAAAGAGAATGGTGGCAAGGAATTTGTTGGCTTCACGTCGAATGTGTGCGGCGATTATCAAGCTGTCGACGGATTTAAGGACTTCTCAGATCATGAAACACCAGCTACCAGCAAAGAGGCTTGTGAATATGATATGGATGAAACTGCTTGTGATGTATGGCCACAGGGCAATGGACATGATTATTGGAAGGACGTCTCTTATGAAGGGAATAATGCATTTCTTAAATCTGGGGGTGGATGGGATGAAATAAGATTTGGAGGTAGTGATGTAAAGAGCGTCAGGAGATGGTTGGAAGACCTAGGCTTTGGTAAGTATGCTGATATATTTGAAATGCATGAGGTGGATGGGGAAACTTTGCCACTAATTACTCTGGAAGAT
This sequence comes from Bretschneidera sinensis, assembly GCA_023935145.1. Classification (NCBI taxonomy): domain Eukaryota; kingdom Viridiplantae; phylum Streptophyta; class Magnoliopsida; order Brassicales; family Akaniaceae; genus Bretschneidera; species Bretschneidera sinensis. Next base: position 124,347,599 of record CM043700.1, read on the forward strand.
CTCAAGGAGATGGGCGTTCTCGCTGTTGGGCCTCGAAGGAAGTTGTACACTGCAATACAGCAATTAAGAGGAGGAAATGTTTCTTCTTGACAACATAATCAAGAATGGTGGTAATCCTTGTTTCTTTTTCTTTTGGAATCTGTCTTGTGCAGGAAAAGTCGTATGTAACCTTTTGGAACTTCTAACCTGTTCTCTCTCCCCCCCCCCCTCCCCCCCTCCTTTTTTTTTTTTTTTTGTTTTTCCTGTTCTGTCAATGAGATAAGATTACATGGTTGATACTTTTGTGTATGTTTCAGATGTTTCTTATTTGATCTTTTGCTCCTTCCTATTTCAACCTAATGAAAGTTTAGACATTGACATTATGTCAACATAAAGGACAAATTTTGTTGGGGATAGACATTTCTCTATGCTGGTATTGATAACAATCTCTCAGTTAAAGATTAAATTTTTTTGATAGTCCTTGTTTATGTTGCTGCGGTTAGTAACCTTTTTTCCTATTATGGTTTTCAAGGGAAAGATATATGTTAGATTGTTTATGATAATGATTGATTGTGGGACAAGCAAGGCCTCGTTCGCAGAAACCTCCTTTTCTGTAATATTTGTGCACCCATTCTTTGTATGTATGACCAATTTTTTTATTTTGCATCTACTCACTTGTTAGGGTGTTCTTATAAACATTGTTGTCATCTAGAATGACAGTTCTATTTCGCTGCTTGCTAATGACTGATACGTCAATCCATTCATCTTTTATATTGTGATATATACTCTTCACCACAATTTAATGATAGACAGTAGTGATACTATCAGTGAAGTATGCATATGCCTTACGGTGTTATACTGTTATCCCAAAGTTTGATACTTATTTTTGATGTCATGGACTTGTCAAATATTTATCATTGTTCTTCTAAAAAATATAATTATCACTGTCATGATATATGTTACTACTTACTAGATTGATAATGGGTTGATAATTCCCATATGTCAAACTCGATATCTTTTTTTTCTCTCCTCTGTCTCTCTTCACTTTCTAAGTAGCCTATCACGATCTTCTATAGTAAGGTTGATAAATTTTTCAGCCTAGGAACCACCATAATTTCCCGACTTAATTGTTTCTTTGTTTCTACCCCCCTTCTGATTTTAATTTGATATGAACAGATTTTCATTGTGTGAGATACTCTGATTGTACTTTAATAAAAGCTGTGGCAGCCTGCAGCCATAGAAGCTCTTCAGTTGTCTGTCCTGCGCTAGTACAACAGAGTTTGAAATTACTTTATCAATAAAGAAACCATAAGTTGTTCAGCCTATGAACCACCATAATTTACTAAATGTAGTGTTTCATGGTTCCTAACCCTCTTGTAATTTTAATTTCACATGAACAGATTTCCAGTTAGTATGAAATGCTCTCATTGTAACTTGATAAGAGCTGTCACTTGAGCAGTCATGGAAGCTCCTCTGTTGTCTGTCTTGTACTAAAACGACAGTATTTGAAAATGCTTGATCAGTAAAGCAACCATGTTTCTAAATTCAGATGTATAGTCTTAACACTTAAAATGTGAATGCAAGCATCTACATTATGCTGATTAATGCATATCTCAACAGAAAGTGAAAATGCATCCGCCTCCCCTCCTCCCCCACGACCCACACACACGAAGAAAAAAAAAAGGTTGAAAATTTGAAAAGAGGAAAAATAGTAAGTCATCCTCGGATGTTGCCTCTTTACCGTTGCCGTGATCGACCAATTCACACTGTTTAATCGCCCCTGAGACAGGCTTGGCCTCCGAAAACGTGTAAAGTAAATTCCTTCTAGTACTTGTACTTTGGGTGAACCTGAATTAATGTGCAGGGTATTCTGTTTAGTTGAGTTGTTGCCCATTTTACTCCCCTCTCAGTGTTCACTATTCCACTGATGATGCTGATATGGGGCTGAGCTGTTACCCATTTGTTTTTTAAACTCTTGCATTATTCTTTTAATAGGTATTGCTATTAGGTGCATGTAAAAGACCTGAGTTGTCTTTGTTTTTAGATGCGGGACAAATTTCAGGTTTCGGCATTCTCATTGGTTGTGTTTATAAAGTTTTTATCCATAACTGAATTGTTAAGCTTTATATCAGAATTACTGGCAGGATGGAAGATCTGTAGCCCTACCCTATATGTGTGGAGAAATTGGTTTCCTTGATTTGTGTTTTTTTTAAGCTGGGAGTTTCCGTTTTACCTGTCTCTGTTGGCAGCTGTGGACCTGTGGTGCTTTACTCTAATTAAATCAACTACGAATGTTCAACCTGATTAATTGGGCCTTTGAAGTTTATTGCATATGGGTCACCAGAACTACTAAAATAAATGGACCCTCCTCGTATCCTCTTTCCTCTAGGATTTTCAAATACTTTTTTAAGTCATAAGCCATAAAATAGCAAGGGAAAGTTAAATTCGCACTATTGAAATTTAGTGAAATCTATTTGCTGCATCGTATTTTCAAAATTTATAAATATCCCATTGAGATTTGATTTTCTGTTCTGCTACAAAAACTCTACTGTCATTAATATTTCATCAATCAATTAGTATGGTTATGATTGAAAATAGTTTTAAAAAACTTTTTTTTATGTTTGGCAGACAGTTTTCAAAAATAATTTTTTAAAACAGTTTAAAAAAATCGGTTTTCAAAAATTATTTTTTGAAAACTCTAAATTGGTGTTTTCTAACATAATTTTCGAAAAATAGCCATAAAATCAATGTTCACTTTTCTGTTTTATTTTTCTTCCATGGTATATAAAAAATATTAAAATTTTGAAAATAAAATAATATTAATTATTTTAAAATATTTAGTAAATATAAAAAATAAAATTGATATAGATTTTAAATTTAAACTCAAAATTAAAAATAATTATAAAGTGTATCAAAATAGTTTTCAAAATAAGATTATCCAAACAATATTTCATTATTTTTTGTTTTGGAAACAGTTTTCGAGTTACAGTTATCCAAACATGTTTTCTTCATAAAATTGTTTTCAATTTTCATTTTTAAAAACTGAAAACTAAAAACTGTTAACAAAACATACCCTATGATTTTGGTAAATAAAAACAGTTGAGAGTTAATGAGAGTTAAATTGTTATACTTGAGTAATTTAATAATTTTATTTTCTCAATTAGAAGTTAAAAGTCAAAGTTGGTCATTTATAATATCTATAAGTTTTGAAAATACGACAAAATAATTGAAGACAATGGTGTAAATGTAATTTTTTCAAATATTTTGATCTATTTTTTCAGGTGTAATGTTTTTATCCAACTACTCTTGTAGAGAGGATATATAGGTGGTTTGTCGCTTTCTCTCTAAAAAATATGTGGTTAGATCAAGTTTAAAACATTGATTTTTGAATTTGTTCGAAATTTCATTGGTAATTTTTAAAAACTTTTCATGTAACATCAGTATAAATATAAAATTTAACAACTAATGTTATCAATAAAATTTTTAAAATTTATCAATAAAATTTCTGAACATGTTTAATTATTGTTTGAGCCGTGATCTGCCTGATTAAGACTTAAAAAATCTAATATTAGTTATGGGTTTGGTGGCTAGATGCTTCATGATTCAAGGCATGTGGGAGATCCTTCTGAATTTAATATTGCTTTTATTGGCATAGCTAAGCAGTTCTAATCTAATATTGAATTGTGGTTAATTGGCTGCGATCGGTCCACAATGCAGCATGTGGGCACAAATGATGCTCGAGTCTACATTTTCAAGAACAGGAGGCGTGTTAAGTAGTTGTAAATGATGTCGTCCTCGTCTATAAACTTTTATGTTTATTGTTTTGTACTTCGTCGTTCTCCTTTTTTTCTCAGTTGATTAAGATGGACATCATATTCCATGAATTGCCTTGATTTTCCCTTAGCTGTGAGCAATGAGCCGACACTGACCAAAAGTACTATTGGCTGGCTGCAAACATTGTATCCGGTTAGAAAATTTTCAGTAAGACCCTGCTCTTATGGAAAATGAACCATTGACAGGCCTTAAGGTTTGGTGGACCAGTCAAACAGTCCAAACCAGATGTCATTGGTGACATCATGTAAGGTATATATATATATATATATATATATATATATATATATATATAAAAGCCATTTAATAACATATTAATATAGATTAATCATGATTAATCGTGACAATAGCTGGTGGGTGATAATGAAAATTTGTTATTTATCTTTTTTTTTTTTTTACAAATGAACGATAAATTTAAATATTTTACCAACATAATTTATTATTGAAATCGAAATGTTTTGATCGAACGAAACATGATTGATATTTTTGATCTATATTCTAGCTTTAAGTAGGATATATTTTTTTCGAAAGATTAATCTATTTTCACGATAATTCTTAACATAAAAAAAATTTTGATATGAAAAACTTAATTTTAAATAGATCTGTAAACAGAGTTATCTCTCGTGGAAAAAAAAAAAAAAAAAACAACTCATCCTCCAAACATGCATTACTAATAGTGTTAAAGCCGGATGAGAGTGACAAGACTTGTTTTTGTTTTTATAGAAAAGAGTTGTTGGAACGTATTTGTATATAGTAGTAATGTTAAAAATAATACGAGTTGGATGTGACAACCAGATCTTGGGGTTCATCTTCCATTAACATCAAGGCCTTTGTAGTTTGTATGAACAATAACAACGAAACATCACTTGCATTTTTTCTTGTAATTATGTGGCAGTGTGGGGACCGTTCGAGACTATCTGCTGATGAGAATCCTACCGGTATCTCTTTATTTCTCTCTGTGTTTCACCCCCCACGGCCCACACCTTTCACGTTTCTCACACGTATGTACACGCACATATACTTACAAATCACTTTCTATAATACCTGCTCCTTAGTTTTAACGTTATTCCAATGATATTTGTTGATGTTTAGCGTTTATGGTTGAAGCATTGTTGGTCTGCCATTTTGTTTTTGGGTCCCAAATAGTCATTCTGATCGATATGAAAACTTTGGGATATTTGGAAACACAAATCAAAGATATAAAATATTTGTTATAAGTCTTTTTCTTTTTAGATTCTGTCTAACGAGATCAAAAACTCAAACTCAAATTCTCTTGACGAGAAATCACTCCTTTAAAAATTTTAGTGATATTTCCTTCTCTAATTGTATACCGAACTGAAAAAACCTCAATCTATTTAAATTGATTTGATCTGATTTAGATTATCGATTTTTTTGCTTGACACAAACATGACGTGTTAAATCCAACATGTTTAAGTAGGACTTAGACGGTAACAACGTGTTTTTTCATTAAAAATTTTAACAAAAATACAAAATAAAACTAACATTGATAATGAAAAAATAACGTAAAATACTTAAATTTGAGTGGTTGATACTCGAAGATCAAATTAAAACTTAATCCAATACTCGAAGATCAAATTTATAATTTAATCATAGCTATAAATAAAAGTAATAATACAACGAGCGGGCCTTGGACGCAAAATAATACAAAGAGCTCTCCCCCGACCTCTTCTCTTTGAAAGGAATAATACAAAAAAATAAAATAAATAAATAAGAGTTGGGACTTGGGACCACAGGCTATCAAATTCCCCAACTAAATCATAGACAAGAAACATTCTCAAATAATTTAAAATAATCAAGCTTAGATATTCACTTGTTAAAATAATAACTATACAATATTAAATTCACTCTTTCAAGGAACATGATCCAGTATAGATTATATCATAACAATATCTTATTTTATATTCACAAGTGTCTAAATCAAAGAGAAAAATATTCACAAGTGTCATTTACTACACTATTTTAATTTGGAAGAAAAAAAACATTTTACTTGAATGGATTGGACTACCAGACAATAGTTCCCAATTGGGCTTGAGGTGGACCCATCCCTCTGACCTTGTCTTTATCCTACCGGCAAAAGAGTGTTTATCTCACTTATCTGATTTCGTGAAAGTTAAGATCGAATAGAAAAAATTTATTAGTAATTATTAGAATATTAAATAGTAATTATTTTAAAAAATTAAAAATAAAATTACAATACCAAAATTATTAATTAATTTTTTTTTTGTGATTATCAATGAATTTTCTCAAGTTTTGGTAACTCTCACGGAATAGGATCCGTGATACCGTCACTCTCAATAAAATGTGTTTAATATTTTAATGGTTTTAGACGACGTTTGGTGCTGGATTTTATCTAGTTTTTAAAATAAAAGATTGGATTTAAATTGAATTAAATCTAACATCAAATATCACTTTATTAACTAAAAAGTATTAATATGATATTTATTTTTAACTTGCGAGTTCCATTCAATTTTTTCTAATTTATACGGCCTTTACATTTTAAGTTATTAGGATAATTGCATTTGATAGTTTTGTTTCTTTTTTTTTTTTAATTAGTATAAACAATATTGAGCTACACAATTGTCTTTCGGATTTTCTAATCTAAGGAAGCATGCTTTTCCTCACAACAACGGATTTCCCATAAAAAGAAGAAGAAAAAAAAGGAAAAGAAATTGGATAAGAAAGTATGGGTTGGGGCCCAATTAACGCATGATTGGTGAGGGGTGATAGTGGGGCCCAAACTGAGAGGATGTCTACACTCCAACCAACTGGGCCTCAGAGGCTAAGCACAAAGTTGGTGGTTTAGGATGGTGACAGCCATTAAAAGGTGCAATCAAGAAGACCTAACAAATACATGGGCGCTTTTTTGACGTCATATTTAAGCAAATTTAAACAGTCAATTTTTAAATTAATTTATTAGATCATTTTTGAAAACCCAATTTAAATTGAACATTTTAAATCTAGTGATGATTTATCTTTTAGTGAGGCAAGTAATTTTATCAATTTAATCCTGCTTTGCTTTAAAATTACAAGGACTATATAAATTGAACATAATGAAAGAACATTGTTTGTAAGGAAAGGATAATTTTGTAATATTGTCCACTCCATTATTGCACATCCACACCAATTTTAATGCTACTTTAATTTATTATTGTTTTAAGACAGTTATTTAAATTTGACTTTAAATTTACTTAAATCTATCCAAATCATGACATAATTTTTTTCAATTTTAGAGATTGTGATTTGTGAAAGCTAGTGTGTTAGTCAAAAAAGAGTACGACATTATTTGAATTTGAATTTAAATCAATTTTAAATATTTAATTTAATTTTAATTTTAATTTTTTTAAACTGATTTAAAATCAAAACCAAACAAAACCAATAACAACATTTTAATTAGATTTAAACGCTTTCAATTTCAATCAAAGGATAGCTGAGACTTATGTAATACCTGTAGCTTTGAAAATTGTGAGGGAGAGAGAGAGAGAGATGTGGACAAGTACCAGAAGACCTAATTTGGAGCCCTACCGTCCCATGTGCATGTGAATATGTTCCCATCAATCACCCCTCACTCAAGCAATCAAAATCAAAATTCAAAATTTCAATTGATTTTGCGCAACTTAAAATTGACACTACAAAAACTATTCAAATCTATCGTTGTGGTGACTCATAAGCACTCTATTTATGTACTCTAGATTTTATTAATTATTTTTTTTTGAGTTCAACACGTGGGCACTATTATGAAATTTCGAGTTAGCACCACTGAAAAAATCTTTAAGTTTTGTTATTCGGCTATTATTATTTTTTTTTTCTTAATAGATGAATACGATATTTTAAAATTGATTAAGATATATTTAAATTAATAAATTTAAATTATTAATTTTTAAAAATTTGGAAAACTTAATTTAATTAGATTTCATTTTGCAACTTTGCATATATAAGCAAGTCATGCACATGATATATATGCATAATGAAGCATATTGGCCACACTTTTTTTGGACCGGCAATTTTGATATGCAAATTTGTCTTCATTCGTAAATTGCAAGCCTCAAAGGGCTTACCCTAAGCAAATTCTGCACGCACCCTTCCCTCTCGTTTTATTTGTAATACTATAGCACAAATTGGACATTACATTATTGATATATAGTGACAATTACGTTCAAGAACAGTGTTTTATGGACGGCTGAAATATATAGAGACTAGAACTTTGGGCTCCACTTCTTGAATTGAATTCTGACCAGTGTTTTCAGAGGCGAGAGCATTGGACGAGGTGTTTTGCCTCAATGAGGCGAGGCGTAAGCCTTGAGACGTTGGAGCATAAGCCTTTTGAAATGTTAGAGCGTTTTGAATAAAATAATATTAATTAAATTATAAAAATACTAAAAAATTGAAATAATATACATAAATTAATTATCAATAAAATTTACTAACTCAAGAGCTATGAATGAATATTTATCAAAATATTTCACAAACACACGTTAGTATCACAAACACAATGTTAAGTAGTTGTTGTTTACACACTTACAATAATATAACAAATTCACATACATCTCATCTTTCATCAATAAATCCCAAATCACACTCTAAAAACCAAATTCTAATTTTCAAATTAACCAATCTATTTATCACAAGACACAAACATGCTCCAAATTCCAACAAACATAAACAAAAAAATGATGACAAGGTATTCACAATTTTAACATTTTTTAATGGGACATGAAATCCCATTAATATGCCCACTTGCTATGGATTGTACTACATAAATCCCATATACAAAATTCTAATTGGATGCCACCAAAAAGTTTGACTCAGTCAGCTCTTCAATTTGCACAGTAAGATTGAAAATTGAAATCCCACTAATAAAACCACTTTCTCCAATTTTTTATTGCATAAAGCCCATTTACTCAACCATAAAATGTGACATATCCAGAAGCTTCTCATCAACACAGAGAGGAGTGTCGGCCGTCAATAGGGACAGATCCATGAGCTTGCTCAAACCTGTGGGGTTGTTCGCTTAATCATCACCATGGTGCTGCAGCTTTGTGGTGGGCGATGGGTCGTCGTGGTGCAGCAGCTTTGCGGTGGGTGATGGGGGCGGTAAATGGGCAGCTCCCTATCCATAGGTAACTCCAAGAAACCCCAAGATTTTTATAGAATCAATGCTTTCATCTATCACATACTGATCTATTATGAAATCGAATTGAACTTTTAGAAACTTCGCGAAATCACAAAGATGGTAGTGTGACGTGGTTTTGAGGTGCAGGAGCAAAAAAACAAAAAAAAATAGCATTGGGCGTACGCCTAGACGCCCCGGGCGTCTGGGGCATACGCCCCGGGTCTGGGCGAATGCCTAAACCTGAAAAACGAACGCCCCGGAGTACTTTCGCCCCAGGATTCACGCCCTGAGGCGTTTTTGCCCGAAAACGCCTTGAGGTGCGCCCCAAAATCGCCCTTTAAAACAATGATTCTGACATTAGTAATTGCAACTTGCAATAGTTGATGGACGGTCAATTTGCCCCATGCATGGGGCCATAAACAACGTTTCCCCTAACAATATCACGCAATAATTACATGGTACAATGCAAAGAGTGGGAGATTTTGATGGGTACACTGGTTATAATGTTGATGTCGAAAATCTGTTGAAATTTGAAAGGTCGAGAAGCAAGACCTGCACACACGAAATGAAAAAAATCCTAAAGTCGTGGAGGGTCGGAAGGGATACCTCTGGAGAACTCTCCGATACCTAAGTTAGTATAGGGCATTTTGGAGAAATAAGGGAAGTCGTATGAAATCATGAGCTGTAAGTGGAGAATTGTGTGTATCTTTTGATTTATGAAGACTTATTTTTATAGTGTGTCAGAATATAGTCCGTTTAAGAGACAACTGTAGTGTTGAGATAGGAATAACATTCTTTTGGAGTTATTTATAAGCAGTACGAGTTTATCCAAAAGTCGGAGTGGTGGAATAGCATCAGGTCTTTTAGTTTAAAATTACCATTATGCCCCTTACCACGTGTCGAGAGGAGATTGGTTGTCTTGTCATGGTTATAAAACTACTAGTTTACCCAGGAGATTAACACATGTCATCACGTTATTGGAGAGAGAATTTTTCCCTACATCAAATGCCCCCCACTTCCTTAAGTGCATTTATGTATTTGAGGAAGTAGATAGCAGGGGGTATATTGTGCAACTCAAAATGGTGGCTTGAAATTGTTTGAAAGGAGACTGTGAGGAGGCCCACTAGGCTAGTTACCCTCAGAGTTTATTAAGCACATTCGAAGAGTTGAAAAACTGCTCAGAGTTTGGCGATTGAGTCTAAAGAGTTGACACTCAGTCAAAACTACTCGGAGTTTGACAATTGAGTCCAAGGAGTTGATGCTCAGTCAAAACTGTTCAGAGTTTGGCAATTGAGTCCGAGAAGTTGACACTTAATCAAAACTGCTCGGAGTTTAGCGATTGGGTCCGAGGAGTTGACTCTCAGTCAAAACTGCTCGGAGTTTAGCACTTGAGTCCGAGGAGTTGACACTCAGTCGAAACTACTCGGTATTTGGCCATTGAGTCTGAGGAGTTGACACTCAGTCAAAACTGCTCGGTGTTTGGCGATTGAGTCTGAGGAGTTAACACTCAATCAAAACTGCTTGGAGTTTGGTGATTGAGTCCGAGGAGTTGACACTCAATCAAAACTGCTCGGAGTTTAGCGATTGGGTCCAAGGAGTTGATACTCAGTCAAAACTGCTCAGAGTTTAGCGATTGAGTCTGAGGAGTTGACACTTAGTCAAAACTGCTCAAAATTTGCTGGAGAAGTCTGAGGAAAAAGACATGGACTCCAACTGCTCGGAGTTTGTTAGAGAAGTTCAAGGAGAAAGACATAGACTCCAAATTCTTGGAGTCTTGACGAATACGGACTGCTTCCGTGGAAAAAGGACTTGGTTATTTTGAACATTCAGAGTGACTTTCACTAGGGCCTTTTGCTCCTTCTGGTTTTTACGGGCTTTCTTGTAATGGACCAGGATTCCCCTTGGGCCCAAGATGCTAAACTTTAGGGCTTGTATTTCGTTTCTGGCCATTGATTTTCATAGCCATTATCTAGATTTAAATGAGGATGCCTCGAGCCATCATCTTAAATGCTGAGAAATGATAGTGCATGTCCTAGGGTATTTGAAGAGTTAGAATATTTCTTGGTTTTGGATAAAAGTGTTGCTTCAATGTTCAAGAATATTGTTGGGGTAATCATGCCTCTTTGTTCTTTGTGTGAGGAGTTATATATAAGATAAGCATTTTTCCTTTGTTTTTCACTTCATTTACAACTATCAAAAGATTTTGAGAGCCTTTAGAGTTTGAGAGCCTTCGGAGTTTGAGAGCTCTCGGAGTTTAGGAGCTCAGAGTAGTAGAAGCTTTCGCAGTTTAAAAATCTCAGAGTTTAGAAGCATTTGGAGTTTGGGAGCCTCGGAGTTTTTATCACCCTGGGAAGCTTAGAGTCTTAAAGTAGCTAAACTTTTAGGAGTTCTCAATTGGTGAGTCTCATCTTTCTTTTCCCATGTCTACTTTTGATATTTACCGTCATAGAGATAATGGTAGTGATAGTGATAGCGATAGTGAACGTAGTAGAGATGACAGTAGGGGTAGTGGAGATGATAGGAGCGACAGTGGTAATGAGAATAGTAGGAGTAGCCATGGTTTAGAAATCGAGGTGGATGATACCTTGTGAGACTCTCATGCCTTAGTTCTTTATGAAGGAGGTGAGTAATCTTTTATCTTTTTCAGAGGGCAACCATGCCCTATACGAGCTTCGAGACGAGATGGGAGAGGATGAGAGGTCAAACATAGGTCTTGCGATGAATCTTGCTCCAAATAAGCTGAAAGAGGATGAGCTCGATGATATAAGGATTACATATAGGATCCCCGAGGGGTTCACACTTAAGAATGCTGGGATTGGGGACCGTGTTTGTGATGATCTGAATGATGGGGAGTTATGCGTCTATTTGCATCACTTAAAGGCCAAGCTTAGGTTTCTCATTCACCTGTTTGTTTGTACTATGCTTAAACATTACAATATAGCCCTGTGCCAATTTGTGCCAAATTCCATACGTTTGCTCATGGCGTTCATTTACGTCAACACCAAAGTAAAAAAAATGATGAATATGAGCATTTTTAAAAGCCTCTTTCATATTAGTAAGCATAAAAAGAACAGCTTGGTGGTGTTGAGTTCTAGGCCAAAGAGAGGGTTATTAGATAAGACACGCTCATGTATCAAGTAATAGAAAAAGAGTTTTTTTTTTGTTCGGTGTGATAGGGGCTTTGACCTTCCTTTAAAGTGGGATTTGGATATGGTTAGGTCTAATAAGAAGCTAAACCTTATGAGGAAGGAGATTGACGCCATGGAGAACATGATTGGCGGACAGATAGATGTTGAACTTCTATACAAAAATGCTAAGTTGACCAAGCTCGGACTTTATCTTGAGGGTCTAGAAGATGAGATAGGTTCGAGCTCTTTCCCTTGTATTCATTTTTCTTCTTTTTCTTTTGTACTCATGTTTTGCTCCTTTTTTTGCAGCTATAGATGTGTTAAGGGCTGTTTGAAATGTGGTAAAGCTGACTCAAAAAAGGAATCTCGACGCGGAGGCTCGGGCCATTGCGAACCAATCTTCTATGAAGAAAGCTAACACGGGAGGTTCCTATAATCAGACTCTATCTCCTACTCCTATCATGGTGGAGGATGATGTTGCCACTACTCCCTCTCTACTTCATGTGAGGATTATTGCGCCCATTCAGGCTCATCATCCTCAAGTCTTCAAGCCTGACTGGTATGTTAAGCTCGGTGACTCGTGCTTCGAAAATGTTAATATCACTCAGGAGTATTTGATCAAGGGGATCCTTCCAAAGGATATCGCTAAACTGACCTAGGAGCCCATAGAGAGTTTTGCGGTAATGGTTGAGGGTTTGGCCTCTTAGGTATCCCATGATCCTTTAAACTTTGTCATAATATTTTTGCTTGCATCTGATGAGTTCTAACTTGTTTTATTTTTTAATCTATCATAGCTTTGAGTATCCTTTCACACCAATGCCTCGACCTAGATAAGAAGTTGGGGGATTGCCACAAATTTATCTGGACTTTGCGGGAGTCATTCGCAAAGCACGTTGTGGAGGTTGATTGCTTGGAGATGGGAAAGGCTCTATTGATCAAGGACCTCGAAGAGGCCTAGTTAAAGTTGGATGTAGCTGAGGCTGAGATGGCGAAGCTCCAAGCTGAGAAAGATGCTGTAGAGAAAGCCTTGGTGGGCTTTAAAGAGTCCCAAGAGTTTAAGCCAACTGTGGAGGTTACAGCCGGAGACTTCTATCTCAGGGGCTTCGAGGGGGCCAAGCAGCAGGCTTGGGTGACTTATCCTAACCAGGACTTTTCTATAGTGGAGATCCCTTCTGATAATGAGGGTGGTGGAGATGAGGGTGAGAGCCAGACCCTTACTAGTGAGGAGGATGAGGTACATGTAGACTAGGATTTCCTTTTTTTCTTTTTGTACTTTAGGCCATTAATGCCTTTTGTAAAAAATTTCTAAGTCAATAAAGATTTCTCTTTTGTTTTCAATTTGTTTAATGTCCCTACTCTTCCTGTAATTAAAATAGTAGTTTGAGGGAGAAAGGCTTTGAGCCTTCTCCTCGACATAGGAGAAACTAAGAAAACTTGGCGAAAATGGATTATTCTTTTATTAAGAATATCTAGGAATTACATTCGCACTTGGCAAAACAAAATTGGCGATAACTAGGGAGTTTTCAGAGAAGTTTTATTGGTAAAACTTTCGGAGATTCTTGCCATTCCAGGTGCGCGGCACTGGTTTGCCGTCCAAGTCTTCAAGCTCGAACGTTCTAATTCAACAAACCCTTTTGATGCAGTAGGGACCCTTCCAATTTGGTAGAAGTTTTCTCGTCTTCTGGGGGTGAGATACCTTGTTCTTTCTCAGAACTAGGTCGTTCAGCCTAAAAACTCTTTCTCGGACATAGGAGTTGTAGTACCTTGACACCCTATGGTATAGGTGGTAAGCTTGAACTAGGCTTTGTCTTTAGCCTCGTTGATCAAATCAGCGTTCATCTTGAGAGCCTCTTCGTTATCTGTTTCGATGAAGTTTTGAACTCGTAACGATGGCGTCCCTATCTCGAGGGGTATGACAGCCTCGAACCTATACGTTAAGAAAAATGGGATTTCTCCTGTGGGAGTTCGCGCTGTGGTTCGATAGGCCCAAAGAACATTTGAAAGGTGATTAGTCCATTTTTGGTCGGCATCATCAAGTCTTTTCTTGATGCCATGTAGTAAGGTTCTGTTGGTTACTTCGGCTTGTCCGTTTTCTTGAGGGTAGTAGACCGAGGAAAATATTTTCTTGATCTGGAGGTCTTGACAAAAAGACTTAAATCGGGTGTTGTCAAACTGGGTACCATTATCAGTTACCAATACCCTAGGTATGTCAAACCTACAAACATTTGAATTCCAGATAAACTCTCGTGTTTAGTGGTCAGAAATGTTGGCAAGAGGTTCGACCTCTATCCATTTGGTGAAATAATCAATGGCTACTATGAGATGTTTTATCTGCCTGGATGCTTCTCGGAATGGTCTCAAGATATCCATTCCCCATATGGCAAAAGAAAGAAGTTGGCCAGTTATCGGGGTATGGAGGTGTGTCTTGACAAGTTCTGCATCTTTTTACCATCTCAGCCGTATCACGACTCATTTAGGGACAATAATAACCATGGCAGAGTATTTTGACTATCAGTATGTTTAGAGGAGGCAAGCCGAGCCAAGGCGCCTTTGTGTTCTCTACCCAAGGCATTTGGGTTATTTGGAACCTTTTGAAAGTTGTTGCAAGTTTGTAGGATTTTTTAAGATACCTTGTGATCTTTACACCTTTGGCTCCATATTCGTTGGTCATTTGGTTAACCACCAGCTGTGATTCACTGTAGACTTCTAAAGCCTCAACAACTAATGTTTTGGCGAGTTTCATTCCAACGAGTAATGCTTCATATTTAGCCTCATCATTTGAGGCTTTGAACCCAAATCTTAGGGCATACTCAATTGTGAACCCTTCAAGGCTACTAAGAATTAGGCCAGCCCCGCTTCCAGTGCTATTGGATATCAACTTGGTTCCTTGGGTGGTTCGACTTCGATTGAGCTGCTGAGAAAAGTTGTTTCGGTTATAAAATATGTCAGGGCCTTTGCTTTGATAGCCGTTAGGGGCTTGTATTAAATATCAAATTTGCCCAGCTAGATAAATTATTTGACCAACCTTCTAGAAATTTCTGGTTTGTGGAGGACATGCTACAAAGGATGGTCGGTGAGGAAGACTATGGTGTAAGCTTGAAAATACGGTTGGATTTTTTGGGCTGTGATTAGAAGGGTGTATGCTAATTTTTCGATTGGAAGATATCGTGTCTCAGCATCATGTAGAAGTTGGATAACAAAATAGATGCGTTTCTGTATCCCAGCGTCTTCTCGGATTAAGATAAAGGCTACTATGTCTTGGCCTGTTGATATATAGAGAAAGAGTTCATCTCTTGTAACGGGTTTAGTCAGGAGGGGTGGCGAGCTCAAGTATTCTTTAGTATCCCTCTTTTTTTTTTCCTTTCTACTCTTTCTTTTTCTTCTGAATACCTGGCCTTTTTCTGCGATCATATGTTCGTCGGCCTAGGCAAAAATATCGTTCATGTCCTTGAGAGAGTGCTTGGTCAACTTAAAGCTAAAGGTTCCCTACTTGATCTCATTTTGAAAGGTTAAGGTCTGGATAGCAGGTCCAAGATCAAAATTTTCCCAGGCCATTGAGTTGAACCGGGATGTGTATTCCCAGAACTTTTCTCCTCTGTGATGAAGAGGCTTTGTAAGATCTTCCAAGGTCCCTTGCAACTTATGAAATTAGACACGAAGGCGTGGCATAGTTCTTTGAAAAAATTGATACTGCCGAGCTTAAGGTGACTGTATCAGGTGTTAGCAGCCTTTTCCAAGGTTAGAGGAAACACTCTGCACATAACTACATTAGGATGACGATGCAGCATCATAGTTGTCTTATAGTGTTAGAGGTGATCTACGGGGTATATAGTTCCATCGTAAGCCTTGATAACCGACATTCAAAAATGCCGAAGGAAAGGGGCTTCAAGGATTTCCTGAGCAAAAGGTGGATCTTTTGAGCTAAGGTCATCCAGGATATTGGTGTTCCTTGCCTTCAAGGCTTCATTTATCCTTTAGCCTATGTCCTCCAGTCTCTTGTCCAAGTCGGTGTGATTTTTGGAAGTTGAAAAGCCTTGGGATCTGACCCTAGAAGAAAACCTAGAGGTGGAGTAGTTTCGAGACCTTACCTTGGCACGTGAGGATGATCCAGTTGAGGAAGGGCTTCAAGTAATTTTATTGCTCCGGGCTGTGTCTTCTACAAGGAGCTTCGTTGTGAGAGAGGTGGAGGCACTGGGTGACAGGCTCTTCCCTTCACTTCAGCAACGAGATCAATGATAAGTCAGGTGCTCCTGGAATTGTTCATGGATATGAGAGATAGTGGGATGCAAGGCCTTTGGATTCTCTTGGGGCCTAGGTTCTATCGGATTTGGGTGAGGATCATGCCCAGTCGGCCCATTTGATGGCTCATTGTCATGCTCAGAGCCAATATGTTCATAAATGGTAGGGAGGTATGGATTGGTTGATTATTGGCGGATGGATGCCCGTGTGGTAATTAAACTGGTAGCTGAACTGGTTCCGACAGTGCTTTTAGGCGACATGATTACGGGTAAGTCCTTGATCATTCAGAAAAAGAAGGCCTTCATTCTAGCGCCAATATATTGATGCTGAAAATCTGTTGGAATTTGGAACGTCGATGAGTAGGACTTGCATACACGAAACGAGGAAAAATCCTAAAGTCGCGGAGGCATCGAAGGGGTTGCCTTCGGAGGACTCTCTAATGCCTAAGTTAGTATAAGGCTTTTTGGAGAAATAAAAGGAGCTGTGGGTGGAGATAACTGTAGTGTTAAGATAGGAGTAGTATTCTTTTGGAGTTATCTATAGGCCGTACGAGTTTATCCAAAAGTCGGAGTGGATGAATAGCATAAGGTCTTCCAGTAAAAAATTACCCTTATGCCCCTTACCATGTGTCAGGAGGAGATTGGTTGTCTTGTCGTGGTTATAAAACTACCATTTTACCCTGGAGATTAACGCGTGTCGTCATGTTATTTGAGAGAAAATTTTCCCCTACATCACATTCATTCAAGCAAACATAAATACATGAATTTCCAATAGATATAACATGCCAATCACAAGAAGTAATTCATTATAACATATCAGATTTGAGATCTTAGTCACAATTTATTCAATTTGCATGCATAATCAAGCATGCATTATATTTAAGTATGTTATCAAACAGTTTTTACATGACAAACATAGTGCACACCAAAATTTTAAGCTATTGGAAAATAATTAGCACGATTAGACTACAAATATAGCATGCATCCTTTTAGAATGGCGCACAAGCTTGTGTACTACTCTAAAATAACGAAACTTTCATCAAACACAGAAACGAAAATCTGATTTGTTAGTTTACTTGCACATCAAAATTTCAATTTACAGTTAATTTTTTCAACCAATAAGAATGGAAGAAACACTTACCTTGGTGAAACCCTAGATTAAAACTTACAATAGATCTCGTAACAGCATAGTTTTTTATTCTCATGTGATCATCAAATCATTATTTTCAGCATGTTCAATCATTTTTAGACATATTCTCATATCAAATCATCCAACAAACAATTTCATACCATTTCACTCAAACACATGCAAATCATGGTTTTAAAAAATAAATACATCCACACATATCTTAAGGGAGCGCTACTGGATCCATGTATCGCACGCTCCTAGCCTACACTTGCCTCTAAACTCAGATAAGGATGATGAAATTATTTATTTTCCACTTGAAGCTCTCAAGAAGAAAATGACGATTCTGGCAGTTGGAGATGACTGCAACAATTTTTTTTTTTCAATTATAGCTTAGTGGTAGAAAATGATTAATTAGAAAATCCTCGATCAAGTGTTTCCTTTATGTTTAAATAAACTCAATTGAGAAATCCATTCGAGTTTGGTTTCACTCAGATGCTTAAAAACTTTAATAATCTCACTAACGATCACTAAAAATATTTTATAGTGAAAATAATTGAAACTAAGTATAAGGTCAGACTTTCTCTTGTTTCTCTCTTTGATTTTTTTTTTCGAATGAGGAACCCAAGGTGTGTAGATAAAAATGGAATTCTCCGTAGTTGATATGATCACTCTGAGTTGATTCACAATGTGACCCCCAATCTCCCTTCTTGTTTATCACAGGGATAGAGGTTTTGTCTCATCTGCTTTAAGTGCTGAGGCTTGTGGTGAGGTAATTGAGTTCAGAGTTAATTCTTGGAGTCATTATCTTGAATTTGGTTTACTCTTTTGACTATTTGTTCCCAAATGTTTTTTTTTCAAAAATTTAAATAAAAAATATATATATATAAAAAAATAATAATTACATATAAGTTTGATTTTACATGCAATTTTCAAAAGAATACCAAACTTTTCGAGCTGTGAAATGATATTTACATGTAACTTTAAAAGTTTTATATTTTTTAAAGTTAATATGTGTAGTTAATTTTATAAGTAACTATTTCTTTCACTTTTTTTATACGTGCTTTTTGATTAAATCTCTAAAAATGAATAAGAAAAAAAATCCAAAAAAACCACGTTTCCAGATAATAGTTACAACAATTCTATTTGTTTTTAAATAAACAAATTGGGAGTTGGTAGTTTACCTAAATATAAAATTCCCAAACCAAATTTACCCCAATGGTATGTAGAGAATTAAGAGGCCAAATCATTGGCCTTCATATGTTGATGAAGCCAAGTTTGTTAATTTCAAGATCAAAGGCCTCTCAATTCAAGATTCGTGCTAGTTAGGAATTTTGGACCAGGGAATGTTTAATTCTTTTCAAAAGGACCAATTGGATGGGGTAGAGAACGTTAGTTGCTAGTGTCATTTAAGATAACAATCAACTTTTGTGGTGTCACCAAACTAGAAGGTTCTAAGGTGCCTAACTCCATAATCAAATTCTGTTTAGTTTAGTTGGGCAAGGCTTTGTTTAATTAAGTCACAACCCACCATTTGTCAAAGATCTAATTTAAGCTTGCCAAATCACAACTTAATTAATGTAATTCATTATTTATTTTTTTAAAAATAATTATTTTTCATTGTATAACTCACATGGATAAAACAAAAAACATTGTTTACCAACGATTTAAACCACCGATAAAAAATATACTATAAATTCTTATCCGTGTTTTTATCAAATTGTCGATAAAATATATGAAGATCAATGAGTCATAAGTAATATTTAATGTTGAATTTAATTCAGTTTAAATTCAGTTTTTGTTTTGATGAGTTTTAAGCTGAATTAAATCTAGCACTAAACGTTATCATAGTAAGATCGAAAGAGAATGAGATAAAAATCCTTGAAAAAAATAGAAAATGAGATGAAAACAACGAAAATAAAAACATGAGTGTCATATTATCAAATTAAGTCTGATTTATTATAAAATTAAATATTATATTATTAAATTAAAAACATTTAAATTTAAATTTATTATATCAACATTTTAATTTTATGATAGTCCATCTCAACTTTGATACAGAAACTATATTCACAAATCTAATACAAAAAGCGGGGTTCGGGGCCCTTGGAGCCTTGATGCACGGCATAATTAATTGCCCTCGTTCATTGTGCATGTTCTAATCCATCGTGGCCTTGTTGTCCTTAATTTTAACAATACAATGGATAATTAAAATAGCGTGCAGCTACCGTAGACAATTTTGAAATTTCTCACAATACGTAACACATGCATCAGAAATTGTTCGGGGTCAATTTTGTTCTTTGGACCTACTTCAGTACTAGTCATGGAAATTTATTTGAAAAATCCTATCTTTTAAGGTTCATGCTTAAAATAATTAATTTTTTTTATTAACAATAAAGTAGTGTAATAGAATTTACCTTTAAAATTTATTTATTAAAATTTTAAGCAAAAACATAATCATAACAATTAAATAAATAAATAAAATAAAAAATAATAATACCAAAAATTGATGTGGTTCGACAAACTCTTTGCATATGTATACCAACAAACTTATTGTTTTATTAATTTTCAGTTATAACTTTAGAAAGAGTAAAGTTGTCAAACTCTCACTCTAAATTCTCAATACAACAAAAACTCTTAACTTATCTTTAATTGTAAGTGTTTTCTCTACTTGACAACTTAAAATCTCAATACACCTAAATGTCTCATCCTAACTCTCGTAGTAAACCTCTCTAATTTATAATGTATATGAGAATTATGAGTGTACCTCAAATCTTTTCTGGACCCTTTTATACAGAGGAGATTTTCCTAATACTAAATTACTATTAGGAAAAGAATTATAATAAAAAAAACAACTTTTACTACTTCTAAAAACAAGTAATATCTAATAGAAATTTACTAGCACTTTTATTAAAACAAACAACTATAAAATAAAAATAAAATTTCTCAAACTAATTAAAAACCTCTTTTATAAGGGATTGAACCAATTATAGCAACAAGAAATATAACATAATTTTAACATAACTAAGTGAAACAAAATGAGTTTCAAATGATCTGTGTCCCTTTCTTTTTCACTTTCTTCCATGTTTTTAAGGATCCAAGTATTCCTTTCATATATAACAAAATATGGGTAAATTGTAACTGCATCCTTCAAGTTTAGTTATAACTATAATTATATTCAATGTTTTAAAATTATGTCGTTTCCTCTAGATCTTAAGAAGTTTTTTTTTTTAGGAGGCCAAAGTCTTTGGTTTGACTTGAAGTCTCTATTTTTTTTGGGGGTTCGGGAGTTTGTCTTCGAAGTGATTTTTTTTACCTGTTTTGTAGTCTATAGGTGATTTTACTATATTGTAATTCACTTTGATCTAAATTCTTTCATAACATATGTGGTAGCAATTAACTATCTAAACTCATAAATTTTACTAAACTCATAACTCTCAAAGAACAAAAAGCTTGAATACGAAAATATAATTTCTATATTAGACTCAAAAAACATTTTAAGGACAAAGAGAATCTATCAAAAATTATTGAAGGAGTCATATATATATATATATATATATATATATATATATATATATATATATATATATGATGTTTTAACCTAAAAATTAAAATGCTTGTGAGGGCTATGGCCCCCACTTGTCCTTACTAATGGTTACCTCTCAAAACTTTCATAAAACATTACAGATTCATCCTATAATGCCATACAAACGTTAAGAAATTTAATAGAATTAAATTAAATAATAACGTGACATATATAACTTGCTTTTCTAATTTAATTCAATAAATAATTTATGTGTGAGGTTACAACGTGTTGAAGAAAGCAAAATTCTCAAGTTTTCAGTTTATGTTATTAAAAAGTGTTTATAATTGTTGTTTTTTTAAAATTTTGATATATAATTATATTTATGATCAGCCTGAAAGATATAGTTATAATTTACCTATAAAATGATGATCATTAATTAATATTTTTAAAGTAGATGTGAAAGATGTTTACTATCGCTTATCAACAAAAAGATGCATATCATTGCATTAAAAATTAAGTGTAACTAAAAGTATTTGCCATATTATCATATCATATACACATTCATTTTCATTCTCTTCATTTGTTTTTATATGTTCTTAAATTTAATTAAATTAAAATAATTTTATATTTCACATAAATTTACAAACTACCGTCTTTTGACCTGATGGTAATTTTAAATATTTTATTTATGATATTCAAGTTGATTTATTAAAAGAAACATTACATAAAATAATAATTAAAAATAAACTTTAAATTTAAATATTAAAACATTCAAACTCAACTCAAATTAAAATTAACACGTTAAATTCAATTCAAGTCTAAATCAAACTTAAAAGTCAATTTCGAAATTAATAAATTTTCTGATAATTGGGATTCGATTCAGTACACTGCGATCTTGTACAGTATCAATATTAAATTACTTCTAAGACAAGCAATAAACTATGAGTACACAAATAGAAATCAGATATTCAGAATCACTAGCGCAGCAGCTATGCCGTATCTGGTGTCACGTACATAGTACATGGTACAGTTAACATCCACTGTTAAACTACTACAACAAAAACAAAATTTGGACAACTCACCAATCAAAGCAGTCAACGTGGCAGCCCCTACACCAGTTGTACTGGACACCGAGATTGCAGTAGCAGTGCAGATAAACCGGGGTGGCCGACAACTCGACAATCTGATTTTGTGGACATCAACTCTCTCTCCTTTTCAACCGTCCACGTGTGCCTGCTAACTAACGGTCTTGATCCCTCTCTCCGACCTCCACACTTACGGTTTTCCCTCTGTCTGTCCCAAGCATGCCTCGTGAAACGCAAATCAACTCTCCCTCAAATCCCAGTTCACACCTTTGTCAACCCACCCTAAAATGCCCCTTCTCACTAGGGCCTTTTGTGTAATTTGATTATGGAAGGGACACATTGAGTAAAATTGGGACCTTACATGGTTAATTTAGTAATTTAGATAAAACTTAAGAGGGATATGTGTCAGAGTTCAAGATCTTCTCGCTTTTGTGTTTTTCACTTGCGTACTTGCCCTCACCCCTTCCACATATAATGCTATGGCTTCCACATCAAAGCTAAATGTGAACAATTTTCCCTGCAAAGACATTGTTCAAAATTTGTCAAATTCTTGACAGCGCGATAATAATTATCGAAATTTGCATCATTTTTTACTCTGTGATCGAAGCTAGCCAACAATATTGATTTTTTTTCGAAGAAATGCAAGATATCCACTTGATCGGAGGCGGGGGGCGGTTGTTCGGCGGAGGCGGAGGAGGAGATCGGCGGCTGAGGCCGCACCTCCACCAGACCCACCAGGCGCTCAAGTGCCCACGCTGCGACTCGCTCAACACCAAGTTCTGCTACTACAACAACTACAACCTCTCCCAGCCCCGCCACTTCTGCAAGAACTGCCGCCGCTATTGGACCAAAGGCGGCGTCCTCCGCAACGTCCCCGTCGGCGGCGGCTGCCGCAAGGCCAAGCGCACCAAATCCAGACCAGCTTCTTCGGACTCTGCTGCTACCACTGCAACAGCCACAACGACGCAACAACAGCGAGAGCACAAATCGAGTTCCAACTCCAGCAGCGAGAGCTCCAGTCTCACTGCTGCTAATTCCAATACAGTTACTACTACAACCCCTACAAATACGGGTGCTGTCGCTGTTGCAACTGCGGCTGAGGCTGTGTCGGCGCATTCTACGGGCTCTGTTTCCAACTTATTGAATCTCAATGGTGATTCGAAGTTCTATGGACATGCAAATACTAATTGCGGGTTTGGACAGGCGTTGCTCGAGCAAGGGTCGGATTGCGGGATATTCTCGGAGATTGGTACCTTCACGAGCCTGATGACGTCGTCGTCGAATGAAACGTTGCCGTTTGGGTTCGGTACTATACTGAATCAGCAGAGTCTCCAGCAAGTTGATCAGCAGAATCAGCAGTGGCAGCAACTGCATCAGAAGATGGTGAGTATGGGCGGCACTGGTAATTGTGAGGAATTAAAGATGCAGGAGATCACGGGAGGGGTACTTGATCAGACGGTGCAGGCTGAGTTGTCGGCGTTGCATGGTAGATCGGCGAATGGAGGATTTGGATCGTTGGATTGGCAAGGGGGTGGAGATCAAGGTTTGTTTGATCTTCCTAACGCCGTTGATCAGTCGTATTGGAGTCAGAGTCAGTGGACTGATCAAGATCAGCCTAGTCTCTATCTCCCCTAAAAAAAATTTAACTACCAAAAGGGTAAAAAAAACACGGCTCTCAAAAAAATTCCAAACAGATCAAGGTAAAGAAACGAGGGAGCTATATGAAATTATGAATATGACTGTTCTTCTATGTAAATTTTTTTTTATATTAATTTTCTTCTGCTTTTCTGGAGGTTTTATTTTGGTGATTTTTGAAGGTGTTCTGGTTTGATCTTGATGTTGATGTGCAACTAACTTTCATGTTAGTTTCTTACTGTATTTCCAATTTTTATTTTTGGGGGGTTTTGTTACTAATGTATCTGAAATTAGATTAATCAAAATATAGAGAAATCATAAGAGTGTTTTGCTTGTTTCTTAGCTTTGCTTCTTATATTTGCTAATCTCAGTTTTTATTTTCCGGATTAAAGCCCCAGTATTTTTGGCTTCCTACTCTTAGCATTTCAAAACAATGGTGATGATAATTGCACGGTGGTGTCGATGTGAACAAAAATTTGAGGTGTACGGATTAGTAGTGTGATAGCGTGCGTACTAGTCGGTTGGAGTGGGGGGTGGGACGAGGTGGTGGTGGAGGCCCACGTGCTAGTGACCAGTCCCATGCGCGATTATGAATCCACGTGGCGGTCGCGAGACATGGTTTCTTACTTAATGCGCATGGCAACGTGGGCTGACGTGATAGGGTGACTCTTGAAAGGATCGGTTTTGTCTTGACACTCTCTCTCACTCTCTTTTCACTCACTGGGAATTGAGTGCTCGCTCAACTGAGTAAATATTTTTTTTTGGTAACACAATAGAGTAGCGATTGATTGATTGTGAGATGGGAAGTATGAAAGCGAGTGTGTGATGATGATGACAACGACGACGTGGGGTAGAGGGACCCAGATTAGGTGCGTGGTAGTTACTGGGAAAACTGGTGAGGCTGGGCCCATGGCATGTGCAGAAGTGGTCTCCATGCGAGTCACATTGGTGTGTATGTGTATGATCCCACCATGTTTTGAGGGGCAAAATTTCTTTGAGCAGAGATCTGTTGGAGTTACCCATACCAGAGTGTTTGGTTGCAAGAATTCTTGTCTGATTCGGTTGTATCACGTCATTTTCTTATCGAGTCTTAAGACGTATTGGCCGGATTCGAGTAAGAGAGAAAATATTGGTTTCCTTTACTAAAGGAAGAGCTAGTGGCCGCTTGACACGTTTGCCTGAAAACTGTACTGCACAACCAAATATTTTTCCAAATTTACTTTCCCAAGTTTAAGCAGGAGAAGATGATCCTGTTTCTCTTCTTCATTCATCTTTCTATCTCCTTTATTTTGGGTACCCAATGAAAATGCTTATACAAAGCAGAATACAAGGGCCAGAAACCGAAGAACAAGGTTGGAAAAATAATGGAAGAACTAAAGCACCACGGTGTATTCGCGACGGAGAAAAAGAATAGTGATAGAGTTGGGAAGGTTTGTTAAGAGAGAAAATGTTGTATCTTTGATTTCCCCTATTTCTTTTCAAGAGCGTAGGAGTATCTTCTTTTGTTGTTTTTGGACTTGAGTTTGACATGCAAATATCACTTTTTGTTGCTTTAGTTGTCAATTAATCTGGTAATTGATCTCATCTCTAGTACGCTCACAAAAACTTAATCACCGGGCAAACTTAGCATCGATCAATGGGTGATTGCCTTTAATACTTATGTAGTTTTATATGATTGGACCTTCCTCAAAATATTTGGAAAATCATTGTTACTTATGGCAGTTCCTTAAAAAGTTTGGCAAACTAATTAGTAAACCATGACTAATCAGATGCTTTCCTTGAAAGTTGAAACTCCATGAACATCGTCATTGATCAACTTTCATTCTTTAAAGGCAAAAAAAGAATTGAAAATAATAGTAACACATTAAAGAGCCTAAACAGAAGCAGCATGGCAAAACCAAGCAAACACTAGACCCAACAAGAACAAGAGCCCACAAGCAGCCAAGGGAACAAAATTCGCAACATAGAGACCATTCATCAAACATGTGGAGAGCATATCCTTGAATTAAATTTGTTAGATACACCAACGTGCAGATTTCCAGAGAAAAAAAAAAAACTGCTGCAAATTAACACCATGGTACAAGGAACCAGAACTAATTGAGATTTTATCTTTAACATTCATAATTTCAAATTTTAGATAAAAAACATAAATATAATAATTAAATAGGTAAAACAAGCAAATAACAAAATCAATAATAATTAATATAGTTTGACAACCTTTTTACTTACATCCACTAACAAATTCTACCAGTTTATTAATCTTCAATTATAACTGTCAGTTCCTCATAATCCAAAAACCCCAATACACCCAAGACTTTCAACTTAACTTTAGTAATAAATTTATCTGATTTATGATATATATTAAAATTATGAATGTGTCAAACTTTCTCTAAGATCTCTTTATATAGATGTGATTTTCTTAACATTACTACGAAAAAAACAAAATATGAATAATTAATACTACTATTATTTTTACTAGAACAAACAATTATAAAATTTGAAATTATTTTTTTCAAACCAATTTATAATTTCTCTTTAAGAATTTGATTCAAAACCCTAACAAGAATCCAAAATCACCGCATCCCATAATCATTTGTCAACTATATCTTGGAGTTGCTCTTTATTTCAACAGACAAGCTTAAAAAAATAAATTAGAAATTCATTTTATAGGGGTCCCAATCAGCAACAGTCAAGTTTGAGGAACTATCATTTATAGAGAAAGGAGCAATTAAGGGAATCATGAGAGAAGGAAAAGATCATATCTGTTGGGTTAAAGGGGATAAGGCTAAGCAAAATTTATGGATTTTTGCGAAATACCAGTGTTGGATTAGGTATAGAATTTGGTATAGTCCTCTTGGAAGAGTGAATTTAGGTATGCAGTGCGCAAGGTTAGAGCTTTGAAGTGGTCCTTGCGAAGGCTGTGAAGGTGATGTTTCATGTTTGCCATTTGAAGTATACCTATTTCATTTTTTTTTTTTGTGGAGTTGATGAGAGTTCAAATACTTGTACTCATGCCGGTCCTTTGAGTTCTAGATTTAAGGGTTACTAACTTACTATTACGGTTGTGTCTAAGGAGACCAGATGAAAAATATATTTACATATTTTGTGGTACAACATATATTTTTTATGATAAATTTTATATTTTTAGTGATAAAAGTAAAAAATATTGATAGCAAAAAAAAAAAAAAAACAATTTTAACACTATAATTATATATATCATAAAAAATATGTGTTTTATTATAAAATATATGGATAAAATAAATTAATTAAATTTTTTTAACAAGGTTCCATCACAACCACTAAAAATATTCATCCACGAGATATTACTTTTTTATGAGATCCCTGTAAATTTGAGAAGAATGAATTATCTTGGATCCGTATCTGGGCAAAACCATTTGTATAAGCCAAAAAGAAAGAAAAAATTCCCCTTTAAAAATCTAGAATTATCAAAAGAGATGGAAGAATTGTTTGGAAAAAAAAAAAAATCAAATGCGATAATCCTTAGACCTACATTTTTTCAGGAAATGTTGCAACAACATTTTGAAAAAGCAAACGCCCTTCAAAAAGTCCTATAAGGTACGAGGGAGAGAACTAAAAGCAAAATTGTAAATTTCGCGTTGAGTAGCGTTTTGGTGTAACTGTTTAAATAGAATGTTTCGGTTTTAGTCTATTTTGATGTGTCATTTCGGATTTGACAATATTTTTAAATACGTACATATCAAATTATATATATTTTAAAAATATATATAATTATAAAAAAAACAACCACCATTCAAATATAAAAATTAATCTTACATAAATTTTTGTTTTAAAATAAATTTTAAATTATTTTTTGATATAAATCCAAATTAAAACTTTCTCCTACTATCAAATCGCATACCTTATATATATAATTATAAAAATATCATAATAAAAAAAATTACCATTCAAATATCAAATGATAAAGATAATGTATCGTTCGCATCATCCAATTGAAGAGAAAGAATGAAAATTCAAAAGTTTTAAATTACCCTCTTAAAATTTTTAAAAATATAAAAAAATTATATTGTAATATTTCAGAAGAAATATAATGTTTCGACTGAAATAAATTGAAACAGATCGAAATATAAAAAAAAAATCAAAACAGATCGAAATAAATTGAAACAATTGATAAAATGAATTATAAAGTATTTCGTTTCAGTAATGAAAACTGAGCTCAAAAGCCCAATAGTCAACAATGGTTCAGTCCATGTGGTGACAGTTTGACTCACAAAATTCATCAAGTACCATGCCAATTGCCTAACCTTTGTAGTCAATTATGTTTTTTTTTTTTTACTACTATCAATGTAACATTTGCTAGTGGAAAATATTTTGCAGTGTAAATCATCTCACGTCTTTTATTTATCATTAACGGTATTTGTCCGTTCGAACTCTTGCTGATAGACAGGAAAACGTTCTTCTCGAATTAAATTATCTCATATCGAAACAAACAGAACCAAGTTTCCACGGTCCAACCAAAGGCATGGCAAGCGATTAATTAAGATTCAGTGGCGTGGACCATGTTGTGTCTTAAGATTGCCTTGCCACGGCCAAGCTGCACCCATGGTTTAGCACATGGTTGTGGTCCTTGTTTATACCAATCTGTGTTGCAATGATTTTTACGAGTACAATTGCCGCATCGTAATGGTTGCATAGTTGAGACTTTTGGGTTCCACTAAACATTAAAGAATGGGGCAGATCTCTATTAAGAATTTTGATTGTCAAGAAGGTCTCTATTAAGAATTTTGATTGTCAAGAAGGTCCCAATTTGTTTCCATAAATGGGTTGACAACGATTCTTTACCGATGTCTTTGATTTCCAATGAAAGGAAATAGGTCAAGTGAGATCCAACACACTTAAAGTTACCCCCTACTCAGTGTACTCACTGCTTTACATTAATATGGGCCATAAAATAGACGGTGGTCATTAGATTGGCAGGGTAGTGGGCCTCACTGGATCGTGGAGGGGCCATAGCAAATCAACTGACCAGCTTCAAAATTTACAACAGAAGAAACATATCCTCCAACTTTGGTGCCTTCCCAATTGTTTCTGGTCAGCTTCCACCATTCTCACTGGGCTGCCGTTCCATTCTGAGGGTAATCTGTTCATGTGAAACTCGAATCTGTGAGAAACCAACATAGTATCTGACTAACTGATAAAGAGAACAATGAAGCTTTTAGTAATTAAACAGGAAATTACATTGGAAAAGCAAAAGAATGAGAGCTGCTGCTATTTGACCGAAGAGAGGTGCTACCGGAACATGGTAGTCGCCCTGAGTATGATATTCGGTCTGAAAGAGGTCGACCAACCACAACGGAACTGGATTCTTCATGAGTATTTTGGCTACTTACAGTGGTTTCAGATGAATCAGAATGATGAATGATGCTTCCACTCTCAATTGTACAACTGTTGTAAATTTCTTCAGTTTTTGATGGTACCAACTCTGTTTTCTTAGTTGAAACCTACAAATTAATTTAAAGGGTAAAAGGAAACCAACTTCTTAAATATTTATAGCATATTAAAATTTAGAAGATCTTCTTGAAAGAAAAATCATGCAGGAACTCAAGAACCAAAACAAAAATACGGGATGGAGATCTAATCTAATGGTAACCATGGTTGGTTCGACTCTTCATTTTACCTGCCGTACCCGCGTCGAACACGACATTCCAAATATGGACCATTCCCTTCGACACTCTAAATCAAAAGAAAATTACAAAACCTAACAAAAAAATAAATGAATCTAACACTCGAACACTTAGCCGAGCCGAGCAACATAGCTGGCAACCATTCACCATACTGTTCATTCAATATTCAGCTAGGACAATCAAGCAAACATGATAGTGAGACATACCAACCATTGGTCATTAACTCATTAATGTCTGTCAACATTTACCAATTAAATCAGTCATAGTTTCATTCATATTTTTCAGCAAGAGCATACCTTTTCTTCTATAGTTTAATTATTGTATTCACATTGATCACTAGCCAAACACCTATAACTTTTCAATTTGGAGACGACTTTTCCAAACATTCACAACTGATATTTTATGGAATTAACAAGTAATCAACTTTACAGAGAAACTTATAGGTTTGAACCCATCACCTCTTTGTCATATCTTTATGAGTTTACAGCAAGAGGACAAATAAGGTTGGACACATCATTGCTGAGAGTAGTCAATGGCAATGCAGTTTTATATCAAATGCTATGAAGACAACCTAGTATTTGTTCAGATTCATGCATGCAAAGTAAATCTGCAATATATTAATTACTTAGCTACATGATTTTATATATATATATTTTGTAAGTAATTAAATTGTTATGAAAATGAGATAAAAAAAAATCTCCCTTCTTGAGTTTTTCCATTTTTCATAATACACAGAAAGAAAGTTCAAGTCCAAAACCTGTTTTAATATCGTAATGCTTACTTTTTTTGTAGATAATGCTTATTGCCAAATCTATTTTGAATGTTTCTTCACGTCGATTATAAATTTTTCTATTCAAATGAGAACAATCTATTCAGTCATCAGAAAGTTCATAAATATCATATACAAAGGCTAACACTCAACAATACCACAAGTAAGATTCTTTACCCACTTAATTTGCATAAGTAATGATGAATTCACGTGTCAACTCTAGATAATATTAATACCACTCTACGTTGCTTACTAGATACACAATTGCAAATCGATAGTTCTTTTGTTTCCAATGGTTCGGAAATTTTTTGAGATGAGATGCACAAGAAGTTCATTAACTGGTTGGTTAGATTTACTACTTGATGACATTCGACTCTCTATGCCCCAATCACAATACGGATAACTATAGAGAAAATGCCAAGAAAGAAGGCATTTTATAGGAACTGACATAACTAAGTAGAAGATAGGCAAAATAAAAAAGTTCTTCAATGGACTGTTCCTGGTAAAGCTGTTATTGAACCAAAAATGAATCAATGTGATCATATAATTCAGCAACAGAGCAAGTGGTATCTTACCTCTCTAAGCAGATGTGTTGCACGTACAATTTTCCCAGTGGAACTATTGATTAGATTGTCATCAGAATCTTGTTCATTTTCCGTCACCAGGTTCCCAGGATCACAGTTCTTGATTGCTTCCCTTTTGCAATCATGTTCCAGCACACGTTTCGACTCATTTGAAGTTGATGATACTGTCTCCAGAGTTTCTCTGGTTGATTCGCTGTTACTGTCGTCATCAGAGTTAGGCACGCGAGAGATATGTTCAAGCTTGAAATTTTCTGCCCAGCACCTGGATTGTGAAGGTACTTCCCTGTCCATGAAAAAATCCTTAACAAACTGATAACTGCTGTCTTGTAGAAATACCACCAGGTCAGGTTTGTCAGAGTCAACCACTGTGTTTTCAGTACTGAATTTCTTTCTTTCCATATTTTCTTCTGTTTCACTGGGGCTTGTAGCAGATTGTGTTTCCAGTCTCGAATCCTCCCAAGCTACGGAACCATTTGATCCAGCTTTGTTCCTACTTATTCCATCCCCTTTCTGTCTATTTTCCATGGCGGTCCTTTTATCTCCTTTCAATCCTCTCATCTCCTCAGAGTTGTCAATGAATTTGAAAGACTTGTAATCAGGTTTATCAGCAATAGTCAAAGCCCCACAAATGAATTCTCTATCTGGCAGAGTGGCAGGTACATATATATTCAAGATGATTAAAAAAAACCATAAAAGTATATAAGACTTTGCCCAATATGTTTTCATCATGTGATGGCACCTCAACATAGATGCATAAGCATATAAACAAAAAGAGAAAGGAAAAGGCATTTGGGTGAGACCGACACTTAACACTATTTTTCACATCAGACCACACAACTGATAAGTTGGTTATGCAATTCAAGAGTCAATGGATAGGTACATTTGACTTTTTGCGCGAATCTGCATCGATCACCATCAATGGATAGGTACATTTGACTTTTTGCACTAATCTGCATCGATCACCAAACTTCTGGTGTTACTAATCAGCGTTTCAATGAGCGATACATAATGACTTGATAAGTACACAGCTATCTAGTGGAATATGTAAAATACTACCTACTTCAGTACCATAATGGTAAAATCCAACTTCAGTCCATTTGATGAGATTCCATGTCATTGTTTATGCAACAACTAACCTACCTTTATATTGTGAATTTTGGTGGTGTAACGCATGCCAAAGAATAGTGTTCTTATTTATGCCTATACAGAGTTTACAGATAATGAAAGAAGATACAGCCTTATACATGTACACGAGGCATAGAATGCTGGCAACTTATAGATCAGATGTTTGATGTAAAATTGAATTAATGTCATGAGATCATTTCAACACTAGTGTAACAAAGGAAGAAAATTTACCAAGTTACACGGTTTTTGCAGTTGTCTGCAGCTCACAAATCTTTCTGGCATGAGATCATGTCTGAAAGCTCAAACTGTCACCATAGATCAGGTTACAAACCAAATCCTGAAATTCATTTTAAGAATGTATGTGACACAAGTTGATCTGGTGCTTCGGCTTACCAATCCTAGTCAGCTGCATCTCCGCGAGAAGGTTCATTTCCATCAATACAGAATGTCATCTGCAAAGTGCATTCAACAGAAATATGAAATTTACCCTGTTCAACATGATTTTCTAGCTGCAATCTGTAGTCAAACAAACCAACCTTTTATGAACAAAAAGGTTATTTTTATTCACGACAAAAAAGAAAAAAAAAAAGATTTCATGCCAGAAGTACCAATACCGCAAACTAAAAATGATGATTTCTCTACTATGTACTTCCATTGCATATCTATTAACTACTAACAACTATCAAGGTAATCATATTATCACTTTCTGTTTACAAACTAGGTTATAGGTGCTCAATTGCTTCCCTTGTCCTATCATTTTGGCGAACAGACTGAGTTCAACCCTGCAAAGTGCAAACCCTTGTGACAGAAAGTACCAAGAAAGTTGCCAAAGGCTTAATTCATCAACCCCAAAAATCCAGTTTAACAGTAGTAGCCAAACTCATCATTGAACAATAAAGTTGTCTGATAACTACTTTCAACGAAGTCAAAGAGAAATTTAAGCACTTTAAGGATTAATCATGAACCATAAAGGAAGTTAAAAGGAA
This sequence comes from Bretschneidera sinensis, assembly GCA_023935145.1. NCBI lineage: Eukaryota > Viridiplantae > Streptophyta > Magnoliopsida > Brassicales > Akaniaceae > Bretschneidera > Bretschneidera sinensis. The sequence continues at coordinate 124,380,405 of CM043700.1, forward strand.
CAACAAATGGAATCAAACCATGGAAAGGACAGAATTAGACAAAAAATGGTAAAAATGATTTAGCAAGTGCATCTCACTTCATGGCTTTAAAGAAGCCCAATCAAGGAAAGGCACATAAGCATAACAACCCAACAGAAGGGAATTCGTGAAATTATAATACCAGTTGTTGCATATTTTGCATTTTGATATTTGAAAAAGCCAACCAATAAAGCACATCACATTAACATTATAATTAATCTTTTAGGAGAACCATAATCAGCATGGAATAGGACACCATTTTCAATCAAACAGGGCATACTGATCTGTATTAATAATTCCTAAGCATTTTTAGTTCAAAGTTCAAACTAAGCTTTCAATCATTAATTGAAAAGAAATATTCCACCAAAAAGTCACTTCCGTAAGGTTTGCTGAACCTCTCAATCTAACCGGGGTCTCTTGGCCTAAGTGGTTACCTCTAGGTTCTCCATATAAAATACCTAGGTTCAATCCCTCTCCCCACCAATGTACCCAAAAAAAAGTTCCATATAGGAGATTTGGGTTCGATCCCTCTCCCCACCAATGTACCAAAAAAAGTTCTATATAGGAGACTCAGGTTCGATGCCTCTCCCATCAATGTACAAAAAAAGTTTTACCAGGCATTCCTTATTGGAATAAAATCTGAAAACAAAATCTATTAATATTCCCTAAGCAAACAAAAAGTGAAAGATTAGATTACTCTTCCTTCTGGTTCGTTTGAAAGACTAAAGGAAATAAATAAATTAAGTAAAATTTTATTATTTATGATGTTTCACTTTCTAAACTAGGTAGAAGTTACCCCAATATGAAACCAAAATAAGGAAAAGTTGGTGTTTCCTGGATTCATATGATGATTATCCTTCTTCTTTCCCTTCCTCTAGATTTTCTCAGCAACCAAGAAAGGATCTAAGCGCATAAAAGAAGAAGAATAAAAAAATATTCCAATCCAAAATTTTGATACTACGAAATACAGCAAAAATCCTCTATGACAAACTAGCAAAAGTTTCAGCAATCTGACCTCAATCTCAAGATTCTCAACAGTCTCTTTTCATGAATAAAAAAATGTGAACGAACAGACCAATGCTAATACAAATAAATTAAGAGATTGCCGTAAACTTACCTTTAAATCAGTCTAGAAACAACACAAACAAGTTGTGTCGAATCCACCCGTAAATATGATGTGGAAGACCAAGTTGTGAATTGAACCTAGAGGCAGGGGGGGTACATGCAGGGAGCTAGATAAAAAGGTGTGCAACTGTAGAAGTTGAAGGGGTTTTAATATTTAATAATTGATTATTTGGAAGAAACTATAAGTCCAAAAAAATGAGCATAATAAATAGACAGTTAAGTGTTAAATATCCATAAATCAGAAAATGCTACTTTGCCAGCACAAACGTTATTTCCCTATCCTATCCAATTCCTTTCCTCCGAGAAGTCTACTTCTGTGAACGTTTCCAATACAAACCACATACCATTAATTTTCACTTCCTCTGTTTGGGTAATGAAAAAGTAATGAGATAAAAAAGAAAGAAAGAAAAAATAAATTTCTTGGGAGGGTAAAGACCTGAATCTTTAGTGGTCTCTGTGTATCTTTGTTTTCTACTCCTAAAAGGGTGTAAGAACTTGTGGAAGTATTGACAAAGACAAGCAGGGCGGCGAAGATGGGATTAGGATTAACAGTCACCGTCCAAAACCCACCATCACTTAATTGCAGTCCATAAAAATCACATTCCACTGATAATTGATTTCTATTCTGAAACTAGTGTAATTTACTACTGAGAAAGCAATGAAATGTCGTTTCTCATGTGATGCAATCAGATTTGATATTCAGATATCTATCTCACTCAAGCAGAAAGACCTTGATGATATGCTGACACTGATAAAACTCCATCCTCTTGCTGCTACTGTTGAAGATTGCTGAGTTAAACCATGTGCTGTAACATCACTTAAGGAGAGGTTTTCTTCTCGCTTTTCTCTCAATCTTTTCGATTTCTTCCCGCGTTTGGTTCTTGAAATTTTTTAATTAAGAAAAATCGAATTTCTCTCGATCTTTATTTTTTCCATAATCCCTAGGATTCACAAAATGCAGTCTCTGCAAATTGCCACACAAAGGTTTAGAAACAAAGCCTAAAGATTTGAGACCCCGATGGCATATTTTGTCCTTTTTGAGTAGGTTTGGAAGTTGGCGGCCTTTCGAGAGATAGTTGATCTCTGCCATTTGTGATGCCACATGGAGCGCCTATAGCCGGGCAGCATAAAATACTAGCCATTAGTTTATACTTCTTGAAAAATATCATAAATATTGTAAATATCTTCAGTGTTTTTTTTATAAAAAAATTGCAATAGAGGTTTAAACTTTAGATTTATTACATTTAAGTTCTTTTTTTTTTACCATTTATTGCATTTGAATTTGACATAAACATACTTCAATTTTTAATTGGTTACAATACTATCTTTCTCGTCAATTTAAATATTTATTTTTTCACTTTGATAGAGTTGAATGTACTAAAATAAGGTTTTAGTAAACTCTAAAAACTATTGAAAGTCATTAAATAATTTTTATGAATTTTCTACTTATATGTTATTTTTTTTAAAAATATAGTAAAAATAATATATTAAAAATGATAAAAAATAGAATTTTTAACAGTACTATATCACATTTTTTTTTTATGTACAAAAGCTCATGAACAAATTTCGTTTTTAAAATTATTTCATTAATAATGATGAAATGAGTTTTTCTAATTGAACAGATGTTAAATAGCAATAAATACGCACCCAACAAATTTCATTATTCAAATTCTATCATCAATTTAATTATAAATTTTAATTTATTGTTACTTAACCTATGTTTTTAGGGTATAGGTTAAAAAAATCCTTTATTAATAATTGTTTCAAATTAAAAAAAAATTGTGTCTTGAAGCTTGGAAATCGAATTCTCAAAATTACTTACTTCTACACAATGAAAAGAAATATCATTACGTGGATTAGGAGGAAATAAAGATAGAATAAAATACATCCTTTGTAGTTTGTACTAAAAAAAAATAGTTGGAAAAATGTACATGAAGAATTATAAAGCACAAGAGAAGTGGAAAAGAAAAGAAAAGAACAGAAAAGAAAAGAAAAGAAAAGAAAGTGAGTTATACATTCTAGGGATTATGGAAAAAGAAAGGGGCATTTTAGTAAGTCCATACTCATTCTTCCGAATTACGTTGAACAGTTGAAGATCCATGTCCGGAAAAGACCAATTTTCAAAACCAAGTTTCAAGTTTCCATAATCCATAATCTCCATCCCTGTGTACTCTCTACTTCTCACACTCCCTCTCTCCTCCAACAAAATTTGAATATTTTTCTCCTTTTGAGCGGTAATTAAATACTAGACGAACCGATCTCTACTTAAAATCGATGTTTGAGCCGCAACATTTCTTTGATCTACAAGAGAATTCGGGTTGCGGGGAGCCGAAATCGTGGCTTTCTGGAGATGACAACTTGTCCCCGACTCAACGACCAAATCAGTCCTCACTCGTTAACTCTACAACCTCTCACTCAACCACTAACGGCAATGTCGACCGTGTGCTCTTCAATGACCTCGTCGAGATGGTCCCTCTCATCGAGTCCCTCATAGTAATTACTCGCTCTCTTTCGCGAATTTTTCTTGTTATATGCATAAATACATACGTACATATTTATATTATTTTTGGATTTCATGAATTTTCTTTGTTCCTGTCTGGGTTGCGAGAAAATAGACTAAGGGGTTTTCCTTTTCTTTCTCGGTAGTTTATTGTTGCATTTGGTCCTTGAAAATGGAAGGGAAGTAAAAGAAAAAAGAAAGAGAATTATTGACCTTGCGTTTTATTTATTTATGTGTTGAAATTGATAAATAAGAGAAAATGTGGTATTTGGCTGAGTTTAATTGGAGTTTTTTCTTGCAGTTGCAGCAATTAACCAGAACATTTTGTCCTATTTTTCCTTTTTTTTACGTGAGTTTTGAATAATTTGATGTAAATTTGGTAAGGATCGGAAAGCAAGCAGTTCATTTACTCGGCGTGGATCGATTATCTACACCAAGACGCCTTCAAGAGAATCCTTATCCAGAAAAGTGAGACTTTCTAACTTTAATTTTGAATTTATATGTTATTTGTAGTTTGGTTCCTTTTACTTGTTTCAGAATTCAGATTTGTGGAAATGGGCATTATATGCTTGGTGTAGTTAGAATATGGGAGGCTTTTTTTCCTTTTTCTTTCTACTTTGGTTTTTCTAATTATGGAACAAATTAAGTTGTGCTTAGTGCTATTTTGCTTTTAATGATGAATGATAGAAGTAATTAGTAGATCACATTTCCTTTTCAAATTCCAAAGGCAATAAATGTGCAGTGGCCAAACTTTCTAGGCCATGCATTCGGCAACACATGATCAGGCATGTTAAAGCCTGCAAAGGCAACATAAGTATAGTGCAAGTGCTACTTATTATAATGCCTTCAGAAATTCATCAAATGTATGGATATGAGTAAAGTACTTATCAGAAAAAGAAAAGGATTTGTGTAAAAGCCCCAGCGGGAATTAAGTAGAAAAATTTATAAATTCGAATTTGAGCTATGCTTGTCAAGCATGTGGACTTTTTTGTCTACTAATAGGATAACATCGAGAAACATGTATTGCAAAAATTGAAACAAAAGGCAATAGAAACATTATTTTTTGTTGTTAGTAATGCAAGATATTAAGTGAAAGTAACACAAATTGAATATGTTGGTGTCTTTGTTTTGCTTGCAGCACAGATCATTATATATCAATTTTCAAAACAGTGTTTACTTAATCATTTGTCACCTTATAATGATCTAAAAGTGAAATATGAACACGTAATATTTAGTTGAAATTGGAACTTAAATGTTCAAAAGTTACACTGCTCATAATTTTGAAAAAAATTAATTGGCTATGTTTATTAAATAGTAGAATATTCTGTTGAAAAATAGTAGCTGTCAGTTGGATGCTCGTGGCTCATTCGATCATGTCATGTTGTAGGAGTGGCTTTGGATTTAGGTAGGTTTGAGTTTAGATTTAGTAGTGCGGCTGTAGTACCTCAATTGTGCAACAGGTTCAGCTAAATTGTTCAAGGGCTCATGTAATTTCCATTTAGGCCACTGAGCTTCTTAGAGTTTTGTTGCTCTAGCATCATTTGGGTGTTGCCTCATTTCATTTTCAACCACTTTGTATTTGTTGCACTTGCATAGAACTTATCTTTTGTATATTTTCCTTATCCAGAAGTATTTCTTCCCCAACCTTAACCTATTTTCTGCCACTAAGATGATGTTAATTGATGGAGACAAAACGAAAATATGCTTATTGCTTACTAATTTTTTAGTATTTGCCTTTGACTCTTAAAAGGTCCTGAGGCCACTAATTTTAATGTCTTTTTTTCTCAATATATTTTTCCAATTTACAAACCTTCGAAAATGCTAAATCTAGTGGGAAATTGTTATATGGAAACAACCCTCTGTGTTAATGTTGATGTTCTGGAAGGATGATAAAGTTTTCCCATCTTCGGTTTCCTTATGGAACTCAATTGGTAACGGTTGTTAGTACACATGAACCACTTCACTGAACACCAACTTTTCTGTGGCGAACTGCATGCTTCTTGATGTTTAAGTCAGAAGGTTTGTTCTGTAAGTGGGCTTTGAAGTGCTTGAAGTTTTCATCCTGTTGTATCTCCCGCCATGGTTTTGCAAGGTCTTCTTTTAAGTTCTTGTCATCAATTCAGTAATAGTAGTTGTTTAAGGTGTTGCGAAGTTGGACAGGGAGCTTCAAAGATGCAAATCAATGTTATTTAGAATTATGTAAAGTTAAGATTTTGTAGAACTCGGTTATGATGTTTCCTTAAGTTTTATTAAGTTGTCATTTGCAACCAAAAAGTTGCTCATGCATCCAAGTAAATATAACTACTTTGGTTCTTAATAAACGATTTGAGACTTGTCAATCACACGAATAATAAATAGAAAGAAAGTAAGACACGATATATCCAAGTTCACCCCAGAATGGGGATACGTCCTGCTAGAAGTTTCACTATAATCAACCTTACAAATCTCTCGTTATAATATGCACTCAGTACATAGAGAGTATTTATAAGCAATTTAAGACGCCCTACTTAGGTTTTCCGCCTTGCTGCAAAACCACGGCTATTCATGGGGCAAAAAACCGGATCCAAAACATGTACAAGACTTGAAATTTTTGGGGGTGTCTGTGGTCGTCGGGGGTTCTACAAATTTGGACCCATGAAGTATGCACCAACTCTAACAATCTCCCACTTTGTAAATACTTCACATGCATGGAAAACTTCCTAGAACTCTGTTTCTTCAAGCCCATCTCAGTAGCACACCACCCAAACTTCGCTAGACTAACTACCTTAGTCAAAAAATCTGCATTGTAAACTATTGTATCGACTTTCTCTAAGATTATCACATTTTCTTTAATCTTTTCTCGGATGAAGTGATATTGGATATCAATGTGCTTTGTCCGTGAATGAAATGCAAGATTCTTTGCTAAGAAGATAGTACCTTGATTGCCACATTTCACTTTTACTGCTCTTTGTTTAAACTCAAGCTCAACACACAACCTTTAAAGCCAAACCGCTTCATTTCCAGCATGAATTATCGCCATATACTCTGCTTCTATGGATGAAAGAGCAACAACACTTTGCTTCTTGCTCATCCAACTCACCGCTACACCAAACAGATTGAACACATATCCATTTGTAGGCCTCTTGTTATCAATATCTCCTCCCTAGTCAGCATCAACCAATCCTACAATATCAAGATTCTTCTTACCTCCCATACCTTCATAACAAAATGCAAACTCTGACGTGTCACGAAGATATCTTAGAACTCTCTTGATTGCAGTCCAATGCTCTTTTCCAGGATTAGACATATATCTGCTCAATACTTTAACGGCTTGGGCAATATTTGGTCTCGCACACACCATGGCGTACTTCAAGCTTCTAACCGCACTATTATAAGGTACGTGCGTCATCTTTTCAGCTTCTTCCTCTGTATTCGGACATTGTTCTACAGATAACTTGGTTCTCAAAGACATGAGAGTCCCTACCGGCTTGTTGTCACACATGTTAAATTTCTTCAACATTTCTTCAATATACTTCTTCTGACTTAGCCACAGTTTTTTATTTTCATGATCCATCTCTATCTGCATGTCCAAGATAAAGTATGTTGGCCCTAGGTCTTTCATGTCAAATTGCCTTGCCAACGATGCCTTTGTAGTGCTAATCATCTTATTGTTATTTCCAATCAACAGCATATCATTAACGTACAAGGTTAAAATGACAAAATCAACCCTTAACCTTTTCACATAGACGCAGTGATCAGCATAGCTGTGAGTGAACTCAAGCTGAATGACATATGTGTCAAACTTCTTATACCACATACGTGGTGACTACTTTAGTCCGTACAAAGACTTCTTCAATTTACAAACCAGCTCTTCCTTGCCTTTGCTCACAAAGTCTTCAGACTGTTTCATATAAATTTCCTTAGTCCCCGTGAAGGAAAGTTGTCTTCACATCAAATTACTCGACCTCTAGATCATAAGCAGCTGCCATGGATAAGATAAATCTGATAGATGTCAACTTTGCTATTAGGGAAAATAGCTCACCATAGTCAATTCCCTCTATTTTCGAGTACCCTTTTGCAACCAAACGTGCCTTGTACTTTTCTACCATTTTATCTGCATTTGTTTTCTTCTTGAAAACCCATTTGCACCTAATTTCCTTCCTATGCCTAGGCAATTTCACAAGGCTCCACGTTTCATTCCTGTCTAGTGTCTGCATCTCCTCTTTCATAGCATCCTCCCACAAATTTGCATCCTCCGAGGTCCTCACCTCTTTCACTGTGGTAGGATCATCACCAGTAATATTTAAAGCATATAATGCACTGCAAGCACTAGGGGAATACATGATGGGTGGCCTCCTAACCCGTGTGGATCTCCATATGACCGGCGTGGTCTCTGCCCCCGAGCCAGCATCTGAATCCTCATCATCCACATTAGAAACATGAATATCGTGCTCAGACCTAACCGACTCAAAATCTGAAGTATCCGGTGCAGCCTGTGGGGTAGTCTCTTGCTCTCTATCTCCCTGGCTAAGATCAATCTGAACCTGCTTTGGTTGTTCCGGTACATCTTGGACAACTGTCACATCCCTTTGTGTTTCTCTGAACACAACATCTCTGCTGAAAACTGTACTCATGTTTTTTGGATTCCATAACTTGTACCCCTTGACTCCATCCTTATAACCAAGGAAAATACACTTCATTAATTGCTGTCAAGTTTGTTCCTCCTTTCTTTTGGCACGTGCATATAAGCATCACACCCAAACACCCTAACATGAGACAAACTCGGCTTCTTCCTGAGTAGTGCCTCAAATGGTGTCTGATCCAGCAAAGCTGATGTAGGTGACATGTTCTTCAAATAACATACCATAGCTCGTCTCTGCCTAGAACTCCGTCTCCAAGCTTGCACAACTCAGCATACTTCTCAATTTCTCCATGAGTGACCAATTGAGTCTCTCGGCCACCCCATTCTGTTGAGGTGTATATGGAGTTGTTTTCTATTTTGCAATGCCACTTGCTACACATAATTGCTCAAACTTGTGTGAGTAAAATTCCACTCCATTATCTGTTCTAAGTACCTTTATCTTTCTTTCCATCTGATTTTCTACCAATACTTTAAACTCATGGAACTTATCAAATGCTTCAGTTTTACTCTTAATGAAGTAAATTCATGCATACCTTGAAAAATCATCAATGAAAGAGACGTAATACCTTGATTTTCCAAGAGATTAGACTGGAATTGACCCAAACACATCACTATGTATCAAATTCAGAATACCCTTCGCCCTCGCGCTAGCCGACTTAAAACTCACACGGTTCTGTTTGCCATGTAGACAATGCTCACAGAAAACGAATCCCATGGAGGACTTCGTCGATATGCCCAAGCCTCTGATGCCACAACATAGAGGACTTCGCCTCATCATTAGTCGCCTCCTCGGAGATAAAACCTCCATTGCACTAACTTTGCACTGTACTTCCCAGCAACTTGTATAACGTACCATACCGAACATCTCGTGTGATTACTAGCGATCTACAAGTCATCTTGCATGAATTTTTGTCACACCTGAAATTCACTCCCTCATTCGTCAGCTTGCTGACTGACATCAGGTTCTTGCTGAGACCTGAAATATGCATCACGCCTGGAAGTGTCCTTACCGTCCCATCATTCATCTTCAACTTCTCCTTCCCACGATCAATAATTTTTACCGGAGAGTTATCTCCCAATAAAACGTTTCCCCCATCAAAGGTTTCATACTCATGAAACCAGTCCCTGTGAGGTGTCATGTGAAAGGATGATCCTGTGTCAATTATCCAAACATCTCGATTTGATTGAGCCAAATAGGACGCCATATATAAGTCATTAGCATCATCATCCTAGTTCTTGTTTCCTGAAGCTGATATCTTGTCTGTCCGCTTTCAGGGTTCACACTCTTACTTCTGCTATCATTCTTCAAATATCCCTACTTTTCGATCTTCCCATGGACTTGGGTTTATCACTAGACCTCTTGTAGTCTCTATCATGGGTTCGCCCTCTCATAGATAAAGCCTCTTTTGATGAGTTCTCTGTACCCTGTCGTCTTATCTCCTCAGAAAATAAGACTGCCACGACATTTTCAAAGGACAGATCAGTTGTACCACTATCAATCGCAACTATCAAGTTATCCCACGAATCAGGTAGTGAACAAAGCAGTGTAATAGTCTTATCGTCATCTGTCACATCAACACTGATTGACAATAACTGACCTATTAAAGTGTTGAACTCATGTAGATGAACAGAGAAAGAATCGCCCTCAGCCATCTGAAGTTTGTACAACTTCTTCCGCAAAAACAGTTTATTTAACCGATATTTGCTCTGATAAAGGCTTTCCAACTTCTTCGAGAGTTCTTTCGCAGTCTTCTCTCCAGAAACATTTATCAGGACAGAATCGGCTAGGTACAGTTGAGTTAGACTTTGTGCCTTTCGATTGAGCTTCTCCCACTCCGTGATGGCCGTTGAAGATGATGCCGGAACCAACACAGGCGACGCCGCCTCTGCCGTGGACGTTGTCGTCATGCTCATCGACTATCACCGTCCACAGGTCCTTGTCCACGAGTAGATTCTCCATCTTCAATTTTCACAACTCAAAGCTCTTCCCTCCGAACTTTTTGATTTCAATCCGTGATCCAATCGACATCTCTGATCGTTAACCCTCGAACACAAGGCTTTGATACTAATTGAACGATTTGAGACCTGTCAATCACACGAATAATAAACAGAAAGAAAATAAGACATGATATACCCAGGTTCACCCCAGAATAGGGCTACATCATGCCAGAAGTTTCACTATAATCAACCTCACAAATCTCTCGTTACAAGGTGTGCTCAGTACATAGAGAGTATTTATAAGCAACTTAAGACGTCCTAATTAGGGTTTTCACTCTACTGCAAAACCACAGCTATTCATGAGTCCAAGCCCAAACCATCAAGCAAAAAACCATACCCAAAACATGTACAAGGCCTGAAATTTTCTAGGGCGCTGCCCCTAACCCCCGCCCGCTTACTGGAGAACGGGACCCGTGGTAGTTGAGGGTTCTACAGATCTGGACCCGTGAAGTATACACCAACTCTAATACTCAAATCTCTTTTGGTTTTTGACTGTGTCGTATTCTTTCCAAATCCATGATTTCTTCTTATGTATGGATTATCAAATGCATTCTGATTCTGCTTTTTTTTTTTTTATCTTTTTGAAGGCAACTGATCCAAATGGCAGGAATGCAGCTCAATCCATTCATGCGAAAATGAAGAGGGACCATGGAGACAATGACCGAGGTAAGAATGCTAGCGGCAACCAAGTTGGTGATAACTTAATTCTTTCATCAAGGGCTTCGACAGCTGAAAGGGAAGAGTTGATTGCATTGAGGGAACAGGTGGAGGATCTGCAGAGGAAGTTACTGGAGAAAGATGAACTTTTGAAATCAGCAGAGATCTCAAAGAATCAGATGAATGTTGTTCATGAAATTTTTTTAATGAAATGAAACACCAGACTGCAGAAAAGGACTCTTTAGTTAAGTCTACGCAGCTTCAACTTTCAGATGCATAGGTACCTTTTTGGTTGCTTTATGTTGTTTTATTAGCAAATTGAGATTTTTCCATCATCTTTGCAACTTGTGGTTCATTCTTACGGTTGGTCATGATGTTTAGAGCATACATTTAGACTCATGGATGTGTCATTTCTTTAGTTGATATGGACTTTTTAATTCTGATTGAAGAAGCTGGAGGTATCTTAATGTAAAAATGAGAAGTTTATGTGGGTCAAGGTTACCGTGTTAGTTTTGAGATTGATTTTGGTTCTAAATAATATTTGCGAAATTTTTTTGTAGTGTAGTCATAGAGAGAATCCGAAAATCTTATGTCACTGCTGGAAGTTTCTTGCAGATTTTCCCTATGTTGCTCGGACTCCGCTATGTGTCTGAGTGTTAGAATTGTATATTTTTTGTAAGGTTTATAAGTTTTCCTTTGATTTAGAGTGTCAAAAGGAAGTGATGTAGAACAAGAGAAATAATAGAAATGACAAAGATAGAAACCAAGCTGCCCTGGAGATTGGAAGGGAAAGCCATGCTACACTGGGGATAGGAAAAGAAGCCAGGCTACCCTGGAGGTCGAGAGGAATTGATACCCAATATCAATTTGATTTTATTTATTCAAATCTAATCGAAAAGTAACATAGGGATCCTCTTATATAGGGATCTTTAAGAATCCTAACTCTAAGCTAACACTGTAAATAAAGAAACCCTAATCCTAATACAAATTTGCCCCATATTATAAAATTACAAATTTACCCCCATATTACAAAATTATAAACTTGTCCCCATACCCTTCCGTACCCCATCAGGAAGAGTTCATGTTTGGAGTGTCGTGCCTAACACAGGTTCGGTAGGATAAATTGAAGAGTCCAAGAAACCATGGATTTTACATATGGAATCCGTTGAGATATACCTAGCTCTATAAGGTTAAAAAGGAAAAAAAATGATCTTAAAACTTTACTCAAAGTTCCTTGAAGTTAGAAATGAGATGTTGATTTTCTTTTATGTTAAACTTAAGAGTTTTGAAAGCATAATATGGCTCTGCTTGTGTGTGTGCGCGCGCTAATCTCTCTCTCTCTCTTTTCCTTTTTGAGTACAATGATGGATTCTAACCTACTTTTGATTCCCCCAACCAAACATAACAGCAACTCTTCTTATCCATATGGGAGTTGTTGGCTTGGGGATTCAAGCCCAAGACTTCAAGGCACCCAACCTAAGTGCATTTGACTTTGGGGCAATAACCAATGAGCCAAACTCTTCTGATTAGACATTCTGTTTTGAAATTATCTCTTGTTGTTATTAGCAGCTGTTTTCTTCTTTCTTCTCAGATTAAGCTTGCAGACAAGCAAGCTGCCCTGGAGAAGTTGCAGTGGGAAGCAATGACATCCAATAGGAAAGTGGAGAAGCTCCAAGAAAAGCTAGACTCTGTGCAAGGAGAGATTTGGTCATTTATGCAGTTATTTGAAGGCTTGATGAATAATGACCACACTAAATATTCTGAAGATTATGACATCACCCCATATCATTTCGATCATCTTCTGTATCTTGTAAGCCTGGAAACACCCTACCTTGTGTGTACATGTGTATTTTGTTTTCTCCTCTCTTTCCTGGTTTTTGTTGCGCATTGCATGTTTGACTGCGGATACATGGGAGAGGAGAGTTGACAACTGAAACATCTGTATGGGTAAATTCCATTTTTTGTCTTTTAGGTTTGCCTCGAGTCCTATTTGAGTCCCTGTAGTTTAATTCGTAATAATTGGGTCCCTCACGATATAATTTTGATCCAGTTAGGTCATTTGTCAACAGAACAGAACAGTTTCATTCACTTAATTCACACCAGCAAGGACCTAATTGGATCAAAATTATTACGTGAGGGACTCATTTAGGATGAATTAAACTCCAAGGACCCAAATAGGACGAGAGGCATACCTAAAGGATAAAAATGAAATTTACCCTGTTTTTTATATCATCTACTTACAAGTTTATGCATCACTCTATGAGGTTGTCGGTTTGGAGTTAGTTCTCCAACTTAGTTGTCGTTAATAATCTCACAAGGAATCAGCCCATTAAATATTGTTTGAGAAGAGTTGGTTTGAATCTTCAATTCCTGTACATACTTGAATTTATTTACAGTTGAAAGAATAATTTTGAATGAAACAGGATGATTTGGATGAAATGGAGATGCATAAAATGGAAGAAGCAAGAGAAGCTTACATTGCTGCTGTTGCCACTGCAAGAGAAAGGCAAGATGAAGAATCTGTAGTTGCTGCTGCCAGTGCAAGGTTATTTCTCCAATCATTTGTTTTTAGATCGCAAAATATTCACACGAGCAATGATTTTTCAAGAGTTAGGATTTCACAAGCTCCTTCGGAAGCATTTTCCTGTAGCACTTTCATGTATTGTGTTGAAGGTCCCGACTCTAGGGCTATAAAAGTAGGAGTTGTTGGTCCTTCAATGGAGGAGGTTTGTGTCAAAATGTCGCGGGACCAAAATCAGTTTCATTATGCGGCCGAGGCAAAGCCGTGCACTTTAATGAAGAGTTCATTGGAGTCATTTCATCACAAGTATTTCATACTGGAGGAGTACGAGCTCTAATTGTCAACGCTTGAGGAAAGGGCCTGTAGTCTGATTCGATAAGAGTTCCCTTATGAAAAGTGTTCTTTAGGATTTGTTTTAAATTTTCCCAACCACATATCAACATATCATCTGCTTCCATAGGAAATTTTTTTAAGTTTATTTCTACTTTTTCAAGTAGTTCTTTACTTTCATCATTCAAATTCAATTTTTCTATTTTGACGAACGTTTTTTTTCCCTTTTTTCTGTCTTTGCAGATAACTAATATATTAGATTTACTAGAAAGTTTAATACACCTTCAATATTATCAGTGGTGCAATAACTACTATGCTTAAACTCTTTATACTCAAGGTCTAAATTGCAACATTCAATTTGGTACTCCAAAGGGTCATTTGTATAATTATATTATGGCTACATTACTTGTTTGTAACTATACAAACTTTTTGTTGATATTTTATGGTTACCCCACAATTTCATAGTCATACCTTTTTTTTTTGAGGTCCTAATTGGTATTGATCATGAACTTTAATGATCTAATTGAAAATTTTAAACCTCAGAGACCTAAATAGTATTTGAGGTAATTCTTAGAGGTAATTCTTAAGCACTAAAAATGCTTTTTAGCCTTTTTCTTTAAAAAAAACTATGATTCCTAAACATTTAAAAAGAAAATTAGTTTTTTAAAAAAAAATATGTTTCTTTATATTTTTTTATGTGATTTTAAAAATAAATTTTAATATAAAATATAAGAATATAGTTTTAGACAACAAACAATGTTATGGAAAACATTTTTTTTATAAAAAAATAATCAAACTTCACAGATTTCTTAAAATATTTGTGCAACAATTAAAATTTTCAAATTCAAAATTTGATTTATTGTAATTTTCCTTTATTCGCCATTTCACCCTTTATGATTCAACTCCGAGAGAAAAATGGGAAAAGAAAAGTGACTAGAATAAACTTTTTTTCTCGTTTAGTTGAAAAAAAGTGAAAAAAGTGAGAGAAAATAAAATTAAAAGAATCAATATTTCCTTATCACAGGAAATAAATCATAATTGGTTGAGAGTGAAAAATGAAAAAAAACATTGATGAAATTATCATTTTTGTCATTATTCTTGTATAATTCCTCACGCTAACATTACGAAGGCATTAATGATAAACATAAATTTATTTGTATTTCTTTCTTCTCATTTTTTTACTAGACTAAAAAAAGAATTAACGAGTTTATTTATTTTTAATTTTTTATCTTCTCCACTAAACAAATAAAAGAAAAAAAATAATCTTCTTATTTTTATATCCTAATAATTTTTCAACCTCTCACTTTATTCAAATATGTACTAAAGACACCTTAAAATTTTTCATTGCTTTATTCTCGTGTTTATGAAAGAATAACATAACTCACTTATTCAATATTTTTTTATTGCAATTAAATTTAATAGTCCAATAGGTTAGACAAAAAAATTTATAATCGGAGGACCAACTTAAATTTCGCCAAATAATCGGGAACCAAAAATGTAATTTTAATTCTCTCACGTGCCCTAAAACTGACCTATGACGGTAGGGGTGAGCATAGAACTCGGTCAGCCCGACCTAAACTGATATAATGGGTTGGGTTAAAAAAGTTTTGAACCCGATGGGTTGGGTCGGAGCATGGGTTCAAAATTTTCAACCCGACCCAAATCGGTAACCCAGTCAAATATATAATTATAAATTTTATATTTATTTAATATAAAATAGTGTATAAATAATTATAATATAATTATAAAATATATAATTATAAAATGCCTATTCTAGCTACTAGTGTGTAAAATTATGTCTCATTTTGGTAAGTTAGTTTGGATTGATATATATATATATCATTTTTTTATTTCTTTTTCTTAGGAATCCTCCAATAAAAAAGAGACAGTTTTAGTTTTCTCCATTTTCTTTTACTTTATGGTTATTATCACGTGTTCAAAATTTTCAACCCGACCTAAACCGATAACCCAGTCAAATATATAATTATATATTTTTATTTATTGAATATAAAATAATTTATAAATAATTATACTATAATTGTAAAATATATAATTATAAAATACCTATTCTAACTAGTGTGTAAAATTATGTCACATTTTGGTAAGTTAGTTTGGATTGATATATATATATATATATATATATATATATATATATCTTTTTTCTTTCTTTCTTTTTCTTCTTAGGAATCATTCAATAAAAAAGAAACAATTTTAGTTTTTTCTATTTTCATTTATTTTATGGTTTTTATCTGATGTTTATGTTTAATATTATGTAGGAATCAGATCATAAAGATTTTAAAGCTAAGTTTATTATAATGTTGAAATTTTGAAGATTTTGATCGATAAAACATTACGAAAATCAAGTTTGTATTTATTTTTATTTAGTTTGTATTAAATTAAAATTCTTCGAACTTTGTGTTAAATAATTTAAAATACTTTGTATGAGATGAATTTGTAAAATTTAATAAATTATTATATGAATTAAATTGAATTGAATTGAAGTTAGATGAATTAGATTTAATTAAAAATTTTTAAATTCAGTATAATTAAGTTGAGATGAATTTTTAAACTAACTCCACTCATTCATACCCTAAATTACTGACTTGCTGTGCCAGTTGGCAGTTGCACGGAGAGAAACCAAATCCCCGCCAAAGCCTAAATCAATATGATACAGATACGGCCCCATACATAAGCGCAAACAAACCCTTCAATTCCGTTTTCTTTATATAAATTCAAAATCAGAGAGAGAAAAATCAATGGCAAATGAGAGTGGCACAAGCAGAGACACACAGATCCCAATCCGTACACTGACAGGTTATTCGACCACTGTTCACATATCTCCCAACAAAACCATTCACGACCTCAAGCTTCTCTTGAAGCTCTCTTTCCCTCCAGCCTCCTCCTCTCCTAATTTCCACCTCTTTTTCAAGGTAACATTCCTCTTCTCTCCTCTTTCTCCTTTTCATTTCTTACATGTCTGCCACCTATAAAATTTGAGAAAAAGGGAAGGAAATTTCGTATTTGTTTTTGTTTTGCTCTATTTGTTTTCTGTTCTTACTGTATGTGAAATTCTTGCATTAGGGTGTTAAATTGAGCTTGCAGTGTAGGGTAAGTAATCTCTCCATCGAGCATGGTGAATTCCTTGTTTTGGTTCCCTATATTAAGAAAGAACGGCCTCAGACCCAGAAACCTGATTTCTCGGAAACTTCCCCGAATTCATGCAAACAAAGCTTTTCGAGCTTTGCTGATTCAGCATATTCTGATATGGTGCAAGAATTTTCGTCTTTACGAGAGGATGATGCTAGAGATAGAGATAAAGGGATGGGCAAGGAGCCATCTTTTCCTCATTCTTTCGAGACAAAACGCAAAAGGGGAGTTGATTGCTATGATCAAGAGGGGCACCCATACGATTTTTTATGGAGTGTATTGAGGTCTCCTGACAAGGATGCTTTTGAGGGACAAAATTCTGAAAAGTTCATTGAGGTCTTGGAGTCTGTCAATTGTTTGTCATCTCCACATTCTGGGAAATGCATGTTTTTAAGAGAAGCAAATATCCGCAGCAATGATGGGGGACTGTATGAAAACAATGGTAGTTCGTGCTTGTGTCCAGGATGGTTGAAAAGAATTATGGAGGCGTTCTCATTCCTAAATATGTTTTCTGCGTTTCTTCAACTGCGGAGGGAGAAAATCACCTTATCTGTTTTGAAGGGAGCGCTAGGGAAACTTGGAGCTCGAGTTAGTTTTGAGGACATAGAGCATCTTTCTGTTCTTTGTCCTAAGGTAATTGATCGGATTTATGAAAATTCTGTTCAGAAGGCTTCCTATTAATTTATATCTGGCCATGCTGTTCTCAACTTTTGAAATACTAAATATGACATAACACCTAGTAATAAGAATGCTAACATTTTCACATAGGTCACTCCACTAGAGGCAGTTACTCTTGTTCTATGTTACGTTGTTTGTTTGTAAGTTTTTCAGTCTAGGATCCAGAATAGTCCGATTTCTATTTATTAGAATCTGAAATTCATTTGAAATCTCTGATATAAAGCCATCCATGATGCAAAATATATTATGGCCATAGTTTGTGAAATTTGCCTTTGTTTTTTAGTCAGCTACATATTGCTTAAGTTCATTATTGTTTTTGGTGCACTAAACCCTTGTTTACTATAAATGATTTAGTTTTGGGATTGAGTATCTATTAATTAGGTAGGTTGATTGATTGAGGATAAGTTGCGAGTAATGTCCTTGAACATTAGGGTGTTGGAGTTTAACATAATGTTGGCACTGCTACTCCATGGATATTTGAAGCACAAATATGATATGATTCAAGTTAGTAAATCCTGATCCATGGGGATATCTGCACACAACATTTTTGGTTTTCTATAGGATGCAAGTGAAACTTGTGGAGTTGTATGTATCTTGTTGTTGCCATGTCATGCTTATCTCAGTGTAATTTTGCATGTCAGATGGAACATCTATTATGTACGAGTAGTATCATTAAGAACGGAACGTAGTTTTGGAAGTCAAATATGAGAGGTTGTTACTTCAAACATGGACCTGCCTATTTTTTGTCCTTTTTAATTTGTTGGAGAAGATTATTGCTTGATGATTCTTTGATTGCTGCCTTGGTCTATTTGGCTAGTGTTGATTTGTTGTAGAGTTCCTTTGTTATCTCCAAGCAGTAGAGCATAGAGGGGGCAAGTGCTTGATGGCATCCCATATATGTCCAACTTATGCCTTTTTGTTCTCTGCAAATTTTGGTACATCTTCCTCGGTAAACTAATGTGAATGCTCTAAAGGGATTTCACATGGCAACAAAGGTTTACATACCCAAGCTCTTTTCTAGCTGCTTGGATGGCCAGAATACATAATTTTACTAATGAAATGTAATATATCTATTTCAGCTTTTTGTTAGCTTGAAAATTCTCTATGACTACTATGGCTTGCTCACCTAAATATTATTCTGGTCTTGGTAGGAACATCGCTAGTTGTTTATTCGATTTTCTTGGTTAAAGCATATTGTTGTGTCTATCTCAGGTGGTACGCTTTGCTAATAATGTCACAGAACCTATGAACTTCGATGATGCCCTTGTTATAATTGGTTCTTCAAAAGAAGAAATAGACGAAGTTGAAGAACATCCTAGAACTGGTATCATTGAAGGTTCATATGCTTTTTTTCATTTCTGTGGTCACTACAATTACAAGCTTCCATTCCAGGCAAGTAATATTATTTGCGTTGGTTTCACCTTCTTATTCATAGGTCAAAAAGTCATGCCACTATCAAAGATATTTAGTGCAATGAAGAAACGAGAAAAATCCTTCAAGACTAACTTGTGGAAGGGTATTAAATTGTTAATGGTATGTTTAATTACTTCAAACCTCTTTTCTTTTTTTTTTTTTTTTGCATAGAGTTCCTATATGTTTTAATCTATCTTTCTCTCACCTATCTGGTAATATTGCGATTTTCAAAATCCACAACTACACATTTACTTGAGTGGTTTTAGGGGAGTTTCTTTCCTTTATTTTCCACATGGAGAGTTTCTGGTTCAGTTCAGCCACTGTTCTTTTTCCATATGTCTTATTTATGTTTTCAGATTATCTTTTGCAGCCTTGAATCTTGCCAGTGCCATCTACCTTCTAAGGAGCTCAATCTACCTGATACAGACTCCTGATTCTCATAATTTGTGCAATGTATTCAACTTTTTTCTGACAAGTAATGCCAGACAGAATAACAGAACCTTGTCACTTGCTGTAAATTAATGATGTTATTTATGGGAGTAAGTAAGCTTTAGCAAGTGGACTATGGAGTTAGTTTAGAACAAGAGAATGCTTGGTTTTAGATTTTTTTTTTCTCAATCATTGGATTTGGTTATTAAATATATGATAATTCTCTAAAAATTATTGCGAGCTTGAGGGTTATAAAGTGCATGCACAGGAAAAGTCTACAATTTACATTTTAGGAATACAACAGTGAGAAAAGTGTTTGTTTTGCTGTGTGGCAATCTGGATGCACTTTCCTTCTGGTTATTAGCTAGGTCTGGGTTAATTATCCAGATTATGACTGCACTTGATTGTTTTTATTTGTGAAACATGCTGGTAGGCAAAAACCATTTAAGATTTTAGTTCTAAAACCAGCAAATCTTGGCTATAAATTGTTGGATAATTAGTGTTTGTCTTGCAGTATAAAAATAGAAATGAGAGGACCGTGCTATTTTCCGTGGAGGATCTGCTCATGTTTGCGAAGGAAGGTGGTACAGTTCTCAGCGGAAATGAAGCTAAACGAGCAAAGAGTAGCAGATTCTCTGCTTCAAGTTTTAATTCAGCCCAAAACCGATGTTCTGTAGGTGTTTGCTTTCATATTTTCATATTTAGTTATTATGATGTTTCTCTGTACCCCACATGAAAATTTTAATTTTACTAATGATTTTGGTGCCATATCCTCGGTCATTGGATTACTTGATGGTTTCGTTTCGATGGTTTTAAATTTTAAATGTCAATTCCTTATTGAATTCTTTTGTTTTAGGCTGTTCCATCTTACAATGTTTTGGGTAATATGGTTAAATAATATATATGCACACAAGTATTCACAATACTTATTATGTTCTGATAAGGGACCGTGTTTCAAAATTAAACGTCCTACATTGAATGGACTCAGTTGTTATTAGCTGTTATGCTCCATCCTAACTCTTGCTTGTGTAAATTAGTGCTGTAGATGAATTTCCCCATAGATTTTGCTCTCATTAATCTTCCTAATAGAATTCAGGACTAACTCCATGTCTCCATCAAATGGTATTGTTTTGTGCCAAGGCTCACTGAAATACTTTCCAACGAAAATAAAAGGACAATTGAGTTTTGCAATAGCTATTTTGCTTAAATCTGAACTACTTTTCTGCGAAATACAGCTTTGAAAGTCCAAGAGGCTTATGGGTAGATCTGTATCATTGTAAGAACTTCTTCACTTTGCAGGACACAAATCAATTGCTACCAGTGGAGATGATTGAACATCTCAGAAATGGCGTTGGATCCAGAGGACAGGTCAGTCTTATACTTTCTGAAATTGGTTTCTACAATTCACTGGATTTCTCTGGACCTGATTGCCTGACATGAAAATAGAGCATACATACACAGACACAGACAGAGACACACGCAAACACACTGAATATATTGACAGATTTCATGCCATAATTGTCTAAATGGCCCTAATCTTGGACCATGTTTGTAACATATTACTTAAAAGGTTGTCCTGAAAACTATACTCTGGAAGTTGTTTGATGCAGATGGTGCATGTCGAAGACATTGATGCCAGAAAATCCATTTATGTAGAAATCCCAAACAGACTTTCGGATGACACAAAATCCTCCCTTAAAAGTATTGGAATCAATAAATTGTACGTCCACCAGGTATGGATGTCTTCCTAGACTTTCATCTTTTTGAAGTGAAGACACCCTGAATCGGTTGGAATTCTTGTTTTATTCACAGGCAGAGTCGATAATGGCATCCCTTTCTAGGAAAAATGTAGTTGTTGCAACAATGACATCTAGCGGGAAATCTCTTTGCTATAATGTGCCAGTCGTGGAAGAATTGTCCCAGAATTTGTCATCATGTGCTCTTTACTTGTTTCCGACAAAGGTTTGCTGCAATATAGTTTTAGCTTCAGTATTCTTTGCAGGCGTTGGCCTTTTATCTTTTGACTTCAGTTGTTGTCAATATTGTTTCTCTTTTTTCCCCCCTTTTGGGGAAGGCTTGGTGGAATTTGGCATTCTTTTTCTTATTCAATTTTGGGCATTAATCAAATATTACAAATTGATCATGGGTGTAGGCCTTAGCTCAGGATCAACTTAGAGCTTTGTTAGCTATGACAAAACAATTTGATGCTGACATAAGTATTGGAGTATATGATGGTGACACTGCTCAAAAGGACAGAATGTGGCTGCGCAATAATGCTAGAGTGGTACTTTAGTAAATTTTAGCTATCTCAAGTAGGACAGATTTCTTCAGTTGGCCACCTCACCCAATCTTCTATGCTGAGATTCTTGTCCTCTTGCATGCAGTTGATCACGAATCCAGATATGTTGCATATGTCAATCTTGCCATTACATGGACAATTTAGCCGAATTTTGTCAAATATTAGGTAATATCTGTTGGACTACAATAATTTATTCTGGTTATTTATTTATGTTTATTTGTTTGTTTCTGATTCAAATTATGCTTGAGTGCTTAATTCTTATATCTGGTATTTCTTACAATTTTAGTTACGTTTATCCTTTTTGTCACCAAGGTTTAGTCCATATTGTTATATTGTAGATATGTGGTGATTGATGAAGCTCATGCTTATAAGGGAGCATTTGGGTGCCATACTGCTCTTATATTGAGAAGACTTCGCCGGCTCTGCACTCATGGTACAATTTTATTACATGCTTAGAAAAGACTGGGAGTTCTTTATTATTTATCATATTGTTTCCTTTTCCTTGATATGGAGAACTGAATTTGTGCAGTGTATGGTAGTGACCCTTCTTTTGTATTTTGTACTGCAACTTCCGCTAACCCTCGTGAACATTGCATGGTAAGCTTTCAAGAGGCTGGTTCATATCATTAAATATTTATTCATATTAGCATCTCTATTATTTTATGGGTGTACCTTTCTTCAAATATCTATGGTGGTGCTTTTATTTTGTCTCATCGTTTTCTTTTTCTTTTCTTAAAACTTCTAAATGGCATTGCATCCTTTATGTAGATCACTTGCCTTGCTTCTACCCTCACAGGTTCAATGGTTGATTATTTGTTAAAATTTGTTTATTTTTCTATGCATGTGTCCTTGGTGGCACTTAATTACAAAAATCAATTCTTTATGGATTGTAACATAACTTTCTGATGCTTCAGGAACTTGCAAATCTATCAGAACTGGAGCTGATTGAAAATGATGGAAGTCCTTCTTCTCGGAAGCTTTTTGTCCTCTGGAATCCTACTTCTTGTCTGAGAACAGTAATTGTTTTGCTGATATTGTGATTCTCTATAATTTAGTACTACAGAGCAGGTTGTATCTATCCATTTTTTGCGCTTAATCTGCCAGTTTACAGGTGTTGGATAAAACTCGGAATGACATGGATATGAGTAATGCTGCACATAGAACTTCAAGGTATCATGAGTTGGTTTTCTAGTTATTATTTTAAATTTTCCGTGAATTTTATCTTGTTATTATCTGATTTCATTGCATTTCTCTCCTTTCAGCCCAATTTCAGAAGTTTCATACCTCTTTGCAGAAATGGTGCAGCATGGGCTTCGCTGCATTGCTTTTTGTCGATCGCGTAAACTTTGTGAGCTTGTGTTATGTTATACGTATGTCACATATTATACAGTATGATTAAGATTTATTTGGGAAAAAATTTCTTTTCATTTTGCATATTAAATGTGGATCTAGTCTAAATTCCATAATTGTGATAGTCGTGAGATTCTTGAGAAGACTGCCCCCCACTTGGTGGACTCCATATGTGCCTACCGTGGTGGCTATGTTGCTGAGGTTAGTTTTTTCTTGTGTTTTCTTTTACTCGAGGATGATGATTATTGGTTCTGTTGGCCCATAAAAGGAATCCGCACTCTACAATACCCAATCCTTGAATCTGGAGCACCTAAATGAATGTAATGCTACTCAGAGTCAAAGGCCTTTCATAATTGGTTTTGTTGGTCCTTATAATTCTCGGTCTATAATTGAATTTACATTCTTATACTTTTGATGGTTTTCTTTCCAATGTAGTCTACATTTGGCTGTAAATTGAAGTGTCTGATTCTGGGGTTCATGTTGGTGAAGCTGGAAAGCATACTTTTGTAGTATTACATTACTATTACCTGATATATGCACAGCTGGCCAAGATGTTAGTCTACTTTCAAATCCTAGTGAAGTTTTCATACTATTAGGACACTGTCAAAAATAACGATTCCAGATTGAAGTCCTTGAATAAACATTTTCTTATTATTTAGTGTATCATTTTTTTGTATAGTGCTTTTTAAATTTTGAATACATGATCAGACGATAAAAGCTTAGACATTTGTTTATCTGGATGATGTTTATCTTTGCTACTTTGTTTTTTTGGGGTAACCTGGTATGTGGGCCTTTGGCCCGACTAGTCCCCGGGTACATGCAAGCTGCCCTGTTCACATGTTGTCGTTAAAGCTCGGAATAAATTCCATGGACGAGGCCCGAAGGAGTTATTTGCTACATTGTCACTGCTGACTATTCTAACATGTGGTTCAATTATATTAACATGTCATGGCATCTCATACACCAGTTTGGGGAAGTGCCCCACACAAACGTGAGTAATAATACTGAAAACAAGGGTTTTATTGTACATGCAACCTGAACTTTAAGTCAAACACCGATTTGCACCCTATACTTTCTATCGCCATAATATCTACCTCGCACTTTGTTCTAATACCAAATAGCACCTTGTTATCCACAATACAATCAAAATTAGAGGATTTTTTTTTTTTTTAGCATATGAAGTACGTACTAAGCCCCACAACCTTCGCACATGCTCTTAAAGGTCAAAAAGAGATTTTCTTGGGAAAAAAATGAAAGAATTAAAGAAAAAATTAAAAGTATTAAGCAAGAGATACTTTGGCATGTGCAACTCTTTTAAGTTTCCACACATCGTATATAAGTTCACAAGCATCTCAGAATTTCGGTTAGTTTTAACTTTATTGTAGATGACAGGGTGCTATTTGATATTAGGGCAAAATGTGGGGTGAGAAATGTAGCAAAGTGTGGGGTGCACATTGGTTTTTCACTGAAAATGCAGGGTGCAAGTATGATAAAACCCCCTGAAAATAATTATTCGATGGCTCATCGTCAAAATGCATAATTAAAACTTCTTGAGATGGTAAGTCAAATCCTAATAAGTTCTCTTGAATATGTTGTGTAAATCTAAAAGAAGTCTATGAACTCTTTAAATAAGTTTCGAGAGATAACTGGAGTGATACCATTGACTATTTGGCTGTAGAATGCTTAACTGCTACTGTATTGTTCTTTTGGTGCCTGAAACTAAAGGAGAGAAAAGAAAGGATTTGAATACAAATTCTCGTTTCAGATTGCAACGTTGTTGATTCCTGAAGTAGATTTGTTACCGTGTTTTCATGATTAATCATATCAATTTTCGTTGAGTAGAGGTGTTCATTCGGTCGGTTAAAACCGATTAACCGACCGTTTTGATTTGAGCTAAGTAAAACGGTCGGCTTTAAATCGGACGGTAATAGGTCAACCAAAATCTATTTATACCGATTTAACCAATTTAGAAATTAAATTTAAATTAATTAATTAATTAAATATTTATAATAAATATATAAAGTTGAAATGTCTCAAAATCAATCTTAATACTTCATTAAATATATATTAATAATAATAAAAAATTAAATATAAAAATATAAAAAAAAGCAAGTTTATCCATTTAGCTGAATTAACCGAACAACAAATTCAAATCGGTCGAAATAGTTGGGTAGACTTAAACTATATAGGTCGAAACGGTACAAATTGTTTTGTACCAAAAAATCTGGTTAAAATTTTTAATCGAAGGATTTCAACTGAACCTACCATTTGCACACCCCTAATTATTAGCTTCATAAATTTGTTTTCCACCTTGTGCTTTAGTTTTAAAATCTTATTCCGGATGTATAACATCTTTGTTACGAAGGCACAAGATCATGAGCCTACTTGGGTGAAATATAATTTGAAGCTTGTTCATCTAGCAACGATGATTACCTTTCATAAGTGTATTTGAGCCGAGTTCTTTAGTCCCATAATGTTACTGATGTACGGTCCACCTATCTGCTTTCTAATAAAATGCATTGGTTTTGCTCTTTTTAAATCTGCTTAGAGTGTTTTTTTTTCTTCTTTTTTCTGATAAGTAATTATGCAGACGCTCTTATTGGCCTACAAAGAAAAAAACCAGCAACACTGGTTTTCTAAGTTTTACATCATTTGGATAAACATGTTGAAAATTTATATGCTCTTTGTGTTGGGTTCTTGGAACTGTGAACTGATGTATAATCATTTCCAACATATGATCTATATATTGACGCTGGCCAACTGATGGAGCAGGATCGGAGGAGAATAGAGAGTGATTTATTTGGTGGAAAGCTTTGTGGTATTGCCGCGACAAATGCCCTTGAGCTAGGTATCGATGTTGGGAACATAGATGCTACTCTGCATTTAGGCTTTCCTGGTAGTATTGCTAGGTAGAGTGCTTGGTCATTTCTCTTTGTATTGCAGTAATATAATTAGTTGTATTAGAAATGAATATAACTATTTTATTTTTTATTTAGCCTGTGGCAACAAGCTGGTAGGTCTGGAAGACGAGAAAGGTCATCTCTTGCTGTCTGTGTTGCATTTGAAGGACCACTTGATCA
The DNA here is from genome assembly GCA_023935145.1 of Bretschneidera sinensis. NCBI lineage: Eukaryota > Viridiplantae > Streptophyta > Magnoliopsida > Brassicales > Akaniaceae > Bretschneidera > Bretschneidera sinensis. The sequence goes on from CM043700.1 coordinate 124,406,571, forward strand.
ATATTTTATGAAGTTTCCCAAGAAACTCTTTGGGAGCTCAATTGAGTGTTGTCATATTGATGCTCAAAACCAGCAGGTTTTGACATCTGTAATTGGCATTTTCGTTGAATTAATTTCTGTTTTGGGTTTCAATAATTTTTAAATTTACACTCACCTATTGTGATGATGTGTTCTTTCTAGGTCCTTGAACAGCATCTGGTCTGTGCTGCCTTTGAACACCCGCTGAGTTTGCAGTATGATGAGAAATATTTTGGCTCTGGTCTAAACAGTGCCATTACAAATCTGAAAAATAGAGGATACCTAAATTGTGATCCATCACATGATTCTTCTTCTAGAATATGGAGTTATATTGGGCATGAGGTACTACATCTATATGAACAGTTTATGTTTAATAAACTTCTAGCTAATGCAATATCTGGCATTCTGTTTTAATCCCATTTTCTTTTCTTTTTTTTCTTTTCTTTTTTTTCAGAAAATGCCTTCACGTGTGATTAGTATTCGAGCAATAGAGGGTGTGAGATACAAAGTAATAGATATGCAAAGAGATGAAGTCCTTGAAGAGATTGAAGAAAGCAAGGCTTTTTTCCAGGTACTGAAGTTGTAACTTCTCATGCTTTTATAGTTTTAACTTGAAACTAGTTTTTTGGACAGTGGAAAGTTCTCTTGTTGTCATAGAATTTGAACTGTTCCTTGCTTACCTCTCCATGTGGATATATATATATATACACGTGTTTCTTTTAATATCCTTATCATAATTCATTTGATTCAGATATATGAAGGTGCTGTGTACATGCACCAAGGGAAGACCTATCTGGTCAAGAACTTGGATACAGAAGGCAAGATTGCTTTGTGCCAAGAAGCTAGTCTGGAATATTACACCAAGACTCGTGATTACACAGACATTCATGTCATTGGCAGTAATATTGTATGTCAGACTCTTGCTTACCTGTCGTCTTGTCCTTTCTCCATTTTTGTAACTTATTGCATAGTAAAATTTTGCATGCTTTTATTTTGCAGCCGTTGTTCATTTTCCATTTAAGTGATATTTGGAAATGGTTAGTGATGTTATAGCTAGTTGTTGGATTTGAGTTTTCTTGAATTTGAGTTATTATAGAGTTAATTAGTGATAATTATAACTACAGTTGGAACCTTGAAATTGACAAGGGATACAGCAACACGAAAAAAAAATCAATGGCTTGACTTGAATAACATTATTGCATTTGCTTGAAGGCACTTGATGCTTGTAATACATACATGACTCCTTTTAGATGCTTACTTGTACTGCTTTTGTTTAGGCTTATGCAGTAGCGGTTTCAAAAAACCAACTCCCAAGAACAAGAGCCCAAGCACACACTTGCAAAGTAACCACTACTTGGTTTGGCTTTTATCGTATACGGAAAGGAAGCAATGAAGTATTTGATACAGTTGAACTTTCACTGCCTAGATATACATATGAATCACAGGTGGTCCTATGCGCATTATTAATAGATTTGTTACGTCAAGTTATTCTTATTTGTCTTCTATGATGTGTAAATTTTTTCTTATATATCTCTGTTCTACACATATAGGCAGTTTGGATTCAAGTCCCGCAATCAATAAAAACTGCAGTGGAGAAATTTTTTTCATTTCGTTCGGGTTTGCATGCTGCATCTCATGCTCTTCTACATGTAGTGCCTTTGTAAGTATTTTTTGCATTTGTAATCTTTCCAATATGGAAGCTGTTGCCTGTTGGCCTCCTTGCCTGCTTTGGAAAGTAATTCTTTGCATTTAAGGCCTGCCTGCTGACTAAATGTTCAGTCATTGAGATTCTGTTTAATGTTCGAGGCATGCCGTTGTTCTTTTCCTAGAAGCTGTTATCTTATCCTTTATGTTCGCAAGTGGTTGTGTCTGACTGCTCTATAATTCCTCGGCATGTAGATATATAAGATGCAACTCCTCTGACTTGGCTCCAGAGTGCCCAAACCCTCATGAAACCCGTTATTTCCCAGAAAGAATTCTATTGTATGATCAGCATCCTGGAGGAACTGGTGTCTCAATACAGGTGACTTGACAAGAAATTGTAGCAATAAAATTTTATCTACAGATTTCTGTACTTTCACTAAAAAGGGAGCAAAGTTGTTCAATGACCTTGATTTTTTTACTCTAGTTTTTGAGAATGCCTCAAGCTTTGAGCAAGACATCCTCCTTTTCACTTCATTTTTTATTATTTAAGGCAACCAAAATAGTTGAGAGCAGTTGAATAACCAGTGTAATGGCAATAGGACATGCTCCATGATCATTTTGACAGAATGGGCTTCTGGTTGACAGATAGATTTTTTTATTATTTATTTTGCCTCACTGCTAATATGGAACATGTGGATGTGTTATAGATTCAACCCTACTTCACAGAGCTTTTACAAGCTGCTTTGGAACTTCTCACATCTTGCTGTTGCTCTGTAGAAACTGGTTGCCCTAATTGTGTTCAGGTTTGCAATAAAAAATCTCAATTTTTTCCGTCTCTGTTGCTCACCTAAAGAGTAATTTTATGAATTTCGCGTGCTGCAGAATCTGGCTTGCGGTGAGTATAATGAGCTCATACACAAGGATGCCGCCATTATGATTATGAAGGTTTTGCTTTGAAATTCATGCATCAAAATCTCTAAAGCTTTTTTTTCCAGCAACTATATGATCTTTATTGGTTCAGGGTGTTTTGGATGCGGAGAAATCATACTTTGGAGAACTCCCTGAAACCTGAACATGTGGATTTTTTTGGGGGATCATAGAAGGCCCATTGGATCTATGCAAAAGGAGGTAGCCCTCTTTCTTCTCTTATCCCTCTAATCCTTGGTATGAACAGGATTTGATCTCAAGTCTTTTATACAGCGACAAATAACTTTACTAGCTAAACTAGCACCATTTTGATATTGCTAAACCATTTGATTCGTGGCTTTGAAGTGGACAATCATATTGCATGTTGAATTTGTTTACACACATTGTCATGTTGTATGAGAAGGCTGACATTCATTTCTTTTTGTAGTGGGATATACTGATTTCATTGATTGTAATTATTAATGTATATAGTTTCTTTGGGCTTCTTTACTTTTCACTGCATGCATTTTCCTTTGGTCAAGCCACTAAACCATTTGATTCGTGGCTTTGAAGTGGACAATCATATTGCATATTGAATCAAAGCGGACAATCATATTGCATATTGAATTTGTTTACACACATTGTCATGTTGTATGAGAAGGCTGACATTCATTTCTTTTTGTAGTGGGATATGCTGATTTTATTGATTGTAATTATTAATGTGTATAGTTTCTTTGGGCTTCTTTACTTTTCACTGCATGCATTTTCCTTTGGTCAAGTAAATTCTCATTCCCAATGTTGTGGCCATGTTTCCATTCATTTATTATTTCTCTGTATAATGGTCGTACCTAAAAATTGGTTGGGAAGCAGTCCAAATTACAATTATTATATAAGTTGATGCTCAAGACTAAGAAATATTTCTGAAAAGAAAGTAGAACAAAAATCGTAAACACTAATTTAGTGCGGGTTATAAACTCAGAATGTGAGGTAGAAAAAGAAAAATTAAGGTTTGGCCCATGGAGATGTCAAACTTGCAACCTTCGCATTATTAACACGACGCTCTAATCAACTGAGCTAGTAGGCCACTTGTTAAATGATGCTCTCTAAAGTATTTAACAGAGGCTCCATGGGAATTGGCATCATCTTTGACTCGAATCATGAGCTTATCAAGTTGTTGAGACAGTGCAGATTGTACATGTCATAATGCACTTTGATTGCATCATCAATTCACCATGGCGTGGAATCTGTTGCGTCTATAATCATAACAAGAAGAGAAATAAAAAAAAGAAGAAAGGACGTAGCAGATAGTTATATTCCTGGGCAATTGGCTTCCCATGGCCCATGGAGGTCTTGTATTCTATACAAATAAATAATGTGATATTGTATTTACATCTTTCTAACCTCTAACAATGGTTTCATCGGATGAAAATTTGTTTTACCTGTTTAGCATTGATCGCACATGTTTTATATTGGATTCTTTTGATTTAAACAATATTTTGATTTAGCTATATAAATGAAACGTCTCGATTTAGATCCGTTTCAGATTTAATTATATTTTTAAAAAAGTACATGTCAAATTGCATATATTTTAATATATGTATAATTATAAATATAAATTATAAAAAATAATCACTATTTAATTATACGAATTAATTTTACCCAAGTTGTTTTAAAATCAATTATAAATATTTTTTTAGTATAAATCCAAATTAAGAGTTTGTCTTATTATCAAATTATATATTTTTCAAATATATATATATATATCATAATAAAACAATTATTATTTAAACATCAATTTTCATTCGAAAAGAAAAAGTGAAAATTTTAAAATTATCGTATTAAAATTTTTAAAAATATAAAAAAATTAGTATTATAATATTTCGATCGAAATATTTCATTTTTAATTAATATTAAAACTAGAAAGTTTAGATAGTTTAAAGAAATTAACAATTTTGGGTATAAAACTTATTTTACCTATGTAAGTGGACCATTTTGTGTACTTCCACCTAAAATATATTTTTGATACTGTTTTCAATGATTTGATGCTACTCATAATTATTATTTTTATTTCGATGGAAAGTGAATTGAAATTAAATCTTTTATTTTTTTATTTTTTTTTTGTAAATAACCACTATCATATCAAAAATTCAAGGTAAAAGTTCTTTTAAATTTGAATGTAACGACGAAAGATATTAAAATTTTTGTCGTAAAGTAAAGTTCGAAACTCTACCTCCACTTAAATAAAAAATCTAACAAAAAAAAAATTGATGCAATACTTTTTATCATTAAATTACTCCTTATTGCACTGCCTCGAGTAATCTGTCGTTTATACAATAAAAAAGAAAAACAATAAATGAAATTCAAGAGAAATTAGTCCCGAAACCAAAAAGGCCAAAGAAGAAAAAAAAAACAAAAGGCCACATTCTGAGCTGGAGACTGGAGAGGACTTCAACTGTTCAAGTCCCTCTCCGATTAGTAAAAGGAATCATAGGGACTTGGGCAGTGGGCATTAACAGTTCTTTTCTCTCTATTTATACTCACATAGAAGAGAGAGAGAGAGAGAGAGAGAGAGAGAATGGGGTGGGCAATAGCACTTCACGGGGGCGCGGGAGACATACCCATGAATCTGCCGGTGGAACGCCGCGTGCCACGCGAAGCAGCCCTCAGACACTGCCTTAACGTCGGCGTCGCCGCTCTCAAAGCTAATAAGCATCCCTTGGACGTTGTCGAGCTCGTTGTATGTCTCTCTCTATATATGTTTTGTATGTATGTATGTGCTCATATGCTTTGGTTAATTACTTCTCTGATGAGTTATGTAGCTTTGGTGGTCTTTATTTGTAGGATTTCATCTTCATCTTCGACAATATAATTTTTCATTTTGTTCAAATAAAGTTGTGTATATATACATACAGAGATACATGTCTCTAGTAATCTACCTGAGCTCGGTAATGTTGCCTTTAGCATACGGGTAGTAATTGATGGATTGTTGAAATTTAAAGGATGAAGGGGATTGTTATAAATGAGTTAGACTAAAATTAGATAAAAGAATTATTTTAGAGGAGTGATTTGCTTTGGGGGAACTCTAGTTTTGAATATATGCCACTGTTATACTGAAGTTATGTAAAACAATATACCTGTTCCAATATTTACACCAATAGAATTCATTCATTCTCAAATGAATTGAAATGAATTTTCATGTTTGGCTTTTTTATATAAAATTGTAGAATTCAATTCAACTTTTATGTTTAGATTGTTTGAAATAAATGAGATTGAATCTAATGTTTGGATTCTACAATTTTTCACTGGAGAATTTTGTCATTTTGTTCAACTATATGAATTCAACATAATTTTGTCTTCATTTTGTGAATTATTTGCAAATTCTATCAATTTTGATAGGATTTGAAACAAGTTAACTCAATTCCATAGTGATTTCATTTATAAATGAATTCTATAGTTTTTTGTCTTTCCAAACACAAGTATGGAATTACAAATGAGTTTCATAAAATTAATAGAATTAATTTGTTCCAAACATACTCTAATTAAGTCCTCGAATTATAGCATATGTTTTTGTTTCTCTAGAAAAACACATAGTTTTGTTTTTTGTTTAGAATTTTTAGTGCGAGTATAAATGTTGACTAGCAAAGGATTCAAGTATTTAAGACTAACTTCAACAAGTTTTGGTTCAATAAGTGAAGCCCAATCACATAGTAATTATTTATGCTGGTCAACTTTTATTCTCCTACTTTGTTAAGTGATGCAGGCCGGAACCTGCAATATGATTGATAGTCCCGGGATGTCGCTCAACCGGGGGCAACGGATGACTCTCAGTGTTGCTAATCGTGGATGTCACTCAACACGACCAAGTCACACACTTGATTTGTAGGAGGAATCACTCAACTCCAAAGCAAAAGATTTTCTAGAGAGATATTTTCGTATCAAAGGCTGCTTTCTCATCTATTCTCATGCATATTTATAGATATTACATTGTAAGAATTCAAGACTAAAAAAATAAATGCAAAAATACATTTCCAAGACAATTTCAACTTACTAGATAGTCAAAACATATTTCTATAGTCAAAACATATTTCCTAAACAACAAACTTCAAAATATTAACTCTAATAATAATGATCCTTTGACAGCCCCAAAACATAGAGAAATGAGACTTTTTTTTGTCAGTCACAATTATGCCTCTGCATCATTAAGCCTACAAACTCCATATGTAGTTTCAAAATAAGTGTAAGACCTAGTGGTCCTCTTCAAAATCTTAAGAAACAGCAAGGATATTGGTTTTAAGTTGTAAGCCTCGTCCCCACAACCAAAGAAAAAGGTAAACAAACCGGATCCCCAGCACTTGAGTAATACTATAATTTATAAGTTTTTTAAACTGCCCCTAAACTTTGAATTTGAGATTTAATTGCCTTTTTTTAGTTGAATACACTTCTTGAGTTTATAGATTTTATTTCCTCAAGATGATGGTTGAATAGGGGTTGGCATCCCCTTGGTGCTCTTTAATAATATTTCTTTCACCGATTAAAAAAATGTTTCGTAAACTGGATGGTGTATATATTGCTGAAATCAGCTATTCAAAATGCATCAAGATTTCTTTGCGTCAAAAGTCCTCTGGTGATAAGTGACAAAACAACAGGTTCAGAGACACCAAATGCATATAAAGATGAGAAAATGCAATATGCATCATTTAGTTGTTTGAGAAATTAGGGCCAGATATATAGTATTATGATGATTACAAGTGTAAAACGATACTGTCCAATGATGGGAAAATGTGTGCTATAACCTTCATGGTGAGTCACTTGAAAATTATATGATGCCTATGCAGAGAACTTTCTGTGTCTTCAAGGAAGCCCACTGAAATGGAAAATCTTTACCAACTGTGGGCCTAAGTATTTCCTTCCTGGGTGGATGATTCTGACGTGAGATCTTGATTTATTTTTAACGTTGTATTGCTGCATTTTCTTTTATAGGTTCGTGAACTAGAAAACCACCCAAACTTTAATGCGGGTAGGGGATCTGTCTTAACCAGCGCAGGCACTGTTGAAATGGAAGCTTGTATCATGGATGGCAGAACAAAGAAATGTGGAGCTGTTTCTGGTGTCACTACTGTCGTTAATGCCATATCTTTAGCACGACTTGTCATGGATAAGACTCCTCATATTTATCTTGCATTTGATGGAGCAGAGGCTTTTGCAAGAGAACAAGTCAGTGACTGTATCACTATGCTTTGTCAGTGCTCTTTATTTCCTTTTTAAAATATGAATTGTCATTTTTTAAGTGCATTCCTACAAAGCACCTTTGTTTTTACAGCGTATTTGCTTATTTACTGTCCTCGAGGCACTGCGGTGCACTTGTGAAGCAATGTTTTGCATTGAAGTAGAAAAATTATGGTATAAGTTTGTTTCTAAAGTAATTAAAAAAACATTTGACATTTACAAAATAAAAATGCAAAAATTTAATGAGAGTTATGGTTATTGTCATGTGAGGGAAATTTAGCAAAGTTGCTTTATATGGTATGTAGGGATAGTTAATGTTGATATTGGCATTTGGCAGGAGGGAGGGAGGTTAACAAAGTGTTATGTTTTTGTTTTTTCTAATACCTAAAATAACCATGTTATGTGCTTGTGCTTGTTTTTTTAAATAACTAGAATAACCAGTGACATTCACAAAATAAAGTTCAAAATCTTGGAGAGATTTTTTTCTAAAAGTTTTATTGGGAGTTGTGGATGGTTATGCCACGTAAGGTAGTCAACAGAGTATTTTGATGTTGTATGTAGGTGATAGATATTCTGGATATTGGTGGAAACAGGGTGTTAGAGGATATAATTGACTTGGATATTGATGAGAGGGAGGGGGGCAGATAATATAGCATCTAAGGAAGTTGATAGAATTGTAGGTGATAGTTAATTCGGATATTGGAGAGAGACAGAGAGGTAATATGAGTTTCAATGAGATAGAGGGTGAGAGGTTGTTTAGTGTTGGTGATCAAAGTACTGGATCCTTTTCACCCTAGAAAGGACAGCATTATATGCACTATTTCGAAACAATATGGGTAGGCCTTTTCTTTGTTGAAGAATAAGTGTTTCTGTTTTTTTTTTTTTTTTTTTGGTGAAGAAAAAGTGTGATAGCTTTAAAATAAGGTCATATCAAAAAGGGGGTTGACTTTATATAATATTGCAGATTTATTTATTTAATATGAATCTTCATTTCCTAAGCTCACTGTTGCTTGCCTTGAGTTCTCCATTATTTTAATGTTTTATATTTTTCCATTGAGGTTGTTTAATTCAGGGTATCTTCCTTCTTCTAACTACCTGTTTCTTCTTGTTGTTGGTCTGGATCTAAACTACTCTTTCTGAAAATTTCTGAGTTCAAAATCTGTAATATGTGGATGTGGCCAAGATATTATGCCAATGGGTCACCATCTCTTTTCTGCTCCTGGTCACAAATGGGCCAAATCTACCATTACAAGCTTGAGATACCAAATCCGTGATTTATTGTATTTGTTTCTTCCTCCTTGAGAATTTGGAGAGATTATTCTAGCTGGTTTCCTGCCCCTTTGCTTTTGTAAAGTTTTATTTTCTTATTTCATTTTCATTTTATTTGAGGAGTGAACAAAATTTCTTAAGAAGTTCAGATAACCAAACTTTATAGTAGTATTTTATATTTCTGGCCATCAAACTCCTGTTGACATTGACTAAACTGTTTTTATTGCCTTATACTTGTCTGACTGTCCATTTTAAATGACCAGGGTGTTGAGACTGTAGATTCAAGTAATTTTATTACTCCTGAAAATATTGAAAGGCTAAAGCAGGCAAAAGAAGCCAATAGAGTCCAGGTATGCTTCTTATATACTATTTAGGATGGTAAATCGATCTAATGTTGTGAACATTTCATGAGTAGATCTTCGCTTGTTATATTGCATTACCTACATCGCTGCACTATGCAGTGACTGCTACTACCATTAAGGACACCATGCTGCGACATATGCTGAACAGAAACATAAGTTCACAAAATTTCATTGTTCATTTTATAGTATTTTCTATAAGGAATTGCAGATTACAAATATTGTCCTTTATAGATTTAAACTGCTTGGAGTATCTGAATATCTCATTAGCTTAGCTCATAAAGTTCTTTGGGGACTTTACCAAGCACCTGGGATAAAATCCCTCTTCACTATGGAGGACTGTGAACTGTTCTGTTATTATACAGCTGTTGGATTAAAAAGAAACTCTTTTATCAGGTTATTGTTTACGACTAGTAGGATCTCCAAATGTTTAATATGTATGTGCGGAAGTTGATATTTATTCTATAAAAGCACTTTCATGGTCTTCTGACTTCAATCTGCTCTCCCTTTCTCCCTTTGTTCAACCAAAATTTGTAATAAATCATCAGATCGATTATACAATACCCATCCAAAAGGATTTGAATAAAGAAACTCCAACGGCTGATGGCGATAGCCAAATTGGAACTGTTGGATGTGTGGCTGTTGATAATCATGGGAATTTAGCTACTGCAACTTCTACTGGTGGTTTTGTTAACAAAATGGTAGGAAGGATTGGGGACACACCCATCATAGGTGCAGGAACATACGCCAACAATTTCTGTGCAGTTTCTGCAACTGGCAAAGGAGAAGCAATAATGCGTGGTACTGTTGCAAGGGACGTGGCCGCTCTTATGGAGTTCAAAGGTCTCTCTCTCAAGGAAGCATCAGCTTATGTTGTAGATGAGTGTGTTCGAAGTGGCACTTGTGGGTTGGTTGCCGTCTCTGCCACCGGAGAAGTCACTATGCCTTTTAATACTACTGGCATGTTTCGGGCTTGTGCTACTGAAGATGGGTATTCGGAAATTGGAATATGGCCTTCTATGAAAAACTAAAGGATTTGGGTGAGCGTCAATTGCTTAAAGGATTTGATTGTAAAATGGATTCATTTTGTTTTCAGATTGCTAGTACTGAATATTTATCTTCTATCACGATCTATTTTGTAAGCACTAACATCATAGAAGGCCTCTTCTGCGTTTTATACGGTGGAGTGGAGTGGAGTGTCATGGTGTTGATCAATGCAAAAGCTTTAAATCAGAGATTTGAAAAATGACTCCCACCTCAATTTTGATGAGAAACTGGCCCAGATTTTCGTTGGGCCTGAGTATTAACCAAAAGCCCAGCTTTAGCTTTTAGGCCCCACAAATTACACGAAAAGTAGGTCCCGCAAACACAAAACCTATTAAGAGAGCTGTTAAGATGTCTTACGGTCTTACCAATAATAAATAGTAATTAATACTAAATTATTAAATGGATTACCAAAGGAATAAAACAAATAATGAGACAGTTCTAGGTGGCTGTTCCCCCAGCGTTTCGCGCAGTGGTACAGGGCACTTATTCCTTATCAAGCGGATAAGGTTCGAGTAGCTCACCTCGTATGGGATGTTTGGGACTGTATTCTTTTTTTATTATAATTATTTTAATCATTGTTTAGAAGAAATTGCTTTTAATAATGTTCAAAGATAATTCCAAACATCGCTATAATGTACTAGGTTATTTTGACAAGTTGGGATCCTAACTGAAGAATAATACTTAAAGATCAAGCAGCGATCATATAAAAAATCTCGAAAAGCACTACAACTTGGTTTTAAAAACAGGTTACTTCAAGATCAATCAATCCAAAGATGCCATAAAGTCTATGTTTCTACTGTTTTCTTTCAAAATGTGATCAACCGTACAAAGCAAGAATCATACAATACAAATAATTTCAATTGCGCGTAACATATCATGTATGTACGTAAGCATATACAAACCGAAATTAGTCGCTTACTACAACTATGATCATAGAATTCCTCTTAGATAAGTATTAACATTAATTAGTCAAACACTACTGATTTAATAATATGACGCCTCACTAATTAATTATTATTATTATTTTCGGTGCAAATCCTCTTACTTAAACTATTGACTCCACCATAGATATTTGATAGCTAGCGACAAGAAGCCATATTTGCCTTTCACCACTATCAAATACTATATTTCCCATTCTTTTTGTTAAAACTTAAACGTGTCCAACAGAAGAAAAAAGATAGCAACACTCAGTCTAAAATGGACGTTTTAATTTTTTAAGATTTTTATATTAAAAAAAGTTTTATAAATGACTAAAATATGGTGTTCTCCAACTCACCAAGTGTCATTTTGGACTTTTATAATCAAGGCCCTACTTCAAAATTGACATGTTATTAACTTATGCAGATAATCGACTGCTAATCAAAATATTTTGGTATATTACGTTGTATTACTTTTAAATTTATTAAAATGATATCGTTATTATTAAATTTTTTTAAAATTTATATTTTATTTTAAAATATCAATTTCTACCATTAAATATAACTCCAAAATAAATTTATCTGAAAAATCATAGTTTTATTGGATATTACTTTTCACGATGGTCAAAGTACTTTTAATGTTAAAGTATCTTTAAGTGATTATGATGAATTTAATAATTCTATTTATCAATTATTCATTTCAAAATTGATTATAACACAAATTTTTAGGTTATTTAAATTCATATTTTTTAAAAATGTTATTAAAATAAAAAAATTTATCATTGATTTTTTTTTTATGATGGTTTTTTTATATTCATTTATTTGAGATGTGAGGCTATTTAATTTTATAAAAAAACATATCAACAAACTCTCTATTTAAAATATTTAATTTTCTTTTACGATGGTATTTGATTTTCATTTATTTGAGGATGCGATAGGTAATTATATCATAATATTTTTTTTAAAATATAAAATATATAAAGTAAAATTTATTTTATATCATATAATAGAATATAGATCCATTTAAAATATATTTTTAACAATTTTAAAAAAATAATGATGATAATTTTTTTATAAAAAAAAACTTTTAAAAAATTATTATTAAATATGTTCAATTTATGATATTTTTATTTTTTTATTCTAAAAAAATAACATTTATGATACGTAATGATACTTTGATAATTAATGTCATTTCAATAAGGGGCGGAGCCATCCTACATTGCTAAAGAGAAAGAAAGTAAGGATACTATTTTTGCTATATAGCTTTATGGCTCTTGTCCCACGTTGATTATAAACCTTAAAAACAAGAGGAAGTTTACTCTATAAAAAAAAGGTTTCATTTCTTTTGTCTTTGAATCATTGTTTTGCAACCTTTGGTGGTGATCATATTAAGAAGATGTGAAATCTCAACAAAATAGTTGGGATTTTCAATGTTTTTGGATTTCAAATTTTAATTATTTATATATATATATATTTTATTTTTTGGTATCTTTAATCGAATATCATATAATCAATTTTAAAGATTAGTGGACAATAATGATTAAATATTGAATATGTTTAATCTTTCTTTTATCTTATTAAAACTTAAATGAATTGAATGTGATTTTGGTTATTTTTATTGTTTTTCTTTTATAAATATTATTATTTTTTATAATTAATAATAATTAAGTTACATAAATATGTTTTATATATAAATGTTTAATTTTTTAATATTAAATTTTTACTTTTCAATTTAATTAATTTATTTAATTAATACTTTATTAATTTTTAATTTTATATTAAAATTAAAGTTTTAAATTACAATTACGGTCACAAATGTGATTATTGATATTGTTGATATTAAAATGTTGAAACGATTTTCACGATTCGTTCAAGTTGGTACGGACTGTTAATATTATTAAAAAATTACGTCCCTTCAAGTTAGAATTTTTAATTTTATTCTTAATTTCAACAAACGTAAAGATGTAATTGCCTAAAAATTTATGTACTCGACTTAAGAATGACAGTGCAGTCATAAAAACAATATTCGCATATATAGAGCATATTAACGTAAGCCTAGAGACTAGATCTATATATATATTATTATTTTTGTTCCAATAATTATTAAAAAATTCAATATTAAATTAATCTCTTTTTAAAAAGTTTCTAAACAACGTCTAAACGTATGTCACCATTCACAATCTCGTGAGCAATTATGATTTTGACATAAAGTAAATAGGACAAAGTAAAATTATTGGATCTGATTGTACTTAACACATTAAAATCCACTCGGAATTTTTTTTAAATTAAGAAAATGATAATGCTACCTACCTATTAAAAAAAACTATAAATCAATTTTTTTTCTGTACAATAGTGTAAATTTATTATTTTTCTAAAAGCGGGTCATTTTATATTCAAGTATTTTTTTGGCATTCGTGATGGTGTCCAAATAAACCATTTATTTTATATCTAACCTTTTGGGCTTTGGTATTATCGATGACATGATTTCAAACTTATCATGTTCCATGTTCCATGTGCAAATATGATTTCTATAATACAAAGAAAGTTATATAATATTCATAATTGTCGAATTTGAATTGTAATTTATTTCCATGTGCAATGCATGAGTAGCAGCAATAGGAACAGTCTTATGTCGTTCGTACATAGGTTATATTTATATTGATATTTAATCTAAGTTAAAGTAAAATTAAATTAAATAAAAACTCAAACATATTTATAATAATCAAACATTGTTTTTAAAGAAAAAATATCGTAAGTTCTTACTGTCAAGTTTTTTGATAAATTTGATGAAAAGAGCTGACTTAAACGCCTTCACAGTTTACGGTGAGGCGGTTGGTGGCTCGTGAGGGCAGATAGTCGACGATTGACGGTGAAACTGGCCCCATACGTCACACTGCAGGCATAAGTTAGCTTTTGGCCCAAATCAATATTGTAAATTTCATTTCGTTGAAATTAAAACGGTCAAAATATTTCGATTTCAATACTAAATCAAAATGAATAGTTTATATACTTTGTTTTACTTTTTTGTTTCAGTTGAAATATCATATTTTGATTGAAGTATTACAATGTTATTTTTTTCATATATATATTTTTGAAAATTTTAAGGAGTAATTTGAAAATTTTCACTCTTTATCTTCAATTGGGTATTGATCAAATTCGATTAGATAGTTCTACAAGGAAAAACAAAAACTCTATCTTGGATGATAAATTAACAGTGTTGCCAGTATTAATATTTGAGTTTTAGATAATGTGGGTAATATATATATATATATATATATATATATATTACCTTTTATTATTTGATGTTTAAATGATGATTGTTTTATTATGATATTAATTTATAAATATATTTGAAAGATATATAATTTGATAATAGGATAAAGTTTCAATTTGGATTTATATATAAAAAAAAGAAGGATTTATAATTGATTTTAAAGCAAAAATTTGGGTAAGATTAATTTGTATATTTGAATGGTGATTGTTTTCTTATGATTTATATTTATAATTATATATATTTTTTGAAATATATGTAATTTGACAAATTCATATTTGGAAAAGCCGTCAGATCCAAAATAGCATATCAAAACGGATCGAAACCGAAACATTTCATTTAAATAACTAAACTGAAACATTGTCCGTTGTGAAATTTACAACCTTAGTTTGGGGTTTAAATTATAATTTAATATAAGTATATGCACATTTTTCTTTTGATAATAAGTACATGGACATTTTATATAAAAACCCCTAAATTAAATACAGTAGCTAGTAGGGGTGAGCATGGGTCGGTTTGGGTTGGGTTATCTTAAAATTTCAACCTAACCCATTCATACCGGGTTGGAAAAATCTCAATCCAACCCAACCTATGAACCCATTCAACCTCAGCCCAACCCAACCCATTTTAATCGGTTTGGGTCACCGGGTTGATATATTTTTTTACTAAATAATTAAACCATACATATTACATAACAAAAAAAATATTCTATTAAATCCAAAACTAAATCTATTTATATTATAAGTAAATTATGTTTGTCTGACAGCATAAAGAATATTTGATAACATGAAAAAGAAAAAAAATTGTCTCATGGATTACGATGGTTGTAGGCTATGCTAAATTTTATTTTTTGGATACTGCTAAGAAGTTTTTTGATGACATGCAAGAGAAGGATGTTATGTCCTGGAATGTCATAATTGGAGGCTACATTGAAGCCAAACTTGGTAAGGATGCTTTGACATTGTTTTATAAAACGCAAGCGAGTAATATAGAGCCTGATGAAGTGACCATGGTGAATTGCTTATCTACATGCTCACAACCTAGAGCCATTGATGTTAGAATATGGATTCATCGTTATATTGAAAAACACAATATTCATCTTAATGTTGCACTAGGAATTGCTTTAGTTGACATGAATTTAACTTGCTTTAGTTGACATGAATTTAACTTACTTTAGAAGACTATTCAATTACGAAGGAAATCTGGATTTTTGGACAGTCGCTAATAATATATTTTAGTAACTCAACATTTGTTGGCCGTACTGGTGGTTTTTCAATAATCAATCTAATTTTTGGATTATGTTTTAATGTACTTGAAAGCAACATGGGGGCTCTTAAAATGTCACAAAGAGAAAAATTGAATGGTTCAATAATGTATGCATGAAAGGCTTTCAACAAATTGGTATTACTAAGTTTTATCATACATTCAACATTTCTTCCATCAACATTATGGTACAACTTTTTGGAATATAAGTTTATCTGCATACATTGATCCCGATTGGAATTTTGTAGGTTATTGTTAATTTTTATGTTTATTTTATAGTTACAACAGTACAAGAAATCAAAATTTTGTTAGCATAACTTAATTGTGCATTAATTTATTCTGATTGATTTTATACTTAAGAATAATTATGAAAACTATTTTATAACTTAAAATCAATATTTGTTTATAATGTAAATATTTGAAACTAAAATCTCGATAATTGAAAAATATGAGACTTGTTTGGACATTGTAGTATTTGTTATATATAATTTTACACACTAGTGGTAATTAGAATGGACATTTTATAATTATACTATAATTATTTATATATTATTTTATATTCAATAAATATAAAATATATAATTATATATTTGATCGGGTTACCGGTTTGGGTCGGATTGAAAATTTTGAACCCATGACTCAACCCAACCCAATACACCGAGTTTAAAATATTTTCAACTCAACCCAACTCAACCTAATTTCTAAAAAAAATACAACCCAACTCAACTTAACCCATTATATCAGTTTGAGTCGAGTTCATAGGTCAACCAAATTCTATGCTTACTCTTGATAACTAGTACTAGCCTACGAAGATTACCTTTAAAATTTAACTTTAAGATATAAGAGGAGACAAAAGGGGTAACCTTTCATAGTGCAAATTGGATCAGCCTTTTGGTGAAAAGAGTAGTGGCGCTTTCAATAGTGCAAATTGGATATTTGATTAAACTTGATTTTCCAGGGGTAGTGGTGTTGATTAGTTTATCTTTTAACTCGCTTTCTTCACCATTGCTTTCACTAAATATACTGGACGAGATTCACGAGTTTTGTTTGGGCTTCCAGCTGCCTCCCTGGCCTTGTATAAATCAAATGAATGCCTCCACTTGCCGGCCCCGCGGCCAATATTTTAACCTTTTTACAATACTATACGGAGTAATAGATATGATTGGCCCTGCTTTTTTTTAATTTCCTTTCCTTTTGATTGAATGATATGATCAGCTTTATTCGCTTAGAATTATGTTTTCAATTAAAATTTAAGAAAAAATATTTAAACCGAGTTGAAATGAATTTAATATTTAATTTTATTATGTTAAATTTAAAATTTAATTTTTATATTAAAAATATTTAAAATAAACGAAGATTTGTAAATAGTTACTAGGAGAGAGAGACTCAACAAAAATTTTTACCGTTCAGTTTTTTTAATCAATTTTGACAAAAGTTGAGGATTTAATTTGGTGGAGTGAATCATGTTTCTTTGTTTGGGGGTGTGTTCGAATACTACAGCCAAATTGGAAGGGTTAAGGACAGACTTATCCTTAGCTTGGGATATGGTTTAGGAAGGTTATCTGTGAGGTGAATACTATGGTGGTGGTTTATCTATTGCAAGCAGAAGACTTCTCCGTGGATCCTAATTGCGCTATATTGGCTGACTGTAAGCAGTAGATGTCAAGGGAGTGGAGTTGTCAGTTGCAGAATCGTCTCTGGGAGAGCAACTTCTGTGCGGATCTCTTGGCCAAGCGTGCTGTTGAGTCTCAATGTAGTTATTGTCATTTGCAGGAGCTTGAGTCTTTGTTAATGGTGGATGAGTGCAGAGTGCCGTTTCCACAATGAATGAGCTTGTCTTAGGCCTTCTCACGATTATATTGGTATTATCAATGAAATTCTTTAAATTTAATAGCGAAATTTTAAATAGTAAATTCGATCTAATTAAATATTTTTATTATCGATGATGTTGTTTTAAGTCTCGTATCATAAAAAAAAAATAGTAATAAATTAATTCAATTTTATAGTATTTTGTTTGAGAATTTTATAATAAATTCACTTACAAATAAATTTAATAATTTATTATCTTTTTAAACGTAACAATACTAGAAATCACAAATAAATTTTATTATAGAGTTCATTTATTCTAAATGTACACAACTCTCAACAATATATATATATATATATATATATATATATATATATATATCATTTAACTTAGGCTGAAACAAAATCTCAAAGAACTCATCTTTCAACCAAAAATGAAAGGATTGAAATGAAATGTTTTTTTTTTTTTTGAAAAAAAAGTAAGATTGACCATCTTCATGCTACTTAAACGTTGTATTTAATATTGAATAAACAACAGAAACATTGAATTTAATAACTCTCTACCTGTCCAAGAATCTATTGCTTGCAATTCCTGGAGAAGATTAAAATGATAATGTACTATTATAACTACTACCTGATTTGTTTTCAGAGTATTATGAAAGATTATTGAAACATTAGATGGTTCTTCATAGTATCAAAGAAGAAAATTGAGCTTGTACTTATTATCTAGAACACACTTATCCTTCTAAAGCCGAAGAAGAAAATATTCTGGTCATGGAGAAATACAAAACCAAACTTAGAAAGATAGAGGAATAATCACCAATTGAAAACAATTTTTGTAAAATAAAAGGCGTAAGGTTTTGAAATGATGATAAACAAGTGCATGTGATGATTCCACACTTCTTTCACACTTTTTACAATTTCGCACTAAAACTCTCTCTTCCAAATAAAACTCTAAAAACCAACTCTGCTTTATACATTGATAACAAACCTATTTATAGACTCGGACTTCAATTGGCTTTGAATTCGGATGGGCGGATTTCAGAGAGATTTAAGTCCGTGAATTATTTTCTTTTGTTTTGTGATTGATCTGGCACTTGCTTTTTGAGTTGTCGGTCATGAGTATAGATACTGAAAAAAGGGTTTGGCTTATAGTGATCATGAATCTTTTCAGGAATGATGATTTTGAGAATCTTGCATTTGGAATAAACAATAAAGTTGGGGTCAGAAGGGTCTCTTGTGTGGGTAATTTCTACGGATTTAGTGTCAACCAAAATCAATTCATAATATCTTTGGGTTTTTCGAATATCTTCAGGGGCATATTGAAAACCTGTTGGAAATACTTTATTGACATAAAGATAATGATTAATAAGTTCAAAATCACTTGTTGGTTGTCTAATGCTGGTACATCTGATATATTCTTGAATGGTTTTGTAATAATCCTTAGAATGCATATTGATATTATTGATATATTGATCCTGTTCACACATTTGGTATCAGAGCTATGTAAACTGTTTCCACAACTCAAAAAGTAAGTGCCAGATCAACCACAAGACAAAAGAAAATAATTCACGGACTTAAATCTCTCTGAAATCCGCCCATTTGGATTCAAAGGCAATTGAAGTCCAAGTCTATAAATAGGTTTGTTATCAATGTACAAATCAGAGTTGCTTTTTAGAGTTTTATTTGGAAGCGAGAGTTTTAGTGCGAAATTGTAAAAAGTGTGAAAGAAGTGTGGAATCATCACATATTGCACTGTAAGCTCTATTTTAAATCTCAATATATAAAATCATCTGTTTATCATCATTATGAAAATTTTAATATAATGAATTATGGAAGAATTGAAGAAATAATTAGAAATTTTAATATAATATTATGTCAGGTGTTAACGATCAGCAACCGGAGGAAATTATTGAGAGGAGCTATGAAAGGCAAGGAGGTGATCTACGGGTAGCTCTAAGTGCTACGTGGTGAGTTAAATTTACTTTAAGTAATCTAGATAAAAACGAAATATCTAGTAATAATACTAAAATAAATTATTAGCTTATGCTTGGGTGGTAGATGAAAAAAATTGGTTGATAGGTATGATATGAATATTGGACATTTAAAAAATTATAATGTGAGAAGTAATATTATTATAATAATGAGTCGATTTAATAATGATAGTGATAAATAAAATTCTTGATGAGTTATAGTCAATAAATTGATGTGATATATGAGGAGAAGAAAATTGGTAAAATTGATCAAATAGAAATCCGAGGAAAGACAAGATAACTAAATTTAATATTTGAATTCATGTTTGTTTTTATGTCATTGTTCATATGCATATTTCATATCATTGTTCATATGCATATGCATTAAATAAAAGAACCGGGAGAGAGCCGGTCTAATTGAAAAACCGTGACAGCCGATATATGCTGGAAATAAATAAAAACCGTGACAAACGACATATGCTGGAAATAAATGAAAACCGTGACAGCCGGTATATGCTGAAAATAATGAACCGAGAGGGGGCCGGTTTAAGATAAAAACATATCGACATGTAGAAAGATGTTCCCTAATAATAATTCATGCATTGCATCTATTTTAAATATTGATTGCATTACTGAAATCTTGAGGTGTTGTTTGTTACTGTGAATTTATTTATAGATGAATGAGTCTCATAGAGAGACAGTTATGGTGAGAAAAAAACATAAAAGTATGATATGATAAGAACCATCTAAATGGTAGACTTTATGTTGTGAACCTCATTACAAGGTAATTATGAGATAATTGATAGTCTTAAGATGAACCAATATATAAGAAGAAGAGATTGA
This sequence comes from Bretschneidera sinensis, assembly GCA_023935145.1. NCBI lineage: Eukaryota > Viridiplantae > Streptophyta > Magnoliopsida > Brassicales > Akaniaceae > Bretschneidera > Bretschneidera sinensis. Next base: position 124,427,113 of record CM043700.1, read on the forward strand.
TAGAGAATGAGACTTATGATATATGTAGTGATAGTGAAATACTATTATCAAGTTATGTGAGATATAATTGATTAAATATTGAAAGACCATTTATACAAATTGAGTACTTCTAGTAAATTTAATTCATTGAGCTTATGAAGCTCACCACTCATTGTACAATGATTTCAAGTAGCAGACATGACAAATAGTTTGATGAGTTGAGATTCAGACGAAATCATTATCTGTAAGCCATGTACGTGTCCACATCCTCAGACTAATGAGAAAATAAAATAAAAATTTATTTGTAAATATTCATGCATTTTACGTTGTATATAATGTTTAAGTCAAGATTATAATGATGTATCTCTCCAGTTGAGGGTTGAGGATTGATGTAAAAATTTCTATTACTGTTATTTTTATTGTTGCATATATGTATTGTGCTGAAATTTTTAAAGTATAATAACACTGTCTCGAAAGTGATCAACCCAAAATAGGTTATTACAGCTATTCATATGGACAAATTGGTTCTCTCAATATAAATTCGAGGTCACATTCAAGGAAAGCACAACATTTTCAGTGACTTCCTGTTCAGACCACCAATATGAATAAAGAGTTTTGACCCAACATCAATGCAAAACAAGTTTAGAAGTGTAGGATGTTTTTAGTGTAAATTAAAAATAACAAAGTAAAATAAGCATTTCATATTGAATCAAAATCATGAATTTGCTATCCAGTCAAGGAGCATGGAGTAAGGCATCAAAGCAATTGCCCCAACCCAAACCACTAAAAATGTTATTCCATCTAACATCATATAGCCACGCGTATGACTTGAATAAAAAATGAGAAAAAAAATTGTATTTTTAATTAGAATTAAAGAGGACGAAAGTAATGAGAGATTTTTAAAATTTTAAATTAATTTACTCCGTTCCTTAAAAAGTATAATTAATAAGGTTGTGTTTATAATCATTATGTATAGAGCAGTAATGTTTGGATATCTAAGTTTGATACCTTTCTATACACCCGAGTTTATTGAGAGAGAAATTAAATAATTACATATAAAATTGATTATACATAACAATTTTAAAAAAATATTAAATTTTAAAATCGTGGAATAATATTGACATATACATAACTTTCTTAATCACATTTTTAATTTGAATAAGAATTAAAGTAGAATTAACCGTTAGAGAAAAAAATATTCAAACTCACAATCTTTAAATCTAAAACACATTCAAACATTTTTCAGATTCCATGAGTTGTAAACTTAAGTGGATCTTCAACAACATGGTATAATGGCTCAAAACAGTGTTGCTTAATTTATCTTAAATACTGTTGATGCCAAAAATGTGCGTTGCTGAGCTGGAGGTCGAACTGCGGATGTACCTGCACAGGGAAAGAGAGAAGGGCTATGGGGTCGCCGGAGGGGGTGCCTTCAGAGATGCTCTGATGCTTAAGTTAGGGCAAAATCAAGTGTATACAGGGGAAGCTTAACAGAATTGGTCCTTTTTGAATGCTTACCTGGCTCTTTTTATAGAATTTTGGAGGTGGTATTGAGCCTAGGGCGGCAGCAATACGATGCCCCAACTGGGTTGGGTAATGATGCCTAGGAGGCCCAGCTAGGTGGCTGGGGGCCGTTCACTAGGGCTTTTGCCTTGCTAGCTTGATCAGGAGCCGTCCAGGTATAAGGGCGGTTGATCACCTGACATCCCAACTTGGTTTTGAAATGATGCCTAAGAGGCCCAGCTGGGTAGCTAGGGGCCGTCCGTTAAGGCTTGGCCTTGATGGCTTGATCACGAGCCGTTTACATGTCTAGGGCAGTCTGCCGACCTGACACCTAACTTGGTTGGGCAATGATGGCCTGGAAGGCGGTGGTGACGTGGAGGCCCAACTGGGGGCAGCGTAGCCCTGAAGGGCAGTTATGACCTAGAGGCTGAGTTACCCGGTCCTGGATCATCCACATGTCTTCTTGTGACCTGCTGTCAAGAGGATCCACATGTTGTCTTCCTATTGGAGGGGTATTTTTTGGCAGTATCACAAGCCCCCCACTTCCATGAGTACAATATATGTGCTTAAGGAAGTATATATGATTTGTGCCACATTTTTGCAGTGTTTATTAACTCTCGTTTTGGAGTAGCGGGCTCCGAGTCAATGGAGCAATCCATATCCTCGGACTTTAAAGAGAGCGGGGCGAGGAATTTTTGTGGAGCAATCTATCTCCTCGGCCCTTGAAGAGAGTGGGCCGAGGAATAGTGGAGCATTCCATCTCCTCGGCCAAGAATACCATGAGTCCGAGGACACTTGGAGCAATCCATTTCCTTGGACCTTGAAGAGAGTGGGCGGAGGACCAGTGGAGCAATCCATCTCCTCGGCTAAGAACACCATGAGTCCGAGGACAGGTGGAGCAATCTATTTTCTCGGACCTTGAAGAGAGTGGGCCGAGGACTAGTGGAGCAATCCATCTCCTCAGCCAAGAACACCATGAGTCCGAGGACAGGTGGAGCAATCCATCTCTTCGGACCTTGAAGAGAGTGGGCCGAGGACCAGTGGAGCAATCCATCTCCTCGACTAAGAATAGCATGAGTCCGAGGACAAGTGGAGCAATCCATCTTCTCGGACCTTGAAGAGAGTGGGTCGAGGACCAGTGGAGCAATCCATCTCCTCGGTCAAGAACAACATGAGTCCGAGGACAAGTGGAGCAATCCATCTCCTCGGACCTTAAAGAGAGTGGGCCGAAGACTAGTGGAGCTATCCATCTCCTCGGCCAAGAATACCATGAGTCCGAGGACACTTGGAGCAATCCATCTTCTCGGCCAAGAACACCATGAGTCCAAGGGCACTTGGAATAATCCATCTCCTCAGACCTTGAAGAGAGTGGGCTGAGGACCAGTGGAGCAATCCATCTCCTCGGCCAAGAACACCATGAGTCCGAGGACAAGTGGAGTAATCCATCTCCTCGGACCTTGAAGAGAGTGGGCCAAGGACTAGTGGAGCAATCCATCTCCTCGGTTAAGAATAGCATGAGTCCGAGGACAAGTGGAGCAATCCATCTCTTCGGTTGAGAACACCATGAGTTCGAGGACAAGTGGAGCAATCTATCTCATCGGACCTTGAAGAGAGTGGGCCGAGGACCAGTAGAGCAATCCATCTCCTCGGCCAAGAATACCATGAGTCCGAGGACACTTGGAGCAATCCATCTCCTCGGACCTTGAAGAGAGTGGGCCGAGGACCAGTGGAGTAATCCATCTCCTTGGCCAAGAATACCATGAGTCCAAGGAAATTTGGAGCAATCCATCTCCTCGGACCTTGAAGAGAGTGGGCCGAGGACCAGTAGAGCAATCCATCTCCTCGGCTAAGAATACCATGAGTCCGAGTACACTTGGAGCAATCCATCTTCTCGGACCTTGAAGAGAGTGGGCCGAGGACCAGTTGATCAATCCATCTCCTTGGCCAAGAACAGCATGAGTCCGAGGACGAGTGGAGCAATCCATCTCCTCGGACCTTGAAGAGAGTGGGCCGAGGACTAGTGGAGCAATCCATCTCCTCGGCTAAGAATACCATGAGTCCGAGGACACTTGGAGCAATCCATTTCCTCGGACCTTGAAGAGAGTGGGTCGAGGACCAGTGGAGCAATCCATCTCCTCGGCCAAGAACAGCATGAGTCCGAGGACCCTTGGAGCTATGGGAAAGTGTTTCATGTTGAAAACGATGACTGAAGTGACACGTGGCTTTCTTTGCGTAAATGACAGGGCATGGGAAACGATGATGTTTCCTTGGAATTTTAAACAGCCGTTTTTAGGAAAAACGGCGGCCACCTCGTGGGACGTAATGCCCCTTGGGGAAGTGTGATGGTCGCTTTGGGACTCTAAAGAGTCCCCTCGATTTTTGTGATTGCATTAAATGGTTCTCATTGGCCGTGACCCCTTTCCTATATAAGGGGTTTTGGCTTTCCTTTCTTCCTTACTCATTTCAAAACCCATTGTTTTTTAGAGAGAAGTTTCCGTGAGAGTCTTTGTCTCGATATTTTGTGAGAGTCTTCATCTTCGTCTCTTCAAAGAGAAACCATTTTTCTTTTTCGTAAGTCTTCGTCTTCTGTCTCAACGTTGCGGGGAGTTTTTGGTGCTGGGGTTTTGGGTGATCGCAGCGTTGCAATGTCGTGAAGAGGAGCGCTCTTGGACAAACACCGGGCGTTTTGGAAGAGTTTAAGTCCGAATCCTTCGGACTTCGGTGAGTTCGTGTCTCTTTTATATTTAATCATGTTTTCTTTGTTGATACATATCGCGATAGGCTTAGTAGTAGTGAGAACGATAGGAGTAGTGTAGATGATACGAGCGGTAGTAGCTCCGAGGAAGTAGAGATATCCTCATCCTCTTCTGGGGGGAATACCCCCGTGACGGGTGTGCCGAGGGTAGACCCTATGGCACTAGTGCCATACGTCCCTTTGGAGGTGGGGAGGGAGTACGAAGAAGACTCCTCGTCCGGTGATGAAACACTTAGGGCGTTGACTGATATTCGGGAGACTTCGGCTGGAGAGGAGAGGGAAGAGTGGAACTATACAGCCAACGAGATTCCTAGTCAACTGAGAGAGGAGGACTTAGAGATAATCAGGAAGACGTACTATATCCCAAGCGAGTACGCTCTTCGGCTGGCCAAGGTGGGAGAAAGGGCCTGCGACGTCCTCCAGGACCGAGCCCCATTTGAGCTCTGCGTGTACGAGCATCACATGCAGGCCGGGCTTCGGTTTCCCTTTCACCCCTATTTTTGTACTATTCTCAAGTATTTCGATATAACATTGTGTCAGCTGGTGCCTAACTCGGTACGACTGATTATGGCCTTTATCTGCGTTTGCTTGGAAGTGGGCCGATCGATGACAATGGATATTTTCAAGGCCCACTTCCTGATCAGCTGACACGGCCAGACTGGGTGGGTAGTCTTTAGTACCCGACCGAGGAGGAGGTTGCTGAAGAAGACCCCTTCGTCGATCAAGAGGTGGAAGAAGAATTTCTTTTTCATCCAATCTGCCAAGGACTTCGGCTTACCTCGTGCGTGGAGTATGGACCGCACCGGGAAATGCAAAAAGGCGGGCCTTCTTCTGTATGAGCAGAAAATGGTGAATGCCATGGTGGCCTCACCTTTGGATGTCAGAGTCCTATATGACAATGAAGAACTAGCCCGGTGAGGTCTTTGTTCTTCGTGCCTCGAGACTTCACTTGAGAGCGGTAAAGGCTTTGGTTTTACCTTCTGCTTTCTTTATTTTTCTTCATTATTTGCATCGTAATCCTGTGATTTATACTTAACGCAATTTTCTTCCTTTGTTTATATGGTTTGAACAGAGATTGAGGCAGTTGCCCGTGCCCGAGAGCATGCCAAGAAGTTGGCTTTGGAGCAGAAGAGGTCGGCTCGGTCCGAGAAGCAAACAACCTCGGGCTCACAGCCTAAGAAAAGGTCCCGAGCTCAGCCTCCTACTCCGATTGACTTTGAGACTCCCCCGAGGTAACCCTCCTAGTCTGAGACCCCTCCAGTCTGCAATACCCCCCTGCCGATTTCGGTGACTACGGGGACCTCCACTGTCCCGGGTACCAGCCAAGGGGCGACTTCCGAGGCTTCGATCTTCATGCCCAACTGGGTTATCAGGATGGATGATTCCGTCTTCGTACATCCTCGGGTGGTGAGGGAACATCTGTTTAAGGGCGCTCATCCTCGTGACATTACTGAGTTGGGCCGAAAGACCACGGACTCTCTCTGCGCAGTAACTGAGGCATTGGCTTCTCAGATGAGTTTTTTATTTTTACGTTGCTTTCCGTTCTTTATCTTTACGAAATTTCGTTTCACGCATGGCTTCTGGTCTCAGATGGGTGTTTTGGTGGGCGTGGCCACTCGTCGCTGCATGGAGACAGTGGAGCTCCTAGGACGTACCCAGCGCCAGCTGGAGGAGATGACAGAGGCTATCTGTCGGTTATAGGCTTCGTTGGAGTCAGCTATCCTGGCTAAGGCCGAAGCTGAGGCTATTGCTCAGGCAGCTGCCGATGAGGTCGAGGCTCGCCTTAGTGCTGCTGCGGAAGAGGCTGAGGCTCGTCTTAACGCTGCTGCAGAGGATGTTGAGGCTCATACTCGGGCTGCTGTGGAGGAAGCCCTAGCGACTTTCCAAGGCTCGGAGGCCTACCGCCTGGCAGTCGTTTCCGAGGGTGGCCAGCAGTACCTCACGGGTTTCATGAAGGCCAAGGGGAAGACTGAGGCCATGTACCCGGAGCTTGATTTCTCTGCTTTAGACCTGCTGGGGCTTGAGGACGAGGAGCTGCTAGCCTCGGACGAGGAGCATGCTGATGGATAGGACCAGGCTGGAGGACACGAAGAGCGATCAGGCACGAGGTCTCCTGCCCCTGGAGGAGAGCATCTGGGCTCAGGTTGAGGGTAATTTGTTGCAGCCCATTTTGATCTTTCTTCTTGTTTTTGACCTTTTTTCTTATATATGATCTACCTTTTGTTTCCATACGGCACGGGCATATGATTGTGTTTCTATTTGTTTTTCTTCCCTTTTTTGGGCGTCGGGGATGGGTCGGGAAGGACTAATGACCTCAAAAGGCTACGAAATGTGTTGGGGGTTATTTTTGTGTTTACAGTCTAAGCGGTGTGAGCCTCAAAAGTTGATGGGCCGGCCTCTAAGTTTACGGTATGACTTTGAGTCAAAGCCCATGGAGGTGTTGAGTGTTTGAATCGGAAGAGGCTGAGGCTCGTCTTCACGCTGCTGCAGAGGATGTTGAGGCTCATACTCGGGCTGCTGTGGAGGAAGCCCTAGCGACTTTCCAAGGCTCGGAGGCCTACCGCCTGGCAGTCGTTTCCGAGGGTGGCCAGCAGTACCTCACGGGTTTCATGAAGGCCAAGGGGAAGACTGAGGCCATGTACCCGGAGCTTGATTTCTCTGCTTTAGACCTGCTGGGGCTTGAGGACGAGGAGCTGCTAGCCTCGGACGAGGAGCATGCTGATGGATAGGACCAGGCTGGAGGACACGAAGAGCGATCAGGCACGAGGTCTCCTGCCCCTGGAGGAGAGCATCTGGGCTCAGGTTGAGGGTAATTTGTTGCAGCCCATTTTGATCTGGCCTGGCCACTTTGCCTTGGGCATTTTGTTTTTGTTTTTAGAAAAAGATGTAATGAAAGTTTTTTATTTATCAAACGAGACTTGCTTACATATGAGTAACATCTTTTATTGGTAAAAACATCGAAGATGTTTCGCATTCTAAGTATGAGGAATGGCCTTTCTGTTTAATTCTTTGAGTTCGAAAGTACCAGGGCGGCATACCTTTCTAATTCGATATGGTCCGTCCCAGGTCGGGACCAACTTTCCTGATTCTCGCGGTCGGGATACTTCAGTTTTTCTTAGGACGAGGTCTTGGAGCGAAAAATATCTTCCTCTTACTTTTGAATTGTAGTACCTAGCCGCACGCTGTTGGTAGGCTCCTACCCGAATTTGGGCTTTGTCTCGGGCCTCGTCAAGAAGATCAGCATTCATGCTCAAGGCTTCTTCATTGCTCCGTTCCTTGAAGCTCTGTATTCGGAACGAGGGTACTCCTATCTCCAATGGAATTACAGCCTCCGATCCAAAGGTCATGAAAAAAGGGGTTTCCCTGGTTGGTGCCCGAGCAGTGGTTCGATAGGCCCAAAGTATGTTGGGCAAATAGCTCGCCCATTGTTTGTCTGCTGCGTCCAGTCTTCTCTTGATGCCTCGGAGAAGCGTTCGGTTGGTGACCTCGGCTTGCCCGTTAGCTTGGGGATATCCCACCGAGGAGAAACGGTGCTCGATATGCAGTTCCTCGTAGAATATTTTGAATCGACCACTATCAAACTGTTTGCCATTATCAGTCACCAATACTCGAGGTATCCCAAAATGACATACGATCGACCTCCAAACGAAGCCTCGGGCTTGATGGTCGGTGATATTGGCCAAGGACTCGGCTTCTACCCATTTTGTAAAATAGTCGATTGCCACTATGAGATACTTCCGTTGGCCGGTTACTCTGGGGAAAGGTCCTAGAAGGTCCATCTCCTGCATAGCAAAGGGAAGCGGATTGACAATTGGTTTGAGGAGGGTTGTCGGTTGATGCGAGATGGAGGCGAATTGTTGGCAGTTCTTACATTTTTTAACCAACTCTGCGGTTTCTTCCCTCATTCTAGGACAATAGTACCCCTGGCGAAGGATTTTGAATGCCAAGGCTCTTCCTCCAAGGTGATTTCCACATATTCTTTCATAAACTTCTCGGAGAGCATAGTTAGCTTCGGTTGGACCGAGGTATTTCAAATAAGGCATCGTGAGACCTCTTTTATATAATTGATCGTCCAAAATAGCGTACCATGCTGCTCGAGACATGACATTCCGAGCTTTATTTTTGTTACCTGAAAGTTTACCGTTACGCAGATACTCGAGAAGAGGACTCATCCATGTTTCTTGTCCTTCTACTGGTAGTATCATGGTTTCGGCGATGCTGGGCGTGACAAGTGTTTCAAGGTAAACTGCCCGCCTTGATTCGAATGGGCAGGATGATGCGAGACAGGCTAAGGAGTCTGCTTTCGAATTCTTAATCCATGGAATTTGGTTAATACAGAATACTTCGAACTATTCGTCCAATGCTTTGGCTTTAACAAGATAACAAGTGATCCTTTCCCCTCGGGCTTCAAATTCTCTGTTGATCTGGTTTACTACTAACTGAGAATCGCTGTAGGCATTCAGAATTTTTATGGAAAGTACCAGGTCTAGCTTCATGCCTGCGAGTAGAGCTTCATATTCGGCTTCATTGTTGGATGCTTTAAACTCAAACCTCAAGGCGTATTCAATGGTGAATTTGGTCGGACCGTTTATGATGAGTCCGGCCCCACTTGCAGTGTCAATGGATGAGCCGTCGACATGGAGAGTCCATTGCGGGAACATACTTGGCTCTTCACTTGTCTGAGGTGGTTCTTCCGATGATGATAGAGTGGTTTCCATGATAAAATCAGCTAAGGCTTGGGCTTTTATAGTTACCCGAGGCCGATAGCGAATGTCGAACTCACCAGGCTCTATTGACCATTTAACCATTCTGCCGGAAACATCAGGTTTGTGGAGTACTTGCCGAAGGGGTTGGTTGGTGAAGAGAGTGATGGTGTGTGCTTGAAAGTACGGTCGGAGCTTCCGAGCTGAGATCAAGAGAGCATACACCATTTTTTCCACAGGTAAATATCGTGTTTCGGCATCATGGAGCACCTGGCTTACATAGTACACCGGTTTCTGTATTCCTTCCTCCTCCCGACTTGGAACTGAAGCCATTACTTCGGGTCCAGCCGAGAGATATAAGAAGAGTTCTTCTCCAACCATGGGTTTGGTGAGAACAGGGGGTGTACCCAGATATCTTTTCAATTCTGCAAATGCTTCCTGACAATCAGAAAATCAAACAAAATATTTGTCTTTTCAGATGGCTTTAAAGAAAGGGAGACATCTCTCAGCTGATTTTGACATGAACCGACTCAAAGCCGCTATTTTTCCAGTGAGTCGTTGAACTTCTCTTATGGTCCGCGGCGGGTTCATGGTGAGAATGGCATATATTTTTTCTTGGTTATCTTCAATGCCTCGGTGAGTGACTATAAACCCCAAAAAATTCCCTCCGGTGACTCCGAAGGCACACTTGGTGGGGTTTAACTTCATTCGGTGATGACGGAGGACATCAAAAGCTTCTTGTAAATCAACCTCGTGGTCTTGGGCTTTGACACTTTTAACTAGCATGTCGTCGACATATACTTCCATGTTCCACCCTATCTGTCTTCGAAAAATCTTGTTCACTAGCCTCTGGTAGGTGGCCCCGGCATTTTTCAAACCAAAAGGCATGACCTTGTAGCAGTAGAGTCCTTATTCTATAATGACGCCGTTTTTTCTCGATCTGGTCAGTGCATAAGGATCTGGTTATACCCTGAATAAGCATCCATGAAGGTCAGCAACTCATGTCCTGACGTGGCGTCGACAAGTTGATCGATCATTGGAAGTGGAAAGCTATCTTTCGGACAAGCTTTATTAAGGTCCGAGAAATCAATGCAGATCCGCCACTTGCTGTTCGTCTTCTTTACCATCACAACATTAGATACCCATTCTGGATAACTTACTTCCCGGATGAACTTGGCTGAAAGTAGCTTGTTTACTTCGGCTCGGACGACCGTCTGCCGCTCCAGAGCGAACGACCTTTTCTTTTGGATAACTGGTTTGTGGTTTGGATCCACCCTCAATCTATGGACTATAACATCTGGGTTGATTCCGGGCATATCGGCAGTTGTCCAAGCAAATAAATCTTGGTTTGCCCGAAGGAGGGTGAGCAAGGACTCTTTGAGGGTTTCCGATAGGTTGAGCCAATTTGAATGGTTCGGGTGCTGCCTTCGGTGAGGGGGACAACAGTTGATTTTTCCATCGGTTGGCCTTTTGGGCGGCTCTCTTTATCTCTAAGGTCATCCAACTCAAGTGGGAGGGCTTCTGCCTTCTTGCCCTCTCGTACTGCGCAGAGATAATAAGACATTGAGATTTGTTAATCTCCTTTGATTTCACTTACTCCTTTATCAGTGGGAAATTTGATTTTGAGATGATGGGTGGAGACAACGGCTCGGAGTTTGTTTAGCGTTGGTCGCCCGAGTATCATGTTGTAGGACGACGGCTGTTGTACGATCAAAAAAGTAGTTTGCACAGTTGCTGCTCGGGATGCTTTTCCTGCAGTCACCGGAAGGGTTATACTGCCCTCTGTAAAGACTGGTCCTCCCGAGAAGCCATAAAGTGGGATGGAGACTAACTCTAATTGGGAGTCCCCCAATTGCATCTGTCGAAAAGCATCGTAGAAGAGAATGTCAGCTGAGCTCCCGTTATCGACTAGAACTTTCCTAATCTCATGATTGGCCACGAGGAGGGAAATTACGACAGCATCATCGTGAGGAGTCTGGATCCCTTGTAAATCTTCATCTGAAAAGGAAATAATTTCGCCTGCCTTATGCCGTTTATGGGGCCCAGAAACAGAAGCTATCGACCTGGCGTAAGCCTTCCCACTATTACCAGATCTACCCCCAGCTGCGGGTCATCTGCAAATGGTCTTAATGATTTTTGTCATGGGGACCTCTGCTCTCTTCTAACTTGATTCTCCGTGGTTTGGCCCAGGGCTTTTCCGAACTGGTCGTGTAAGCCTGTTTTGCTCGAGGGGGCGTTCAGGACTCATTCGAGGCCGCTCTGCAAATCTTTCCATCCGTGGCCTAGTGAACTCTTTTAAATATCCTCTATTAATGAGGGCCTCAATCTAGTGTTTTAGAGCTTTGCATTCTTCGGTATCATGGCTGTAGTTTCTGTGGAACCTACACCAGGTGTTTCGGTCGGGATTGAGGTTTGGTGGCCTTGGGGGCCATTGTAAGAGACCCTTGTCATGGATTTGCATCAAGACGTTAGTCCTGGATGCATTTAATGAAGTGTAATTATCGGATGACCCCGAGGTCTTGGAGTTGGTTTCGAAGGTCATGAGAGCTCAAGGCCCGTTATCAAAAGACCTTGGGGCTCTGGGTCTTTCGTCGCGAAATGGCTGCTTCACCATTTCACGAACCGGACTAGCAAGACCTCTCTTTTTTCTCTCCGCATCTCCCTCTTGCTCTTTACGGAATGCCTGGTCATCCTCTGCTAGCATGTATTTTTTGGCCCGAGCCAAAATTTCGCTCATGTCTTCAGGTGGGCATCTGGTTAGTTTTGAACTGAAGGCCCCGGATCTTAGCCCATTTTTGAATGCCAGCAACTGGACGCTGGGGTCAAGGTCTGGGATCTCCCAAGCGGCGGCGTTGAACCTTGAAATATAGGCCCAGAGTTTTTCGCCTTTCAACTGGACAATATTAAATAATGACTCCGAGGTTTTCTTTGGTCCCTTGCTACTGATGAAATGAGAGGAAGGCGTAGCTCAACTCTTTGAAGGTATGGAGCCCTCCGGGTTTTAAACGGGCATACCATGTTCCAGTGGCTTTTTCTAGAGTTAAGGGAAATGCTCTACACATCACAGGGTCGGAGTGTCTGTGGAGGGTCATGGTCGTTCGGTAGTGTTGGAGGTGATCCAAAGGGTCAGTTGAGCCATCATATGGTTTGATTTGTGGCATGCGAAAGTTCGGTGGGAGAGGGGCTTCGAGAACCTCCTGATTGAAAGGTGGGTCATGTACATCGAGTTCGTCTATAATGTTGTGGCCACGCCCTTTGAACACCTCATTGATTCGTTCCTCTATGTCCCCGATCCGTTTGCCGAGACCTTCGCTGTTTCTAGACGAAGGACTTCCCCCAGACCTGGCCACACGAGGCGGGGGTGGTGCGGTCACCGAGCAACCCTCGACCGGCGATTGACGGGCCGAACCATGGGGGCCTGGTTCTGGCTGCAGGGGTGGAGGTGGTGTACGCTGGGCTCTTCCACAGATTTCAGCGGCTAAGTCGACCACCAGTTTTGAGAGTTCTACGTATTGGGCCTGGAGAGTGACCACGTTGGGTTGGGCTGCCGAGTCGGCCGAAGAACTTGCGTTAGACCTCATTACTCCTTCGCTACGGTCCCTTCCGGGAGTTTTGGGTGGCATGACAACAAATGAGTTCTGTGTTTCTTCGCTGTTACTATCAGCAAAAGATGTGGTTTCCCACAGACGGCGCCAATCTGTTGATGCCAAAAATGTGCGTTGCTGAGCTGGAGGTCGAACTGCGGATGTACCTGCATAGAGAAAGAGAGAGGGGCTATGGGGTCGCCGGAGGGGGTGCTTCCGGGGATGCTCTGATGCTTAAGTTAGGGCAAAATCAAGTGTATATAGGGGAAGCTTAACAGAATTGGTCTTTTTTGAATGCTTACCTGGCCTTTTTTATAGGGTTTTGGAGGCGGTATTGAGCCTAGGGCGGCAGCAATACGATGCCCCAGCTGGGTTGGGTAATGATGCCTAGGAGGCCCAGCTAGGTGGCTGGGGGCCGTTCGCTAGGGTTTTTGCCTTACTAGCTTGATCAGGAGCTGTCCAGTTATAAGGGCGGTTGATCACCTGACATCCCAACTTGGTTTTGAAATGATGCCTAAGAGGCCCAGCTGGGTAGCTAGGGACCGTCCGTTAAGGCTTGGCCTTGATGGCTTGATCACGAGCCGTTTACGTGTCTAGGGTAGTCTGCCGACTTGACGCCCAACTTGGTTGGGCAATGATGGCCTGGAAGGCGGTGATGATGTGGAGGCCCAGCTGGGGACGGCGGAGCCCTGAAGGGCGGTTATGACCTAGAGGCTGAGCTACCCAGTCCTGGATCGTCCACGTGTCTTCTTGTGACCTACTGTAAGAGGATCCACGTGTCGTCTTCCTATTGAATGGGTATTTTTTGACAGTATCAAATACCAACCCAACAAAAAAGTAAATAGGCTATAATAATACTACAAAGATACAAAAAAAAAGCCACCAATTAAGCAATGAGCACGTGGCTAAGACGATGGTAGGTGGTCGGCTATAAAGAAGAAAAAAAAAATGGCATAATGGTTCACAAATTATGTTGAGAAATATTTTGGTACTCTCACAAGGTGGTCTGCTCTACTCTATTCTACTCTGCTCTACTCTACCCTTCTTCAATAATGGTTCACCGATCTCCTCAATTTGGAGGCACAAAAAGCCCTAACTGCAGCCACTCGGCTCTCCCCTCTTTAACCAGGAATAATCACATCGAAATCCATCCTTCAATTAACTGAGAATCAAAAAGGAAATGAAAAAGGGTTGTTGCATTCATCGTGCTAATCGAATATCGATCAGATTTGTTTTTCGATGTATAAGGGTATTGATCAAAAGATCCATTTTATTCACCAGAGCTTTAGCTTGATCATCTTCTTTCCAATTTCAGTAGATGCAATCCCTAGACTATATGGGAAGGCAAATTAAACCATGAATTACTCCATCTCTATAGGATTTTTTTTTTTCATCCAAAGGGCGCAGCAGGGGGGCTAACAACGCAACAAGCTAATTAACCGAAGCTCACAGATAATAATCAAAATGGGAAGGACACCATGCTGCAGTGCAGAAGGGTTGAAGAAAGGAGTATGGACAGCTGATGAAGATCAAAAGCTCATTGCTTGTATACAGAAACATGGTGAAGGGGGCTGGCGGACTCTGCCCCAGAAAGCTGGTATGTTGTACTAAGTGCCCTAATTAATCTGATTAATATGAGTAATTAGTATCAGAATTAATTACATTCTTTATGGTTCTGTGTTTTGTGCTTTTAATTTATAAAATTTATCATCACGAGGGTTGTTTTGGTTAATTTATAGGTCTTGAGAGATGTGGAAAGAGTTGCAGGTTGAGATGGGCTAATTACCTTAGACCTGATATCAAGAGAGGAGAGTTCAGTCCAGAAGATGAGGAAACCATCATTCGACTTCATGCTATTCGAGGCAACAAGTGAGCAAATCTTTACTAAATCATGAATTTTTTATATGATGATTTACTCAACTTGAGCTCACAAAAGGTCGAGCTCACTGAATCGTTATCTTTTATTTTTCTTCATTTATATATAAAGTCACATGACAAAGATATATATAATTTGCTGATAATTTAATTTGTTGTTTTGTTGATGTCTAGATCTCAATTAGTGATTTGCTGTCTTGTTGACAAGAGTATACATGGGCTCAACCCCGCAACCCAAGGACAAATTATTAGACTAGTGGGGTAGGGGGTATTTTTGTTGGAAATAACTTTTTTCCCGGAAAAATGGGAAGATTTCTAATTTTTTCTTGTTTGCTTTTTTTTTCCCTTCACTTTCCGGCATATAATTGTGGAATATAAATTTTTCAAGTGAATATACCCTCCAAAAGTAGATAATTGAGTGATTCCACCATCCTTAGATAATCTAATTGTATGTAACTGAGTGAAAACTTTTTTTTTTCCTTATTATTTATGGTTATTATCACTAAACATCATAACATTTTTTTTTCCTGTTTCAATATCATTCCCATATTTTAAAATCAATCAATTTATATCTTGTATTATAAGGGCATCAAATCCAAAAGGTCCTCGTGATCAAATTTTCGATCAAATTTGAACCGTTGCACATATATATGTGCTTCATTTGAATGTATAAAAATAATTTTGTCGGTATTTTCTCATAATTATTTTCGTGAATTGCAAATATGAGAGTTAAGGATTTTGAACTTCAAGAAAATAGAAGAGAGATGAGATTTGTTGGAGGAAATAAGAGATGACAAAGTTCTCTTTTCACACTCAAATGAGGCACACATGTTGGTTACACATGTATACCAATTTTAGTTTGACAGGAATTTTGATCATAAGAGCCTATTAGATACCTCCTATAATGTATGATGTAAAATGATTAAATTTAAAATGTTGAGAAACATTAAAATATATGGTAAAATGTAAGGGTGTTTCATGATAATAACCATATTTATCTATATTGATGATAATTGGTTTATTATGTTCATTGATTGTTATTCCCATGATAGAGTCTAGGATACCTTAGTGAAAAATAAGACAATTTGCTTAACTTGTACATTCTGTGGTAAAATATATATTTTCATGATAAAATTATATTTTTAATGATAAAATAAAAACATTAATGATAAAAAAATAGTAAATTTATCATTAAGAATATTTGTTTTACTCCATGAGTATAGATTTTATTACTAAAAATATGTATTTTATCTTAAAATATATAGGTAAAACAAATGACCTTACTTTTCACTAGGGACCTAAATAACCACCTATCCCCGCGTACTAATTTTCTTTTATTGAACCTACATGCTACGTTGAATTTGTTTTAATAGTGGTTTTTGACTGTACGAATATGATCTTTAAGAAATTGATAGTATTATTGTTTAATGTTATAGTCCTTTTACACTTAACCTAAATGCCGAGTAAATAAATGCAATATGAATACTAAAAATAAGTAAATTTAATTTCTTCATAGTAATACTATTTAAGGATCTTCCAAATTGATTGAAGCAAATGTAAATTTTTTTAAAAAAATAAAACAAAAAATTGTCATCCAATAAAGAATTAATTTTTTAAGCTTTAATTTTCAACAAAAGAATCCTTATTTTTTTATCTCTCATCTTTTTAGCTCTTTTTCACTCTTGGTGTGTGTAAGTTTTGATTCTTGTTTTTTTTACTAAGATAAATGATTTTACCGACTAAATAAGTAGAAAAAACTGGTTTTACTTACTATTAGTTAGTTTAATGTGTAACCAGGTGGTCAGCTATAGCTAGGCGCTTACCGGGGCGAACAGATAATGAAATCAAGAATCATTGGAACACGCACCTTAAAAAACGCTTACTCCAGAAGGGCATTGATCCTGTGACTCACAAACCGATTGACTCTGCTGTAACCCCTCCCCAAAATATTAATCCAAAAATTGTGGCCAACACGAGCGTCGACAGTGCTGATCAGCTGGAATCTAAATCCAGTCCAATATCTCAGTCGTCCTCATCGAGGACTACTTCGATTTCTGCTCAGCTGCTCAATAAAGTAGCCACCAATCTCTCGCTAACATTTAGTCACAGTGCGCTGTCAAAAATAATACTAGAAGGTGCTACTGGTGGAGGTAGTGGCGACGACGACAATAACAACAATGTTGGATTTAGTAATTATGCGCTTGATAATGTGGAGTCTCCTACCTTTTCATTAAGCTCTTCAGAAAGCCAATCAAAGATTTCAGGGTCTACTTCAATTTCTAGGCTACTCAACAAAATGGCTACTAGTCCTGGTACTATGCTAAAAGCAATTTTGCCAACAACAAAAGGTAGTCCCTGCAGTGATGATCATAGTGGTGGTCTTGATGGTTTTGATATTGTTGATATGGGCAGTGATTTTTATGTCGAAAGTCCAACATCTAAATCTACATCAAGCCTCTCAGACAACGGGTTAGAGATATCAAAGCCTGATTTATCTTCAACTGCTACTATTGCAGAATTGCGTTGTCTTGATGATTGGCAAGGTATTATTGGCAACAATGGTGGTGTTGGTGGTCGCTACAACAATATGGAGTCCCCCATGTCAACAATTAATAACCTGTTGCAGGATTATGAGCCATTCATGTTTGCTGAATTTTTAGACACCAACATGGAATTCGAGTCTCCAGATGCCCCTACCAATGTTGAAGACACTAGCTCTATTGAAGGGTTTACAGGCATTAATCTTGTTTATGAACAGCCCAATAATATTTGTGGAGGAGAAAGTGAGGGTGGGACACTTGAAGAGACAACTATGAATTCTTGGAGTGATGATTTGGATTTGGAAAACTATGGATTGTTGGACGACTATGGGACGCTGGATTCGCCAATGTTTTGATTAGGCGGTCATTAAAACATCTCAAAATCATCCTTCATTGTTTCTGTGGAGGACTTTTGATGCATTTGGCTAATCAACGAGGGTTGATTTGTATTTTCTTGCTAAGAAATAAGTATGTACTAGACCATTACCATCAGTTAATGTACGCTTGTAGTACTTTTGTTAACGAAAAGTTGTATGGTAAATAAAAAAATAAAAATAAAGTGTGACGTGATGAGAAATAGAGCTCTACATGTGCGTGCCAAAATGACAAATTAATTGTTACTTTGTGTTGAATTGAGATTTGAGGGGAAGGGGGGAATTAGGAATCATAGGGATACGTGTTTCTTCATTTAAAAAGAATTCAATAAAAAGATACACATATCTTTTCATTTTTGTTTCTTTCTGTTTATGTCCAAAATCTAACCGAGTCAAGATGAAAAACTCGCAACTGGGTCATAAGTTGACTTGAGTCGCCCGAGGTTAGGTTGACCGTTCTGTCTTGAAAGTAAGAGCCAAACACTAGGTAACTTAGAGAGGGATCTTTTGGGTAACCATTTGATGCCTAACTCAATTACTTATAAAAAAGAACTGAAAGACTAAAGCTATAAAAGGTGTTTAGAGAGAGAATAGCTTACCCGAAAATGGTTTATGAGCTTTTTGTTTATAATAAAAAAAGATTGATCCTGATTAGGAAACTATTAATGCTGAACGATCATGATCGTTGATTTGGATGGCTAAGATTGAATTAGAGATTCTAACGTAGTACTTGCAGATCTACCATGAGGTGTTTAATTACTGTTTTACCATTGACAACAAAATGACAAATTTGCCTTTCATCGAGCCATATATCTGTCTTATCATTGGATAATGGATTTTTACCCACATCATAAGCCCCCTACTTATTTGAAATACTTTGTTCGCTAAGGAAGTAGATGCTAGCGTGCCGTTTTGGGTGTCTACATCCTAGACCTGGTAGATGAGCCGTTTTCTTTTGCATGCTAAGACATCTTTTCACCTTGGAGAAGGTTATCTCTTTCCCTCTTGAAGAATAGGGTCTCTGTCTCCTTTTAAAGAAAAAAGGTCTTCTTCTACCTTAGGAAAAGGTGGCATCCTTCTCCCTTGGAGAAGAGAAAGTGGTCTTCATCTACCTTGGAGAAAGGAAGCTTTTTCCCCCTTGGAGAAGAAAGTCTTCCATCTTCGTCTACCTTAGAGAAAGGTAGTGTTATTCCCCTTGGAGAAGGGTTTAGAGAAATATAACCTTCTTCCCATTTGGAGAAAGATGTCTTCATCTACCTTGAAGAAAGATAACATTCTTCCACTTTGGAAAATGGAATCTTCGTCTACCGTGGAGAAAGGTAGCCTTCTTATCCATTAGAGAAGGGTTTTTCGTTTACTTTGGAGAATGATATTGGAGAAGAGGGTTCTTCGTCTACCTTAGAGAAAAATAACATTATTCCCCTTTAGAGAATGAAGTCTTCATATACCTTAGAGAAAGATAACCTTCATCCCTTTTGAAAAATAAAGTCTTCATATACCTTGGGAAAGGTAGCCTTCTTCCTTAGAATGGGGGGTCTTCGTCTACCTTGGAGAAAAGTAGACTTTGTCGGCCTTCCTTAAAAAGGACTTAAATTTTTTTTTGGGAAAAATAAATTTTGAGACGGACTAGGACAAGGCTGGCATAGGGTTCTCGCTGGCCCCACGAGTCCGACATGGGGCTCTAGTCGACCCTATGAGTCCGACCCTTAGGGTTGTCCTAGCCTACTCCCTCGTCAATTTTCTTTTTGAAAACTTTAAAAAAAAATTGAGACAGACTGTGATTAGGCTGGCATGGGGCTCTTGCCGACCCATGAATCCGACCCCTAGGGTCGACCATGCCAAGTCTCTCATCAAATTTGTTTTTTAAAAAACTTAGAAAAAATAAAGGGTTAAAAGCATCACTGCTCCCTATTAGATACGATGTGTATCAATTTAATCTATGTCAGTTTAATTAAATCAAATTATTCCCTGTTAGATACACAGTGCATCAATGTTGTCATTTTCCTCATTTTCATTAACGGAAGCAAACATCAATTAACATGTGCTTATCACGTGGGCATTATTAACAAGACCAAATCGATGTTAGAAAAGGAAAGTCATCTATCTAACATTTAAATATATCAAGCTAGTTCAAGAATGAAAAAAAAATATTAAGAAAATATTAAAAAAAAAACAAAGGAGAGAATTGTTTAAATGTTAGTTTTTGCTAGAAGGAAAACTGAAGAATAGAAAATGCATTTAATCAAACAAATTGAGCAACCATGATTCATCCTTGTGCCCATATCTCCCTCACTGTTCAATAAGTCTAGAAACTACCAACTAAATATTCCAATCAGGGTAAAACAGAAGCACCAAAAACACAATAAAATTCAGCAAGATTTAATTTTTCTTTTTCTCTCTGTTTTTCTCTACCTTCTTTCTTTGTAAAATTGTTACCCTATTTCTCAAAAAAAAAAAAAAAAGTTTGTTGGTAATGGGGTCACATGCGTACTATTGGATTTGTTTTGTACATTTATACAAATAGTTAGCAAAGGTTCAAAAATGAATGAAAACAAATAGGCTTTACATGTGGCGGCTACGGTGGTGGTTATGTGATGAGGACTATGATTTTTTTTTTTAGTGTTTGGTGGCTCAAAATGAAGGCAACTAGAGTGCACCACTGGAGAAAGAAAAAGATCAAGCTGTCGAAAAGAAAACCAGATCACACCACTAGGAAACGAAACAAATCACGCCTTCAAAGAAGGAAATTAGATTTCACCACGGAAGAGGGAACGCATCATAGGTGAAGAAGACGGTCTCGCTTAGAAATAGATGTCACGATCTCGCTGAAAAATAGATGTCATGATCTCATTATGATCGATGTGGAAATTAGAAGACGTGGAGGAGCAACGCAAGAGATTGTCGCGCTGGAGAGGAACGACTAAAGCACTGATGGGTTTTGTTTAGTATGACAGCATGGATCTATAAGGTTTTGGTTGAAGATGATGGTGAAGTTGACGATAATTAGGGTTTTTGTTTTTGGGCTTTTAGAGTTTTGAGAAGGAGAATGGGATTAAAATTTTTGATTGCTCTCTTTTACCTAAAAATCTTACATTGAATTGAAGAGGTGGAGAAGACAAAGGGAAGATGGGAGAAGTAAAGGATGAATAACTTGATAGGGACAGTATAATGCCCACGTGACCATTTGATAAAGCACATGTTAATGAATGTTTGTCTTTGTTAATGGAAATGAGAAAAAGGGCAACATTGACGCATTGTATATCTGATAGGGACGAATTTGATTCAATTATATTGACAGAGACCAAATTGATACACAATGTATCTAACAGGGATCACTGATGCTTTTAACCCAAAATTAAATTTTGAGACGAATCAGGACAAGGTTGGCATGAAGCTCTTATCGGCCCCATGAGTCCAGCCCCTAAGATTGACCAGGCCTAAGCTCTAGTCAAAAATATTATTATTATTTTGAAAAAATTAAAAAATAAATTTTGAGATAGGCCAGGACCGAGCTAGCATGGGGCTCTCATCGACCCCATGAGTTTGGCTCTTAGACAGACCATGCCTAGTCCTTTGAAATCATTTTTTGAAAAATGAAGAAAAAAAAATTGGTTTGATGTAGCCCGAGCTGGCCTGGGGCTGTTATCGGTTCTAAGAGGTTGTTCCCCAAGGTTAGTTAGGCCGGTCTATCATGAATTTTTTTTCTATTTTCTTTTTCTGAGGCCCTGGCTAGACCTGGGAGGACAACAAGAGGGACTTCCAAAGACTTTTTGTGATTTCTCATTAAAAAAAAAACTAGGAAAAAATTGAAGAGGTTTTGGAAAGGAACAACTACTTGCTCTGATTTTTCTTTCTTACATAATGTGAAGACATCGAGTCAACCTTTGGCTTGCTTCATCTTGTAGCATGTAGTGCTTATTTAAGGCTTGATCGGATCCATCATGAAAGATGGTTAGGTCGAATCTTACTCTTTCATAGTGTTTTCTACTCAAAACATCGTTTTTACCAAGTGTCAATTACTTGGCATTTGATGTGCTCGTTATGGCTTACTTTACCAGATCCCTAGTACCTCATAAGAAAGTGGACAATGAAGGTATCTTCAACTTGGTGTGTTGTGGATTCCATCCTTTGCGTGGGTGAGGAGAGGGAGGTGGTCAGGTGAAGTGACTGAGTGATAAGTTAACTTGGTGTCGAGGGCCCGACGATTAGGTATCGAGTGGCTAGATGGCTTAATGATGGCATCAGGTAGCCAAGAGGGGGCGTTATCTAAGAGGATGGATTATGCAGGATACTAGAAATTGATGAGAGTTCGTTTTCGTATACTTATTTCTTTCCAAACTCCTCTTATGACCTTAGCACGCTTGGTATGAAACATGTGAGTCTCCTCAGTGTCGGGTGACCTAGAAAAAAGCCAACCGACTTGAGGTCTGGTGGACATTCAGGAACCAAGTCATCAGTGGTTGAGTGGCAAACACCAGATGAGTCGCCAGACCACTTGAGGACAATGTCAGATAACTAAGTGGCTAGAGGGTCTAGTGTAGCGTCTGATACCCATATTGCTAAGCAATCTAATGGTGGCTTTCAATAGCGATGTAGCTTTGGAGACTTAGTTTTTTCTGCTCTCGTAAGAAGGGTGTAGTTCGTGAAGGTGTTACATTCCAGGACTTTGCTAGAATAAGGTTTTTATCTTGGCTGGCTTACATTAAGGTGTGATCCTTATAGCATAGCTCGTAGAATGCACTTCTTAACTTAGCCATTTCTCTAGGGTTACTGATCCTTGTAGCGTAGCTATGCATGCAACATAGTAAGAGATGTATTTTCGTGGACCTTTAAAGTGCTTTATAGGATATGACATTTATTCTGATGATTTCAATATCTAGGCATTCGCAAATAACGTAGAGATTCTTATCCATTCTAAGTCTGGGCCGATCTATCTGATGGATGACTCTCCTCTTCTTGGCATGGATGGTGATAGACCTTTAATGATGTAATTGAAGGGTTTGTAGTACGGACCTGTATGCCTTGTTTTTTGTAAAGGCTTTGGGGCTCCCTTGTCTCTTGTACTAATTCTCTAAGACTTTAGCCTTGAATGGATGAAAGTTGCGTTCCATAGGAAGATTTGTTTGGAGTAGGGTCGTAATGGCATCCATCTTACCTCTCAAAGTAATAGGTTCTTGGCATTGGCTACTTCCGTAACCTGGTCATGACTGTGAGAGTTGGACTGGGACTGTCTTCTAATCAGCTTGAATATTGGAGAACCACTAGTGTGCAACGGGCCTTGGCATGGCCCATCATTTCACTAAGGGTCAGTCTACTGGGAGACAACAATAGCTTCCGGGCTCACAGTAGAGCAGAGTTGTCTAGCTGAGTGATTGTTCTGAAGGTCGGAGTTGTGAACGTCTTATCTAATTGTCCTTGTTCTGGGAGTCATCTTACAGATAGAATTTGGTAGTGTGGGTTTCTTAGGGTACTACGGATGACATCTGTTGATGTCCAAAATTTGGCAGGGCCAAGACCAGAAACTCGCATTTGGGCCCTGCATTTACTTGAGTCGCCCGAGGTTAGGTTGTCTGTTCCTTCTTGAAACTAAGACCGAGATAGACAATAGGTGACGCGGAGAGGGATCTCTGATGTAACTCTCTAATGCCTAATTCAATTATTTGTAACAGAGAACTGAAAGGATTAAAACTGTAAAAGGTGTTTATAGAGATAATAGTTTACTAGAAAATGGTTTATGAGCTTCTTATTATAATAAAAAGAGGTTGATTGTGATTAAAAAACTATTAATGTTGAACAATCTGGATCGTTGATTTTGATAGTTGAGATCAACATAGTAATTGCAGATTTACCAAGAGGTGTCTACTTACCGCTTTACAATGACAACAAAATAACAGTTTTGCCCTTGATCGAGCGACGTGTTGTTTTATCATTAGACGGTGAATTGCCCACATCTCCTCCATTCATATTCAATCCAAACAAAACCCTAAATGATTAATGGCTTAATGCCATCACTTATACACACTTATTTTATGCTGTAATAGTTATCCCGTTAATGTATGATTATCTCATACCGCCAGTTTCAGTACTGTTTAAAACCAAGTTGATGGGCTTGTAAATGTTTTTACTTAAGAGCCTAAACATCAATGAGGACTATAGTTGTGCTTGATGAACTTATAAATAATGGATAAACTGGTCGAAAAAATGGGCCAATTAACCAATGTGGCTGAACGTTGAAACTAAGGATTACAATTTCGGCTAAATTTTGTTTTTCTTTAGTATCTCCAAAATTTCCAGAATTTCGTCAATTATCATTAATGGGCACGTAACATTTTGAGAAATTGACAGAATTTCCATTTAAAATTTTGCCAATCTCTTGAAATCGACAAAAAAATTGTTTTAGTCATGACGTGTTTTTTTTTTTACCCATTGATAATTCAAATCGAATTTTATATTCATCATAATCCATATTTGTTAGTGTCAAAATCTAAATTAATAAATCTCAGTTGAAATAAAGGAAACTCATTCTCTGAGCTTGTGTATTGTTACAAGACTTTGGACAAATATAAGTGATGACAAGATTGATTAATAATAATGATCATAAGATTTTAGATTCGATTTTGATTAATGTAGTGTTATTTATCTATTTATATAGTGGTTATTTTATGGTTGGATTGTGAGTTAATATTTTTCGTTTATTTTTTAGTCAAATCATTGTATTATTATTCATTTATATAATTGCTTCAATTAAAAATAAATAGCACTGCACCGATTATTAAGGAATTCTCCAGTCATTTGGTTTTAGAAAATGCACTTATTTTTTGTTTTTATTTTAGCTTTAAATTAAAAATGAGAGTAAAACATTGTGTTTAATTATTGAAAGCAAGTTTTTTTCCTAAAAAAAATTGAAATGAAACTAAACTAAATCCAAAAAACCAAAACAATATATATTTTCACTTAAATATGGGAACAGAAGCAATAACAGTTTCTATGACATTAAAAGATGAAAACGACAAAATAAACCGTTGGTTTTTTTTTTTATATATATTTCAATAAAAAAATAAATTATACGGAGTATCGTTATAAGAAAACAGTTTTTCAGTGATAGGTTTTCAACGAGGGGATAATCCCTTCGTTGATAACATACATCTATGACGGAATCTTTCCGTAGATAAAGATAATGTAAAGTTTTGTAAAATTAAATTTTAGCAACGAGGTTTGTGTTTAAAGCAACAAGAAATCCTATGGCAAATTTTTTTTTTCTTGTAACGTATATGTGTACTGATTGATTAGTCAAATTAATCATTGGTCTCTCATAATAAATTCATTTCACAATTATCACCTCAGCCTTAAATAAGGATTTATATCCTATATTTATATTCATTTAATGAACTTGTAACTTTCTTTCCAAAATCTTTTAAAAATGGCCTTACTTCTCTTATTAGGCTACTAACATATACCAACCCTTTCTTTCTCAAGATATTGTGGAGTTTTACTAATCTACACATTAATGCATATATTGTTGAGTTACAACGAAAAGAGATGTTGTGTTTTATTTTGGAGAGCTATACAAATAAAATTTATCTTCGAAATAGGACGAAACATCTTAATGTTATAAGTAATACTATCACTTTATAATCCTACTTTATTTTTATTGTCACATTTAATTGGTTTCAAATATTTATATATGAGAAACTAATAAATTTTGTTTTCAAAAAGTAAATACAAAATTGAAAATCTCTTTCAAAACTAAACACAGGGTTTCAAGAGAGGATATCTTTTGTTATCACTAGTACTCTTACGATGATGATATTTCGTGTTAGATTTAATCTAACTCCTTAAATATTTTTAAAAAAGTGTATTTAAAAAATAAATTTAAACTGAATTAAATACATCTTAAAACATGACACACACACATATATATATATATATATATATATATATATATATATATATATATATATAAAAGAAAGCTTGTGACTAATGTTAATTCCCCGACAACCCAATAATTATCTTGGAAGGAAAAAAATTGTCCCTTAAATGACTCATAAATTATTGAGAAACAAAATTATTTATGGTAATAGTTATCTAGTATTATCTAGTAATTATATTATGTTATACTTGTGCTGGACGCTACCATTTCATGATTTTATTGGATCTTGGGGTCGTGTCACGTGTGCGCATATTGGTCATGATACGTATGCGCACAATTTGGGTTATGTTTGTGTGGGCCAAGCCTCAAAATTTGCTACTGTATTAACATCTCTTGTTTATGGATAGATTTGCTACAGAAGATTAATAACATATCTAGGTGCTTTCCCTTTCCCTCTCCCTTTCCCTTTCTCTCTCTTTTTAAATTACATATATGCAACCTTACTGATTTTCAGGACTTATATTCTTTAATAATGGTCTCATATTGTTATGGTATTTTGTGACTTCAACCGATAAATATGAGCAGTGTTATTTTATTTATGGAAGATAAATTTACTTTTACAGTAATTTTTAATATAAAAAAATTTCGGTGTAAAAGTTTTTAAAAAAAATTATTGTGAAAGCAAACATATCTCTCGTAAAAAAATGATACTCGTATGAACATAATATGCATTAAAAACAAAATATGGAATATACTCCTGCTCATATTATATCATTATGGGAATTAAAAAAAGAAAAAAAATTGACTATATTTTCAATAATGTTAGTCTGAACTAAAGCAGTTTTGGATTCATCCGTTATCAATTCAAATAAAAAATGTCTTTGACTATTTCTCATAACAATAATTTTTATGAAATAAAAAATTATTATGTTAGTGGATGAAAATAGGTAAATTAGATATATATAACTGTAATGAGTGTAGTCACCGCGAATTTATATAGAATATATTGTACCTTCGTTTAAAAAAAATAGCAAATAACTTTTATTTATAAAAAAAAAGCAATGAATATTTTTTTATTGATGAAGGAATGAGTATCTAGTCAAACACTTTTTTGAGATTTCATTTCGAGTGTTATTGTTGGCTATACTCCACCCACTTTATACGTGATGTAAAGGAAATTTTTTTTCTTCAATAATATTACAATACGTGATAATTTAAATAAATAAATCAATATCGTAATAAAGAATACAATCATAATTTTATATCGATATCTCAGTATTGCTATAATACTTCAAAACATTATAGAAGAGTCTCTCACCATAAAAAATATACATTCACAATTCACAACAAATAATCTTCAATAACTTTTTAATTTACGTGTCTTTCATATGAGTAAAGATTCGAGAGGTAAATTTTCTAAAGATGCCCCAATCTACAACTACGAAAAACACAAGATTTCATCATATTTAAAAAAAGTTTATGTGCATAATCAAAATATCACCGAACAAAAGATTTTTACAGTCAGATCTGTTAAAATCTGATCATCAAAATTTAGATCAGCTCATAGAAACAGTTTTTTCAGCTTTCGATCTACATGTCTGCAAAGTTTCACGGCGATCGAATTTCAGAAAATAAATCATTGGAACTATTAAAATTTATCGAGAAAATAAAATTTTAATTTTCAGATCTGTTCAAATCCAATTAGCAAAATTCAAATCGAGCCACAATAATAGATTTTTTGTCTTTAAATCTGCATTTCTTCAAAATTTCAGTGATTGGAGATCGAAAATTCTTCAATCGAAGTAGGTAAAATCATCCAAAATTTTTTTTGACCATCTAGTTTTAAAAATCCGGCGATCAAACATTGACACCACCACCACCACCATAGGGTCCCTTGACTTCCTCTTTCGGGCCGCCAACGAAGTTTCACGGCAAATTGACTCTCGGACATTCGACACACGTCGTTCATAGTCAACCTCATCAATCTCAAGAAAACAAGGTAAGACCGCTCAAGGGTCGAGCACTGCTAACAAACAAAAAAAACCTACTTCTATTACATCATTTTATCGATTTCATAAACTTTTTCTTATGCCCCATTTCCATATATTTTTATTACCATCCTTTTCTTGATAAAAGACAGAATCTACACCTCACGCAAATATGACTAAAAAAGGAACCACACAATGGCATGACGAAGGTCACCTTTGATCTAAACATCTGTAGCAAAGCATAGCCATTGATGCACTGAATCCCTTCAGTACCTCCCAAGGCCAAAACTGTAATACCAGTACCCCAAAACAAGGATAAAAAAATAAATTGATATTTTATTAAATAAAATAATGCATAAAAGAAAGATTTAGTATTAAATTTTGAAAGATGATCTTAAGAAATTTATTGGGAAAAGTTAAAAAAAAATATTTAAAGGAATTATTAAAATTTTTGAAATTTAGAAGCTTGAAATCAAATAATTTTGAAAAAAAAATGTGCAATGAGGTTGAAGAAATTAATTAGAAGATTTGATGGAAGAAAATATTATTTTATGTATTATTAGAATATTGTTTTTAAAAAGATGAAAAATTGATTTTTAAACAGTGGTTGAATCGTAACTATGCAATAGCAAAATCGTAAATTTTAAATGAAAAGTGAGCGGTGGTAAAACTGTAAATAACAAGTGGCAAAATCGTAAATATTAAATGCTAATAACTAGTGGCAGAACTGTAATTACTTGTGGACCGGACCAGTCGGCTAGGTAGTCGATCGGTCAGATCGGGTTTAGCTATAAAAACCTGATTTTTTTTTTTATAAATTAAGTTTTAAAACTTTGATTCTCTCTCCGAAAATTTCTATATTTCTCTAAAAAAAATCTCTCTTTAAAAAACATAGAAAAACACTTTGGGACTGATATAATTAATTATTGAAGATTTAAAGACTGAGATTTATTGAAGTTCACAGGAGGATTTTTAACAAAAAAAATTGGGGAAAAAGCTTGAAATGTAATATTATGAAATTTTGAAGAATTGAAGTTATTTTCTGTAATTCTTGAAATAAACTTTAATTTGAATTTAAGCAAGAACGAAAAGAATTTATGTTAAAAATACTAAAAAAATGAATTTTGAGACTGATGAATTTTTGTGCATACATTAAATTATCCGGAAATGGGTATAGAAATTTAAAAGTATGAATTATTGAAGAACTGAAGAATATATAGATTTTTAATGAATATGTTATGATAGGTGTTGGTGATCAGCAATTGGATGAAATTGTTGAACGGAGCAGGAAAGGAAAGGAGGTTGTCCGAGAGTAGCTTTAAGTGCTACTAGGTGAGTTAGATTTACTTTTAGTAATCGAGGTAAATATAAAATATAAAATGATGATATTTGAATTAAGTATTGAATTATAATGATTGGATGATATAATGATGGAAAGGTTATAGCTTATTCTTCTGGATAGTTAAAGAACCATGAGAGGAGTTACCCGACCCATAATTTAGAATTGGTTGTCATAGTGTTTGTATTGAAGATTTGGAGACATAATTTGTATGGAGATACTTATGAGATTTTTAACTCATAGGGAGTTGAATTTGAGGCAGGGGAGATGAATGGACTTGATTGGTGACTATGACTGTACAATTCATTATCATATGAGGAAGGTGAATGTTGGCTGATGCGTTGAGTAGAAAGTCTGCATGGAGATTAGCTGCTGTTAGGAGTTATAATATGAATTTGATAGTAAAAGTGAAAGAGATGAAAATACAGTTGAGTGTTGATGATAAAAGAGTGTTGATGGCTAATATGGTGGTGCAATCTTCTATTATTGAATGTTTGTTGGAAATACAGAGTAGATATGAGCATATAGAGAAGATTAAACATGAGGTGTTGAGTGAAAAGCAGACTGAGTTCAGAATTAGGGAGGATGGTATGGTGGTATTAGGACATATGATTTGTGTTCCCAATGTATTGAGATGAGAAAGAAGATTTTGAAAGAGGCTTATGATTCTATGTATTCGATGCATCCAGGTAATAATAAGTTGTACAAGGGGTTGAGACAAAACTATTGGTGGTCAGGGATGAAGAGGAATGCAATTGAATATATTTCTAGATGTTTGGTTTGTCAGCAAGTGAAGTATGAGAATAGATATCCAGTAGGTTTACTAAAGCCTCTTCTAGTGCTTGAGTGGCCATGAGAGAATGATAGTATGGATTTCGTTTTAGGTTTTTCACATACCTAGAAAGGGAATGATATTGTATGGGTGATTGTAGATAGACTTTCTAAGTCATCCCATTTTCTTTAAGATTACTTGTAGTCCTGAAAAGTTGGTTGCGTTGTATGTAGTAGAGATATTGAGATTGCATGGGGTACCTTTGAGCATTATATCATATAAAGATTCTAGATTTATTTTTAGATTTCGAAAGGGTTTTCGGAAGACTATAGGATCACAGTTTCAATTTAGTACAACTTTTTATTCTTACACAGATGGGCAGACATAGATTATTAGAATACTGGAAGATATGTTGTGAGCAAGTGTATTGAGTTTCTCAGTGAGCTATGATGCTCAATTACCATTGATTGTCTCCATGGAAGTGTGTTTTGAGATTTAAAAAGAAAGGGACATTAAGTTCGAGGTTTGTGGGGCCCTATGAGGTGAATGAGAGAGAGTTGGACTAATAGCTTATATATTGGATTTTCCTCAAGAGCTGAAGCAGTTACATAATGTGTTTCATGTTTCACTTTTGTGAAAGTGTTTACATAATGAATCATATAGTATTCAGAATCAGGCTGTAGAATTACAAGAAGATTTGACCTTTATGCAAATATCAGTCAGAATTTTAGACAAAAAAGAACAAGTCTTATAGAATAAAATGATTCCCTTAGTTCAAGTTTTATGGCAAAATAAATATATTGAAGAGATTACTTGAGAGCAAGAGGCAAGAATGATGAAAGATTATCCCCAATTGTTTCAAGAGATAGGTAAGAAAACTTCAGGGACAAAATTTTTATAAAGAGAGTAGAATTGTGATACTCATACTCTTAAAACAAGGGTAAAAAGATAAATTGATATTATATTATATAAAATAATACATACATGAAAGATTTAGTATTCATTTGAAAGATGATCTTGAGAAATTTATTGGAAAGAGCTAGAAATTTTTTTGAAGAAGAAAGTACTAAAACTTTTGAAATTTAGAAGTTTAAAATCAAAGAATTTTGAAGAAAAATGTGGAATAAGGTTGAAGAAATTAATTATAAGATTTGAAGGAATAAAATAAAATTTTCTATAGTTTTATATAGTTTTTAGAAATTTTTTTAGGAAGAAAAGATGAAAATTTGATTTTAAAGGAAAAATGACAAAATTATAATTAAACAGTGGCAGAATCGTAATTACACAGTAATAAAACTGTAAATTTTAAATGAAGATTGAGTAGTGCTAGAATTGTAAATAACGAGTGACAAAATCATAAATATTAAATGCTGAATGACCGATAGTAGAACTGTAATTACATGTGGATCGGACCAGTCCGATAAGAGACCAGTCGACTAGGTAGTCGACCGGTAAGACCGGGTTTAGCTATAAAAACATAATTTTTTTTATAAATTGAGTTTTAAAACTCCGATTCTCTCTCTGAAATTTTTTATATTTCTCTAAAAAAAACTTATATCTCTAGAAAACATAGAAAAATACTTTTAAACACTTTGGGACTGATATAATTATTTGTTGAAGATTTAAAGACTGAGATTTATTGAAGTTCACAGGAGGATTTTCAACAAAAAATTGGAGAAAAAGCTTAAAAGGTAATATTTTGAAATTTATTATGAAATTTTGAAGAATTGGAGTTATTTTACGTAATTCTTGATATAAACTTGTAATTTGAATTTAAGCAAGAACGAAAAGAATTTTTGTTAAAAATAATAAAAAAATGAATTTTGAGACCGATGAATTTTTGTGCATACACGAAATTACCTGAAAATGGGTACAAAAATTTAAAAGTATGAATTGAGGAAGAATTGAATAATATATAGATCCTTAATGAAGATGTTATGATAAGTGTTGGTGATCAGCAATTGGGTGAAATTGCTGATCGAAGCAGGAAAGGAAAGGAGATTGTCCAAGAGTAGCTTTAAGTGCTACTAGGTGAGTTAGATTTACTTTTAGTAATCGAGATAAATATGAAATATAAAATGATGATATTTGAATTAATCATTGAATTATAATGATTGAATGATATATGATAGTTGGTTGGTTGATATTATGTGAATAATTGAAAATTTATTATATGGGAAGTAACATTATTGAAATAATAGGTTGATGAAATATATAACGAAATAATAAATGAAATTCTTGAAAAGTTATGATTGATAATTTAATATGTGATATGAGGAGACAATTTAATGTGTATAATAAAATAATAATTTTGAGAAAGAGATAATTGAATTGAATGCTTTTATGTATGCTTTCTTGCATGTTATTGTTCATATGCATAAAAGGAAGATCAAAAAGGCAGTTGGTCTGGTTGAGAAGACTATGAAGGTAGCTGGTTTGGCTGAAACATGTTGGTATATGGGAAGACATTCTTAGATGATAATATGAAATAATGAGATGATATGATGAATAAGAAAGAAAGAAATAAAGAAAAATGATTTAAATACATGCATTTATCTATTTGGTTATTTTATTATTATTGATTGAGATGTTAAAGCATCAGTCTTGATTGTGAAATTATTGATAGAGAAACGAGTCTCATAAAGAGACAAATATAATGAGAAAGAAATATGAAAGGACGATATGATAAAATTATTTGAATGATTGATTATATGTTGTAAACCTTATAACGAGGTAAATAATGATGTTGAATTGATAATCTCGAGATAATTAAATATATGAGAAGAAAAATTGATATATTTGATGATTAATTTAAGAATAAATTGATAAGTGGTTGGAATTATGATATGAATAGTGATAACATAATGTTATTACTGAATTATATGAGATAATAGATGAATGAGTATTGGAAGATTACTTGAAAGATTGAATTATTATATGTGAAGAAATAGATGATTAATATTGATGAATTAGAAATGATTGAATTATAAGATATGACTGGAAGTATACCATTGAGTACTTCTAGTAAATTTAATTCACTGAACTTGTGAAGCTCACTCCGCATTGTTGAAATTTTTAGGAAGTGGACAAGGCAAATAAAAGTTTAGAGCTGATATTAGAGTAATTACTTTAAGTAAGTCTCGTGGTCAAGTTCTCAAACATTGTAAGAAAGAAGAAAGAAATTTTTTAATAAAATCTTTTCATGCATTTTGTTAAATTTATCTATTGTGTCTAATAAGAGAATGATATTGCATCTCCTCTTAAAAGAGTTGAGGATTGAATGTAATTATTAATTTCAGTTGATGTATTTTTATATTGTTGCATATATGTGTCATGTTGAGATGACAAAACGTGACGACACCATCTCAGAGGTGGCCAACCTGAGATGGGTAGTTACAAAAACCCACAAAAGCAAGGTGTTGATAATCAAGGGTTAGGTCAGTGGCTCTTGGCGATGGTATCACTGACACAAGAGGCACCGGTAATTTTAAAGCCCTCACCACCGATGTTGAAGAGTTCTTCCAACAGTGCAATCCTGATGAAAAAGAAATTAATTCAATTGAAAAGTATACTACAGAGAGTTTACATCAGCTACAAGAAAGCTCCGCGATATAATACTGGGACTTTTTCATTACATACATGCTTAGACTAAGAAAAATTAGCTAATCTAGCAAACTCATGTGGAACTGTGTCTACTAACCGCTTGACATGGAAACATAAGCATGAAAGATTTTGCTCATGGAGGCACCACATAGTCACTACCGAGCAATATACCAAACTGCTTTAACCACTATTTTCCAAACCCAGAAAAGAACCAACTTCTTTTGCTCTTTTGCAATCAAGAAAAATGGCATCTTATCTCATTCAGGTGTGAATTAAGGGGTGGGGTCTGCATTTGGACCTTGAAAATCCTTAGATCAAATGATGGGTTGGTCGTCACGACTTCCTATAAATTGGTTTGGTTAATCAAAACCATTTCATCACCACCTAACACCCACAGGTGCCATGTCAACGCCACATAGGCACCATGCCAGGACCACTAGGTACCACATCATCACCACATCATTGCCATGTCATCACCACCTCAGCACCATACCGGCTGATTCAAACCAATTGGTTCAACAAAGTTTGACTGCTTGGATCATTATTTGACCAGTCAGTTCACCAAACTTAAGCTCGTTTTCAAACTTGGACAAACCGGTTCCTAAGGTTTTTCAACCTCTTCTTTCTAGAACCGACCTCCAAATTTTGAAATTTGAATTTCTCGGACAAG
The DNA here is from genome assembly GCA_023935145.1 of Bretschneidera sinensis. NCBI lineage: Eukaryota > Viridiplantae > Streptophyta > Magnoliopsida > Brassicales > Akaniaceae > Bretschneidera > Bretschneidera sinensis. Next base: position 124,460,668 of record CM043700.1, read on the forward strand.
TTTCTTACAAATGGTCAAAGAAAAAAAAGTTATTTCTTCATCAAAGAGCCTTAAACATGCCCCACACTCAAACAAACAGAAGCATTCCACCAGATGAGATACTAATTCCAAAACACTCGAACACTTCAGTTCATTCAGCTCGGTTTCTCCACCAAATTTGTTTTTCCACTAGCTCCATTTCTCCACCAGCTTCGTTTCGACATCAACTTCGTTTCTCCATCAGCCTCATTTTTTCTATCAACCTCGTTTCTCCATCAGCCTCGTTTCTCCATCAGCCTCGTTTCTCCATCAGCCTCGTTTCTCCATCAACTTTGTTTCTCCACCAGTTTCGTTTCTCCATCAGCCTCGTTTTTCTATCAGCTTTGTTTCTCCACCAGCTTTGTTTCTCCATCAGCTTTGAGGAGGTAGCCCCGAGCTACTTCTGCCTTAGATCTGTTTTTCCATCACCTATGTTTCTCCATCAGCTCTGAGAAGGTAGCCCCAAGCTGCTTCAACCTCATATTAGTTTCTCATTCAGCTCAGTTTTTCCATCAGCTCTGAGGAGGTAGCCCCGAGCTATTTCACCCTCAGCTCAATTTCTCCATTTGCTCTAAAAAGGTAGCGCCAAACTACTTCGCCCTCACCTCAATTTCTCCATCAGCTCAGAGGAGGTAAAACCGAGCTACTTCAACGTCGATCTAGTTTCTCCATCGACTCCGAGTAGTTTGATCCAAGTCAATCTCTTCGGATCTATCTCTATTAAAGACTGATTAACTCAGACTCACCATTCTCCACTTAGGTTCGATGGACTCGGACTCGCTATTCTTCACTTTACGTCCGATGGACTCAAACTCGCTATTCTCCACTTACATTCGATTAGCTTGAACTCTATATTCTTCACTTGCATCAGATTAACTAGGACTCGATACTCTCTACTTACGTCTGATGGACTTGGACTCACTATTCTTCACTTACATCCAATAAACTTGGACTCAATCCTCTCCATTTACATCCAATGGACTTGGATTCAGTATTCTCCACATATGTCCGATTAACTCGGAGTCGATGCTCTCCACTTACGTCTGATAGACTCGGACTCACTATTCCTCACTTACTTTCGATTAGCTCAGATTTGCTATTCTCCAATTACGATCGATGGACTCGGACTCGCTGCTCTCCACTTACGTTTAATTAATTTGGACTCACTTCACTCAACTCCGTATCACTCAGATTCGTTAATCACCACGCTTTGAGGAACTTAGCTCAAGATTGAGCTCCATAGACTTATCACTCTCCCTTTGAAGGGGGTAGTGCCAAGCTATTAGGTCTCATCGGAGTTTACATTCCCTTCTGAGCAGGTATCGCCGAGCTATTAGTCCTCCTTAGGGATGGGATATTCAAAAGATAGCCATGCACTATCCCTTAATTGCTCAGATAACTTTAAATGTCTGTTTCTCACCTTCTTAGTACCCAGGTACCCAAATGATGTCAGAACTACATGACACAAAAATAAAACACTCCAAACAAACTATACTTCCACAACCGCATAACCGCACTCAAGGAAGTGCGGGGTATCTGGCAACCTTCAAAGGTAAAAGGATAATTTCTGACTTAGATAAATAAACCAATTAAATCACCACATGTGGCAAAATCATAATTTCACGCTGATTTCTCAGTACTACTATAACATTCCAAAACATTATATAAAATTGCTCACACCATAAAAGGTATACATTCACAATTCACAATCACAACAAACACAACTTACAATTATACAACTTTTTAACTTTACTATTCTCCTATTATTCTTTCACATGATTGGGCGTCGAAGAGTCTCCCGAGGCACAACCCCTGAGGAACTTTCTAGTTTACATGTCTCTTATATGCGTAAGAATCTGAGAGACAGTTTTCGGCATCAATAATATGTCACTCTTTTATGGGTATAAACTTTAATTTTTTTTTACCACAATATCTTTTATGTATGTGATGGAGAATAAAAGTGATGGAGTTTATCCATCAATCATTTAAGACATTAAAAACTTTATTGTAAATTGCATGATATTTATATTTCATTTTTAAAAAATAAAAAATAATTTAAAATATTTATTTTAAAAATAAAAGAACATATAAAATGCGACTAAGAGAGTACAACAATATGAACATGATTAAGTCATGAAGCGATGAAATTTTTTTACTGAGCACAATACAAAAATCTATATCACATTTAAATAAAAAATAAAAAATATATTTTTTATCTATTTATATTATTTAATAATAAAATATATATTTATACCATGTATTTTTCATAATACTTTAACGTACCAAAACTTCGACCAACTATATTGAATAATGTGGACATGCCTTTTTGACCATTGCTTTAATTAAATCCAGTTGGACTATATTCAATTCAAGTGTTCTTTGGGCTACGTGCCTGCGTCACATAATTTGACCTTTTTACTTGACTACATATAATTCTTAACTCTATGGATTCGATTTCCCTCCGTTCCAAAAGTTAAAAATATACGAAGATTATTATCAGTACTGTACGCGCTACGAGTCAGAGGTAGGTTTTTAGTCTCGTTAGTTAAAAAAATAAGCATAGGTATAAAAAATAAAATCAGTTAAAAATTAATATTTTTAGTTTGTATTTATTAACTTATTATTTATAAAATTTGATTCATATTTGATTCAAATTATTTTTTTGTCAATATTTTTTTATTTGTTATTTGTTTATCAAAATATGATTATGAATATAAAAAATAAAATCTTCTAAAAAATTTATTTTTAATTTATGTTTACTGATTTACTATCCGTAAAATCTGACTCGTATCTAATTAAACCTACATATTTCTCAATTATACTATAATTGGTTGGAAAATAAAAGGGTGAGAAAAGAGGAAAAATAAAAAAATAAAAAGAAAGTTCCACATTTAAAAAAATCATTTTAAATTATAATTATCCACCATTTTAAACTAAAAGAATCGAGAGTAAAATGAGTAATATTTTTTTTCTGCTTTTACTTCTTACAAATAATTATATTACCTTTTCATCTTTTCTATAAAAAAAACTATCACAAATATTTTTTTACAAATAATTATATTACATATCTTCTCTTTCTTTTCTTTACTCCTTACTCACCTTTCTCTCCAAACATTTTTAATTTTAATTTTTAGCAGCCCCAAACTTAGATCCACTGAACCTCACCACCCAAATGCCCAGTTTACAGATGAATATCAGTATAACTATAAAACGGCAAATCAATAATTGCTGATTGAAATTAACAAAGACTTGAACAAAGAATAAGACGCCGTCAGAAAATTGCTGACAAAAATCTGATAGTTTTTGTCGCAAGTGAGAATATTTTTTACCGAAACATAAAAACATTGAATCAAATGCTAGAGTTAGTGTATATATTATGGGTTTAAATTTATACAACCTTCAACGATTACGGGTCTCATTTTTTTTATGACTGAACAGAAATTAAGAAATAGTATTTTTGAAAATTTCAAATTTTGTGCATGTTTTGGATATAATTTTTTATTTAACGGTTTGAGTTTTGGTATATGAATAATCGTGATTTTGTAATAAGATGAAAACATTAATTAAAACGTCTTATGTTATTTATAAATATTTTTTTATATAATGAAAGATTTATAAAATTAATTATAATAAAATTTTGGATAAATCATAATCTTATTCTAAAATATTATATCTTATTTTTTTTATATAATTAATATGATTAATAAATCTTATTAAATACTCCACCCAGTAGCCTCGTGCATGTATCATGATGAGGAGAAAAATGGAGAGCGTCATAGATTTTAAAATTGCGGAGAGAAACGAAGGGAAGAGGAAATAGCTGAGACAGAGAGAGAGATGAAAATTTGGTGGGGCCATGAACTGAGTGAATAGAACTTACAAATATACCCCTTTATAAAAATTTCACGAAGCTGAATAAATAAGAGTATTTTCGTCAAAAAATTTGTTGGCCCAGGTTGCTATATTTTATGGGTAAAGTTTTAACCTTTTTCGTTTATATAGTATTTATATTATACATGCAATGAATGAGACAACAAAGATAAGAAAATGAAAAAAGTCCAACACGTGGCTAAGACCATATATGTCATCTGGGCTATAAATTAAGTGCTCCCCTGTCCTCACGCTATATATAGGTGTGTAGGCACAGAGGGGACTAAGTAGCAGGCACTCTCCCTCCCGAACAAATTAATCCATTCTTTTTTAATTACAGAGAATTAAACGGAAATGAAAAAAGGTACTGGAATTGCTCCTGCAAATAGAATATCAATTAGACTTGTTTTTATATGTATTAGGGTGTTGATCAATAGATCCATTGTCTTCATTGCTTGAGCTTGACCTTGTTTCCCTAGATGCAATGACCTCCTCCTTTTACCACACATTTGAGTTTTCTATTCGGAAAAACAAGGTATGATCAACACACTTGAGCTTGACCCTGACGTTAATTAATTAAAGCCATAGAAAGCTCGACCAACGTATGATAAAAATGGGAAGGACACCATGCTGCGGTGAAGAAGGGTTGAAGAAAGGCGCATGGACTGCTGATGAGGACCAAAAGCTCATTGCTTACATACAAAAACATGGTGAAGGGGGCTGGCGGACTCTGCCCCAGAAAGCTGGTATGTAGTACGTACTAAGTATCTTAATTCAATTAATATGAGTAATTAGTATATCAGCATTAATTAGATTCTCACTGGTTCAGTTTTGTGCTTTTAAATTATAAAATTTAGATCATTCCTATAGAGCCATCCTATCTGCGTGTAAAACCCATCTTCTCCCTTAAATATCATTCGGTATAATGAATTTTTTTTTTTAAATTAAAACAATCATTTACTAGTTAGGTTCGTGTATTATGGGTGACATAAGTGGATGGCAAAAATTAGATAACCGCAAAATTTTTCATCAACCATCTTTGATTTTCATAGACTACTTAAATATAATTAATCAATTATCTTTTTTAAAAAAATTTGTGAATGATAGTTGAGATAATTGTCCTACAGAAAGAGAAATGTAATTATTAGGTTAATTAAGCTCATGATCACTAATATAAGTATTATTCAATTACTTTGATTCTCGGCGGCTCTATTTTGTGCTTAAATTATAATAAATTTTATCATAATGAGGGCTCTTTTTGTTAATTTATAGGTCTACGAAGATGTGGAAAGAGTTGCAGACTGAGATGGACTAATTACCTTAACCCTGATATCAAAAGAGGAGAAATCAGTGCAGAGGAAGAAGAAGCCATCATTCAACTTCATGCTATCAAGGGTAACAAGTGAGGACATGCATCTTATTGATTTAATATATATATTAAGATATTTATACGAGTTATTTTACACGAAAAAAAAAAGAAGAAAGAGAGTATTTGAGTCATGAACGTCAGTATTTAAGTCATATTAATATATATTAATGTCTATTAAACTTATTTCGTGTGATTTATTATCGTGTAAAATACTCGAAATCGTTACTATCTTTTTTTTATATTAATTTTTACAGTCTTGAGAGAAGGCTACCTACAGTGTAGTAATTGTTATATTGCTGATCTCTAGAAGGAAAATACTAAATTAGTGATTTGTAGACAAGCGTATTATCGATGCATGGGCTCAAAATCCAGGAACAAATTACTATAGTATGAGGCATTTGAGCTATAGCCTTATCGGTTTTCCATTGAGCTTGCATGTGATATTTCTGCTTATTTTTTGGGCCCTTTTTTTTTTTTTTTTTGGATTTTCGGTGTTTTCTCTTTGGGTGCTCCTTTTAAGGTTCGGTTTGCTGGTTTGACGTGTATTTTAAAAGTTTTTTGCCCTGTTTCGTGGCGTCTTGGTAGTTGTTTTCTTGTGCCCAGTGCCTTTCTTTATCAATTAAATTACATCTTTTAACGTTGAAAAAAAACATTTAGCGGGAATAAAGATATTCAAGAGAAGAAATTGATGTATAGAATTTATGAAGAAATTTTGATTTAGTTTTATCATACGATAGACATGTGGATCAGATTGCTGGTGGTCTTTCGGATAGCTTAAAAGACATGACGTTTGTAGAACAGTCTTTTCTTTTCCTAAAAATAAAAACAAATACAAAAAAAATTGACATGATTTTGTTTATCAAATTTCTAAAATGATAGATTAAAGATTCTGTTCATTTTGAAAAGTAGTCAAGGTGTTTCTGTCCAGTTGAGTTTTGAAATAGATGATATGAATTATTGATATCAGTTTTGATTTTGATTCTACATTAACTTGATACATGAATCCTGTAAAAAGAAAACAATCTTAAGTTTTGTTTTTTAAAAAAAATCTTTCAATGATTAAATCAATAAATATACCGAGACGAAATAACGAGTGACCATTAATAAAATGTTGAAGTGAAATAGAAAAAAAATTGGAGTAAGCGTGACTGAAAGTTTATCATCATAATCTTAAAAATTTACCACTTGTTAGATTTTCATTAATAGGTGTATTTTTAACCGTATCAAATTCAAACGTGAAAGAATGAAACAAAGCCTATGAATAGACAACCATTGTTGACATTAGCAAATGACATCTGAATTAGTGAATAACTTATTAATGGTGTTGAACAAGAGGAATATTAAATAACTAGTGAACGTGATCATTACGGTGAAACAAATCAAAAGAATACTTTTAAATTTCGTAATAGTTGAGAAGTCTGGCGTTAGCAACTAATCGTTTGACTAATATGTGTCATCAGATGGTCAGCAATAGCTAGCCGTTTACCGGGACGAACAGATAATGAGATCAAGAATTATTGGAATACACATCTTAAAAAACGGTTAATCCAGAAAGGTATTGACCCGGTGACTCATAAATCGATTAGCATTGTTGTCAATCCTCTTAAAATTAATTCCGATGATGCTGTGGGCAACACAAGCGACAAAGCCAGTCCATCTCAGTCGAGCTCATCGAGGTCTACTTCAGTTTCTGCTCAGCTGCTTAACAGAGTAGCCACCAAGCTTTCAATAACCGTCAATCATGCTGCTCTGTCGAAAATAATTGCAGGTGGTGGGAGTAGATCAGGCAATACTAATGGAATTGGTTTTAGTAACAATGAGCCTCATGATATCGACTCACCTACCTTATCATTAAGCTCTTCAGACAACCAATCAAAAATTTCTGGGTGGTCTACTTCAACTTCTAGGCTACTCAACAAAATGGCTATTAATCCTAGTACCATGCTAAAAGCAATTTTGTTAAAAAAAGAAGCTGAATCTTCTGGTGGTCATGATAGCTTTGATGTTGATATGGGAATTAATAGTTCTGTTGAATACCCAATCACATCTAAATCAACATCAAGCCTTTCAGACCATGATTCGATTGCACCATCCTACAGTATGGACCACGATGGTACTGGTGATTTGGACTTGGGCGTAGTTGGTGGTTGCTACGATATGGGAAGTAATTGTTCCGTTGAATACCCAATTACATCTAAATCAACATCAAGCCCTTCAGACGATGATTCGATTGCACCATTCTACAGTATTGACCAAGATGGTACTGGTGATTTGGACTTCGGCGTTGTTGGTGGCTGCTACGATATGGGAATTAATTGTTCCGTTGAATACCCAATTACATCTAAATCGACATCAAGCCCTTCAGACGATGATTCGATTGCACCATTCTACGGTATTGACCACGATGGTTCTGGTGATTTGGACTTTGGCGTAGTTGGTCGTTGCTACAATATGTCCAAAATCAACTTCTTGAAGGATACGTCGGCATCAAGTCCTGATGATCATCAACAATTCAGGTTTGCTGAATTTTTAGAAAAATTATGTGAAGGTGAAATTAATGATGATGAGCTGGTCACCAACATGGGATTCGACTCTGTTGAGGGGTTGTCTCACATTCTTCTTGATGATCCTAACAATTGTCAGAGCATTATTGGGCCGTCGATGCTTGAAGATACTTTAAATTCTGGGGATGATTTGGATTTGGAAAATTTTGGTGTACTGTTGGATTCACCAATGTTTTGATTACCATCTTTCGTTCTCTTGGTTGAGAACGTAACAAAGCATTTGCCAAGTCAATTAGGGTTGATTTGCATTGTCTTTAGCTAAATAGAAATACTACAGTAGTACTGTACCATATGTGTAATGTTTAGTGCTCCTACTTTTGTTGATGTAAACTTGTATATAAAAAATAAAATGTCACGTGGAGGGAGGTGGAAATCTACACTTGTGTCTAAATAACTTGTAAAGCATTTTTTTTGGGTTAATCTTGGAGAAATATTGCATCGAGTGTAAAACATTATTTTTTGTATTAGGTAGAAATTTCACTTAAATTTTAGAGAATTTCATTGGTAACGTCCGTACAACTACTATTTGTGTTACCAATGAAGTTACCTGACAATTACTAGTAAAGTTTGGATCCCGGTACAAAAATGAGGTTTTATGCCCGGTCCAAACAAGAAATTCACGTAATACTTGTCAAGCTAATGTTTACTATTACAGTAAATGTTAGCTTGTGGTTAGAGCTGGAAAAATCTGACCCGACCCAACTCGGTCCAAACTTGATCCGACTCGAAAATGCATCAAAATAGTATGACCCAAAGCGAACTCGACCTTAACCCAAGTGACCTGAAATAACTTGGATTCAAGATGATCTGAACCTAAGTTGACCTGACCGACCCGAAACGAATCGGATTCAAAATGATCTCAATCCGACCTGAAACTCAAAACGACCTAGAAACCCGATGTAAACTGAGGTCCAAACCTAAGAGGAGGGGTGAATTGGGCTTTAAAAACTTTTACTAATTAAACTTGCAAGTTTTTAAACAGTTAAATACACAATGCACACAATAAAAAATATACTTGAAAGTAAAGGAGTTCAAAGGAAGAGAAAGTGCAAACTCTGTTTATAGTGGTTCGACAATATCAAAATCCTTCCGACCCTACGTCTACTTTCTTCAATGAACCTCCTTGAAGCAATCCACTAAAACTTTAGTCGTACAACTTCACGGGTGTTGCACAAACCTTACAACCAATCCCTTCCTTACGGAAGGTAATCATTTCCTTACGGAAGCTAATCCCTTCCTCACGGAAGTTACAAAGAAGTGTTTAATCCTAAACACTCTAAGAGTTATTACAACTCTTTCCCCTTTACAATAAATGAGATTTGTTGTAAAGTAAATGGTAGAGAGATAGCAATAAGTGCTTTTACAAATGAATAATATCTCTCTTTCAAGAACAAGTTTGAAGAATGGCTCAACAATAAGTATTTCAAAGCTTTTGAGAATTAATGAGCTTTCTTGTGAATTGAATGTGTTCTCTTATTTGTTTAAATGCTCATTGAAGTGGGTTTATATAGCCTTGAATCAATATGACTGTTTGACACTGACTTGGTAGGTTTGGGGCATTAAATGCTCAAGTTTTGCGTTTCAAACGGTCATATTTTTTGAATTACTAATCGACTGGTTCCTTGTATCAGTCGACTGGGTCAAGTGAAAAATCTTTATTTTTAGGCTTAGGGAGAGTACCAGTCGATTAGGTCCTAAGCACCAATCGACTGGGAACTTTCTATCCTAGGTACTAGTCAACTGGATCCTCAAAATCAATCAACTGGGAACCTTCTGTCCTAGTTACCAGTCGACTGGTATGTGGAGTCAGTCGATTGGGTTGTCCTTCAACCCAGTTTTTCATGTTTTAAAATTGTATTTGACTTAGAAACATTTATATTGTTAGTTTTGTCAATGTCTTTTATAAAATAAGCCATAGATCAAGCTATGTAATTGAACATAAGAGATTTATAATTGTTTTAATTACCTTAATGTCTATTCTAGATCTTCTGTCTTGTCTTGGTGTCTGAATCAAGTTGAGTTCTTACATCTTTGTTTCTATGCTTAATGCTTTTGCCGTTTAAACATTTAGATAAAACTATTAGTGCAATTAACGTAGTGTTTTGTCATTATTAAAATCAAATATGGGTCAACAATCTCCCTCTTTTTTATGATGACAAAACTAATGAGAGAAAAACAGTTTTTAAAAGCTAAGTGTTGGTTTTTAGAAAAATTTGGTTAGAGTCTCTTCTGTTTTTCAAATAGAAGCCAACCTGTTAAGCATTCAAAACGCAGTTTATAAACGGTTATCTCACCTCAATCTTAACTCAACCAAGCATGTATTTCTATAATACATTTGTCAAAGTGATCAGAGTAAAGCTTCCCCTAAATCTATGCTCTATTCTAAGTTTACATTGATTTTTCTATTTTTCTCTCCCTGTTTGGACAACAACAAAAAAAGGGGTGTAAACTCGAAAAATAAGCAACTTTGATATCAAAGACAGAAAGATAATGCAAAAAAAAAAAAAAAATGTATACAAAAACTAAGCATTATTTGGAGCTAAGAAGACTTCCCGGGAATAAGTGGAAGTTTTCACACTAGCATAAATATTTAAAGCATATTGCGGAGTACAAATGGCTTAAATCAAGTAATCATATAGCTCAAAAGTAAAGCAAGTATATGAACCATAAACTAGATAACTGAAAAGTAGGCAAATATATACTAGATAACTGAAAAGTAGACAAATATATACAAGTATCCATACATCATAGGCTTATAGAAGCTGAATATCGAGTACAATCATAAAAAAAAGTGATAAAATATGAAATGCTCAAGCTAAAACTATCTATGAGCTGTAAAAAGGAAATCTAAAAGATAGACGAAGGAGCTCAGTGAGCGGGAGGGTCGGAGTTGTCACTGAAGAGATCTCAAATCTCTACCAAGGAGCTTTTCAAGTGCTCTCGGAGTAACTCAAAGTCATCCCTGAGGGTGCCGATGTTGCGACGCATCTGTGCAATATTAGTTTGCACCGATTGGAAGCTCTGGTTGACCGAAGAGCTCAAGCTCTAGAAGCCCATCTGCATGGATAACTGAAGGCTCATAATAGTCTGGAAAATGTCATCATGTCCAGCCTAACCACCGCTAGAGCCACCATGTCGAGCATACTGTGGACTCGAGTCAATGTCCATGGAAATGGGAGGAGCTACATCATCAGGAATGTCATCTTGTTCTTCACTGCTGTTATCACCATCACCGATCCGTAGGTTCCTCCCCGTCTTCAAGTATATTATCTCATCTCGGATTATACACCTCATCTTCTTCAGAGAAGAGACATTGATGATGTCTTTGGGGCTAATGTCATGAACCTCTGAGGCGGGTAAAGGGATACGAAAGTGCTAAAGGATCAGGGTGATGAGCATCCCGTAAGGAAGGCACCCGGAGTCACTCGCTTCACCATTGATCATGTTGGCGAGTAATAGGGGTACATATTGATGTGGTGTCCAGTTTTGAAACACCAAATCAATACCACATCTATTTTAGAGAGATAGCCCCGACCCCCGAGTCATGGGTGGATGGTCCAATTCACGATGAGGTTGAACAATTTTGAGTCGAGGGGCATGTCACTACAGGTTTGAAATGTAGTGGGCCTAAAGATATAGTTAGGGTCTCCCCTACTTATCTGTCATGCCTCCTCGTAATTGAAATTATCTGGTCATTCGTCCAGACTCCACTGGATCCTTTCCACGGGGATCCTCAGTATGCTGACTAGGAGGTCAGTATTCACCTCAAATTCAACGCCCACGATGCTGGTTTTAAACCGAAGAGTCAGTGCACTCGATTTAACCAGGTTGATGTAGAATTAGTGAATAAGCCATGGATAAAATTTTTAGTGTATCTTGACAAGTGATGTCAAGTGTATGGCTTCAAAGGCAGGTAAAATATCAAAATTTGCATGATGGATAGAGTTGAAGTCGATGAATCTACCCGTCATGATTTTCTTGTGGTGTATAATGGAATTAAACCTGCTCTTTGCATCGGGGCTCCAAAATAGAGAATCATTGCGTTCGGTCCTCACTTTTTTGCTCGACGAACCGGCTAGCTCTTTCCCTTTTATGTCTGGACCTGTGGATTTCTTAGAGCGCGGCTTTGTAGGCGCATTGGGTCTTCCAGAGGTGTATTTCACTCGGATTCTCTCAGACATTTGGAAAAAAAAAACATTTTTAGACAGAGATTTGAGATATTTTGGGAAATGTGGATTTTTTAACCGTGAAAAGTTGAAAAATGGATGATTTGGTTTGGATTTGAGAGATTTTGGGCTGAAATCACAAATTTTCTAGAGAGAGAAAGCTTGGGGTTTTGAACAATGGCGTGAAATCTGAAAAATCTAAAGAGACTATTTATAGAATCGTGATACCAGTTGACTGAGCACTTCTAAATTTGGGAATTTTTTTATATACTAGTCGACTAGGTCGGGACACTAGTTGACTGGGTAAACTGGCAGAGACATACCAGTCGACTAGGGTTATCCTTACCAGTCTACTAGGTAGGCTACCAAAATTTTAAATTTTGGCTCCAAACAATATTTTATAGTACCAGTTGACTGGATGATTTATATTAGTCGACTGGTAAAATGGCTAGTGGGATACCAGTCGACTGGGGTGATCACTTTAGTCGATTGGGTCCTTAGAAAACTTAAAATTTGAGCTCCAACTTAAGATTTCAGCACGTAATTGTTTATCTATGCCATCTTGAGTGAGAGAAATATTAAATAAGAGTTAATACTCATTCACTAGATGTCAATTTATGCATATGATGAATGTGAATGCAATTAAACATACAGTTTATCATAGTCTTTAAAGCCCATCAATAGTCTAATCTTACAAAAGCTATCTTCTCTTAAGGGTTTTGTAAGAATATCAACTATTTAATCTTCTGAAGAAATGAATTCTAGTCTAATATCACCTTTTTTGAGCATGGTCTCTTATGAAATGATGCTTAATTTCTATATGTTTGGTTCTAGAATATTGAATAGGATTTTTGATCAAGTTGATGGCATTAGTGTTATCACAATGAGTTGGAATATCTTTAAAGTTTATGTCATAGTCTTCTAGTTGTTTCATCCACAACACTTGTGCACAACAACTTCCGGTAGCAACATATTTCACTTCGGCGGTAGATAGTGTAATCGAATTTTGTTTCTTAGAAAACCAAGAGGTTAACATTGCACCTAAAAATTGATATATACCACTAGTACTTTTTCTATCAAGCCTACAACCCGCAAAATCAGCATTCGAATATCCAACAAGTTCAAAAGAGGATTCCCTAGAGTACCATAATCCTAGGTTTTGAGTCCCTTGTAGATATCTTAGAATTCTTTTTACAACAATTACATTTGATTCCTTAGGATTAGCTTGAAATCTAGCACACCTGTATACACTGAACATTATATCAAGTCTACTTGCAGTTAAATAAAGTAAATCTCCTATCATGCTTCTATAAGTTTTAGTATCTGCACACTTACCTTCTTCATCTAGGTCAAGTTTTGTAGAGGTGCTTGTAGGAGTGCTAATTGACTTTGAGCTTTCCATCTCGAACCTCTTTAATAAGTCCTTAGTGTACTTTGATTGATTGATTAGGATACCATCTTTTAATTATTTGATTTGTAGTCTTGGAAAGTAGGTAAGCTTTCCCATTATGCTCATTTCAAATTCACCTTGCATGCACTTAGCAAACTCTTGACATATAGATTCATTAGTAGCACCAAATATAATATCATCAACATATATTTGGACTAATAGTATGTCATTTTGTGAGTTTTTGTGAAGAGATTATGTCTATTTTTCCTCTTATAAAATCATTTTCAAGCAAAATCTTACTTAGTCTTTCATACGATGCTCTTGGAGCTTGCTTCAACCCATATAGAGCTTTAGAAATCTTATAGACATGGTTTGGAAGATTGAGCTTTTCAAATCCAAGAGGTTGCTCAACATACACCTCTTATTCTATAAAGCCATTTAAAAAGATACCTTTTACATCCAATTGAAATAACTTAAACTTTTTAAAGCATGCAAAGGCTAATAACATTCGAATAGCTTCTAATCTAGCTACAAGAGCATAGGTCTCATCAAAATCTATTTATTCTTCTTGATTATATCTCAGCAACTAGTCTAGCCTTGTTCTTAGTTACTATTCTATTTTCATCTATCTTATTTCTAAATACCCATTTAGTTCCTATTATAGTGTGATTCTTTGGTCTAGGAACTAGATTCCATACATTTTTTCTTTCAAATTGATTTAGTTCTTTTTGTACAGCATTTATCCAATCATTATCTTTTTCGACTTCTATAAAAGTCTTAGGTTCTACTTGAGATAAATAAGCTATGCAATTGCAAATATTTCTAGTAGAGGATCTAGTTCTTACCCTCTGTAAAGGATCACCAATCACTTGATCTGTTGGATGATAATTCATATACCTCTAATCTTTAGAAAGACTATCCTCTTGTTGACTTGTAGAAGGTTGATCAAGATTGTGAACATCTACTTCTTGATCTATTTGAGGTTCATTCTCTTTTGGGTCAACAATGAGAGTAGGTGTTTCTATCCTTGGAATAAGATCTGCATTATCATTAAGAGAAACTACTCTACTACTAATAGGGTTAGATTCATCAAAGGCTATATGTATGGATTTTTTAACCACTAGAGTTCTTTTGTTGAAAATTCTATAAGTTTTACTAGAGGTTGAATATCCTAAGAAGATCCCTTCATTGGTCTTTGAGTCAAATTTACGCAAGTTAGTTTTATTATTATTTAGGATGAAGGATTTACAATCAAAAGCACAAAAATAAGAGATATTAGGCTTTCTACCTTTCCATAGTTCATATGGAGTTTTATTTAGTATAGACCTAATTAATACTCTATTTAAAAAATAGCATGAAGTATTTACGGCTTCCACCCAAAAATATTTTGACAAACTATTTTCACAAAGCATTGTTTTTGCAAATTCTTCTAGAACTCTATTTTTCCTCTCAACAACTCCATTTTGTTGAGGAGTTCTAGGTGTTGAAAAATTGTGATAAATTCTATTTTCATCACAAAATTTTGAAAAACTTTGGTTTTCATATTCCTTTCCATGATCACTTCTTATACTTGAAATAAAAATTTATTTTTTCATTTTGAACATTTTTTACAAAAGTTCTCAAATCCTTTGTATACTTCATCCTTGTATACAATAAAGATAACAAAGGTATATCTTGAATAGTCATCAACAATAACAAGAGCATATTGATGGCCACCTAGACTAATGATACTTATTGGACTGAATAAGTCCATATGCAAAAGTTTCAATTGTCTAGTAGTTGAGACTATATTTTTTTATTTAAAAGAAATTCTAGTTTGTTTTCCCATTTGACAAGCATCACACACCTTGTATTTTTCAAATTTGATTTTTGGTAGTCCAATGACTAAATCTTTTCTTGAAATGATTTTAAGCAAATCCATATTCACATCAAGTCTTCCATGCTAAAGCAATGGGTTTTCACTAAATGCAGGAAAACATTTTTCATTTTTCGAATGCAAAGATTTTTAAATCAACTATATAGACATTTTCATGTCTATGCCCAACAAAATTGATCTTGTTACTCTTGATGTCTATAACTGGACAATGAGAGATTTCAACTCTGACTTTGTTGCCTTTGTCACATAGTTGACTAATACTAAGTAAATTTGGCTTAAGGCCTTGCACATATAATACATGATCAATGGTTGAGAAATCATTACCAACTTTTCCATGCCCGATGATCTTTATCTTTGTGTTATCTCCAATGATGACATGTCTGCCATCCCTTAGAGTTAGCTCTTTGAATACACTTCGATCAACGGTCATGTACTTTGAGCATCCACTATCAAGGTACCAATAGTTACCTTTATCCTTGATGTGGAGACATATCTACATTACACAAGGATATACAATTGACTCTTAGGTACCCAAAATTTCTTGTGTCCTTTAGGGTTAGTCCTAGAAAATATGGTTCCTTTAGAGACTCATACTTTCTTAACATTGTAAGGTGCTCTAAAATTATAGACATATTGATAAGGCATGATTCTAGGATAATAGTTATTGATATTTCTAGGATTTCTCAAATATGCATGCTTATAGTTCCTTGGATAAGTATTCCTAAAATACATATTTCTATTGTGAAGATTATGAACATGTATGTCATTTCTAGGAAATGTATGATGATGATTTCTAGGATATGTACTTGCATTATTATGAACATACATATTATTTCTAGGATATACATGATGGTAATTCTTAGGATGTGCATGTGTAGTGTGCAAGTTATGAGTAAACATATTATCTCTAGGATGCACATAATGGTTACTCCTAGGATGTGTATATGCATTTCTTAAATGATTGTTCCTAGCATTTGCATTTCTTGAGTGAGCATACATATATGCATGAGTATTTCTAGGATGCTTAATTCTAGTATATGCATTAGAATTTAAATTCACATTTTTAGACCTACTAGCATACATTGAAGGGGTACTTTTAACCTTGCTAGAGGTCTTGGAAGTAGAAGCTTCATTCAAACATGTTGTTTTTATGAACAAAGTTTCTTTAGACTTTTGCTTGTCCAATGGAGAATAACCCAAGCCAGATTTTCCTCTATTTAATCTTTGGCTAGATAACACTTCATCTAGCTTTTCTTTTCTAAGCATAAGTCTAGATATAATGCTATCTAAATCCATTATTTTCTTCTTTAAAATGTCATTTTCATTTTTTAGAAAATCTTGTGAAAAGTTATAAAGCATCTTGTAAGCTTGTCCCTCTTCAAAGACCCTCCATAGATTGTAATCTTGTCCTTTAACAAAGATTTTCATTTTATTTTTCCAAAATTTATAGTTGGAGCCATTGAAAAAAAAGGCCTAGTATAAGAATTCCCTTTGGTATAGCTATTAGATGCCATCGAATCAACTCAATGGACTTTAAGCCTGAAATTGAGTATGAAACTCTGATACCAATTATAAACTGAGGTTTAAACCCAAAAAGGGGGTGAATTGGGTTTTAAAAAAATTTACTGATTAAACTTGCAAGTTTTTAAACAGTTAAATACATAATTCACACAATAAAAAATATACTTGAAAGTAAAGGAGTTTAAAGGAAGAGAAAGTGCAAACTCTGTTTATAGTGGTTCGGCAATGTTGATCCGTATTTGATTTTAATAATGACAAAACAATACTCTAAATGCACTAACAGTTTTATATAAGTGTTTAAGCGACAAAAAAATTTAGCATAAAAACAAAGATGCAAGAACTCAACTCGATTCAGACATCAAAATAAGACAGAAGATCTAGAATAGGCATTAAGGTGATGAAAACAATTGTAAATCTCTCATGTTCAAATACTTAGCTTGATCTGTGGCTCATTTTACAAAGACTTTGATAAAACTATTAATACAAATGTTTTTAAGTTAAAAACAGTTTTGAAACATGAAAAATTGGGTTGAAGGATAACCCAGTTAACTGGCTCCATATACAAGCCGACTGGGGTATGGGACAGAAGGTTCCTAGTCGACTGGTATCAAGAACCCAATCTACTAGTAACTAGGACAGTAAATTCCCAGTCGACTGGTGCTTAAGACCCAGTTGATTGGTACTCTCCCATAGCCTAAAAAGTGAAATTTCTCACTTGACCCAGTCGACTGGTAAATCCAAAATATTATCGTTTAAGACATAAGACTTGAGCATTTAATGCCCCAAACCTACAAAGTCAGTGTCAAATGACCATATTGATTCAAGGCTATGTAAACCCACTTAATGAGCATTTAAAACAAGAAGAGAACACATTCAATTCACAAGTTTACACATTAATTCTCAAAAAGCTTTGAAAAATCTATTGTTGAGCCATTCTTCAAGCTTATTCTTGAAAGAGATATTGTTCATTTGTAAAATTGATTATTGCTATCTCTCTAGTATTTACTTTATAGCAAATCTCATTTATTGTAAGGGGGAAAGAGTTGTAATAACTCTTAGAGTGTTTAGGATTAAATACTTCTTTGTTGCTTCCTTGAGGAAGAGATTAGCTTCAGTGAGGAAGAGATTGCTTGTAAGATTTGTGCAGCACCCATGAAGTTACACGAATAAAGTTTTTAGTGGATTACTTCAAGGAGGTTACTTGAAGAAAGTGAACGTAGGGTCAAAAGAAATCCGATATTGCCAAACTACTATAAACTGAGTTTGCACTTTCTCTTCCTTAAACTCTTTTACTTTTGTAGCTCGAGGTTTCAACCCAAGAGGGGGGGTGAATTGGGTTTTTAAAAACTTTTGCGGAATTTATACAAGTTTATAAAAACTGATAAGCAACAAATAATTAATACAAGTAAAAAGCTGTAAATAAAGAGTTTAAGAAAAGAGGATGCAAACACAGTTATAGTGGTTCGGCAATATCGGATTCATTCCGACCCTACGTCCACTCTCTTCAAGGAACTCCTTGAAGTAATCCACTAAGAAAACTTAGTCGCACAACTTAGCCGGGTGTTGCACAAACCGTACACAAGCAATTTACAGGAATTGCTTAAACCGAAAAATCCCCTTCCTTTCGGAAGTTTCCCCTTCCTCTCGGAAGTAATCCCTTTACAAAGATGGTGTAAAGTAAAAGGTAGAGAGACAACAAATGAAAGCTTATTACAACAGAAATGTCTTTCTTTCAAAGCAAAGCTTGAAGAAATGGCTCAATAAGATTATCTCAAAGCTTTTTGTGTTTCAAGAGTATAAAAACTTGATTATATGAGATCAACTCTTTTTGAATATTTGCTTCTTGTTTTTTGAATGCTTTTCTGAATGGGTTTATATAGCAATTAATTAATATGGCCGTTTTGGACTTTAATTTGAAAAAGATTTACTTTAAAACGTTCAGATTTGGAGTCCAACGGTCATATTTTTGAACTACCAGTCGACTGGGTCGAGATACCAGTCGACTGGGTTCACTTGAAAAATACACGTTTTCAGACCTTCTGGGTATCTAGTCGACTGGTATATATCATCCAGTCGACTGGGGACTTTCTGTCCATTTTACCAGTCGACTAGGTTGAATCATCCAGTCGACTGGGATATTACTGGTCAATGTACCAGTCGACTGGGTTAATTCATCCAGTCGACTGGGTACCTTCTGACCCATATACCAGTCGACTGGTATATGTACCCAGTCGACTGGGTTGTCTTCCAACCCAGTTATTCTTCTGTTTTTCATTAAAAACATTTAAAAATAAAGGTTTTAGAAAAACCTTTTTGTTTTTGAGCCATTGAACAAGCTAATACAATGTATGAGTGAGACTTACATTGGTTCTAAACCTTAAGACCTATACTATATCTTCAGTCTTCACTTGATACTTGATTTGGTTCAAGTTTTTGCACTTTGTTCCTTGGTTGAATGTGTTTGATCCTTAATACAACTTAGTTTAAACATGTTAGTTAAATAACAGTTGTGTTTTGCCATCATTAAAATACGGGCGAGGGTCAACAACTTTCAAGCACATTACTTATATGTTTGCTTTGTGCATTTAACTATTTTAGAAACTTACAAAGTAATTAGCAAAAGATTTTAAAAACCCAATTCACCCCCCTATTGGGTTTGAATCTCAGTTTACAATTGGTATCCGAGCTTCATACTCAAATTCAAGCTTAAGATCATTGAGTTGATTCGATAGCATCTAATAGCTATACCGAATGACATTCCTATACTATGCCTCCCTTGTTCAATGGCTCCAACTATAACTATTGAAAAAATAGAATAAAAATCTTTATCGAAGGACAAGATTACAATTTATGGAGAGTCATTGAGGAAGGACTTATAATTCCTACAAAGGAAATAAATATTGGAGAAATCAATCATACAATGCCTAAACTCAAAACTGAGTTCAATGAAGAGGATTATAGAATAATGTCTCTAAATAATAGAGCCACAAGTATTTTACATTGTGCTTTAGATATTTCTGAATATAATAAAATTTCTACCTGTGTTTTGACTAAGAAGATTTAGGATAAATTGCAAGTTACATATGATGGAACTAGCGAAGTTAAAAAATAAAAAATCTATATGCTAGTGTCCGAGTATGAATATTTCATAATGTCTCCTAATGAAACAATTTCTCAAATGCACTCATGTTTCAGCACTATTGTTAACGACTAAAAGCTTCTTGATAGGAATATTATGGAATTTGAACTAACGAGGAAGATCTTAAGGTCTTTGCCATCCACTTGGAAAGCAAAGAAGACGGCCATCATAGAGGCCAAAAATCTTGACAAACTTGATGTTGAAACACTTCTCAGATCACTATTGACATATGAGATAGAAGAAATGAATTTCGTTGTTATGGATGATGAGAAAAATAAAAAGGGGATTGCTCTCAAGGCCTCTATGAGCAACAAAGAGGAAGAAATGGAAGAAGAGGTATAGAACAGCGAAGAAGATGGTGAGATGGCTCTAATCCCCAAGAGGTTTCATAGATTCTTGAAGAAGAGCAAGAAACCTTACACAAAGGATCTCACTCTAAAAAGGGAACCACTTGTGTGTTATGGTTGTAAGAAGCCCGGTCACATCAAGGTCGATTGTACAGCAACAAACAAACCATATAAAAGCTTTAAAAAGAAAGCTATAATTGCAACCACTTGGAGTGATGACAAAGAAGAAGAATCCTTAAACAATGAGATCAGATACGAGGAGATTGCGAACCTATGCTTGATAGCAATTGAAGACGAAAATGAGGTATCAAATTCTTTCCCTTCTAATAATAACATTGTTAGTAGCAGTGAAGAATTAATTGATGTTATAAATGAAATGCATGAGAATTGAAGAAATTCGATTCTAGGAATACAACCCTCAAAAAGGAAGTCTCATCTCTTTCTAAAGAGATAGAAGGCTTAAAGGAAGAAAAATAAAAACTATCTTCCATGCTTTATAATTCTTCTCAAGATTTTCTTAAAGATGAAAATGAAAATTTAAAGAAGAAAATAATGGAATTAAATAGCACCATATCTAGACTTATGCTTGGAAAAAAAAAGCTAGATGAAGTGTTATCTAACCAAAGGCTAAGTGGAGGAAAATTCGGCTTGAGTTAATCCCCACTGGGGAAGCAAAAATCAAAAGAGACTTTGTTCATGAAAGTAACATGTGTGAATGAAGCCTCCACTTCCAAAGCCACTAACAAGATTAAAAGCACTCCCTCAATATATGCTAGTAAGTTTTAAAATGAAAATTTAAATTCTAATGCATATACTAGAGGTAAGCATCCTAGAAATGCTCATGTATATTTGTATGCTCACTCAAGAAATGAAAATACTAGGAACAATCATTCAAGAAGTGCATATACACATCCTAAGAGTAACCATCATGTGCATCATAGAGATAATATGTATACTCATAACTTGCATACTACACATGAACATCTTAGGAATTACCATCATGTGCATTCTAGAAATAATATTTATGTTCATAATAATGCAAATTAGTGTTTTTAAAGGAGAGGGCGTTGGATGGGACATTTTGTCTCAATGAGGCGAAGCGTAAGCCCCGAGGCGTTGGGGCGTAAGCCTTTTGAAATATTGGTGCGTTTTGAATAAAATAATATTAATTAAATTATAAAAATAATAAAAAATTAAAATAACATAAATAAATTAATTATCAATAAACTTTATTAATTTAAGACTTATAAATAAATATTTATCAAAATATTTTTATATAAATATCAAATAATTTGATGAAAATTTTAATCACATGTTGATAGCATGATATTTTAATCACAAATATCAAACAATGTGATGTTACAGTAATGCATGATTTGTCAAACAATGTGCTGTAAGCCTATAAACACTATTTATTAGTCAAATAGTCAAATACAAAAGTTCCTGAGAACAAATATCAAAGAAATAGTTAAATAAAAATCAGTATGTTCAGTACTCATTGAAAGTAAAACCTGATGAAATGGAACTGTGATTTATATAAATAATATAAAAAAATCATGGCCATGTGCTTTTATTTGGAATTAGGAATCCAAAAAAAACCCTAAAAATGGATTTATATAAATAAAAAATAGTACAAGTACTTGTCTGTTTCCTACTTTTTTTCACTGCACAGCACAACAACTTCTCAAATTCTCAAACCTATGCGCTTTTATTTGGTCTGTTTCCTACTTTCCTTCACTGCACAGCAAGGCAACTTCTCTCTCATGGTCACCCACTCTTTGTCAATATTTAATTACATATAAAAGAGCCCACTGCCCTAAGCCATCATCAACAGAGATGGCTTTCAAATCAAATGCTCAGATTGATCATTTGAATCTCTCTCTTTCTTTCTATGAACAAAGAATGTTGGCTTTCCTTCACTACACAACAACTTCTCTTCACTTTTAAATCTTTCTCTTTCTTTCTATAAACCTCCCCCAAGAACCAAACACAACAAATACAATAGTTGATACCCAAAGTGATAGCATAACAAGTGACAACAACAGCAGCATCAACTGCGCAACAAACAATAGCAACAGGAAATGTGAGGGCAAAGGTGGACCAGACAACGTGAAGTTCAGGTACCGAGGAGTAAGGCAACGGAGCTTAGATAAATGGGTTGCGCTACAGCTGAGGATGCCGCCCACATCTCTGTTATTTTGTACGGATTCAAAGCTCAGCTCAACCTCTGCTTCTTCTGCTCGGTCCTCCTCTTCGTGGGGCGTACGCCTGGGGTATCAAAGGCGTATGCCTACGGTCTGGGCGAACGCCCAAACCCAAAAATCGAACACCTAGTAGCAAGAGCGCCCAAATTTTCACGCCTTGGGGTGTTTTCGACCCGTATCGCTTCTGGGTGCACCTAGCAACTGCCTTTTTAAACACTGATGCAAGTATATATCCTAGAAATCATCATCATACACATCCTAAAAATGATATGCATGTTCATAATCTTCATAACAGAAACATGTATCATAGGAATACTTATCCAATAAACTGTAGGCATGCATAATTAAGAAATCCTAGAAATTCAATAACTATTATCCTAAGATTGTGCATCATCAATATATCTATAAATATAGAGCACCTTACAATGTTAAGAAAGTATGGGTCTCTAAAAGAACCATATTTTCTAGGACTAACCCCAAAGGCCTCAAGAAATTTTGGGTACCTAAGAGTGCAATTGTGTATCCTTGTGTAATGTAGATATGTCTTCACACCAATGAAAAAGGCAACTATTGGTACCTTGATAGTGGATACTCAAAGCACATGACCGGTGATCGAAGTGTATTCAAAGAGCTAACTCTAAGAGATGGCGGACATGTCACCATTAGAGATAACACAAAGATAAGGATCATCGGGCATGAAAAAGTTGGTAATGATTTCTCATCCATTGATCATGTATTATATCTACAAGGCCTTAAGCCAAATTAACTTAGTATTAGTCAACTATGTGACAAAGGCAATAAAGTCATATTTGAAACCTCTCATTGTCTAGTTATAGACATCAAGAGTAACAAGATCAAGTTTGTTGGCCATAGACATGAAAATGTCTATATAGTTAATTTAAAATCTTTGCATTCGAAAAATGAAAAATGTTTTCCTGCATTTAGTGAAAACCCATGGCTATGACATAGAGAATATGGATTTGCTTAAAATCATTTCAAGAAAAGATTTAGTCATTGGACTACCAAAAATCAAATTTAAAAAAGACAAGGTGTGTGATGCTTGTCAAATGGAAAAACAAACTAAAATTTCTTTTAAATAAAAAAATGTAGTCTCAACTACTAAACCATTGAAACTTTTGCATATGGACTAATTTGGTCCAATAAGTACTATTAGTCTAGGTGACCATCAATATGCTCTTGTTATTGTTGATGACTATTTAAGATATACCTTTGTTATTTTTATTGCTTACAAGGATGAAGCTTATAAATAATTTGAAAACTTTTGTAAAAAGGTTCAAAATGAAAAAGGAATTTGCATTTCAAGCAGTAGATGTGATCATGGAAAAGAATTTGAAAACCAAAGTTTTTCAAAATTTTGTGATGAAAATGGAATTGATCATAACTTTTCGGCTCTTAGAACTCAACAAAATGGAGTTGTTGAGAGGAAAAATAGAGTTTTAGAAGAATTTGCAAGAACAATGCTTTGTGAAAATAGCTTAACAAAATATTTTTGGGCGGAAGCCGTAAACACTTCTTGCTATGTCTTAAGTAGAGTTTTAATTAGGCCTATGCTTAACAAAACTCCATAAGAATTATGGAAAGGTATAAAGCCTAATATCTCATATTTTCGTGCTTTTGGTTATAAATGCTTTATCCTAAATACCAATGAAACTAACTTGGGTAAATTTGACTTAAAGACCGATGAGGGGATATTCAACCTCTAGTAAAGCTTATAGAGTCTTTAACAAAAGAACTCTAGTGGATGAAGAATCTGTATATGTAGCCTTTGATGAGTTTAACCAAATTAGTAGTAGAGTAGTTTCTTTTAAGGATGATACAGATTTTATTCCAAGAATGGAAACAACTACTCCCATTATTGACCCGGAGGAGAGCCAACCTCAAACAAGCAAGAGGTAGATGCTCTCAATCTTGATCAAGCATCTATAAGTTAACAAGAGGGTAATCTTCCTACAGATTGAAAATATGTGAATTATCATCCAATCAATCAAGTGATTGGTGATCCTTCACAAGGAGTAAGAACTAGTTCCTCTATTAGAAATATTTGTAATTGTGTAGCTTATTTATCATAAGTAGAACCTAAGATATTTGTAGAAGCCGAGAAGGATGTCGATTGGATAAATGCTATACAAGAAGAAATAAATCAATTTGAAAGAAACAAAGTATAGAATCTAGTTCCTAGACCAAAGAATCATATGATAATAGGAACTAAATGGGTATTTAGAAATAAGATGGATGAAAATAAAATAGTGACTAGAAACAAGGCTAGACTATTTGCTATGGGATATAATCAAGAAGAATGAATAGGTTTTGATGAGACCTATGCTCCCGTAGCTAGATTAGAAGCTATTCGAATGTTATTAGCCTTTGCATGATTCAATAAATTTAAGCTATTTCAAATGGAGGTAAAAAGTGCATTTTAAATGGTTTTATAAAAGAAGAGGTGTATGTTGAGCAACCTCTTGGATTTGAAAATCCTAATTTTCCAAACCATGTTTATAAGCTTTCTAAAGCTCTCTATGGGTTAAAGCAAGCTCCAAGAGCATGGTATGGGAGACTAAGTAAGTTTTTGATTGAAAATGGTTTTAAAAGAGGAAAAATAGATACAGCTTTCTTCACCAAAACTCACAAGAATGACATATTGCTAGTCCAAATATATATTGATGATATTATATTTAGTGCTACTAATGAATTCATGTGTCAAGAGTTTGCTAAGTGCATGCAAGGAGAATTTGAAATGAGCATGATGGGAGAACTCACCCACTTTTTGGACTTCAAATCAAACAATTAAAAGAGGGGATCTTCATCAATCAATCAAAGTACACCAAGGACCTATTAAGAAGGTTTGGTATAGAAAAATCAAAGTTAATTGGCACTCCTATGAGCACCTCTACAAAACTTGACCTAGATGAGGGAGGTAAGTGTGTAGATACTAAAACTTATAGAAGCATGATAGGAACTTCATTTTATTTAACTGCAAGTAGACCTGATATAATATTCAGTGTATGCATGTGTCCTAGATTTCAAGCTAATCCTAAAGAATCACATGTAATTATAGTAAAAAAGAATCCTTAGATATCTACAAGGGACTCAAAATCTAGGATTATGGTACTCTAGAGATTCATCTTTTGAGCTTGTAGGTTATTCAGATGCTGATTTTGCGATAGAAAAAGTGCTAGTGGAATATACCAATTCTTAGGTGCAATGCTAACCTCTTGGTTTTTCAAAAAACAAAAACCGGTTGCACTATCAACCGTCGAGGCGGAATATGTAGCAACCAGAAGTTGTTGTGCACAAGTGTTATGGATGAAACAACAACTAGAAAACTATGGCATGAACTTTAAAGATATTTCAATTAATTATGATAACACTAGTGCCATCAACTTAACCAAAAACTCTATTCAGCATTCTAGAACCAAACACATAGAAATTAAACATCATTTCATAAGAGACCATGCTCAAAAGGGTGATATTAGACTAGAATTCATTCATTCGAAAGATTAAATAGTTGATATTCTTACAAAACCCTTAAGTGAAAATAGCTTTTGTAAGATTAAACTATTGATGGGCTTAAAAGACTATGATAAACTATATGTTTGATTGCATCAACATTCATCATATGCATATTTAACATCTAGTGAATAAGTATTAACTCTTATTTAATATTTCTCTCACTCAAAATGGCATGGATAAACAAAATTTGTGCTAAAATTCTAAGCTAAGCTCAAATTTTTAAGTTTCATAAAGGGTCCAATTGACTGGTAACATGACTCCAATCGACTGGTAACATATTGCCAATTCAACCAGTCGAATAGTGCCATAAAATATTGTTTGAAGCCAAAATTTGAAATTTTGGTAATCTACCCAGTCGATTGATATGGATAACCTAATCGATTGGTATGTCTCTGCCAAATTACCCAGTCTATTGGTGTTCCGACCTAGCTGACTGGTACGTCAAAAATTCCCAAAATGATGAAAGACCCAGTCGACTGGTATCACGATATTATAAATAGTCGTTTCAGTTTTTCAAAAATTTCACGCCATTTTTGAAAATGCTAAGCTTTCTATCTAAAAAATCCTTGATTTAAGATCAAAATCTCCCAAAACCACTCCATAAAACCCTCAAATTCATCGTATATCACCTCCATTTCAACTTTTCACGGTTGAAAATTTTGTTTTTCCCAAAAATTTCTCTCTAAAACAAACTTTTTCAAATGTCTAAGAGAATCCAGATCAAAACCTCAGTTGGAGGAGCTCATGCGCCTATAAGGCCACGGTCCAAGAAATCCATGGCACCAGATGCTAAGGGAAATGGTTTGACGGGTTCCTCGAGCAAAATGACAAGGACTAAGCTCAACAACTTACTCTTCTGGAGTCCAGTCTCCAAAGAAAGGTATAACTTCGTCATACACCACAAAAAGATCATGACGGGTAGATTCGTTGACTTCAATTCTATCCGTCGTGCAAATTTTGACATATTTACCTGCTTTCGAGGTAGTACACTTGAAACCACTTGTCAAGATTCACCAAAAATACTACCCATGCCTTATTCACCAGTTCTTCTCAAACCTGGTGAAGCTTAGTCCACTGGCTCTTCATTTCAGAACCAGTGTGATGGGCGTGGAGTTCGAGGTGAACACTAACCTCTTGGTCAGCTTACTGAGAATCCTTGTGAGAGGGATCTAATAGAGTCTTGATGGCTGGCCGGAGAACTTTGATTATTAGGAGGCATGCCAGATCATTAAGGGAGACCCTAACTACATCTTTAGGCCCACTACATTTCACACCTGTAGTGATATGCCCCTCGACTCGAAGCTGTTCAACCTCATTGTGAGTTGGACCATCCATCCACGACTCGGGAATCAGGGCTATATGTAATACCCGTATTTATAAAATAAGGGTAAAGAAGTAATTTAATAAATATGACTTGAAATTTAAAATAATATATTGAATAATTCTTTAAAAAAAATCTTGGGTGTGGACGTCATTAAAAGAAAAGAAAAGAAAATATCTAATTAAAAAAAAGTTTTTTTTTTAAAAAAAAAAAACCAAATCAGCTGGACGTCCAGATGACGTCCAGGAGAAGGAGAAAAAAAAGTTTTTTTTAAAAAAAAAAATTAAAAAAAAAGTCAAAGAAAAATCGTGGGCAGTAGGAAATACCTGCTGCCAATTTATTGTGAGGCATGGTAAATGCCTCACAAGTCTTCAAAGTGTGGAAGACTTTGCGGTAGTGAGGCAGCCTTTTGACTGCCAAAAATTTCCATGAAAATTTGCTATATATATGTATAAGATGTTCAGGTAAGTTACGCGAAGAAATTTGTTTAGTTCCTTTAACTCAGTTCGTTTTCTTGAAACTCTTGGGAACCAAGAGAAAGGTTGTAATAGCAAAATTTTTGAAGGGATTTATTACAACAATTTGTAGAAAATCATGAATAGCTGTTAGAGAAGCAGAAGGTAATATTATAGTGTTTATTTTTGAAATTTTTAGTATTTATGAAATTTCTCTTAATACAAAGTGGGAATTTTCAAAGTGAGTGGTTTATAACGAATTGAAGAAGAAATTATAAATTTAATATAAATATGATATCAGGTGTTGACGATCTACAATCGAGGGAAGTTTCTGCGAGGAACGGGAAAGGCAAGAAGGTGATCAACGGGTAGCTTTAAGTGCTACGTGGTGAGTTGGATTTACTCTAAGTAGTCTAAATAAACATGAAAAATTTAGTGATAATATTAAAATAAATTATTAGCTTATGTTGTGGTGATAGATAAAGATTTGGTTGATATTTCTGATATAAATTTTGAACATGAAGAAATTATTAGGAGAGATAAAATATTTTTTAGGAATAATAAGTTGATTTAATAATAAAACGATAAGTGAAATTGTTATGAGTTATATTGATATTTTGATACAAATTTTGGGGAGATGAATTTTTATGGATCTTGATAAGCTTTAATAGATGGTTTGATGTGATTTGGGATGAGAGAAAATTTAGTGGAATTTTATAAATTTGAGAAAATTCAGGATTGTCAATTTAAGTGTGTTGAATTTATGTTATTTTTATATATTACTGTTCAGAGGCATATTTTCATACATTGCTCATATATATATGCATTAAATGAGAAATAAAAGAACCAGGAAGGCAACCGGTCTAAATAAAAAATGAAAGAACCGGAAAGGCAATCGGTTTGATGAAAATGAAAGAACCAGGAAGGTAGTCGGTCTAAATGAGAATGAAAAGAACCGAGAAGACAGTCGGTCTAAGATAATAATAACCTGTCGACAGGTGGGAAGACGTCTCATCATAATTCATGCATTTGCATTTGTTTTAATTATTTCTGCATTATTGAAATGCTGAGGTGTTGTATGTTATTGTGAAATTGTTTTTATATGATTTGGTCTCTCAAAGAGAGAAAATTATGGTAAGAAAGAAGCAGAGAATGATAAGAACCATCTAAATGATGGATTTTATGATGTGAACCTCCTTACAAGGTAAGTTTGAGATAATTAATGGTCTTAAGGTGGACCAATGATTGAGAAGAAGAGATTGATAGAGAATAAATCTTATGACATGTGAAATGATAGTAGAAGGTTATCATTAAATATTAAAAGACTATTTATGAAATTGAAATACTTTTAGTAAATTAAATTCACTGAGCTTGTGAAGCTCATTCCTCATTGTACAATGATTTCAGGTAGCAGAAAGGACAATTAGGCTAGTGGGACAAAAGTCAGACGGATTTAATTTCTATAAGCCATGTATGTGTCAATATCCTCAGGCAATCAAGAAAAAAACTTGAAAAAAAAATTTATTGTAAATATTCATGCATTTTACGTTGCAAATTATATGTAAATTAATATTAGATTTATATACTTCCCCAGTTGAGGTTTGATAACTTTTTGTTAATATTATTTTATTATGGTTGCATATATGTGTCGTGCTGGGATTCTAAAAAATGTGATGGCATCGTCTCAGGGGTGGCCAACCCGGGATGGGTCGTTACACTATATCTCGAAGATAGATTTAGTATTGATTTGGTGTCTCAAAACTGGACACCACTTCAATATCTACCCCTTACTACTCGCCAACATGATAAATAGTGAAGCTAGTGACTCCGAGTGCCTTCCCTACGGGATGCTCATCACCATCATTCTATAGCACTTCCGTGTCCCTCTACCCGCTTCTAAGGCTCAGGACATCGACCCTAAGGACATCATCAACGTTTCTTCTATGAAGAAGATGGGGTACATGATCCGAGATGGGACGATTTACTCCAAGACAGGGAGGAACATACAGATCGGTGATGGTGATGATAACAGCGAGGAGGATGATGAGGTTTATGGTGATGCAACCCCTCATATTGCGATGGATAATGATGACCAAGCACCCAGTCCACATCATGGTGGTTCTAGTGCTGGTTAGGCTAGGTACGATGATTTACTACAAGCTATTTCGAGCCTCCAGCTATCCATGCAGTCCAGGTTCTAGAGCTTGAGGTCCTCAGTTGATTCTATGCATCAAGACCTTCACACACTTCATGATGATTTTGAGAGCATACAGAGGGCTCATTGGCTAAGCTTTGGGATCTTCTACGAGACAGCTCTGGTTCTCCCGCTCATTGGGCTTTATGTTGTATCTTCTTATTATGTATATATATGGCTCTTAGATGATCTTAGCGTGAACATTTCATGCTTTATCATACATTTTATTATTATACTAGATATTTGGCTCCTATAAGCCCATGATTTATGGATTCTTGTATTTATGCCTACTTTTCAGTTATCTAGTTTATGGTTTATATACTTGCTTTACTTTCGAGCTATATGATTACTTGGTTTAAGCCATTCATACTCCGCAATATGCTATAACTACTTGTGCTAGTGTGGAAACTTCCGGCTCTTTTTTGGAAGCCTTCCCAGCTCTGAATAATGCATAGTTTTTACATATAAGTTTGTTTTTGCATTATCTTCCTATCTTTGTTATCCAAGTTGCTTATTTTTTGATTTTACACCCCATTTTCTTCTGTTGTCAAAATAGGAGAGAAAAAGAGAAAAATCGATGAAAAATCAATGTAAACTTAGAATATAGCACATATTTAGGGGGAGCATTGATCCGAACACATTGAAAAATGTATTATAAAAATGTATGCTTTGTTGAGTTGAGATAACTGCTTATAAAATGCATTTTGAATGCTCAACAGGTTGGTATTTATCTAAAAAACAGAGGAGATTCTGTCCAAATTTTTCTAAAAACCAATATTTAGCTTTTAAAATCCATTTTTTCTCTCATTAGTTTTGTCGTCATCAAAAAGTGGGAGATTGTTGACCCGTATTTGATTTTAATAATGATAAAACATTACTCTAATTGTACTAATAGTTTTATCTAAGTGTTTAAACGGTAAAAGCATTCAGCATAAAAACAAAGATACAAGAACTCAACTTGATTCAAACATCAAGACAAGATAGAAGATTTAGAATAGACATTAAGGTAATGAAAACAATTGTAAATCTTTCATGTTCAAATACTTAGCTTGATCTATGGCTCATTTTACAAAAGACTTTGACAAAACTATTAATATAAATGTTTCTAAGTCAAAAACAATTTTGAAACATGAAAAACTGGGTTGAGGACAACCCAGTCGATTGGCTCCATACACAAGTTAACTGGGGTAAGGGACAGAAGGTTCCCAGTCGACTAGTATCAAGAACCCAGTCGACTAGTAACTGAGACAGTAAATTCCTAATCGACTAGTGCTTAGGACCCAATCGACTAGTACTCTCCCATAGCCTAAAAAGTGAAGTTTCTCACTTGACCCAGTCGACTGGTAATTTGAAAATATTATCGTTGAAGACACGGCACTTGAGCATTTAATGCTCTAAACCTACCAAGTTAGCGTCAAATGACTATATTGATTCAAGGCTATATAAACCCACTTCAATGAGCATTAAAACAAGAAGAAAACACATCCAATTCACAAGTTTAATCATTGATTCTCAAAAAGCTTTGAAAAATCTATTGTTGAGCCATTCTTCAAGCTTATTCTTGAAAGAGAGATATTGTTCATTTGTAAAAGCACTTATTGCTATCTTTCTAGCATTTACTTTACAACAAATCTCATTTATTGTAAAGGGAAAAGAGTTGTAATTACTCTTAGAGTGTTTAGGATTAAACACTTCTTTGTAGCTTCCGTGAGGAAGGGATTGCTGATAAGGTTTGTGCAATACCCATGAACTTGCACGACTAAAGTTTTTAGTGGATTACTTCAAGGAGGTTCCTTGAAGAGAGTAGATGTAAGGTCGGAAGAAATCTAATATTGCTTAACCACTATAAACTAAGTTTGCATTGTCTCTTCCTTAAACTCTTTTGCTTTCAAGCACATTACTTGTTTGTTTGCTTTGCATTTAACTATTTTAGGCATAAATGCCCAATTCACCCCCCTCTTGGGTTTGAACCTCGGTTTACAAGCAATATCGGAATCCTTCCGACCCTACATCTACTCTCTTCAAGGAACCTCCTCAAAGTAATCCACTAAAACTTTAGTCGTGCAACTTCACGGGTGTTGCACAAACCTTATAACCAATCCCTTCCTTACGGAAACTAATCCCTTCTTCACGGAAGCTAATCCCTTACTCACGGAAGTTAATCCCTTCCTCACGGAAGTTACAAAGAAGTGTTTAATCCTAAACACTCTAAGAGTTATTACAACTCTTTCCCTTTTACAATAAATAAGATTTACTGTAAAGTAAATGGTAGAGAGATAGCAATAAGTGCTTTTACAAATGAATAATATCTCTCTTTTAAGAACAAGCTTAAAGAATAGGTCAACAATAAGTATTTCAAAGCTTTTGAGAATTAATGAGCTTTCTTGTGAATTAAATGTGTTCTCTTATTTGTTTAAATGCTCATTGAAGTTGGTTTATATAGCCTTGAATCAATATGGTCATTTGACACTGACTTGGTAGGTTTGGGGCACTAAATGCTCAAGCCATGCGTCTTAAACGATCATATTTTTTGAATTACCAGTCGACTGGGTCCTTGTACCAGTCGATTGGGTTAAGTGAAAAATCTTCACTTTTAGGCTTAGGGAGAATACCAGTCGACTGGGTCCTAAGCACCAGTTGACTAGGAACTTTCCGTCCCAGGTACCAATCGATTGGATCCTCAACACCAGTCGACTGGGAACCTTTTGTCCTAGTTACCAATCGACTAGTATATGGAGCCAGCCGACTGGGTTGTCCTTCATCCCAATTTTTCATATTTTAAAACTGTTTTTGACTTAGAAACATTTGTATGGTTAGTTTTGTCAAAGTCTTTTGTAAAATGAGCCACAGATCAAGCTAGTAATTGAATATGAGAGATTTACAGTTGTTTTAATTACCTTAATGCCTATTCTAGATCTTCTTTCTTGTTTTGATGTCTGAATCGAGTTGAGTTCTTGTATATTTGTTTCTATGCTGAACGATTTTGTCGCCTAAACACTTAGATAAAACTATTAGTGCAATTGGCGTTGTGTTTTGTCATTATTAAAATCAAATATGGGTCAACACCCGAAACAACACGAAATGACTTGAAATCATAATTTTTGATTAAAAAAATATTAAAAACATAATTTGCTTTTAGAAATTAGGGTAATAGTCAATTGACTAGTTGCAAATAAAATAAATTATATCATAATTAATTAATTATTGATTTACATATGTTAATATGCATGGTTCAGTATTATATTAATAAGAATAATCTCATTAACTTCAAATAAAAAATAGAGGAGACTAGTAAATTTTGCATTCTTATTCATGTCACAATAAAATTTATTTTTAATTGTTATGGAAAAATAGAATATAGCGAAGTGATTATATGAAATTCAATCTTTAAAATCTAGTATAAAACATTACCAGTGAGAATAACTCTGCGGACCAGCTGTCTGAGATAATTTAAAATTGAATCTTGATACTAAGAGCCATAACATTGCATATTGCATTAAAAAAATTAAATATATTATTTAAAAATTTAGTATTAATTATTTTTCACGGATTTGAATATGTAACTCGTTTAGTCGTATTACATGCAAATAATATATATTTCAATTAAATATAAATATTTACTTTCTTGAGTCGACCTGACCTGACATGACTCGAGACCTGATACGACTCGAGACCTAATACAACTCGAAATCAAAATGACCTGAATCTAATCCGACCTACGATTCGAATGATTTGCAACTCAATATGACCCTACCCAGTTGCCACTTTTAGTTGTGGTTTTTACCATAATTGTTTTAGTCCATCATTGGTTACTCTACGTTAGGGGTGGCAATGGGCCGGGCCAGCCTGGCTCGAAACAAATTTGGCACAACCCGACACGGCCCACACTTCAACGGGCCGTGTCGTGCTTAGTAAGGTATTATTCCTTGTGCCATGTAAGGCCTAGCTGTTGTGCGGTTATATACCTAAACAATTAAGCAAATAATCGTACTGGTTTTACTTGCAAGGGCACAAGGTCAACAGTGTAGTGTAGTGTGCGAAAGCAAGATCATCTCCACAGGGATTGGTAAAGTTCAGTTTTTAGAATTAGTTTCTTTAAAGTAAAAAGAAGTAAAATTACTGTTGAATGTGAGTGATAATAATAAAAACATAGGACTTTGATATCCACCAGAAGTCATACTTTCCCAATTGTATAATGTATAAATGCACTAGTCTTATCATGTATACCTACTGGTCGCCAACCTAAGGGAATGGTATCTACTCCTTAAGCTATTGATCTCCCTAAGCAACGAGTTAGGCATGGTACCTACTTTAACTCTTTTCTTCCTTAAGGGATTCAGCATGGTATCTATTTGAGTTGTTCCTTAAGAAAGCATAAGATCTTTGGAAATCGACAACCACATGAGACCTAGGGCATGGTATCTACTCCCAGTTTCCCATATTGATTAATCCAAGAATCCGGTGTGGATATCTTTTGTTACTAATGTTAGACCCAGGACTCGGTCATCCAAATTTATCTAACTAACTAATCCATATCACATGCATACGTTGGCCATACACATACATATGAGGAATTTAAATAGGCACAGACATTAATCCAGTTAAGCAACATAATAAAGGCTATTGGCAAAGATTATCAATGAATAAATATATGAGAAAGCATAACTAAGGCTTCAATCGAGCCCTATAAGAAAGTTAGTTACACATGCTGTCTAAGATAAACATCATATATAAACTAAACATAAAGGGAAGAATAAACTCGAGAGAAGAGGCGTCAATTCTCTCCCAAAGCTTACAACTCCAAGTAAAAGATAAGAGAAGTGTTCTCTAAGTTCTGATCAACTGTGTGTGCTTTACAGGTGTATTTATAGGGCTTGAGTAGTCCTAGAAGGTGTAGGAAACCCTAAACTTCCTAAACCGTAAAAACTCTCTTATTTCCAAAATAAGGTTCTGCAGTTTACTGTTCACGCCCGTACATGTGCGCTCGATCGCATGCATCTTGCGCTCGATCGCAATGCGCGCTCAATCCTTCTTGTATGCGCTCGATCGCATTGCATGGTGTGATCGATCGCAGCTTGACCAGAGGCTCCTCCAGGATTTCCAGGCTTCTTCCTTTAAGTGCCAAAACTGCTTCTTTTCTTCCAAGATGTTATAAACATATGTAAAACACACAAATGAAGTAAAATGGACTAAAATAACATAATTAAGGACCTAATAAATGTAAATATGGGGGCTTAAATATGAATATTTAAGCACCTATCACACCCCCAAACTTACATATTGCTAGTCCCTTAGCAATACTAAACAAAACTAAAATGAAAAATAACAACACACAGATATATTCAATGTTCATAGTGTCCACAAAAGTTGAAGTCTTAACACAAAACTATGATGTGCATTCATGAGTAAGCTTAACAAATATAAACGTATTTTTGCAATGAATAAGAGTTTTGAACGTAAATCATTTTCATGAGGCAGTTTAAAACATCACAAGTTTGACTAGTGTGTGGTGACTAGCACATAAAAGATTGGGTTTCCAAGTAATTCAAATGTGTAGTGTTTCGATGACTCAAGATTCACCAAACTTCCTATTAGAGTTAACAAAGATGGCATAGATTTTCTTCTTTTTTTTTATTTGTGAGACTTTTTTGCCAAGTTAGTTCCCTTAAGCTTTCTTTTTTACTCGTGTAACGAGCGTTTAGCCAATGACTCCCAAACCAGATGGTTTTAGGGCATTAGGTGTAAAGACACCCCTAAAGACTTACTAGCTCGAGTCAAAAAGGCTACGAAACTAACTAGTCTTAATGCTGCCAATCAGAATTTTTCACCTTTTGACGTGACACTCAATGCTTACTGAGGCAAGAGGGTCAGTTACTCAGCGAAAAGTTTTTTTTAATGATCATTTAAGATTTTCCACCTTTTGACGTGACACTCAATGCTTACTGAGGCAAGAGGGCCAGTTTCTCAGCAGAAAACAAGTTTTATTGATCATTAGGAGGATTTGTTTATTCTTTTGAGCACTAATCAATCTTTTCTATTTTTATATGCTAAAATGTCAATCTAATAAGTCATCTAGTTCACAGTTAAGCAAAAGAAACATACAAATCCAAATAACATGTCATACTCCACACAGTTACGTGCTAGTGTGCTTGTGATAGTTTAGGTTAAACTTGTGAATCCTTAAATGTCTAAAAGGCAGTGATCTAGGTTTAAAACTTGATTATTGGCCTATATGTTCAAAGTGTTAAGCTCGTTGATGAAGTTGAATCATAAAGTTTGGTTTAGATCACAAAAAAAAAGTTTATTGGACAGAATAAACATGCATTTATCTATGAAAATAGCAACAAAACAGAAAAATGTGGGACATAGTGAGTGTGTGAATGTGTCCCCATAACCCCAAACTTAAAGTACACATTGTCCTCAATGTGTGAATAGCATAGAAAGAGCTGACCTGGGAGATGGAGAACTATATGGATGACATGGCTTGTAGCACGCCCCCAAACTTCAATCGGATGCACTTACACTGTCCTTGAAAACGAAAGAGAAAAACAAACATAAAATGGAAAACAAGTAATAAACAACAATAGAAAGGTAAACTATGAAATACTAATAATAAAATAACATAAACTATTAAAAAGAATATGCTTTGGGGTGCCTCCCATGAGTGCTAAGTTTAACTTCTTCAGCCAAACGTGGTACCCTTTCACTGTTGATCATCAAGTGGTGTAGTCAGAGAGGTACCGGGTGCTAGAGGTAGGCGATCAAGAATAGCCTGCAACATAGCCTCCTGTCGTGCAAATTGTGCCTCTAAACTATCGATGCGCTGATGCACGAGTGTGGTGATGGCAAAGACCTCACCTTGGAAGGAGGACAGCTCAGCTAGAAAGTGCTGGGACTCGGTGGGTCCCATGTCCAAATGGTCTTCCTCTCTAACTGGGCTAATGACTGGGGACTCGGTCTCCATACGATCCTCTTCAACTCTCTTAGCTACTGGAGTAGGTGCTGAGAGTCCTCGAGGCATGTGCGAGAGGCTGTGTGTCCACTGAGCCTTCCCGAAGAAGGGATGCTCTCGCACTGGTCCGTTGCTGGAGGTCCCCTTTATCCCTTTCTTCTTGAATATGTAAGAGAGTAGGAACGAAAAAGGGAGGCCCTATACATTGACCGTGGTGGTCTGACGGCTATGAACGTGATCCCAAAACTTATGTAGCTGGCTCCAAATGACAACCGGAATGGAGTACCAGTGGCCTCTGTGGAAAACATATAAGGACTAGAGAAATTGGTCTCGTTGCTGTGTCTTGTGCCTCAATGGACACACATTGCGCTGTAGAATTGTGTCGATGAGCCAAAGTCATGGAGGCAACTTTGACCGACTAGCCGCATTGTTATGTCTGTCGGTATACTGGCCAGCACACATGTCTGTAATGATCTCAGCCAGGGCAAAAGACTCCAGTTGTTTCTCGATATCAGTGTCCTCGGAAGGGGACTCGTCGGTGTAATGAAGAGCAGCGGTTATATCGGCACTAGTTACCTCGACGGGTGTGCCCTGGACTGAAGAGATGAGTACCCTCGGTCTGCTGCAGTCAAATGATAAGCTCGCATAAAACTGGACTACGAGCTGGGAGTAAGCAGTGGAGCAAACCGGCTTAAACAACCTTTTCAACCCTTGGTGTCTAAATGCTTGGACATCCCATTGAGTAGCATCTATGTGCTTAAATACTTCATCGATGGCGAAGATAGTCTCGAACAAGAGCTCCCGTTGCTCGATACTGGGTCAGGATAACGAGGCACGACTGTTGGATGCACCGGAGGTGGAAGCAGATGGTTTGGTCATGCTTTTGTTTGTTTTTGCCTAATTTACGATCGATCTCAAATAGGTGCGCTCGATCGCACACTGGGCTATGCGCTCGATTGCAAATACCGTGCACTCGATCGCACACGGTCAGGCTTTTCCTCAAATAGTTCATGTGCACCAAAAGGCAAAGCTATGGTCTTGAAGATTTGAAATTGTTCCTATCCTCCTGCAAACAATAAGAAATTCCCAATCACACATAAAACAACATAAATGTATGTAAATAACATGTAAAAATTTATGTGTATGTGAATGGAAATGTGTACCTTGTGTAATGGACAGAATGTGTAATGGGGAGGGGGTATATGGCGGTGATGGTGGAGTGTGGTGGTGATGATGGATGTTAGTGGTGATGGTGAATAATGGAAGTGATGGTGAATAATGGTGGCAGAGTGTGAGTGTCAGAGATGCTGGTAGACAGGAAAGTGCGAGTGAGAGAGAGTGTAAGGGTGCGAGTGAACAGTGAGAGAATGTGAGTGAAAATTTACAGATTTATATCTAAACCTTCTGCCACGAGTGTGCTCGATCGCACACGGGGTGCGCTCGATCGCATTTGTGCGCTCGAGCATATTGAAGGACACGATCGATCGCACACTTGCGCTCGATCGCATTGGATGATGCGATCGATCTCAAGCAGTATGCATGGGCAAAAGTAAAAACTTACCTTAGCTGAAAAATGATAAATTTGGAACAATACAACCTTACCATTTGTTAGTGGCCTCAGTACCACTAACCTCCGTAGAGATGCTTGAGCTGTATGGGTAATTGAAATGAACTTGCTCAAGCACTCTCGTGTTTCAGTACTAGTTGTTTGGAAGGGGGCACTTAAAATCCACATCAGGTCGTTCAAGTGCTTTTGATGGTTACTTCATCTTCCATTTTGATGCCTGGTCAATAAAATAAGGAAAGGTAGTATCAGTAAGTGCATAAGGTTCGATTTGAGTAACATATTTACTTGAAGGCTTTGGTGTGTTCGTGAAAAGGTGCACAACTTTATTGTCGTCTTTAATCACATTGTCCTCCTCTGGCCTAATGTCCATTCTTGTGTCCTTATGATTGGGGATGGTCTCCGATTGAACAGTGTAATGGACCTGAGAAACTGCCTTAACGATGAAGCTCACATTAGAATATTCATTATCCTTATTGACTGATTTTGATGTATTAAATACTTTAAATTCTATCTCCTCATTATTTACTTTCATAGTGACTACACCCCTTTTTACACTAATATTAGTGTCAGCAGTTATCATAAAGGGGCGTCCTAGGATGATAGGGAGAGGTGATGGTAAAGTACATTCTTTCATATCTAATACTACAAAATCAGCAGGTATAATGAATTTACCTACTTTTACCAACATATCCTTAAGGATACCTCTCAGTCTTTTGATGCTTCTATCAGCCAACTGTAAAGTGATGGAGGTTGGTTGAAGCTCCCCCAAACCTAGTGTCTCGTATACACTGTATGGCAGCAGGTTGACACTCGCTCCTAGATCCAATAGTGCATGCTCGAACAGCTAGTCACCTAGTCTGCAAGGAATAGTAAAACTACCCAGATCTTTCAGTTTAGGTGGTAATTTTCTTAGAAGCACAACACTTACCTCTTCGGTTAAGGCAACCGTCTCATGTTCCTGAAACTTCTTTTTATTAGTGCAATAATCTTTCAGAAATTTAGCATATGCAGGAATTTGTTTAATGGCATCTAACAAAGGAATATTAATCTCTACCTTTTTCAATGTTTCAAAAATGTCAACCAATTTGGTCTTTTTCTTAGGTTTCAACAACCTTTGAGGAAATGGTGGGGGTGTATTTACCTTTTCCATCTCACTTACCTTAGAGGTGGATGCTTTGTCAGGTTCGTCGGATCCTACCACCTTGTTATTTCTTAAGGTTGTCACAGCATTTAGTTGTTGATGCCCCCCAGGGTTAGGTAGTGTTTGAGCTGAGAGCTTTCCTTGCTTTCTACCACTGAGCTCTTTAGCCAGTTGTCCCATTTGTACCTCTAGTCTTTGAATTTCTTGCTCATGTTTTGCAGTGGTTCGTTTTTACTGAGTCATGAACTGTTCTTGTGACGTCATCAATTGCTGCTGCTGAGTGGCCAGTTGTCTCACAAGACTTTTGAGGTCGTTCTTCTTTGGTTCGAAAATAGTTTGGGCTGCTGGTTGGAAGTTTCTGTGCTGCCCTTGACTGTTTTAATTGTTGCTCCACGAGAAATTTGGGTGGTTTCGCCATCTAGGGTTGTAAGTGTTGGCATATGGGTTGTTCTTCGGTGGATAATTGTTAGGCCCCACATAATTGGCTTGTTTCGGATTTGCAGATGACTATAATGGACAAGTGTCAGTATTATGATCGTATTGGGAATATATTGCACATACCTGGAGTGGGGTGGATGGTTGGCTGGATGAGGCATTTTGGGCAGTCATGGCTTTTACCAATAAGTCTAGTTTCCTTTCCATTGCTGCCATTTGAGGGGAAGATCCTCCGTTTACATTTACCTCATACATACCCTTACCCTTGGTCACATGTCTACCTCGAGAGGAGAACTGCTGAGTGTGTTCGCTGAGGGTTTCGAAGAGCTTCATCGCTTCTTCGCTGTTTTTCTCCATCAACAGTCCTCCACAACCTGAATCAACAATACTTTTGTTAGTGTCATTCAAACCTTCATAAAAGGCTTATACCAGTTCATCTTGAGGCAGGTTATTGTGTGGGCATTTAAGTAGCAATTCGTTGAAGTGTCCCCATGCTTCGAAGAAGAGGCCTCCATCTTTTTGTTGGAATGACTGGATCTCCTTCCTCATTTGCCTCGTCTTTTGGGCTAGGAAAAACTTCTTCAGGAACTTGCTTACCAACTCCTCCCAAGTGTGGATGGAAACTGCAGGCAAAGAATTATACCATAGTTTAGCAGTATCTTTCAAGGAAAAAGGGAACAGAATTAACCTTATTCCTTCTTGGTCTAGGCCTTGTATGTGCTGGAACTTGCAAAGATCAAAAAATTCTCGGAGGTGCAAGTGTGGATCTTTATTAGGAGTACCCCTGAAGTGAGTCAAAGCATTCAAGATTTGCGGAGATATGTAATAGTTTCCTGCCGCCTCAGGTTGATATGCAATACATGATGGTTGATCAATGTTCCGTGGGATGAAGGAGTGCTTCATCGGTACTTGTGCAGGTGGTTGCTGGTTTTCGAGCTGTTTCGCCATTGGTGTTTCGTTCTCGACTTCTTCTTCGTTCCCCTCGAAAGTTATCCCTAAGCCTTTGTCAGATGATCCATTCAAGCTCGGGATCAAGGGGAAAGAATGTTGGATGTCGGGATTGAAGTATGTGCATAAATCAGGTCAAACCAGCTTCAGTGCAGCAATTCACTCTGCTGCTTGGGTAACTTTTTGCCCTAATTGCGCTCGATCGCACAAGAGGTTGCGATCGATCGCAAATACCACAGAAAGTACGATTAGGGTTTGAAGTGCCTGAAACAGAAAGGAAATCAATTAGGGTTTGATGAAAGATGGTAACAGAAAATAA
Source organism: Bretschneidera sinensis (assembly GCA_023935145.1). Classification (NCBI taxonomy): domain Eukaryota; kingdom Viridiplantae; phylum Streptophyta; class Magnoliopsida; order Brassicales; family Akaniaceae; genus Bretschneidera; species Bretschneidera sinensis. The sequence continues at coordinate 124,501,995 of CM043700.1, forward strand.
AGTAATACTAATAATGATTAAACGAAAGTAAATCTAAAAGGAACTTTAGCGCAATCCCCGGCAACGGCGACAAAAACTTGTTGTGCAATTATATACCTAAATAATTAAGCAAATAATCGTAGTGGTTTTACTTGCAAGTGCACAAGGTCAACAGTGTAGTGTAGTGTGCGAAAGCAAGATCATCTCCACAGGGATTGGTAAAGTTCAGTTTTTAGAATTAGTTTCTTTAAAGTAAAAAGAAATAAAATTACTGTTGAGTGTGAGTGATAATAATAAAGACATAGGGCTTTGATATCCACCACTAGTCATACTTTCCCAATTGTATAATGTATCAGTGCACTAGCCTTATCATGTATACCTACTGGTCGCCAACCTAAGGGCATGGTATCTACTCCTTAAGCTATTGATCTCCCTAAGCAACGAGTTAGGCATGGTATCTACTCTAACTCTTTTCTTCCTTAAGGGATTCAGCATGGTATCTGCTTGAGTTGTTCCTTAAGAAAGCATAAGATCTTTGGAAATCGACAACCACATGAGACCTAGTGCATGGTATCTACTCCCGGTTTCCCATGTTGATTAATCCAAGAATCCGGTGTGGATATCTTTTGTTACTAATGTTAGACCCAGGACTCGGTCATTCAAATTGATCTAACTAAATAATTCATACCACATGCATACGTTGGCCATACACATACATATGAGGATTTAAATAGGCACAGGCATTAATCAAGTTAAGCAACATAATAAAGGCTATTGGCAAAGATTATCAATGAATAAATATATGAGAAAGCATAACTAGGGCTTCAATCGAGCCCTATAAGAAAGTTAGTTACACATGCTGTCTAAGATAAACATCATATATAAACTAAACATAAAGGGAAGAATAAACCCGAGAGAAGAGGTGTCAATTCTCTCCCAAAGCTTACAACTCCAAGTAAAAGATAAGAGAAGTGTTCTCTAAGTTCTGATCAACTATGTGTGCTTTACATGTGTATTTGTAGGGCTTGAGTAGTCCTAGAAGGTGCAGGAAACCCTAAACTTCCTAAACTGTAAAAACGCTCTTATTTTCAAAATAGGGTTCTGTAGTTTACTGTTCACGCCCGTATATGTGCGCTCGATCGCACTCGTCTTGCACTCGATCGCAGTGTGCGCTCAATCGCAATGTGCGCTCGATCGCAGCTTGACCAGAGGCTCCTCCAGGATTTCCAAGCTTCTTCCTTTAAGTGCCAAAACTGTTTCTTTTCTTCCAAGACCCTATAAACACATGTAAAACACACAAATGAAGTAAAATAGACTAAAATAACATAATTAAGGACCTAATAAATGTAAATAAGGGGGCTTAAATATGAATATTTAAGCACCTATCACTAGCTTTTGAGGCCCACGACACGACACGAAAAAAAGTGCAGCACGACATGAGGCCCAACACAACCCGATCCGAGGCATGATCATAACATCTAATAAATTCAAAATTATATAAAATTTTATACCACTAGAATAATGAGTTAAGAAAAATTAAATGATGATAAATTTGATATTTTAGGATGGTGAAAAAAATAAAAATTATTACTCTATTCTTAACAGAATGACACGTGATCTACTAATTCATAAATGAAGCAAATTCACTTAGAATTAGAATCACACATTAATATAAATTAAATCAAACCTAAAAAAATATTTAAACAAAAAAAATCATTTGTGAATTTTAAATTTAAATATTGAAATTATAATTGATTAATTTTAACATAATAATATTTGATACAATGAACTAAAACAATAGGAAGAAATCATATAATATTCTTCTTTTTAATCCAGTGATTGAAACTTAGCTATATAGCTTGATTAAGCAGCTCATCATTCAATTTCAAAAATTGTTTGTCTAGTAATTAGATGAGTTTGCTTTTTTTTATTATTATTTAAAGGTCAAAAAGGTTATAAAAATTACTTTTTTAATTATTAATAATATTTTATATCTTTTTGATTTTTAAAATTTTTAAGTTGTTTTTAATATTTCACTCATTTGTAAATTATTTCAGTTTCTTTCTTTATTTTATATGTTGTTTTTGTAAGTTATTTATTTGGAAGATTTTTGGAAGTTGTAATTTTTAAGTTATTTGTTTATGTTGTTTTTTGTTCAATTTTTACGTTATTTGTAATGTTTAACTTCATCAATAAAATGACTGTTTTTCTATATAATATAAGCATTCAATTTAATATTTATAATTTTTTTTAATATCTATAATTTTTTTTTACTATTTTCAATAAAAAAATAAATAAATCAATATATACCTATGAAATCTATGAGACGACACAACATGAAAGAGAAAGATACAACACGAAAACACAGTGGACTGTCTTACGTGGATCATGGCGTGTTAGCCAACGGCACACCGCCACCCCTACTCTTTGTATATCACAAACCGGGCACCTAGCATTCATAATTTAAAACTAAAGTTAATTGGGGCCCAATGGGTCCTCCCCCTAAAAAATAGGTTAAAGGACTTGTAACTGTTTAACCCAAAATCCTAATCATTAGGCCTTGTATGACATACTAAACCCATGGCTTGGTTGTAAAATGATAAAATTTCTCTAAATATTAAGTGAAATGTTACTGTATAGCAAGCTAACTAAGTGCCACGTAGCATTCTATTTTTATTTAAAAAGCTTAACAAAAAAAATAATAATGTGTGAGCTCAGCTATATATATATATATATATATATATATATATATATATATATTGTGACTTACAATTAAGTTAAAATCCAACCTGAAGAATTTTATTCATCAAACAAAATTAATTATTCTCAAATTGTTTGATATTTGAAACATGGTGAGAAAGCTTTAAACTGATGGTCTCAAACTCAGCATTCCCTGCCTCAATTATTCTCATAATGAGATTTAAAAAAATTGAATACCAGGTGAATCAAAAACTGTAAGAAAAAGAAGGAAGAAAGAATTTATTTGTTTATTTTGTTACCGAACCATGCAAGTTTCGTTGATTTATGATTGAATATCTTAAAATAAATGTAGCCAAAGATATTCAGGAAGTTCCTAAATCCAAATAAAAAATAATCAACAATCCTAGGCCCGTAGCAGTTTGGCTAGCTAACACTTGACACATGCAGCTTCAATTTGCCGATCTGGGAGCAAAATTCATATGCAGCTTTAGATTGACAACTGTCATGTTTAAATGTGTTTCTTCTTTCTCTCTTGTTTAGCTTATGCGGCAGTTATTTATTAATTTTTTTAACTACATAGATTTTTCACTTTATCCCGTTGTATCTGTGTTGAATACCAATATTTTGAATGTTAGGATTAAACTCAAAATCTAATTAAGCGATATTAAAGACCCAATTAAAACAGAGAAGTTTTGATCGGGTAAAAGTGAACCCGACTTAACAACAATTTGATTGGTATTGTGATTTTCTTAACTCATAATTTATTAGTGTGATTCCCAGAGTTACTTGATGTAAAGAATAATCTATTTGGTGGGCAAACAATTTAGAAAGTAAACAACTTGACGGGCAAGTTATTGAAGACTATAAATATGAGCATCAAGTGAGGTAGTCTTTCACTCTATTCCTGTGTTTAGATTTTTCTACCAAAAATCCCTCAAGATCCACGCAAATAAATAACACAGCAAGAGTAAAAAACAATAAACGATGCCAAAAATAAAACACTAGAAAATAATGAATAAAAGCAAAGTTTTACATTGTTCATCCCTTCTTGGCTACGTCCACAATCCTAACAATACAATTGTTTTATTCTTCTAATAAAACTCACATGTTACAAGTATTTGGACTGATAAAAACTTGTGAAAAATTCTTACCGAATGAACTCACTTTAACCCAATTATCCAATACACCCAAATCTTATTCTCTCCAATTTGGAATAGAAAACCTAGATTTTGAGCCTCTTCTTTGGTTAGAATGGTTCACCTTTTAGGGTTTACATATTATTCTTATAAATAGGAGAGCCTCCAAACCATTTAGGCAACTCCCTAGATTTAAAGAAGATTCTCCTCTAGAATCCCTAAAAATCTTTACCGATTTGAAAACAGACAAATCAGTCACAAAAAAATATTTTTTCTTTCATTTTTTCCTTTTTCTTCTTCTTTGACCCCCAAATATTTTCTCCATGTTTCTAGGCAATACCCAACAATTCTCCCCATTGACTCGAATAACTTTTGGAATTCGCAGAAAATTTCTCTAGATCTATCTTCTTTTCATATGGACCTTTCTTCTCTTCACTTTATCAAACAAAAACACCTTTTAGTGCAAAACCATCCATCATGTAGACCTTATGCTCGATTTTAGAGGCCCTCATGATCATCGAAAGACCTTTAGTTACCATACAGTTCCCATCACACCCACACCAACTATAACCTCTTTCATCCAAATCTATCAAAGAGATTATATTACACATGAGGGTAGGAGCATTCCAAACATTATAAAAGATCAATACCTTTCCTTAATAAAGCTTGAGGCGTACACTCCCTACACTATCTAATTTTAGCGCTTGTCCGTTGGCAACCCTCACAGATTCAGTCTTCCTACATCTCAAACTATCAAAGAGCCTCAGGTTTTTGCACATGTTCTTTGAGCATGTAGAGTCCATTACCTAAATATTTTGCTTCCTATTACCATATCCACCCGTATCAACCATATACACAATATCATCATTATCAAAAGTAATATTGGCCTCTCCCTTTACCTTTCCATCTTTCAAGCCCATTCTCTTGAGTTTCTCCATGTCCTCCTTAAACTTCTTGCATTGATATTGGAAATATCCATTTTACTCACAGTATATGGTGTCAGAAGTTGCTAGTGCAGTGCTCCAACAAAGCATGCCACCTAAGCTAAAAGATCCCAGAAGTTTCATCATCAACATCACAATGGGAAACAAGAGATGAGCTTCACAAGCTCAGTGAATTAAATTTACTAGAAGTATTCAATTTGTATAAATAGCCTTTTAACAAGAGGAGTTTTGGGAGATTGAAAGAGGAGACGGTTTCTTTCATCAAGACGGCTTATCAAGAAGCACTCTTATAATTTGTAAGATTTGATTTTGACCTAAACCCTCCACTTTTATCACTGCCTATCGTTGGATTTCTCCCTCGACCACCTGTTACCGCCAAAGCTTCATTCTCTTTGGGGATAGTAGAGGTTTGCTTCCACTTATCATTATCCAAAAATATAGCCACGACCTCCTCGAGTTTTAAGGTGTTCTTCCCTACCAACAAATTCGTTAGAACAGTTTCATAGGAAGAAGGTAAAGAACTTAAGAGTAACATAGCTTTATCCTCATCCTCAAACATAACCTCAATGCTTAGAAGCTGTGTAGTGATACGATTGAACTCATTGAGAAGGTCCTTTAAATTAGTTCCTTCCTCCATCCTCAAAGTGTACAAGTCTTTTTTCAAGCACAGGTGATTGGTCAAGGACTTCGACATATATGTATTTTACAATTTAGACCACATTTCCTTCGGTGATGTCTCATTCAAAACACCATATGTAGCCTCGGGAGCAAGCACCAAGCGAATAGTGCTTATTGACTTAAGTTGTATCTATTGCCAATCGTCTTCTTTCATGTTTAAAGTCTTGTTTCCGAATGCTTTGTACAACCCTCGTTGCACAAGAATGTCCTTCACTCTGCTATGCCATAACAAGAAGTCATTCATCCGGTTGAACAACTTCACGTGTTAGAACTTCGGATCAAAACTATTTGCCACGTTGAACCTGCTCTGATACCACTTGTTGGGATTTTTCCACGAAAACTCTCCCCAAGATCAACACAAATAAATAATACAACAAGAGTAAAAAACAATAAACAGTGCAAAAATAAAACACCAGAAAATAAAGAACAAAAGCAAATTTTTACGTGGTTTGACACCTCTTGCTTACGTCCACAATCTCAAGGAAACAATTGTTTTATTCCTCTAATAAAACTCACAAATTACAAGTTTTTGGACTGATAAAAACTTGTGAAAAACTCTCACCCAATGAACTCACTGTAACCCAATACCCCAATATAGCCAAGTCTTATTCTCTCCCATTTGGAATAGAAAACCTAGATTTAGAGCCATTTCTTTGGTTAGAATGGTTCACCTTTTAGGGATTGCATTTTATTCTTATAAATAGGAGAGTCTCCCAAATCATTTAGGCAACTCCCCAGATTTAAAGAAGATTCTCCTCTAGAATCCCTAAAAATCATCACCGATTTGGAAACAGACAAATCAGTCCCAAAAGAATCTTTTTCCTTTCATGTTTTTTCCTTTTTCCTCATCTTTGACCCCTAAATATTTTCTCCATGATTCGAGGCAATACCTAACATCCTGAAGTAAGAATAGTTGGTCAGATGTAGAGTGTAGTAAACCAAACACCAATATAACTTGTAAAATAGGGTTTTACAGGGATCTAAGAATTGAATGAATATTGGGGTTTGGGTTGTAAGATTGGGAAGAGTTTTCACACAGTTTTGTTTAAAAAAAAATTGTGTTTTGTGGCGTAGTAAGTTTTAGCAACTTTTCCTCCATCTAAAAGGTGCAAAAGAAGTGGAATAACAATTGATTTGTGGACGTAGGCAAAGAGGTGTGCCGAACCACTTTAAAATTCTTGTGTTTATTTTTTTTCTTTATTTTTTGTTATTGTGATTATGTGGTTGTTGATTGAGCGTCATATTTTTAACACCGAATAAGGGTACACTTAGACAATAAAGGAAAAAAAAATATGAAATTTATAAAAAATAAACGAATCTGACACTCGGACACATACTCATGTTCGACATCCTTACCCAAATCCATGTAACTAAGCCTATTAATAGATCGAATTTTGATCCGAATCCAATCCTTATTATCGGATATGGATAGAAATTTTGATTCGTTAATCCGAATTTGATCCGAATCCGTTTATCCATTTAACAAACAAATCAAATTTAGATTTTTCTAGATTGGCTTCAATAATAATCCGATCCGTTTTTAATATTATATAGTATGTATAATTCTTTATATTATAAATATATTTTATTTTTATAATATAAAAATACGTATATTTTATAAATTAGTACTCTTCATGCTCTTCATGCTTAAATAATTAATTTAAAATATGAGTACTGGTAAAAAATTAAATATTTAAAGGAAGTTTTTTTTTTTAAATATTGGTATATTTTTTAATTATCTTATAATTCAATAAATTTTAAAAATATCCAATTAAGTAATCTAATAACCCTATTATAATCTAAAATCCGAGGGATCTAAATCTAGATTTGGTTCTAGATTGATTTTAAATTATTTGATAAAATGTCTGATCCAAATTTAACAAATTAATTTAAACATATCTTAATCCTAACCGAATTCTATCATTGCATTCTGGCAATTATGCGGAATCGAAAAGAATATATATATATATATCATAGAAGAAAATCAATTTGCATCATTTAATATCTGAACAGATCGAGAAACATAGAAAACTTCCATGCTTCTCCTCTGTCACATTATTACCAAAACAGAGACAATAAAACGTAGCAAAATTCAGTAGCACAAACACAATCAAACACATTATTAAGCAATCCGGGTAAATTTCCCATGGTTACGACCTACGACGAGAGATTGAAGGTTAACCTAGAACCATATAGCTTCTCCTTTGTGATATGATCCCCTGGTTACGACCTACGAAGAAAGATCAACAGTCAACCCAGAACCACATAGCTTCTCCTTTGTGATCTGATCTAAACGTTCTGCCATTTCAGGGGTCACATGATTCTTCCAATCTCCAACTTCGCCTTTTCTGAAATAAGCATTGGGGGGAGGGAAACCAAAGCCTGATGATGATTGCAGCTCATTGCTTCTGTTGACCTCAATGTTGCTCAAATTCTCAAAACTACACAGCCTTATAATTTCCTGCACGACACCATCCTTTTCTTCTTTTGGTGAGAAAGGTTGACCCAAAAATTCAGCCAATTCCTTGAGATAAACAGAAGGCTCTCTTTTCATGTCTTCATATTTCAAAAACAACACTTTCTCTGGTGATTCTAAGCTTGCTTTCCAGTACCCGAGCACGTGATCCCAAAAGGGTCCAAAATGCGAAATCCCTTTACAGAACAACTCAAACGCTTCTTCAAGTGAAATGGGTGGCAGTTCTTTTGGTCTCAATTTCTTCATGAAATGAAACTTTGAAACAAACACATCTTTTGGGTTGCGGCAAATGTAAATAAACCTGCAGCCAGAGAAAATAACAGATTTTGGGAACAAATTGTAAGGGATGTGAGTGGAGAAGAAGTAAGGTGAGCCAATATTTTCCAGATGAGGAATCGAATCGTCTCTATTTGCTACCGTTTCTGATTCCAAAAAGGGAACCAAATCACGGGGGATAGCAGAGAGCAAAGGATGGGTACCAAAATCATAGCAATTTCGGTTAATGGTAGTGAAAATGAGGGCTCTAAGCCATGTGGTGCCGCATTTGGGAGAGGTGGCTAAGATGATATCAGTTGGTTGAAGCTTGAAGTTGTCTTGGATCTTTAAAAGTCCTCTTAAGCCAGGCTTCTCAGGAAGCCAAAAGCCTTTGTAATGGAGGAGATGCTCAGACCACCAACCTTTCTCTTTAGGAAGGCTTGCAACAATTTGGTTGTACTTTTTCTGGTCATCTTCCATTTTCTCAATATTGATGTCTTTGGGGATACAAGATTGTTGAGAAGGTACAGAGGATGCCATAGGGGAGGCTGATCGGAAATACTTTCGATTTTATAGTGCAACTTATTAGATCAAGCAAGCTGATGGGTTAATTTTAAGACTACATTTATACGCACTCGGTTTTGAGCTCAGTAATTAATTAAATACTTTATAATTATTATTAAATCAAATAATATATAATAAATATTTAAATAAGATAACATAAAAAATTCTAAAATAATGTATTTAACTATCCGATGAATAAAAACGTTTTTATCATTTTTTTTATATATATATATATATATATATATATATATATATATATAAGAAAAGTTATTGTATAGAGAATTTTGATTGGTTTGGGTCTAAACCTAAACCTTTAAATTTAGATTAATTAAAAATTTTATTGATAATTTTAAAATTTTCATTGATAATATTAATATAAATGTGAGACTTAAAAATTAACATTATCAATAAATTTTTTAAAATTATCAATAAAATTTCTAACCGATCTAAATCCAAAAATTTAGACACAAACCAATAAATTTTTTTTTTTATTCTAATGTTCTTTTTCTTCATAATTGCATTGCTAATAGAACGATTTTCAAGGATATCTGAAATCACAAAACTGGGAATCTCCAGCTGGTTGAGGAAATGCTTAAATTAGGCCTCACGTGCCTCTCAGGGCCATAATTTGTCGGGTGCTAGCGGTATTTATAAAAGAAGATTCTGTTGGCGATCTGATGCAAGTTGATAAATTTTTGTTATGTTTTCTGCGGTTGTTGGAGTAATATTGACAATTTATTAATTGACGGCCTGATCTTCTTAAAGGGAATCCAAAGAGCTCTAGTACTTAGATAAAAACAAGAGGTCTATTATTTATTAATATCACACAAAAACTTGGATGAGGAAGAAAAAAAACTAAAATAACGTAACAGTGAGTAAACAAATATAAACACTACAGCAGCTTTTGAGAGTTAACCTTCCTTACCAGTAGTGTGTTTTTCGGGTGTACGCTTTTTGTTTCGGAGTGTGTCTTTACGTTTTAATGATCTGTACGTACACATCATTGAAATTTTTTAAAATCTTTAAAAATAAAAAATATAAATTTAAAACTTAAATTTATATTTAAATAAAAAAAAATACAAACTTTAATCGATAAGTTACTTGTTTTTATTATAATATTATTATGGTTCATAAATATTTATTATTTATTTAATAATAATTATAAACTATTTAATTTATCATTTACAAGTTACAATAATAAAAAAATAAAAAAATTTATATATAATATATATAAATATATATATATGCATACTTATAAAATTATATATTACAAAGAATTAATAAAAATATTAAAATTTATTAAAAATTAATTTATTTAGATTTAATTATTATTATTTTTATATTATTTTAATTAATTAATTATTATTTTTTATTAAATTTATGAAATACTTCAAAACTTACTACTCGTTTTATTGAAACAAGACGTTTTGTTAATGTTTTCAATTCTGAAAACAGTTGTTTATATGATTGTAATTCAATAAAAAGTAAATGCCAAAAATTAGATTTGGTAAAAAAAATAAAAAGTACTAACGGAGTATTAAAAAATTCTTAAGTAACAGTACAACTTAAACTTACCGTTTATTCCCACGAAACCGGATGGGTAAATGTTTTTTTAGTGAATGAGTTATAATTTGTCAATTTTATTCCTTCTCACCAGAAGAAAGAAAGGGTGAAGGCAAATTTTTTTTTTTTTTGGGTAAATGTTTGGCAGAATTGAAAAAGTGTGGATCGAAGATTCTTCCTTAGCAACTTGAGATCTGCATTTGCAGCTGTCCAACGCTTGTTTTCTCTCATCTTTGCAAGCACCACAAGTTGCCACCTGTTTAATCTTGCTTGGAGATAGATTTTCTAATTTCCTGCCACCACATCATGCCATGAAGCGGCATGGCTTTTGATTTGGAAAATCATGAGAAGCTGCCACATTTTAGAAATTGGATTGAGATGTTTCTTCAAGTACAGAAGTGAGTATTTTTACCATTTGTTTTAAAAAAAAATCCTACAAAAGAAAAGGAGATGAATTTCCTTTTAATTTTTTAGTTCTCTTAAATTAAGAGAATTTTGTTTTTATACTTTTTAACTGTATTCATTGTTCTATTTTTAATTTTTATTGTATAATATTTCTTTTATTAGTGAAGAGTCAAATAATAAAGTGTGTTATATTAGTTTCTTTTCAATTTTTTTTAAACATACAAATAGGAAGTTTATGTAACTGCATTTTCTCAACCTTTTTTTCTCTTTAAATCTTTTATTTTTTTTTATTTCCTACCAAAAAACTTAATTAGAGTGTTTAATTGTGGAAAATATTTTTTATTTTGTTTTTCCTTAGTGTATTTTTAAACAATTTATACGTTTTAACATAATTTAAAAAATAAAACTTATTTAACGTGGAATTTTATTGATAAAATGAATGCCACCTGATAACTTTTGTTGGTTCATAGAGTTTCTTATTGGAGTAAAGTGCAATTTTGGTCGATCAAGTTCAGTTTAGACGTAATACTATTCATTTAAGCAAATGCGTTAACTAAACAAAGTAAAACAACAATCCCACTTTATTCAAGCTTTAATCTTATCACATTATAATTTTGGTCCAATCTCTTACCGATCCTATCCAAAACAAAAATTCCACACCACTTCAACCTTAATCTAATTAGTTTACTTGGATAAGTTGTCACTTGCAATTTTGATCCAGTTCAATTTTGACATAATATTAATTTCAGCCTCAAACATGATTATCAAGTGGCATTCACTTAATCAAGTATGTTAACAAAGAAAAACAACAATCTCACCTTATGCAAGATTTAATATTGTCACACTGTAATTCTAGTCCAATCACATCAATTTTATCCAAAACAAAAATTTCATCTCATTTCAACCTTAATCTTAGTCCACTTGAATAAGTTGCCACCTGCAATTTTGGTCCACTTCAGTTTGGACATAATACTAATTTGTGCTCCATATAACATAATATGACATTGAAAATCACAAAGAACCTGACCTTTACTGTCCAAAGTAGGGACATATATGCATATATTTGGAAAGAGTATTAGGTCGCAAAAAAATAAAAGTAAAGGATAATTGCATGAGAAATCGTTGAATTATTAGAGTGGTTTTTTTTACCCATATAAATACAAATGTGATATATAATAAAGAAAAAAAAATCTAAAGATTTTTTTAATACTAAAACTATTTTTATATATTTTTATTATTAAAAATGTAAAACCATAAAAATGATTAAATTTTTTTAAATGATTTCTGAATAATGTTAAAGGTTATTGAAATTCTGTTTTGTGTATTCAATTATTTCAAATGATTTTCAAGTGAAAAGGGTGGCAGTTCTTTTAACCTTCTTCTTCATAAAGAGTTATTAAGAAACAAGCACATCTTTTGGGTTGCGGCAAATGTAAACAAACCTGCAGTTGGAATATTTGACCATGGATTTCGGTAACAAAGTGTAAGGGATGTCAGTTGAAAGAAGGCGAGGCGAAGGAAGAGCATCAATATTAGACATTGAATCAGCTTGATATATTAAACTGTTCAAGAAGGGAAAACAATCATGGGGCCAGTGGTGAGTAAAGGATGTGTAGCAAAATCAAAGCGGGTTCAGTTCAAGTCAGCTATGTTACCTGATACAAGTTGTTACCAATAAATTCTTGGTTAGGTGTAGTATTACAATAATAAAAGTAGTTACGCGTTTGCTTCAGTAGTAAAAGTTCGTTTATATAGAAATATTTAGATTTGAGTCTCTTTATAAGCGTTTGTTAGTGTTAAACCGAGGTTTTCATCGCACAGAGTGCGAAGTGGTCCTTAATTTCGATCCCGACATAAATACGGTGAAAACTACTTCAAATTCACTCTGCACGTTGGAATTCGATATTCTTTAACGGGTATCTGGGGTAACCTACTTACTTACTGGTTTTCTTATAAAAAAAGTGGTTATGCGTATTAATTAATTATTAAGCCAGTCCTTTAAAAAAATAAAAATTATTAAGCCAACTCAAAATTTGAAAGCTAGCTAAATTAAATATTGCAGGGCTGGTAGCTTGTATGTTAATCAAATTTTTGTAATTCTTTTTTAGATTGAAGTAATTCACCAACTAACATTTCAATTAACGACGTTACCAACAGAGGCTCTTACTTTTATGGATTGTACTTTTTGGAGGGATTATCCCCTTTTGTTTTTGCAGCCTCTGTTATTTAAGGATCCTGGCTTGTAACATCTTCTGGCTTTTTGGGTTATAATATCGGCTTTTTTCAACAAAAAAAAAAGAAGAAGAAGAAAAAGTATTTCTTCTTAATTGTAACCTAAGAGCTCTATAATTTTTATCATAAAATGATGGGATAACGTACACCATAGCTTTTGTGAGCCAAAGCCAAAGGCAACGCTTAATTGGAACTGCCTTTTGTCGGGTCAGAATACTCACAATCAACAATTAATAAAATGAAAAAATTTTAATTAAAGATTACAGATTAAATATAATAACCAGTAAGCTTAGTATGAAAATAAAATAATAAGTATTAAAATAAAATAATAAATCAAGAATATAAGAAATTACATGGAAAATCCTCCAATGTAGAGGAAAAAACCACATGGCAAGAAATCAACTCCACTATGTAAATAACAATTATAAAATTTATGTCTCAAGTTTATGCCCCAACTTGATACCCACAATAATTGGGTGATAGTACAAAATTACTTCTCTAGGGAAAAAGAACACTGTTGTTACTACCAACTGCTGAAATCTGACAAGTCTATGTACTTCACCAAAATCAGACACTATAGTAGAAACTGCAAACTTCGAGTAGCTTGATTCTCTGTAATCAAACACCTTGAATAAATTTTTAGAGAAAACCCAAATTATTGTACCCAATATCTCTCCCTTACACTTTCTCAGTAAAAAGAAAAAAAATTCTCTTTCTGACGGCCCACCCACTCTTTGTTATTCACATTGTATTTTTTTTGCTCTTCGTAACTCATACATAATATAGAATAAAAAAAAAACAACTATTATATAGCCACTTATGAGAGGAGATTCAATCCTAATAGGCATTAAAATCTTTGCCCTATAAGACTTGAATCAACCGCCACATTAAGATCATGCTTGGAATGGATTTAACCCAGCTTAAATCAAACTTTTTAAATCTCTTATCTTCAATTTTTCCCTTGAAAAGATTTAAGAAAGCTGAATTAAATCTATTCCCAAATATGACCTAAGTTTTGTATAGTTAAAATTCTTCTGGGCCGTTTAGGTATAGCAATATGTGGGCCACCATCCAAATTTTGTTTTGCTTTTATTTTTCTTTGTAGCACCATCCAAATAATGGGCTGCTAGTTTTGTTCATTTATTATTTTAATATGAGCTAAACCAAGCCCAACAATCTCCTCTTTTAGCCTATGAGGGAGATTATTACCATGTGACTCACTTGAAGTCCATTCTGACCATTGTCAAACAAAACTCAAGCTTTTCTCTGGAACAATCTTTGTCATCATGCCAGCGACATTTTTATCTGTGTGAATTGAAGTTTCATTAACAATTTTTCAATCACCTAACGTATCCAATGGTACTCACTTCAATGTGTTTCGTACGCGAATGATACATGGTATTTTTGCTCATATTTATATCACTCTGTCTGTCACAAAAACCATATATTCTTCTTGCTTCAAACCCAATTCTTGAAGAAATCTCATAATCTAAAGCATCTTTTTCCACTGCTTCGTTCTCTGTAATGTACTCAGCCTCAGTAGTTGATAAGGAAACCCACTTTTGCATTCTTGACTATCATGAAACAGCCCTCCCTTACGGAAGTGAAGATGTAAACTTTCTAGTATCAAGATCACTTGTTATATCTAAATCTATATAGCCCTCAAAAATTGGTTCCGAACTTCCAAAATTTAAACACAACTTGGAGGTACCTTTGAGATATCTCAAGATCTACTTTACCGCTTCCTAGTGACTCTTTCTCGGATTAGATAAAAACCTGCTAACTACACCAATAACATGAGCAATATCTAGTCAGATACAAACCATAGTAAGAGGGGTTTGCAAAAGGGCTACTGATTGATTTTGAATGAACTTTTCAAGCACTCACTCAACATATCTTTCTTATGATAACCATAACTTTTTGGCTTTACTATCACGAACAATCTGCATTCTCAAAATTTGTCTTGCTCGTCCTAAGTCTTTCGTGACAAAAGACTTGAACAAATCCTTTTTCAACTTGCCAATCATCTTAATATTTTGTCCCATAATCAACATATAATAGAAGGATAATAAAGTTTCCATAAGGGAATTTCTTGAAATATATAAGGATCTACAATTGTCCTCATATAACTGTGATCCACCATGAATGAAACAAACTTCTTGTACAACTGTCTTGGAGCCTGTTTTAATCCATACAAACTCTTCTTTATCCTACAAACCATGTCCTCTTTCCTTTTCACTTCAAAACCTTCTGGTTGAACCATATAAATCTCTTTATGCAAGTCACCATGAAGAAACACCATTTTCACATTTAACTATTCAAGCTCAATATTCAAACTAGCTGCCAAACCAAGTACAACTCTGATAGATCTCATCTTTACCATTAGAGAAAAAATTTCATCAAAGTCTATTTCTTTCGACTGAAACCTTTCACCACTAATCGAACCTTGTACTTCACTAGTTTCACCATATTTCTTTAGCTTGAACACATACTTGTTCTTCAGTGCTTTTTCGTCTTTAGGAAAATCAACCAATTCATAAGTATTGGTTTTTCCAAAGAACCTATCTATTCCCTCATTACTTTCATATAACAATCTTTTTCTATATGTGATTGAACTTCTTAGAAGTCTCCCCATCAATAAGCAAGACATACTTAGAACCAGGGTACCTAGTTTATGGTTGATGCTCTCTAGTAAACCTTATCAATTGAGACCCTACAATCTCATTTGCAAGGGGTTGCCCCCTCTTCAACATGCTTTGTATAATGCACAACATCATCATCAACTGTCACAGGCTCCTCATTAACCATATGTTCTTCTTCATGTATCTCTCCTTTATTTATGGCACTATCTAAAGGAGTAGGATATGGTATAAAATCTTCAACTCTACTTGTTCCATGACGTGTCTTTTCATTATTCTCAATGTCAGCCAAAGTTTCATTTTCTTTGAAGACAACATCTTTGCTTTTGATAATCTCATTCTTTTTTAGAGCACATAACTTGTAAACAAACTCAGCATCCCTATAACCAACAAACATACAAGCAATGACTTTATCATCAAGTTTTGACCTCTTCTCCTTGAGCTCGTATGCAAAAGCTTTGCAACCAAACACCTTCAAGTGAGAATACGACACATCTTTCCCTGTCCAAACTCTCTTTGGAATATCAAAACCCAAAGTAACGGATGAGGATCTGTTAATCAGGTAACAAGTTGTACGAACTGCTTCACGGCAAAATGGCTTAGGCAGCTTAGCCATTTTGAGCATGCATTTAACTCTTTCCACAATGGTACTGTTTATTATCTCAGCCACACCATTATGTTGTGGGGTACTAGGAACTGTCATCTAATGCATGCTGCCAAATTATAAATAATATTCTACAAAGTTATTGGAGGTATGCTCTCCACCATTGTCATTATAAAGACACTTCAACAGAGTCATTGTCTCTCTCTCCACCATAACATGAAACTTTTGAAAATACTAAAATACCTGGCTTTTGTTCTTCAACACATAAACCTAAACCTTTTGTGAAACATCATCAATAAAAGTAACAAAATACATATTGCCACCTAAAGAGTCTACTTCAATGGGACGAAATACATTATAATATACCAATTCTAATTTCTTTTATTTTCTTTTAGATGACTTACTAAAAAAACTCTATGATGCTTACCAAATAAACAATAATCACATGAGTTCAGAGAGATATCTTTGGAGTAAGGAATGAGTAACCTTCTAGTCAAAATCTGTAACCCTTTCTCACAGTTATGTGCTAGCCTCTTGTGCCACAAGTTTGGAGAAGCATCATCTTCAACTTCATTCAACTCATTACCATACACTTTCACACATGTCATGTACAATGTGCAGCACATCTTTCCTTTTTCAACCACCAATAACCTCTTGGTTAGTTTCCACTTTCCATTACCAAAGTAGTGCTCATACCCTTCTTCATCTATGATTTGAGTAAAAATCAGACTGAGACGCAATTCAGGAACATGTCGCACATTCTTCAAAGTCATAGTGCGCCATACATCTATTTGTATGTGCACATCACTAATCCCCACGATTGGAGCAAAACTTGAGTTATGCATTTTCACTGTACCAAAGTCTCATACTCCGTACATTGTAAATAAATCTTGATGTGGAATACAATGGTAAGAAGCTACTAAGTCAACCAACCAGTCAATACTAGAATCTGCAACATGATTGTACTCTTCAAACTCAGAAACAAGTAACACAACTTTTTCGTTATCTGAAACAACTATTGTTGTGTTCTTGTCATTGATCTTCTTATGATTCTTTTCATCATGTTGTTTCTATTTTCATACCCAACAATTTCTCTTCATATGACCCAGTTTATTGTCGTAATATGGACTTTGACTTGTCTTTGGATTTATCATAACTTTTAGGACCCCTACTTTTTCTTCTACCATTGTTTTCTGTGGCAAGAGCTTGACCATTATCTGTGCCCGAATCCTTTTTGCGAGTCTCCTCGTTGAATATATTGTCTTTCACCATAGACAAACTGAGTACACCATTCGAGATAGAGTTACTAAATGACACTACCAAAGTCTTCCAACTATCAAGCAAAGTACCCAAAAAAAACAGTGCTTGTAACTCATCATCTAACACTATTTTCATCATAGACAACTGGTTCAAAAGATCTTGAAAATCATTCAAGTGTTCGACAACTGAGCACACCATTCGGGATAAAGTTACTAAGTGGCACTACCAAAGTCTTCCAACTATCAAGCAAAGTATCCAAAAGAAACAATGCTTGTAACTCATCATCTAACACTATTTTCATCATAGATAACTGGTTCAAAAGATCTTGAAAATCATTCAAGTGTTCAACAATGGAGCGTTTATCCCTATACTTCAAATTCACAAGATTTCTCATTACAAAAGCTTTATTATGAGCCATTTTCCTTTCATAAAGCGCTCTAATTCATCCTAAAGAGATTTGGAATTTGTCTATTTAGGTACATGATGGAGCATACTGAAATCCACCCATTGTCTGATGGCACCAACTGTTTTCTTATTCATTCTTACCCATTCTTTATTAGTCTTGCCCTCTGGTTTGACTTCATCACCCTCAATGGGATTATATATATATTTGAAATAGAGGTAATCTTCAATCTTTGGTTTTCATACCGAATAATTAGAAGCTGTCAATAAAATCATAGTATTAGATTTTTCATTAATGTTGACCAACACAAGCGATCTTGCTCTGATACCACTTGTTGGGACAAGTACCAATCGTCAACAATTAATCAAGTATCACAATTCCAACCAAATATCAGAGATTAAATATAATAACCACCAAACTCTGTGTGGAAAAAAAAAAACAAGTACCAAAATAAAGCAATAAATCAAGAACACATGAATTTATGTAAAAACCCTTCAAGTATAGAAGGAAAAACCATGAGGTAAAAAATCAAATCCACTATATAAATAACAATTACAAAGTTTATACCCAAACTTGAGACCCACAACAACTTGGTAATAATACAAAATTATCTCTTTAGGGAAAAAACATTGTTGTCCTACCAATCGTTGAAATTTGAGAAGCCTCTGTGCTTCACCAAAATCAGACACCATAGTAGGAACTACAAACTCTGAGTGGCTTGATTCTTTGTGATCAAATACTCTGGATAATACTTTAGAGAAAACTCCAAATTATTGTACCTAATTTCTCTCCCTTATACTCTTTAGGCAAAAAGGGAACAAAATTATTTTTCTAACGACGCACCCACTCTTTATCATTCACACAGTATTTTTTTCTCTCTATGTAACTCATGTATAATATAGAAGAAAGAAAACTATTATGGCCATGTTTGTTATCTGGCTTAAAGCCACTTAAAGCAACCACCTACCAAACATAGCCTATATAGCCACTGATCAGAAAAGATTCAAACATAATAAAAATAGCTGTTTTAAGTGGTTTTAAGCCAAGTACCAAACATAACCAATAGAGCCACTAATAAGAAGGGATTAAATCCTAATAGGTATCAAATTTTGTGCCCTATAAGACTTAAATCAAACGCCACACTAAGTTTTGTACAATTAAAATTCTTTCTGACCGTTTAGGTATAGCAATATGTGGCCACCGTCTGAATTTTTTTTTCTTTTACCTTTTTTTTTTTTTTTTTTTTTTTTTTTCTATTTCTCCTTTGTAACACCATCCAAATAATGGGCCTAGTTTTGTTCATTTATCATTGGCTGAACCAAGCCAACACTTTTCAAACGGTCTTGTCATGGTGACTAGTCTTGAAATGTTGAGAAAAATTATTTAAGTTTTGCATAATTTGAATTATATTTGGTGGTGAAATATTACATACCACTCAATATAATTCAACTTAGATATTATCATATTTTGGATTTTTGAATTATTGATCAGTAGAAAGCTTGAAATATTAAATGTTACCGATCAATTTTTTTCTCTATATTTTTTGTTTATAGATTTATTACAAAAATAACCATTACCTCGAATTTGTAGCTTTTTGCTAGGTTATGCTTAAAAAAATAAACTAAAGAAGAATGATCGATTTGATATTCTTATAACAGTATCTAGAGTTCTTTTGTTGCTTTAATTTGAAGCAATTAAAAAATATGAGATTTTACACATGTTCTTAATGAGCACTCTTCGCATAATTCATTGAGTTTCTTAATCCAATTGACTTGTAAAAGGAAACCACTTCATGGGTTTATTCAAATACAAAGAAAGAGAAGTTGGTAGCAAAAGTTCATGATGGGAATTGGCTTGGCTTGAAGGATGATGACATGATTGAAGACGAATCTAATGGCTCTAGTGATGAGGAGCTATCAGAGGGAAAAAAATTTGAGGCATGGAAAAGAATGGCAGAGGCTATAATCGAGTTGAGGGAAGTAAACGAAGATATGAGGAATGAGGAGAGTATAACGTATGAGATGGGAGGATTGGATTGTGGATGCAAATGAATATAGACATAATTCTTTTTCTTCGTGGAATCAAGATTGGAATGTCAAAAAATTCATAATTTGATGACGTTGCACACAAATTTTCTTACGTATGTATTGTAAAATGATGTGGCCTATATGTTTTATTTGAGTGACATGTAAAGAATTAACTACCCATTAATGTATGTAATTAGGCATGTGGGGTATGGGTAGTTTATTAAAATTAAACTACCTAGTAGTGGTGGGAAGTTATAACTTTTTAGATGGAATGGAGATACAAAAAGAATTTTAAACTGACAAGGGTCCCTAGTCTAGCAAAATATACGATGTTTGTGATTTCCATCAAATCTCATCTCCAGATATTTACAAAGACTAAAAGGTTTTGTTAGACACTCAAATTGTTTCATAAAAATATGAGTGAGTTAATTGATACGGATTCGTTGTGCTATCGTAGATATCAAAACAAGTGGATTTCGATAGAGAACAACGTGCTTGATCAATCACGGTTGGAGGTTAGAAATTTATTCTCTTGTTTCTTCTGCAATAAAGCTAACATTTGGTACCAGAGTCAAGTTTTGGATCAAATTGGTTAGCATTATTGTTCTTTATCTCCGTAATTTTTTTTTTCTAAATTTATGGTGATTATGCGTACAATTAATGGATCAAGTTTTGTCTTATTTTTATAATTATGCGTTGATATTTTTTAATTGATTAAAAAATGCTTAAAGTTTTTACGGCCTCCAATTTCGTTGTAATCACATTTGTTCATCTAGAAATTTATGTAGTAGGTTGATTAATTTTTTGGGTTGTTCTTAATTATTATTTTATGCCAACATTTTGGTTATCATTAAATTGTTGGGTGTGTTTTTATATGTTTAATTTCTTAATTATACTTGATCCATTAACTTCATCTTGTCATGATATGTTTGTAAATAATTGTGAGATTTTATTTTGTTACAATTCAAACAGTATTAAAAAAAGGTAAATATTGGAAAACTATTTTTTTTCCCAAAAGATCTTGTTTTGAATAGAATGGTTGATTAACCATAATGTTTTGGTCGTTTTTTCATCAATTTTGGTGATTATGCACCATATAAGTAGTTTCTTGTACATTTACTTTACAGTTTACCAACTGATATTGAAAGTAACTTCCTGTGACTTTGAAAGTAAATAGGAATTCATTAGTTTTCTTATTATTATTATAACCTTATTAAAAAATCCACTATTAATGCACTTCGTCAGTTTTATGTTTGGAACTTTTTTTACTGACTTATTTTTCTTTTCTTTGAGAGGCTTAATTTTTTTTTATTATTTTAAGATAAATTCTCTTTTATATATAATATAAAATAGAGGTGACAAAATATATGGTCTCAAAATTCATTTACAAATTATCATGAACAAATATGTTTATTACGCATGAATGTCATGATTAAATTTGTCTTGCATGTGGTTTAGGTTTCATTAACATGAGGATTTGTTAATTTAATGGTAATGCAATTTTAAAAGAACTGAACATCAATTTGTTTTAAAATTAGCCACAACGTTTTAAAATATATTGATGTGTGATTTTTGGATTTTATAATCACATCAAGTTTTATAAAATTTATTTAAAGTAGCATCACGAGTGGTATTAAATAATTTGAAATATTTAACTACTCATCAGAGAGTTAATTATTTTGAATGACTTAATAGAATAAGATAGTTGATTTGACATTGAGAAAAGAATATTTTTACACCCACGGGTAGAAGTCTTTTATTCTTGGTGCCTAAATCACTAGTCTTATAATCAAAGAGCAAATCCAGTACATGATGTAACTTCAACCCATAGGAAGGATTGGATTTTTGCTAATGAACTCAACATGGGTTAGTTCATATTATAGATAATGCTTCAAAGTAATGGTTGTATGTTTGTTGGTTTATTATTATTGTAGTTATAGCTACTGTCTTTATGAATAGTAAATCATCACACATTCCCTTGTTGAGTGGTGATAATTTTTCGGATTAGAAAGATATAATTCTCTTAACATTAGGGTGTATGGACTTACACTTGGCACTTCGTGTGGATGAACCACCTGTTCCCACGGAATTAAGAACAATTGAAGAAAAGAATGTATATGAGAGGTGGGAGAGGTCAAACCGTTCAAGTTTGATGCTCATTAAGTCTCATATCAATAAAAGCATAAGGGGTTCCATTCCCAATTATGATAAAGTCAAAGGCTTCTTGAAGTAAATTGAAGATCAATTTGTCAAGTCTAATAGGAATTTGGCCAGTACCTTAATGAGAAGACTCTTAGGAAAAAGATATAACAATTCTAAAGGTTTGCGTGAGCACATTATGGAAATGAGGGACATTGTTGCTCAACTCAAGTCCTTAGAGATTGACATTTCAAAGTCATTTCTTATCCATTTTATTCTTGACTCTCTTCCTATGGAGTATAAACTTTTTAAAATCTCCTATAACACACATAAGGATAAATGGTTAGTTAATGAACTTCTAACTATGTGTCTTCAAGAGGAAGAGTGAAGCATGAGAACCTAAAAAGTGCTCATTTGGTAACTAATGTGTCGACCCTCGCCCGTATTTTAATGATGGCAAAATACAACTGTTATTTAACTAACATGTTTAAACTAAGTTGTATTAAGGATCAAACTCATTCAACCAAGGAACAAAGTGCAAAAACTCGAACCAAATCAAGTATCAAGTGAAGACTGAAGATCTAGAATAGGTCTTAAGGTTTAGAACCAATGTAAGTCTCATTCATACATTGTATTAGCTTGTTCAAAGGCTCAAACAAAAAAGGTTTTTCTAAAACCATTATTTTTAAAATGTTTTTGATGAAAAACAAAAGAAAAACTGGGTTGGAAGACAACCCAGTCGACTGGATACATATACCAGTCGACTGGTATATAGGTCAGAAGGTACCCAGTAAACTGGATGAATTAACCCAGTCGACTGGTACTTTGACTAGTAAGTCTCCAGTCGACTGGATGAAACAACCCAGTCGACTGGTAAAATAGATAGAAAGTCCCCAGTCGACTGGATGATATATACCAGTCGACTGGATACCCAGAAGGTCTGAAAACGAGTATTTTTCAAGTGAACCCAGTCGACTGGTATCTCGACCCAGTCGACTGGTAATTCAAAAATATGACCGTTGGACTCCAAATCTGAACGTTTTAAAGTAAATCTTTTTCAAATTAAAGTCCTAAACGGCCATATTAATTGATTGCTATATAAACCCATTCAGTTAAGCATTCAATAACAAGCTGCACATATTCAAAAAGAGTTGATCTCACATAATCAAGTTTTTATACTCTTGAAACACAAAAAGCTTTGAAATAATCTTATTGAGCCATTTCTTCAAGCTTTACTTTGAAAGAGAGACATTTCTGTTGTAATAAGCTTTCATTTTTTGTTTCTCTACCTTTTACTTTACACCATATTTGTAAAGGGATTACTTCCGAGAGGAAGGGGAAACTTCCGAAAGGAAGGGGATTTTTCGGTTTAAGCAATTCCTGTAATTTGCTTGTGTACGGTTTGTGCAACACCCAACTAAGTTGTGTGACTAAGTTTTCTTAGTGGATTACTTCAAGGTGTTCCTTGAAGAAAGTGGACGTAGGGTCGGAACGAATCCGATATTGCCGAACCACTATAACTGTGTTTGCATCCTCTTTCCTTAAACTCTTTATTTACAGCTCATTACTTGTATTTATTATCTGTTGCTTGTTAGTTTTTATAAACTTATATTAATTCCGCGAAAAGTTTTTAAAAACCCAATTCACCCCCCTCTTGGGTTGAAACCTCGAGCTACAATTGGTATCAGAGTCTCGTTCTCTTTATTAGGCTTAAAATCCTAGAGTTGATCCAATGGCAGCAAATAGCTACTCTGAGGGACACTCTTATACTAGACCACCATTGTTCAATGGCTCAAATTATAACTATTGGAAAAATAGAATGAAATTCTTCGTCGAATGACAAGATTACAATCTATGGAGAATTATAGAAGAAGGACCTAAAATTCCTTCAAAAGAAATAGTTATTGGAGAGACTCTTCATACAATGCCTAAACTCAAAACTGAGTTTACTGACGAGGATTGTAGAACGATGTCTCTCAATAGTAGAGCAACAAGCATGCTACATTGTGCATTAGATATTTCTGAATATAACAAAATATCTGCATGCGTTTCTGCTAAAGAAATATGGGACAAATTGCAAGTCACATATGAAGGAACAAGTGAAGTAAAAAAGTCTAAAATTTACATGCTAATTTCTGAGTATGAATCTTTTAAGATGTCTCCTAACGAAACCATTTCCGAAATGCACTCACGATTCACTACTATTATAAATGGTTTAAAATTGCTTGGCAAGAATATTGAGGAAGTTGAACTAACTAGAAAAATCTTAAGATCTCTGCCACCAGAATGGAAACCAAAGAGGACAGCCATTCAGGAGGCCAAAAATCTTGACAAGCTTGATGTTGAGACGCTGCTTGAGTCATTATTGACATACGAGATGGAAGAAATGACTCTCATCATCAATGATGATGAGAAAAAGAAAAAGCAAATTGCTCTCAAAGCTTCTACGAGCAACAAAGAAAAGGAATTAGAACAAGAAGCATAGAGCAGTGAAGAGGATGGTGAAATGGCTTTAATCATCAAACGATTCCATAGGTTCTTGAAGAAAAGCAAGAAACCTTACTCAAAGGATTCCACCTAAAAAAGGGAGCCACTTATGTGCTATGGCTGCAAAAAGCCAGGACATATAAAAGCTGATTGTTCGGTTTCAAACAAACCATACAAGGGCTTCAAGAAGAAAGCTATGGTAGCAACTACCTGGAGCGATGACGAAGAAGATGAGTCATCAGACAAAGAAATC
This sequence comes from Bretschneidera sinensis, assembly GCA_023935145.1. Classification (NCBI taxonomy): domain Eukaryota; kingdom Viridiplantae; phylum Streptophyta; class Magnoliopsida; order Brassicales; family Akaniaceae; genus Bretschneidera; species Bretschneidera sinensis. The sequence continues at coordinate 124,526,739 of CM043700.1, forward strand.
GGATACGAGGAAATTGCCAACTTTTGTTTGATGGCAATCGATGATGAAAGTGAGGTAACATCTTCTCCCTCTTCAAAAAATAATATTGTTACTAGTAGTGAAGAACTGCTAGAAGTCATAAATGAAATGCATGAAGAATTAAAGAAATTTGATTCTAGAAATTCTGTTCTTAAGAAAGAAGTATCATCTCTTTCTAAAGAAATGATAATTCTTAGAGAAAAAAAATAAAAATTATCATCTTTACTGTATGATTCGTCTCAAGATTTTCTTAAAGATGAAAATGAGAATTTGAAAAATAAAATTTCTGAATTAAACAGCACTATATCTAGACTTATGCTTGGTAAATAAAAACTTGATGAAGTGCTTTCTTCCCAAAGATTAAGTGGAGGAAAATCTGGTGTAGGATATTCTCCATTGGGAAAACAAAAAACAAAAGAGAGCTTATTCATGAAAGCCTCTTGTGTAGATGGAGCTTCTACTTCAAAAGCTCCTAGCATTGTTAAAAGCACTCCCTCGATAAATGCTAGGAAGTCTAGAAACTTAAATGATCATACTAAATTGAAGCATTCTAAAAATACTCATGCTTATATGTATGCTCATTCTAGAAATGCTCATACACATCCTAGAAATAATTATCATGCTCATTCTAGGAACAATGTGTATAATCAAAGAATGCATTCTGCTCGTGCTCATCCTAGGAATTATCATCATGGGTATCCTAGAATGCATCATCATACTCTTTATAGAAATGACATGAATTTTAATACTCCTTACCATAGAAACATGTATCCTAGGAACTATTATCCTAAGGTTTATAGGAATTCACATGTAAGACATCCTAGAAATTTCTATGACTATCATGCTAGGACTGTGCATCATCAACTCGTTCATAGAGCACCTCATATTAAGAAAGTATGGGTCCCAAAAGGAACCGTATTTTCTATGACTAACCCCAAAGGACCCAAGAAATTTTGGGTACCTAAAAGTGCTATTGTATATCCTTGTGTGATGTAGATTTGTCTTCACACCAAGGAGAAAGGTAACTGTTGGTACCTTGATAGCGGTTGCTCGAAGCATATGACCGGTGATAAAAGCGTATTCAATGAGCTAACTCTAAGAGATGGTGGACTTGTGACCATTGGAGACAATACTAAAATAAAGATCATCGGGCATGGAAAAGTCGGTAATGATTTCTCAACCTTAGATAATGTATTGCTAGTACAAGGCCTTAAGCCAAATTTACTTAGCATTAGTCAATTATGTGACAAAGGATATAAAGTCACATTTGAGACATCTCATTGTCTAGTTATAGACATCAAGAGCAACAAGATCAAATTCATTGGCTATAGACATGAAAATGTCTATATAGTTGATTTGAAATCTTTGCATTCCGATAATGAAAAATGTTTTCCTGCTTTTAGTGAAAATCAATGGCTATGGCATAGAAGGCTTGGTCATGTAAACATGAATTTGCTAAAAATTGTTTCAAGAAAAGATTTAGTTATTGAACTTCCTAAAATCAATTTTGAGAAAGACAAAATTTGAAATGCTTGTCAAATGGGAAAACAATCTAGGATATCTTTTAAAGCAAAAAATGTAGTCTCAACTACTAGACCTTTGGAACTTTTGCATATGGACTTATTTGGTCCAATTAGTACCATTAGTCTAGGTGGCCATCAATATGCTCTTGTTATTGTTGATGACTATTCAAGATATACCTTTGTTATTTTTATTGCTTATAAGGATGAAGCTTTCAAAGGATTTGAAAAGTTTTGCAAAAAGGTACAAAATGAAAAAGGAATTTGTATTTCAAGCATAAGAAGTGATCATGGCAAAGAATTTGAAAATCAAAGCTTTTCAAAATTTTGTGATGAAAATGGAATTAATCACAACTTTTCAGCTCCTAGAACTCCTCAACAAAATGGAGTTGTTGAGAGGAAAAATAGAGTTCTAGAAGAATTTTCAAGAACAATGCTTTGTGAAAATAATTTACCAAAATATTTTTGGGCTGAAGCCGTGAATACTTCTTGCTATATTTTAAATAGAATTTTGATAAGGCCCTTGCTTGATAAAACACTATATGAACTATGGAAAGGGAGAAATCCCAATATTTCCTATTTTCGTGCCTTTGGTAGTAAGTGCTTCATCTTAAATAACAATAAAACTAACTTGGGTAAATTTGATTCCAAGACCGATGAAGGGATATTTTTAGGATATTCAACTACTAGTAAGGCTTATAGAGTTTTCAATAAGAGAACTCTAGTAGTTGAAGAATCTGTGCATGTAACTATTGATGAATCTAACCCAATGAGTAGTGGAGAAGTTTCTTTTAAAGATGATGCAGATTTTATTCCAAGAATGGGAACTCCTACTCCCATTGTTGACCCAAAAGTGAGTTCTTCTCAAACAAATGAAGGGATGTCAACTCCCAATTTGGACCAACCATCCTCAAGTCAACAAGAGGAAAATCTACCCAAGGATTGGAGGTATGTAAATCATCATCCAATTGATCAAGTAATTGGTGATCCTTCACAAGGGGTAAGAACTCGCTCTTCCATTAGAAATATTTGCAATTTTGTACCTTATTTGTCTCAAGTAGAACCTAAGACATTTATAGAAGCTGAAAAAGATAATGATTGGATAATTGCAATGCAGGAAGAGATAAATCAATTTGAGAGAAACGATGTTTGGAAACTAGTTCCAAGACCTAAAGATCATTCAATTATTGGAACTAAATGGGTACATAGAAATAAAATGGATGAAAATGGTATAGTAAGTAGAAATAAGGCTAGACTAGTTGCTAAGGGATATAACCAAGAGGAAGGAATAGATTTTGATGAAACTTATGCTCCTGTAGCTAGATTAAAAGCTATTCGAATGTTATTAGCCTTTGCATGCTTTAATAAATTCAAGATATTTCAAATGGATGTGAAAAGTGCCTTTTTAAATGGCTTTATAGAAGAAAAGGTTTATGTTGAACAACCTCTTGGATTTGAAAATCCTAGTCTTCCAAATCATGTCTATAAACTTTCTAAAGCTCTATATGGGTTGAAGCAAGCTCCAAGAGCGTGGTATGAAAGATTAAGTAAATTTTTGATTAACAATGATTTTGTAAGAGGTAAAATAGACACAACTCTCTTCACAAAAACTCACAAGAATGACACTTTGATAGTTCAAATATATGTTGATGATATTATATTTGGTGCTACTAATGAATCTATGTGTCAAGAGTTTGCAAAGTGCATGCAAGGTGAATTTGAAATGAGCATGATGAGAGAACTTACCTACTTCTTTGGACTGCAAATCAAGCAACTAAAAAGAGGTATCTTCATCAATCAACAAAAGTACATCAAAGATCTACTAAAAAGGTTCGAGATGGAAAGCTCAAAGCCAATTGGAACGCCTATGAGCACAACCACCAAACTTGGTCTTGATGAAGGAGGTAAAACTGTAGATTCTAAATATTATAGAAGCATGATAGGTGCTTTACTATATTTGACTGCAAGTAGACCTGATATAATGTTCGGTGTATGCATGTGTGCTAAATTTCAGTCTAATCCTAAGGAATCACATGTAGTTGCAGTAAAAAGAATCCTTAGATATCTACAAGGGACCCAGACCATAGGATTATGGTACTCTAGAGAATCATCTTTTGAGCTAGTAGGATATTCAGATTCTGATTTTGCTGGATGTAGGTTAGATAGAAAGAGCGCAAGTGGAACATGCCAATTCTTAGGTGCTATGTTAACTTCTTGGTTCTCCAAGAAACAGAATTCAGTTGCACTATCAACCGCTGAGGCGGAATATGTAGCAGCTGGCAGTTGTTGTGCCCAAGTACTATGGATGAAACAACAACTAGAAGACTATGGCATGAGTCTAAAAAATATTCCTATATTTTGTGATAATACTAGTGCCATCAAACTAACCAAAAATCCTATTCAGCACTCTAGAACCAAACATATAGAGATTAGACATCATTTCCTAAGAGATCATGCTCAAAAAGGTGATATAAGATTAGAATTCATACCTTCAGAAGATTAAATTGCTGATATTCTTACGAAACCCTTAAGTGAAGCTAGTTTTTGTAAGATTAGAATGTTGATGGGATTGCTTGATTTTGATAAACTAAACGTTTGATTGCATCTCATTTCATCATTTGCATGTTTGACATTGAGTGATAGAGTATTAATTCATGTTTAATTATTCCCCTCACTCAAAAATATCATAGATAAACAAAATCGTGCTAAAAAATTCAGGACTGGAAATTTTACTCAGGATCCAGTTGACTGGTAAATGTGCTCTAGTCGACTGGTAAGTCTCTGCCTGATCTTCCAGTCGATTGGTACTTTTAACCCAGTCAACTGGTAATTCTCTGCCAAATATTCCAGACGACTGGTAAGTCTTCTCCAGTCGTCTATAAGATCAAATCCTATTTGGAGCCAATTTTTTGAAAAACCCTTGTCCTCCAGTCGACTGGTAAACATAGCCCAGTCGACTGGTAACTTACTGCCAGATTACCCAGTCGACTGGTACATTTACCCAGTCGACTAGTAAAGAAACTGTTCATCTTTTCAAAGGGACCCAGTCAACTGGTATATCGACCCCAGTCGACTGGTATCGCGATTCTATAAAAGGGACTGTTCATTTTCGCCATTTTTACGCCATTTTCAAAGAGCCCAAGCTTTCTCTCTCTAGAAAAATTCATTCTTTTGATCCAAAAACCATCCAAATCCCTTCTAAACACACCGATCTACACATTCCTAAAGAGATTTTTAACTTTCGACGGTTAAAATCTCTCATTTTTACCAAAATCTTTTTTTCCAAAAACTCCAGATTTCTCCAAAATGAGTGACAAAATCCGTATTAAACTCACAACAAGTGGACCTAATGCGCCTAAAAAGCCAAAGTCTTCAAAACCTTCAGCTTCGGAGTCGAAAGGGAAGGGAGCAGCAGGCTCATCCAGCAAGGAGCCCAGAACAGAGCTGGAGCAGACTCTGTTTTACAGCCCAGCGGCTCACAAGAGGTATAATTCTATAATTCGTCACAAGAAAATCATGATGGGTAGAGTCGTTGATTTCGACTCTATTCACCATGGTAATTTCGATATTCTACCAGTCTTTGAGGCAATAAATCTGACCCCACTGGTCAGAATTCATGAAAAATATTACCCACGACTGATTCACCAGTTTTATGCGAACTTGGTGAAACCCAGTCCTCTGACTCTAAGATTCAGAACCAGAATTAGCAGTGTGGAGTTTGAGGTCAACACTGACCTTTTGATGAGCATTCTAAGAATCCCTATAAGGGGGGTTCAATGGAGTCTGGATGGATGGCCAGACAACTTTGAAGTTGAGAAGGCCTGTCGGATAGTCAGGGGCGACCCTAACTATGTGTACAGACCCACTACATTTCACACATGTAGTGACTTGTCCCTCGACTCAAAGATGTTTCAGTTGATTGTCAGTTGGACCATCCACCCGAGATTCGGGAGTCGAGGGTATTTATCTAAAATAGATACGGTATTGATTCGGTGCCTAAAATCTGGGTACCACTTCAATATATATCCTCTACTGCTCGCCAACATGATTAACGGCGAAGCAAATGACTCCGGGTGTCTTCCTTATGGGATGCTTATTACGCTCATCCTCCAGCACTTCCGGGTACCTTTGCCTGCCTCCGAGGCTCAGGATATCGGATTGACGGACATCATCAACATCTCATCTCTGAAAAAGATGGGATGTACTATTCGTGAAGGGTTCCTCTATCCGAAGGCCGAAAAGCGCCTAAGGATCCGAGAGGATGCGAGTGACAGTGATGAGGATGCTGATACGGCTGCTGAGATGGAGACGGATACCCGAGCACCTCCCATTGGTGACTCAAGTACCGGTCAGACTGGTTATGGTGACATCCTACGAGCTATCACGAGTCTTCAGATGACGATGGAGTCCAGTTTTCAGTCCATGCAGTCTGATTACCAGAGGCTGAGCTCCTCCATAGACCACCTACGGGACGACTTCGAGTTACATCGAGAGCACACCGAGGGTTCCCTAGCTGAGATTAGGGAACTTCTTCATGACAGCTCGGACTCTCCCGCACCTTGAGTCTCTATCTTTTATCTGTACTTAATGCTTTTCCAGTTCTTATCACATAGCACGGACATCTCATGTACTATTTTTTTCCTAGTTATGGCTCTGTGAAACCCTGCTTGTATTGACTTTTTCTCTATGATGATGTATTACTATTAGCCATATTTCTTGCATTTATTTACGCTATTTTTAATATATTAGCACTGTTTTAAAACTCTATATAGTCACTAAAACTGCTATAAAATGCTTATACGCTTGAAAACTTCCGGTTCTTCCTGGGAAGGCTTCCGAGATTCGAATGAAGCCAAATCTTCACATCCAACTTTGTTTTCTTATAATCTATTTGACTGTATTGGCTAAGTAGCTTATTTTTTATGTTATGCCCCCTTTGATTGCTGTTGTCAAAACGAGGGAGAAAAATGAGAAAAAACAAGAAAATCTAAGTAAAACGCAACCAATGCATAAATTTAGGGGGAGCATTGCTCCATAACTTTGTTAAAATGTTTATTGATTGGTTGAGTTTGATTCTGGATTGGTTGAAAGAAATATAAACTGTGTTTGCTTGTTTACAAGTGGTTTTACTCGAAAAACAGAGGCGAATCTGTCCAAATTTTTGTAAAATCCTATCACTTAGTTTTTAAAACTGTTTTTTACATTATTAGTTTTGTCATCATCAAAAAGGGGGAGATTGTTGACCCTCGCCCGTATTTTAATGATGGCAAAACACAACTGTTATTTAACTAACATGTTTAAACTAAGTTGTATTAAGGATCAAACATATTCAACCAAGGAACAAAGTGCAAAAACTCGAACCAAATCAAGTATCAAGTGAAGACTGAAGATCTAGAATAGGTCTTAAGGTTTAGAACCAATGTAAGTCTCACTCATACATTGTATTAGCTTGTTCAAAGGCTCAAACACAAAAGGTTTTTCTAAAACCATTATTTTTAAAATGTTTTTGATGAAAAACAAAAGAAAAACTGGGTTGGAAGATAACCCAGTCGACTGGGTCAATATACCAGTCGACTGGTATATGGGTCAGAAGGTACCCAGTCGACTGGATGAATTAACCCAGTCGACTGGTACTTTGACTAGTAAGTCTCCAGTCGACTGGATGAAACAACCCAGTCGACTGGTAAAATGGACAGAAAGTCCCCAGTCGACTGGATGATATATACCAGTGGACTGGATACCCAGAAGGTCTGAAAACGAGTATTTTTCAAGTGAACCCAGTCGACTGGTAATTCAAAAATATGACCGTTGGACTCAAAATCTGAACGTTTTAAAGTAAATCTTTTTCAAATTAAAGTCCTAAACGGCCATATTAATTGATTGCTATATAAACCCATTCAGTTAAGCATTCAATAACAAGCTGCACATATTCAAAAAGAGTTGATCTCACATAATCAAGTTTTTATACTCTTGAAACACAAAAAGCTTTGAAATAATCTTATTGAGCCATTTCTTTTAGCTTTACTTTGAAAGAGAGACATTTCTGTTGTAATAAGCTTTCATTTGTTGTTTCTCTACCTTTTACTTTACACTATCTTTGTAAAGGGATTACTTCCGAGAGGAAGGGGAAACTTCCGAAAGGAAGGGGATTTTTCGGTTTAAGCAATTCCTGTAATTTGCTTGTGTACGGTTTGTGCAACACCCGGCTAAGTTGTGCGACTAAGTTTTCTTAGTGGATTACTTCAAGGTGTTCCTTGAAGAGAGTGGACGTCGGGTCGGAACGAATCCGATATTGCCGAACCACTATAACTGTGTTTGCATCCTCTTTCCTTAAACTCTTTATTTACAGCTCATTACTTGTATTTATTATCTGTTGCTTGTTAGTTTTTTATAAACTTATATTAATTCCACGAAAAGTTTTTAAAAACCCAATTCACCCCCCTCTTGGGTTGAAACCTCGAGCTACATAATGGAAAGGGACATTACAAGACGGGTAAATACGTTCTCGGAGTAAAAAAAATAAGAAAAAAGATCATTTAAGCAAGATGGTGAAGAAAAATGCTTTTTTTGCAAGAAAAAAGGGGCATGAAGAAGGATTGCCCTAAACATAAGAAATAGCTCGAGAAGAAAATGGAATATTTTTTCTTTTGTGTGCTATGAATCTAATTTTGCTAATATTCATCATAATACTTGGTGGATTGATTTGGTACAACAATTCACATTGCCAATACTATGTAGGGTTTTCTTAACCTTAAGAAGCCAATAGGTAGTGAACAAGGCATCTACTTAGGAAATGAGATGTGTTCACATGTGGAAGCAGTTGGAACCTTTAGATTAATCTTGGAGACTGGCTTTGTTTTAGATCTTGAAAACACTGTTTATATCCCTTCGTTATCTAGGAAGTTAATTTCTATTTCCAAACTAGTACCTTTTGGTTATGTTTTAACTTTGTTAGTTCAGACTTTCAGTTGTCTCAAAACTCTTATGTTGTTGGTTTTGGGACACTGGTAGATGGTTTGTATAAATTGGATTTGAATTTCACCTTTGAACAAACCCTTTTTACCCTACATGATAATATTGGCACTAAGCGTTGTATTATTGATGAAAACTCCTCTATTTTGTGGCATAGGAGATTGTGACATATCACTATAGAAATAATTAATAGGTTGGTGAATGATGGAGTCATAAAAAATCTTTATTTCTCTGCCTTTGGTACTTGTGTGGATTGCATTAAGGGTAAGCAAACTAACAAGATAAATAAAGGTGCAAAGAGGAGTTATGAAGTTCTAGAGATCATACACACATCTGTGGGCCATTTACTCCACCTTATCTAAATGGTCAAAGATATTTTATCTCATTTATTGATGACTATACAAGATATATGTATCTTTATCTCTTATTCCATAAAGATGAGGCTCTTGAGGCTGTCAAAACCTTTAAGACAGAGGTACATGAACAATTAGGAAAACATATCTAAATTATAATGTCAGACAGGGGTGTAGAAGATTATGAAAGGTACATAAAAATGGGACAAAGGCCAGGTCCATTTGCAGAGTTCCTTAATGATGAAGGCATTGTGGCTCAGTACACAATACCAGGTGAACCTTATCAAAATGGGGTTGCCGAAAGAAGAAATCAAACTCTAATAAACATGGTGAGAAGTATGATAAGAAACTCAAATCTTTCCACATTTTTGTGGAATGAAGCCCTAAAAACTGTAGTGTATATTTTAAACAATGTTCCATTTAAAGTTGTTCCTAAAACTCCTTTCGAGTTATGGAAAGGGTGGAAACCAAGTTTAAGTCATATACACATATAAGGAGGTCAAGTTGAAGTTAGGGTTTACAATCCACAATTGAAGAAGTTGGACTCAAGAACTGTCAGTGGATATTTCATTGGCTATGCAGAAAAGTCTAAGGGATATAGATTTTATTGTCTATCACATACACCAAGAATCGTTGAGGTTAGAAATGCTAAGTTCATTGAGGATGTTAACATTAGTGGGAGTGAAACTTCTCAAAGAATTGAATTTGAGGAAGTGCATGATTCAGTGGTAGTGCATGCACATACTAATCAATTGATTTTTTTTTTCTTCAAGGAAATAATTCAAGAACCATTGAAAAACAATTAATATATGAAGAACCACTTCATCAAAAACAAGTTAATATAGAAATTACATCTCAAAATCCACCAAATATGGAAGAGACTGTAGAATTGAGAAGATCCTCAAGAATAAGAAGGCCAGCAATTTCTTGCGATTATGTTGTATACCTACAAGAATTTGACTTTGATGTTGGATTAAAGAATGAACCTAGCTCGTTTTCACAAGCCATGAATGGAGAAAATTCTAATCTATGATGTGATGCCATGAAAGACGAGATGAAGTCAATGGCTAAAAATCAAGTCTGTGACCTTGTTGAGTTACTTGAAAGAGTTAAGGTCGTTGGTTGTAAATGAGTCTATAAAACTAAAAAGGACTCTTCTGTAACATTGAGCGATATAAGGCTAGGCTTTTAGCCAAAGGCTTTACTCAAAGGGAAGACATTGACTACCATGATACATTTTCTCATGTTTCAAAGAATGACTCATTTCAAATCATTGTGGCTTTAGCAAGTCATTTTGACATGAAACTACATCAAATGGATGTGAAAACAACGTTCTTGAATGATGATCTTGAGAAAGAAGTATACATGACTCAGCTTGAGGGATTTAGTTCCAAAGAGAATAGTCACCTGGTTTGCAAGTTAAGGAAATCAATATATGGGTTAAAATAAGCCTCACATCATTGGTATTTCAAATTTCACAATGTAGTTACTTTATTTGGTTTTGCGGAGAACATTGTGGATAATTGTATATACCTTAAGGTTAGTGAGAGCAAGTACATATTTTTAGTCCTATATGTTGATATTTTACTTGTAACCAATGATTTAGGTTTGCTACACAAGACAAAGTATTTTCTCTCTCAAAACTTTAACATGAAGGATATTGGTGAAGCTTCTTATGTCACTGGCATAGAAATTCAAAGAGATAGATCTCAAAGGATATTAGGGTTGTATTAAAATACCTACATTGAAAATGTTTTAGAGAGATTCAGAATGAAGGATTGTTCACCTTGTGTAGCACTTATCTTGAAAGATGACAAATTTAGTTTAAGTCAATGTCTGAAAAATGCTGTGAAAAATGAGCAAAAGCAAAGTATTCCCTATGCATCAACAGCCAGTAGTCTAATGTATGCACAAGTGTGCACTAGACCTAACATAAGTTTTTCTGTGGGGATGCTTGGTAGATACCAAAGCAATCCAGGAATGGAACATTGGAAGGCAGCTAAGAAATTCATGTGATACTTGCAAGGAACCAAGAACTACATGCTCACATATAAGTATGTTGATCACTTGGACGTGGTTGGATATTCAGATTCAGATTTTACTGGTTGTAAAGACTCCAGGAAGTCAACCTTAGGGTATGTGTTTTTACTTGCTAGAGGTGACATATCTTGGAGAAGCACAAAACAATCAATAGTCGCTTCATCCACTATAGAGGTAGAATTTATAACATACTTTGAAGCTACTTCACAGGAAATATGGTTAAGGAACTTCATTATAGGGCTTAGAATGGTGGATTCAATAGCTAATCTATTGAATTTATATTGTGATAATTCGACTGCATTGTTCTTTTCTAAGAATACCAATATTGGAAGTCGAAATAAGCACATTGACATTAAGTACTTGGTTGTTAGAGATAATGTGAAAAACCATGTGGTAACAATCAATTGTCATGTTTTATTAATAAATTAAATGGGTTGGACACTGAATGACTTATAAGAAGTCAGTCATAAGGAATTAATGCCACATAAAGTTCTTATTTGGAGAAAATCATGCATTGTAATACATGGAAGGAAGTGTTCACTAAAAAATCATAATCGCTATGATTCATGTATTGAGAATTTTTTTTTGAAAATACAATGTCCATAATTATGATATGGGTAGTTTTAGTCTATGGCCATAGTTTTTGAAAGTGTTGCTCAAAATTCAGTTATATCACTTATGCCAAGTGAGAGAATGTAAAATAATGTAGCCCACATATGTTTTATTTGGATTACATGTAAAGAATTAACTACCTACTAGTGTATGTAATTGGGCATATGGGTTATGGGTAGTTTATTAAATTAAACTACTTAGTAGTGGTGGGAAGTTATAACTCCCTTGATGGAAGGGAGATATAAAAAGAATTTTAAATTGACAAGGGTCCCTAATCTAGCAAAATATACGATATCTGTGATTTGCATCAAATCTTATATCTAGAGATTTGCATAGGCTAGAAGGTTTTGTTAGAGACTCAAATTGTTTCATAAAAATCTGAGTGAGTTAAGTGATACGGATTCGTGATGCTTTCGTGGATAGCAAAACAAGTGGATTTCGATAGAGAACAACGTGCTTGATCAATCATGGCTGGAGGTTAGTAATTTATTTATTTTGTTTCTTCCTCAATAAAGCTAACATGTGTGTGTGTGTGTGTCTATATATATTCCTAGCACACAAAGAATTTATGTATCACAAGTATTTTCAATTATTGATGGAGAGAAAAAGTAATTATTTGTTTTCTTAGGTGTCCAAAATGTGTAGGAATTCCTCATAACATAAAGTTAGCTTCCTTATGATTTTCAATGTCAAATAAATATAGAGTGATGTTATTGACACTTTAAAAATTTTATCGGCACTCCTTATGTTTTGTTTTGGTACTTGTACTTACAAAAATACCTCTAATTGATTTTCATTCTCAAAAGCATCTAATTTTAATTAAAGACTTAATTGTAAGCTAAACAAGTAAAAGAAGAGCCGATGACTTCACTACAGCAAAAACAGGTGGGACAAATACACACACACACACACATATGCGCTTATTTAGAAAAGGAGATTGGCTCATCTGCTATAAAGTTGTAAAACATGCAATACACATAAATTTTGATTATAAAATGGTCTATACTAAATCCCAAAATTTAACGATTACAAATCTATATGTAAAAGCAGTGTGTTGCATAGTTTACAGCAAATTTTTTACTACAGATGAGTCAGGTAGCAGAAAATAAAAGTAAAGCTTACTTACAAAAGAATGATATCTACATGACAAGCTTAAGCCACAAACCTACTAGCTAGTATGAAGAAGCAACAACACCAAACGATATTCTACAACCAGATAGCTTTTCCTCTGTAATTTGATCCAAGCGTTTCATCATCTCAAGCGTCAAATGATTCTTCTAGTCTTCAACCTAAACTTTCTTGAAGAAGTCACGATTGGTAGCATTGATTCCCTTGCTAAATCATAGCCCAGTGCTCGTTTTGTTGACCTTCAAATTGCTCAAATTTTGAAAATTACATAGCTTAATGACTTCTTGCACCACTCCTTCACTCTCTTCCTATTGTGAAAAAGGTTTACACAAAATTCAGCCAACCTCTTGACATGAACCACGGGTTCCCTTTTCATATCCTCATACTTTAAGAATAATATTCTGTCCGGCAATTCTAAGCTCACTTTTCAATACCCTAACCAGTGGCGGATCTAAATTTTTTTATTAGTGGAAATAGTATATATAAACAATAAATATATTTGAAAACAAAAATAATATAAATATTGATTAAATTTTTTTCTCAAAGCAAAAATATTTTTGTATTTCTAGACTTCAATACATGCTTTTTTCATACGGTTCAAGATCATTAACATTTCTTTTCATTACAAAAACTAATAAAAAGAAACACTTGTACCAGTTTCATTTACAATTATTCTCTATGTGATCTTATTTTTTGGTATCAACATGAGATTTTCTCGTTTTCAATGCTATCAAAGACATCTCCTTCAACGAATGTAATGCAATCATTCAACCATTCATCTCTTATATAAATGCACACTCGATTATTTAAACAATTGATCCTAAATCTTACTTAAAAAGTGAACCACATAATCCAATACATAAATGTCATTTCTAAGCTTCAGCCCACAAATCATCTTGTAACAAATGCTCAATTAACAAGTCATAAATGAAAATGATTTAAGGGAAAAAAATAATGAGCAAATTCATAGCACCTCAATTGAAAGTCGATTAAAAATCAGAAAAACCGAAAATTATAGAAAATAATAATAAGAGTTTTGAGGCATTGAGAAACTTTTGAGGTTGACAAGGAGCCTCGGTGCAAGTGTTAAAAGAATCTTAATTTTTGGTTTCTTTACTGAAAGTGAAATAATCTTAATTTTCAAAGGAAAGGTAACTCAAAAGAATGATTTATGTGTTGGTTAGTGCACACACTCTGAGGATTGAGGTGCTAGGAAGGAACGATACAAAAGCAATTAGTCCTAGTTCTTAAAGCTTAAAGAATATAACATATAAGTGGCATAGTTCCTAAAATTTCATATATTGGATAATTATCAACAAAAAAAATTCCATATAATGGAAAAGATGATAGATGCCCCACTTTAAAGGACACATATAGTCTTTTAAATTCTAAAAGAGGATGAGAGTGGATGTTATCGTAGATTCTTTAGATTTCATAAGTTTATTGCAATCACAAAAATTACAGAAGAAAAAAAATAGAGAAAATAATAGTAATCTTTTTCTTTATCAAAACCCATATCCATAAGCCAATTAGCCAATGTCAACATCATTAACAAAATTTAATAAAACAACCAAAACCTGGTAAACATAACAATCAGATCAAAACAATAACATTTAAATCTTTAAAAAGGAAAAAGGAAATAAATAAAAAACCAGCAAAAAAACGAACAAGAATATCTCCTCTGCTCTTAGTTGCAGGGATTGGTTGAACATTTGAACCTTCCTAAAATTAGTGAGGAAAGCGAATTTTCCATGTCTTGTACAACTCATAACTCCACGAACCCCGAAGCCCAAAATTATCAGTTTATCACTGTACACCTAATGACCTAAATAAATATTTCAATCCTAGAAAGCTGAATTTCAAAAACAATATTCACAACAATTAAAAAATATCCACCAAATTCCACACAGCGGGCCTACAGCCCAAAATTAGAAATAAAATTTACACAGCTAACCCAGCTAGATGAGCAGAAATATATATAAAATATTATGATTATTATTATTACTCTGAATTTTAGTTTTATATATATTTTATGGTTTTTTCTAACAGTTGATGATTAGGATTTAAGAACCAACAGTTCGAAGAAAGTTAAGGAATTAGGATTTACGAACCAACAGTAGATGATTGATGAGAGATTTGGAATTTCGGCGGCTAAGATTTAGAAAGAGCAAAAAAAGAAAAGAGGGAGACTAGTAAGACTGTAAGAGAGATAGTTAAGCCGACGAGGGACTTACATAGATTGATGAGTCAAATGGGTTGAAACGGTCATCGGAACAGAAATGGCATTGTTTAATCGACAGTCGATATTGTGTCTGTGTTGAGATAACTTGAAACTTGAGAGTTATGTCAAAGAGTGAGTCGTGTGATCTGATGACA
Organism: Bretschneidera sinensis; assembly: GCA_023935145.1. NCBI lineage: Eukaryota > Viridiplantae > Streptophyta > Magnoliopsida > Brassicales > Akaniaceae > Bretschneidera > Bretschneidera sinensis. The sequence goes on from CM043700.1 coordinate 124,541,758, forward strand.
CTAGAGAGGACATGATATCATAATGAACGATATAGGTCGTGTTTGGCTAATTGGCTTGACCTGTGGAGGCAATTTCACATTTTTAATGGGAATAATTATGTAAATACCTATAAAATAATTTTATTTTTAAAAATTCATGTGAGGCAGCTGCCCCACTGCCCCCACAGTAAATCCGCCTCTGACCCTAACACATGATCCTAGGAGAGACCATAGTGTGACCTTCATAAAACAACTCAAAAGTTTTTTCAAAGTGAAAAGGGTGGCAGTTATTTTGACCTTTATCTTGTTCATAAAGAGCCATTTAGAGACAAGCGCATCTTTTGGGTTGTGGGTTGCAGGAAATGTAAACAAACCTGCAGTTGGAATATTTGGTCATGGATTTCGGCAAAAAGTGAAAGAGATTTGAGTTGAGAAAAGGCGAGGCGAAGGAAGAGCATCAATATTAGACACAACTCATTTTGATATATGAAACTGTCCAAGAAAGGATAACAGTCATGGGGCCATTGTCAGTAAAAGATGTGTGGCAAAATCATAGCGGGATCGGTTCACGACAGTGAAAATGATGGTTTTAAGCCATGTGGTGATAGTTTTCGGTAAACTAACAAGGAAAATATCAGCTGGTTGAGCCTTGAAATGGTCTTGGATCTGTTAGAAAATATAAAATGGTCTAATATTACTAATTGGTTTTCATTAGTTTGTAGAGATTTATATTTATAAAATAGATTGGATTGAGTTTTAAGATAGATTTTGTGAGCTTGACATCCATTTTGATCTCGTGGGTGGGTCAAATATACCTAATGGTTTTAGATGTTGTTGGGTAGTGGTGTGGGCTTGACATACCTAATGGGCTATGATATGCAGCCTATTGAATTTATTATAAATATGAGCTAGGTTCTTTCTTTTCTCTTAACCTATGTAAGTTTTTTCCATTATAAAGTTGTTGTACAGAGAGAGTAATGAGAAAAAGAACCCTAGCTAGACGGTCTTGCACGCATTGGTGTGTTGAGATCCATGTGGTGTTACCGGAATAACAATATATCACAAACATTAGGTATGTGATATTAAATAGATCAAAATTAGTTTTATAATGCATGTAATAGATCCTTAGAATTATTAACATGTAGTATCAGTGCTAATCTTTACATGTGTTTAAATCTATTGCTCACATAACCTAATTCAGGATAACCTATAATAATTTAGGTGAATAAAATTATATAAACCCATTCTTAAATTGAAAGAATTTTGAATTGAGGGCTTTATTGCTGAATCCAAAAATCGTGAACTATGGGCACTACTACTGAATTAAAAGAGTCTTGAATTAGTGGTTTTGTTTCCAAATTCAAAGAATCTTGAATTATGGCGTTACTATTTATTCAAAGAATCTTGAATTTGAATCATTGGCTTATGTTATGTAATAAAGATCTTAGGGCAATGTGAAATACTAAAAGAATATGAACCTCTTGGTGATGTTGCTGCTGTTTACAGTAAACTATTTGAAAGCCAATAAATTAATCAATAAACCAAAAGCTCTAAAGCAAAATAATTTATGTTAAATAAATTAACAGGAGATTTAGTAGGGATTTAATGTAGGTTTTGGTTAATTATTTTTTTTTGGAAGAACAACCGGGATAACAAAATTATATTGTAGTTATTTAGGAAACAAAAAAAAATGTTACTTTTACTGTTTGATCCATTAATAAAAGGTTGTCTGTATCAATTTTTCTTCCTTTTTTTTCGTTTCCCATATTATTCAATGGAAAGTTGAGATCTTCTAAATGTTGGCTCTAGTTGTTTTCCAGTGTAATATAGGAACACTAGTTTGTTTTTGAATTAGGCTTCAAAATTTTTTGTTCAATAATATTACCTTATAAAACAACCATTACAAAGTTTCTTAAAATGAGCAGAGAATCTCTATACTAGTTAATTCGTTTGTACTGGCTTGTTTGTGTATTTACCTATCTGAACTATAACTTGCTTGAACAATTTCACTCATGACACCTATTCACACACTCATGTAAATAATATTAAAGGGTTTTTTTTTGCATGTGTAATATGTAAATGTTTATAATACATTTGGTTTGTGAAATTTTAGGCAACAAAAATGAAGATTTTGCTAGATAGGATAATATGGGTTAGGTCTTACTATCTCATTTTGAGATGAAAAAATGCATACATGTTGATTTAGTATGTATACATGTTGGGTAATATATTTTATTAGTCCCAGTTTGAAATAGCCCCATAAATATCAGTGAATGGATTATTTCATGTTATTGTTATGAGACATTTATTTGGATTATTGCATTCAATCACCTGCCTAAAGGGGGTAATTGCATGTTTTAATTCAGATGTCGACATAAAAAATTTAGTGGAATTTATTTAAGTCTAGATTATTTTTTTACCCAAAAGTGTTAGGCTTTTCGAAAATATAAATACGTTAATGTGTTGGTTTCATGTAAGATATTCTACTTGCATGTTGCGTACTTAGCCCAAAGGGGAGTACGTGATGATGCATTGAAAATCTGGTTGTTGTAATTACCATTCTTATTAATATGTTGCCTTTTGATTGTCCTGAATAGCTTCCATTGTTGTTGATAACAATAGTGCTACTTTTGAAATTTTAACTAGGTCAAATAATAAAATAAAGTATATTTTCATAGGAGTGTGTAGAAAATATAAAAATTAAAAATTATAGATAATATATAGCCTTAAATTTTCCAAAACATAATTTTCAATTCATATTTTCTCAATTGGTGCACTTATCGACAATAATTAAATTTTGAGCATTTGAAAATGTCATTTATCATCATAAACATGTTGATTAAAATTGGTCACTACTCGATATTTTTATTATATTTTATTTGATCATATTGAAAGTTGTGTGTCACATGAGATGATAATAAAGATTAATGTGAGAAACATTATCATTTTTTTGGTCAATAAATATTTATTTATGAAAACATGTGATTAATTGTTTTTTTCTCAAAATATATGCATATATTCTGAAATTATATTTCATAGTAAATTCTTTTGTTGTACTGAGATGTTGATAGTAGATGAGTACTCTCCTAGATTAGTTGTCATATTTATTATACTCTAAACTTGAAAGAAAATGTAGAAAATATGCGTGTTGTGAGAAATAATTGATCTAATTATTTAAATATATTTTGCTGTGTTTAAGACTTGTGGTAAGGATGCAATTGTTGATTGTTTGGTGACTCATAGAGGTACATGTTTTTTAGAGTACCTCATGTTATATGGTCACATGCATACCTGTCGTTTTGTATGCGTATGAGGTTGTAAAAGGGTATTACTGTTTATCCCGGTTTTGTGAAATTTCATGGGTTGATGTGGGTGTTAGCTGCCAAAATGGTACACTTATTGATACTTATGGGATTTCACCAAAACATGTTGCGGGATGATTTTAATTGCATCATGCAGTTACTTGCCTAATAGGGGTAGTTATGCTATAATTTTTGGAAATACATGGAACATTGTGGGAAGATCATTGGTTAGTTTAGAAGGTTTGTCTGCCTAAAGGGAACAATTCTTTCGAAAACTGAGACATTGTCTTCATATGCTCCATGTGAAGACTTTCTCATTATATGTTGTATTCTCTACCCTAAAGAGAGTTTTTAACTATACTCTTAGACCCTCTATTTTGTAATATGTTAGTTATTTCCCTTTTATTACTGTGTGACATTCTTGTCTTGAATTAATCTACATTTCTATGACCAATAACCAAACAACTATTGAAATCCAGACTAGTTCAAATTTTAAGAGTTGAAATGTAGATCGTGTTTGATTTCAAACAATGAATATATTTGTTTTGGTATTGAAACAGTTGCCTTCAAAAGACCTCTTATTAAAGAAAAATCTTTTGCTTTATAGCATAGGCCCTAGGTCACATTTCTAGAGAAAGAATTGAAAACTTTGTTAAGGACGATATTTCACCCACTCTTGATTTTGGGGGTACGGAGGACCTATGTTGATCGTATTAAGGGAATGTTAACCAAAACCAAGAAAATGACTCAAGTCGTAATTATGATATTATAGAAATAGTGCATACTAATATTAATGGTATCTAAAATTTGAGAATGTGGTGAATTCTATTGTTTTTTTTTAGTAGAATAAGGTAGATCAATGCATATATCTAAAGATCAGTGGGAGCAAATATATTTACCTGGTTCGTTATGTGATTTACTTATGTAATTATATGTGTTCTAATTACAACCATTTAATGGTTTTGATTGCTGAAACGTTTTAATTAATTAATTGATAGTAAGCTATTTAAGTGGCTTACGGTTGAACATTAACTTTTTAATTAATTAATTGATAGGATTGTTTATCAAGTCTATAAAATAAGCCGATGGAATTATTGAGCTTTTACTATTCAAAAGTTAGATATTGTTTACATGATTTTGAACAATTAAGTAGTAAAAGTTCTTTATCTCCTCGGGCGATAAATCAGACATATGTTATTTCAAACAATTTAATAAGTTTAAAATATAAGAGAAAGTTAGCAAGTAGTAGTCGAACCATTGACTCCTAGGCCATTATAATGTTTTTGTCCAGTGTGAGTGGGCTCAAATGTTTTTATTAAACTTATTCTCATTTAATATATCTTATACTGCATTAGAATAAGTTAATAATTAAAATAAAAATATAATAATATTTTTTAAATTTAAAAATTATTGACATTCAAATTAATAATAATAATTTAATAAACATAAAAAAAACCACAAACTCTTTTAAGTGTTGTTTTAAGCATCTGTTTGAAATAATTTTAAGGGTTGAAGTGGATGGTTGTGTAAGGACCCATCCCACACACGCACAATATTGTCTGCTTTGGCACCCCGTTAGCCCGGGCCCAATACCTCACAGTTTTGTTCCTGGAGAGACCCTGTTAGCCTAGGCTCAATCTCCCCAAAACGTGTTGTACCCATTTAGGATGGAAATCACTTATAAGGAGCCCCAAAGATCCCTCTCTAGCCGATGTGGGATACCAAGACCTCACAGTCTCCCCCTCTCATGGCATAGCGTCCTTATTGTGTGGGCCCACACTAGGCAACCCCATTGGGCTTTCGAGAGTCGACTCTGATACCACAATGTAAGGACCCATCCCGCATAGGCACAATATTGTCCGCTTTGGCACCCCGTCAGCCCGGGCCCTATGCCTCACAGTTTTGTTCTTGGAGAGACCCTGTCAGCCCAGGCCCAATCTCCCCAAAACGAATCGTACCCATTAAGGATGGAAATCACTTATAAGGAACCTCAAAGATCCCTCTCTTCCAATCTCCAACTCCACCTCTCCTAAAGAAATCAGGATTTTATACAGGAAAACGAGTGGCTGATGGTGGCTCTCTGGTTTTATTTAATTCTAAGTTATTCAATGTCTCAAAACTACATAGCTTAATTATTTTTTGCGCAACTCCTTCACTCGCTTCCTCTAATGAAAAAGGTTGACCCAAGAATTCAGTCAATCTCTTCATATAATCCAAGGGCTCCCTTTTCATGTCTTCATATTTCAAGAACAACACCTTCTCCGTCCATTCTAAGCTTGATTTCCGGTATCCTAGCACATGATCCCAAAAGGGTCCATAGTGTGAAACCCCTTTACAGAACAACTCAAACGCTTCTTCAAGTGCAATGGGAGGCAATTCTTTTGGTCTGACTTTTTCATGAAGTAAAATTTTGAAACGAAAACATCTTTTGGTTCGCGGCATATGTAAACGAATTTGCAGCCAGAAGCAGAAACGGATTTCGGGAACGAAGTGTAGCGGATGTGAGTTGAGAAAAGGGAAAGCGAGCCAAGAGTTTCAGGACGAAAAGTGGAATCATTTCGATATATTTTTGATTCCAGAAAGGGAACTAAATCACGGGGATTAGCAGTGAGCAAAGGGTGGGAATCAAAATCATAGCAGTTTCGGTTTATGGTAGTGAAAATGAGGGCTCTAAGCCATGTGGTACCGCATTTGGGAGAGGTGGCCAAGATTACATCAGTTGGTTTAGGCTTGAAATTGCCTTGGATCTTTAGAAGTCCTCTAAGGCCAGGCTTCTCGGGAAGCCAAAAGCCTTTGTGTTGCAGGGGATGCTCAAACCACCACCCTTTATCTTTAGGAAGAATTTCAACTATTTTGTTGTATTTTTTCTGGTTGTCATCATGGTCATCTTCCATTTTAACATTGCTGATTTTGGGGATGCAGGATTGCTGGTAAGTTATGGAGAATGCCATGTGAAGAGACTGAGGGAGGACCCGATTTTATAGGAACTTAGACGAGCTAATCGCTTATTTTAATTATCGGAGAAATGAGACTACTTTTTATTACTGCAGATATCCTAGCACAACAAATAAAGCTTATGTCATTTGAAAATTATTTATCAGTAAAAATTAAGTTTAATTATAAAAAAAAATGTTTTGTGGTTGATTAAAATAAATATACCACAGCGTATTTTTTACTAATAGAAACATATCACACAATATTTTTTGAAAACAGAATCAACACAAGATATTTTTGTCAAAATTTTTTTCAAAATACTTTTTAAAAATACAGTCAACTACAGAATTTTTTTTACAATTAAACATTAAATTTAAACTTAATTAGATGTGTCCAACAAATCAGCAATTACAGTAACTACTCCATTAAGACCTTTTCTCTCCGTTCAAACTTCAAACACTTCCTTGTTTGGCAAAGTACAGTTTTGGGCTTTGATAAGTTAATATATTATTTTATCAATAAATCTTTGCAGTTGATTTTTTTTTCTTTTCCAAACAGCAAATGAGAGAATATTACGATCAAAATAATTTTGGATTATAACTGATCCTACAAGCAAATAGGGAGCGAAAATAAAAGTTACAAAATAGAGTAATTGTTTAAACAGAGGTATGCATTCGTCCGAGCAAAATGAAGCCAACACCTGCCTTCCTAACATTAAATGTCCTTTGAGCAATATCAACAAACCTCTGGCGTGCATACCATCAGAGGGAACCAGTTATCAAACTTCAAGACATAATCAAGCCAAAAAAAACTATGAAAAGGATAAATAAGAGCAAAGAACACAAGAAAAAGAAGGATCATAACACAGAGTTTAAAACCAAACACCTTTGGGAACTCATTTAAGCGTAAATTTAAGCAAATTTTCCTTTAAACTGATTTAAATTTACTAATTTAAGCATATTTTAATCAGTTCCCAATCAACACCAAGTATACTTGGCTTAACCAAGAAATCAACCATAGCATTGCATTCACGGGGAGCATAAAATAGCTTTCACCTTTCCAATTGCACTCCATAAATTATGCATAGAATTAACGATGTTGATGTATTTTCGTGGAGTCTCACAATTGTTATTTACCCAAGCAAATGGCCTTCTATTCGTTTTCTATGTTCATGAGTCATACTGCTCAAGGAACAACAAGAAGCTAGAGTTGATTGTGCGGTATATCTCCTTAATTACTAGAAGCTATAGGGAGATTGGGAGAAATTGAGCGTAAAAAACTTTTTTCTGTTTCATCCATTATCATGACAAGAGGCCTTTCTTAATGATACCACAGAAACGGGTGGGTTCGTGGGAGTTATCAGAGAGTCGGAAAAGTTTACTAGTTATCACGGAAAATTGAACAATAACTTTAATATTTTAATTTTTAAAAATATTTTTAATATAATTAATATTCAATTTCTCCATTATTACTAATAGACATTTTCGATTGTCAGTCCATAGGATTGAGACTCTTTCTTAATTTTCTCTAATGAATAATGTTAACCTTTTGGCCTTCTCTATGGAGCAATATGTCATCATGAGTTTAGCTACTATCATCATCTTTTGATCAAATGATCTCAACCTTTCATATGTTATGTGTGATCTACAAATTTATATTTTATGTAAGATTCACACACACACATATATATAAATATAAATGATTGAGATTAAATCATACTATCAAAGAATGAAAAATTTAAAGATTGATAGTTGAACCCATGTGATCATACCCTTCAGTGTATACACAACAAATGGAGATAAAAGAGAGAAAAACGAAAAGACTCCACTTTTAATTTCAATCTAAACTCCGATTCATGGTTGCAAGTTGCAAGTTGCAAGAGCAGAACAAAATCTGAGGATATCAAAGTTCCCGTCAATTTGAATTACCCACATAATATAAAGAAAGGGTCTTGTTAACTGGTTAAAGATAATAATTTTTTTAATATTTTATTGATTTTACTTTTAATAAATATTGTAGTGGGTAAGACTTAAGAGGACGAGTGGTTGTCCAAGATCCATCCATGATCCGCTCTTGGTTCGTATGACAATCGTCAATAATAAATAAGTTTATATTTTAATCTTTAGCTTTTTATTATAATTATAAATCAAGATGTCATTGCACAACTTAAGATGCGTCACTAAAAGTCAACCGACATAACAGCATGTCAAGATTTATTAAAGTAATATGGCAAAATTTGTGGTAGACTATGCTGATAATGAAGGTAATTGGCAATGGGATTTGTTTGGCTCCTGTGCTCCCGGAAGATTGGATTCAGAGGATAGCTGTTGTGTGGCTGAACCCGTCCTCTTTGGTGCAAGATACCCCACTGGAGTTTTTGTTCAAGCGGTATGATCAGTTGTAAATCTGCTTATGATTCACACTATATTGAGGGTGGGGGTGGAATTTTGTATGGAAGCCTCCTTGCTCCATGCGTTGGAAGTACTTCGCTTGGAAACCTTTAAGCAGTGGATTGATGAAAATTTTCCTTAAACGCAGCTCGATCTCGCGGTCTTGAAAATGGTGTGGGAGTCTGTTAACGCTACAAGTAGCTGTCCTACTCTCTCTCTCCCGCGGCAGTCTGGTAGGTTCATTTTTGACATGGCTCAGCTCTCCTATCAAGCGCTGCAATATGATCTAATGCACCATAAGCATGAAATTATGGTTAGTTGGCAATGCCATAGGCATGGTTTTGTCAAGCTCAACGTTATTGGCAGCTCTTTTTGGAACACAAGTCCTTCTGGGGCTGGTGGGGTGATTCGTCGTGATGACGGTTCTTAGATCCTGGGATTCTCTGCCAGGTTGAGTTTTGCTTATGTTCTCATTGCAGAATGTGAGAAAAAATTACTGGGTCGAAGCTAACATACAACTAAAGTGAAATGAGATAAATAAAGATAAAATGGACACAAATATTTTACGTGGAAAAACCCCATAACAAATTGGGGTAAAAAACCACGGGCAAGGGTAGGAGGATTTAACTATTGTAAAATAGGGATTACAACATCTTCTCTCTAATTACAATGAGATAACAATTGTCTAATCTTTATTGTAATAGGAGAAACAACTCTCTCATAAATTGGAAAAATATTACTTACAAAGAATGAACAAATTTTCTTCTCTAAGTAGTAACTCTCAAGAAAAATCTCAACTAAAAATTTGCTCTTTTTCTCATGGATGCTCTTGGATTCCTTCACTCTATCTATAACACAATTGAAACAAGCCATTTATAGGCAAGTCACTTGAAGAACTTGTGATAGACAAGTCTCCATGATTCTCTTCATGTCTTGTGGTAGACAAGTCTCCATGTTTCTCTCCATTGCTTGTGGTAGACAAGTCTCCATGTTTCTCTCCAAGTCTTGTGGTAGATAATTCTCCATGTTTCTCTCCATGTCTTGTGGAGAAAGTGGCTTTACCACTAAAAAGGTCATCTCTTATCACATTCTCCCACTTAAAATCACTTTCGTAATCCTTCCATCCTTCCTCACTTGCCAAATCCATGCTTGCTTACGTTTCCGCTAGACCACATGAGGATCTACACCATTTAAACTTGTCAGTGTTGATCGGCTTGGTCATACCATCTGTTAGGTTCTCGTCGGTGTGAATCTTCTGCATATCCACACTACCTTCTTCCACTACTTCTCGAATGAAGTGATACTGAACCCTTATATGCTTTGTCCATGAATGTAAAGCTGGATTCCTTGCAATGTGCATGGCACTCTGACTGTCACAAAACAGAACAATCTTCTCTTGTTTGTGCCCGAGCTCTTCCAATAACCTTTGTATCCAAACTGCTTCTTTGCAAGCTTATGTAGCCGCCATGCATTCTGCTTCCGTTTTAGATAGAGCCACAACTGTTTGTAGTTTAGAAACCCAGCTTACAGCTCCTCCTGCAAGTGTAAACACATAACCTGTAGTAGACTTGCTTTTATTGAGATCCCCTGCAAAATCTGAATCAACATAGCCACTGACAGTAAAATCTGATCCTTTATAACATAATGCAGCATCTGAGGTTCCTCTGATGTATCTCAGAACCCTCTTCACATTATTCCAATGCTCTACACCAGGATTCTCCATAAATCGACTAATCACTCCCACTGCTTGTGCAATGTCTAGTCTTGTACAAATCATAGCAAACATTAAACTTCCCACTGCTGATGCATACGGTACTCGAGACATCCCCCTCCTCTCTCTTTTATTGCTAGGACACATACTTGAGGATAACTTGAAATTAATAGGAAGTGGGGTAGAAATTGGCTTACTATCTTGCATGTTGAAGCGTCGCAAGATCTTGTTGAAGTAGTTCTTCTGGGAAAGCCAAATCTTTCTGTTATTTCTGTCTCGGTGAATCTACATCCCTAGAATCTTGTTTGCTGGTCCCAAGTCCTTCATATCAAACTCCCTAGCCAACTGTGCCTTCAATTCTTGGATTTGATCTCTGTTGGGGCCTGCTACCAACATGTCATCCACATACAACAACAAGATAATAAAATCATTATCACCATCAAACCTTTTGAAGTATGTACAATGGTCTGAACTGAGTCTGTTGTATCTAAGGCTAATAATAAAGGAATCAAATCTCTTGTACCAACACCTCGACGCCTATTTGAGACCGTATAGAGATTTGTTCAACCTGCAAACCAAGTTCTCCTTTCTTGTTTCAGCAAAACCTTCTGGTTGGAGCATGTAGATTTCTTCTTCAAGTTCTCCACGAAGAAATGCAGTTTTCACATCCAACTGCTCCAGATGTAAGTCAAACGTAGTACACATAGCCAGGACTACCCTAATTTTTGTAAGCCGAACCACCGGGGAAAATATCTCATTGAAATCAATACCTTCTTTTTGAGCGAATCTCTTTACCACCAATCTTGCACGAAACCGTTTCACTTGATCATTGTTATCCCGCTTGATCTTGTAGACCCATTTATTACCTATGGCTTTTCTTCCATGTGGTAATGGTACCAGTTCCCAATTCTTGTTCTTATGTAGAGCTTCAATCTCTTCCTGCATTGCTTCCATCCACAAAGACACATCTGAGCTACTTGTAGCTTCTTGGAAAGTTAGGGCTCTCCATCCTCCATTAAAAGACAGTATGCAACATTACTCTCAATAACATACTCCGAATGCCAAGCTGGCGGCCTTCTCTCACGAGTTGACCGGTGAACTTCTGGAGCCTCAGACTCGACTGGTTCTTGTACCTCGTGCTCTGGTGCTGCTTCAGTAGAAACTAGAGTTTCTTGTACCAGATTATTTTCCATTTGTATTGTTGTAGTCTCTGAAACCTCTTTCGACGTGCTATCGTTTCCATCTTTTTGTAGTAGTTGATCTTCTGCAAAGATCACATCCCTGCTGACAACAACCTTGCGGGTAGTGGGATCCCACAGGCGATACCCCTTTACTCCGTCAGCATACCCCAAGAATATACACCTCATAGATTTCGGATTCAACTTCGTTCTTTCTTGGGCATTGTACATCACATACGCAGGACATCCAAAAGAATGTAAAGTAGAGTAGTCCGTGGCTTACCAGTCCACATCTCCATCGGTATCTTTAAATCAATTGCTATTGATGGCGACCGATTTATCACATAACAGGCGGTTTTGGCTGCTTCTGCCCAAAAAAAGTTGGGTTGACCTGCAGTCCTCAACATAGCTCTCATAATTTCTGTAAGAGTTCTATTCATCCGCTCTGCCACTCTATTTAGTTGAGGCACTTATGTGACTGTGAACTGTCGTTTGACACCTTCCCACTTACAAAGAGCAAGAAACTCGCAGTCTGTGTACTCTCTTCCATTATCTGTCCTCAAGCACTTGATCTTTTTTCTAGATTCAAGTTCCACCTGTGCTTTGAAGTTTTTGAATACCGAAAATACATCTGACTTCTTCTTGATTGGATACACCCAATATCTCTTGGAGTAATCATCAATGAAAGACACAAAGTACTTTGCTCCTCCTAGGGACATTTCTGGTGACTCACATACATCAGAATGAATCAAGTCTAGAATGCATTTACTCCTAGCATTAGATCTGCTAAACTTCAATATATGTTGCTTACTTGTAACACAATGCTCACAGAAAGATAGATTTACCGATTTGAGCCCTGGAAGCAGCTTTCTGTCGGAGAGAATCTTCAAACCTCGTTCCGACATGTGACCTAGTTTGAGATGCCACATCATCGTCGACTCTTCTCCCTTGTTGATTGACGCGACACACACATCAGCTTCCTTCAGTGTTTCCCCTTTTAGCATGAATAGATTCGTTGCGATCTTTTCTGCCTTCATAACCACAAGTGCACCTTTGACAATCTTCATGATCCTATTTTCCATATGGGTCTTGCATCCAAGACTATCTATTTGTCCCAAAGACAATAGATTCTTCCTCAGGCCCTTCACGTGTCGTATATCCTGAATAGTGCGAACTGTACCATCAAACATCTTTATCTTGATAATACCAATACCAACAATCTCCAAAGCATGATCATCACTCATGTGTACAGAACCTTCTGAGACTGGTTCATATTTGTGAAACCATTCTCTCTGAGATGCCATGTGCCATGTTGCTCCTGAGTTTAGTAACCAGATGTCAGCGAACTGCTTTATGCCTCCAACTGTTGTTGTTGCCTCGCTGTATAGAACTTCACCATCATCTGAGGCACTTGCCACATTCCCTTGAGCATTTGATGACTCAGGGACTCCACTATTCTTTTTGTACCAACAATTCTTCTTACTTCTTGATTTCGATCTACCATGATTCTGACTCCCACTGGGGCTACGTTCTGTTGATCTTCCTCTCGTCATCGTCAAAGCTTCCGCTTGCTGCGAAGCTGCCTGTCTGTCTTCCTTGTTTTTGCGCCTAGTTTCTTCTTCCAAAACAGCAGCTGCAATTTCGTCGAAGACTAGATAGTCCGTGAGGATGTTGTTCGTCATGTTGATGATGAGTTGATCATACGAGTCAAATAGATTTTGTAGTAGAAGCTCCGCACGTTCAGATGTCTTTATTTTGTAACCCATCGATGTAAGTTGCGAAAATAGAGTATTCAAAATGTTGATGTGGTCGGTCACCGACGTAGATTCCGCCATTCGAAGAGTGTAAAGTCTCATCTTTAAGAAGATTTTATTGTGTAGTGACTTGGCCTCGTACAGTCTTGTTAGAGTATCCCAAATCTCCTTCACAATCTTTTTTTCTGCCACACTAGATAACACTCAATCGGCTAGTGCTAAGTGCAGATCAGCAATTGCGATGCTGTCCATCTTATTCTACTTGCTGTCGTCAGTGATCTCTGCGGGCCTTTCTCCAATTGCTGCCAAACAATTGTCTTTCCTCAAAATTGACTTAATCTTCATTTTCCACAATGAGAAATTACTCCCGTTAAACTTCTCAACATCAAACTTTGTCATAGTTGACATCTCGTTCACAACGGTCTGCTTCACACCCCTCAACCAATTGCTTTGATACCACTGTGAGGAAAAATTACCAGGTCGAAGCTAACACACAATTAAAGTGAAATGAGAAAAATAAATATAAAATGGACACAAATATTTTACGTGGAAAAACCCCATAACAAATTGGGGTAAAAAACCACAGGCAAGTGTAGGAGGATTTCACTATTGTAAAATAGGGATTACAACATCTTCTCTCTAATTACAATGAGATAACAATTGTCTAATCTCTATTGTAATAGGAGAAACAATTCTCTCACAAATTGGGAAAATATTACTTACAAAGAATGAACAATTTTTCCTCTCTAAGTAGTGACTCTCAAGAAAAATCTCAACTAAACATTTGTTCACTTTCTCATGAATGCTCTTGGATTCCTTCACTCTATCTATAACACAATTGAAACAAGCCATTTACAGGCAAGTTACTTGAAGAACTTGTGGTAGATAAGTCTCCATGATTCTCTCAATGTCTTGTGGTAGACAAGTCTCTATGTTTCTCTCCATGTCTTGTGGAGAAAGTGGTTTTACCACTAAAAAGGTCATCTCTTATCACACAGAACTTTTGGGGTTTGTTTTACGGCCTCACTCCAACCTCCTTCTAACCTCATCGCCGCCTTATAGAAGTCCTGAGCTGATTGAGCGTGACTGACACTGTTCGATTGTTCATATCCATGGAAAGGCGAATTTTGGTGAAGATTAATTAGTTGGCAAAGAATGTTGATCACACTGCTTGTTTTTTGTGAATCCTCCTCCTAGGCTCCTTTCTCCCTTGAGGGATGATGATATTGGGGTGGTTTGGCCCCGGCTGTGTAGGCTTTAAGGTCATGTTCGTTTGATTTCCCCAGCACCAAAAAAAAAAAAAAAAAACAGATTGTTGAGACCCCAATTAAGGGGGAAAGAGGCTAGAAGAATTTGATCGAGAAACCATTAGTTAATGATCTAAGCACTTCAACATGTCAAGATTCCATAAATCTTTGAATTTTTCAAATTATTATCTCAAAGTTTATGATCTCAACTCTAACTCCACCAAATAAAAGAAGTATCACAAATTCACAGCAACCAAATTCAATTTCAAATTTCGATCTCTCTCGCTCTCCATAAGAACTCGGTAGCTTAATAGCTTCTACAGAAGCTTACTTCAATCTCTTTCTCACAAAAATTTCGTTTCTTCTTCTCCATGAATTTTTCTTCTTCTTTTCCATGTCCATGTAGGTTCTACCTTCCACGACGCAGCAACCACCATGCTAGATCTGGCGCAGGCACTGAATCTGCCAGGAAAGATCTGCAACTACTGATGCCTCGGGTCCTTTTGGGCAAACTCACAGTCGTTGTCGCGAGTCTCGCAGTCATGGCCTGTTGTACTGGGATTTTACATGCGTGCTATATGTGAAGATTTCGAGCTCATCTATTTGGATGATTTTCTTTCATCTTCTATGATTTTTTTTTGTTAGTCTTTGATGGTTTATAGATTTGGATGCTTTCTTGTTCTCGCACCATACCAAACCAAATTAATGATGGATTGATGTTCGATTTTGGATGAAATTTTTTTTTAAAAAAAAAAAAACAATGGAGAGAGAGACACAAGCGATCATGTGAAATCTTTATTGATTTAAGATTTTATAGAAAGGCCAATTAGACATTTCACTTTGATCGAATGGGTTCCAGGGCTGAGTTTTATTTTTTTTATTATATTAAAATCCCAAATTTTAATCACGATCAAAACCTAAAGATGAAATTGTAGTTTATCCTACGTTAATTGTGGAATAACTAGTACAGTTTTTTTAATTACTAACATTTAATGTTTGATTATATCAATACATCTTTATGCACATAATAATAATAAGATAGTTAAAATTTTTATTTCTCATTATATGATACTTTTAAACTTATTTATTAATTGAAGAGGTTTTTTGTAAGAAGCACCACATCAACCAAATTTTTTTCTTCCTTTTTCCGTCGATTCTCTCTATGTATTTCATTTACAGAAGCCATTCTATCTATAAAAAGATATTTTCCCCATTTCTCTAATTATTTTTTTTTCTCTCAGTTACCCTTATGTGGCTGCTTATTAGTACAAACTAAATCTTATTCTCTTAAAATTTAGTGATGAATCAATGGTAAAATGCTGCATCACTCAAAAGATTTAGTTGTATCTTTGTGTTTGATTATATTATACCATTTTTTCACAAATTTATTTAAAAATTTGATATTTTTTTTTTGTTGGATTTCGAGTCGAGTTAGAGGTCCATGATGAATGGTTGAACTGCCCAAATAATATTTGAATGAAATTAAATGGAAAGGAACGGTTTCTATCTCAACAACTCAAATCTCTAAATTGTTGGCTTAACTGCCAACTTAAATAAACAGTGTGGCTCTCCAACTTAATTGTCTACTGGTGAATAAAAAACGAAAAGAAAATGGAAGAGAGTACTCCATCACGTTTCTTAGAAAGAGACTCTAGAGAGAGAAAATCATCCATCATTTTCTTAGAGAGAAACAAAAAGCTTCTGAATTGTAGAAATCATGTGGTTTCCTTCATTGCGATCTTATAAACGACATTGGTGAGATTGTAGCCACGAATATCTAGAGAAGAGTCTAAAATACGAAAATATTCTTGGGTTAAACGGATAATAACCGATTTCACCGTGTAATCTTTGTTTACATTGGTATCAGAATATATGATTGTTTTCCTATGAGTTAAATGACATGTATAGATGCTGTTTAGTATGTTAAATTTATTGATAGTGCTTGATAATTAGCAAAACTTGAAATTATCAACCTTTACTCCAAAACAATGAAAACTTCTTCCATACAACTTATTAAGCCACGATTTTTTACATGAAAGTATTTATCATATCAAGGATTAAATTTGAAAAATACAGTGGGTTAACTCTCACTGAGGAGAGAGAACTCATTAAAAACTTGTATCAAGTTTTTGAGTAAAAATGGTAACTTTCTGTGTGGTTAATATCATGCCACAAAATTTACATGTAATTAAGTAGCCTATGATACGAGAATACAATCTAAATTTTTTTATGGTCTAGTGATCTTTGTGGAGAGGGAAACAATTAAACCCGTTTTTGTCAAGGTTTAAGGCTAAAAAATGACATTGTTTTCATTTGAAAAATTGCGGCATAAGCAATTGATGCTGTGCCCGCATGCAATCTGGCACGATGCGGGCTAGATGTTGGATCAATGTGAAGGTTTAGTGCGCAACTTCTTAGGCTTGTACACATTCTCAAATTTGGTTCTTAAACTGGTCCTAATCCTGAACACAGTCAGTGCACATCCTGATTCGTACAACCATTAGGTGTTTTTAATCTTCTAGGCATATCAGTCTTCTTTTTCAATAAACCTTATCATTCATTCAAACACAAGCAAATAAAATAAAATAAATACAAATCGAAAGAAATAAAGGAAATCAAAATATTTTAATAAGTAAATGAGTAATAAAAATCATGTAAAAATTATACTTATCACTGACACCCCAAAATAACTACACAATCACAATTGTAAAAACAAAGAGAAAATAAACACAATAATTTTTAACATGGTTCGGCACCCCTTGCCTATATCCACGAGCTAATCATTATTTCACTGTTTTTGCAACTTTTGGATGGAAGAAAACTATTAAAACTTACTACACCACAATACAAAATTTTTCTAGATAAAACTATGTGAAAACTCTCCCCAATCTCATAACTCAAAACCTCAATACATGTACCCAATGTTCACTCAACCATTGGATCCCTATATTGATGTTTGATTACTACACTCTCATCTGACCAACTATTCTTGGTTAAGGAATAGAGATGAGAAACTACTTCTCTTAATGCCTATATTTATAATAACTAGTACCTACATTTTGTTGACACAGAAATGATGTGGGACTAAAACTACTTGCAATAGTATTTTTCTCCGATTTGATATTTAAAGAGTATCCCAACAAATTCCTCTCTAGACTCAAATCCCTGGATATTTCGATCCCTAGTCCCTATTTACCTCTATCCAATCAAAACCGTTTTAATCGAGACTTCAATAGTGTTTAATCAGATTTTGGCCTACTCCCAACAAATTTTAAGACAGATTCTGGTGACAGCCGGTGAGATGCTATTACATGGGTTGCCATATAATTTTAGTCTTGGAGGCTTACTAGGGAGAGGTCAGGAACAGCATTGTATATATATTAGCAACTTAATATGAAAAGTCATAACAAGAAATAATACAAAGTCGTATCAATAATATATTTTTTTGTTAGTTGTTACTGTTGTTATTACTCTATATAACAGGAAAACTGGTTACCAATCTGGTAATATATGCAAGTAACCAACCTATAATTTTTTATTATTTTAAAGATCAAATATCATTCAAACTGAGCCACTAGGGCACTTTGATTCACGGACAAGGTAAATATGAGATTAAAGTTAAGTTTAATTAATAAAAGATAAAATTGAGATTGAAGTGATAATACTAGTGTCTCTTGTTTGGTTAAAGAGTCTGACTAAATTTATCCCATCAATATAATCTCAAGTTTGGTTCAAAAAGTTACATTTGGCATTTAGGTAAGATAATGGGTTAAAAGACAAAAATACTCTTTAATTTTAACCATCCATTTAAAATAGAAATTGCATTTAATTTAACCATTGAAATTAAGCTAATCCAATATCACCTTATCCCAGTCTTTTAGTATTCAATTAATTTCCTCACTGAGATATTCTCTTTTCTCTTGCTCCTTTGGCATGTTCATATTTCTTGCAAAGGATTATTTTCTAACAAACCACTCTGTATTGCCGTGGTCATAATATTTAAACCCAGGGATTGACTCCTCTGCTATAATTAAAAACTATAAAGTAAAGTATGCAATAAATATGTAAATTTTGATTATAAGGTGTTTTTATCAAATCTCAAAATTAAAGAAGTTCAAATCTATGTACAAAAATAATACATTGCATGCTTTACTTTACAGTTTTTAAATCAATCCCTGGTTTTACCATCATACGGCACTGAATGATAATTCAGAGTGGTTTGCTAGAAAATAAACCTTTGCATGAAATATTAACATGCCAAAGGAGCAAGAGAAAAGAGAAGATATCTCACCGAGGAAATTAATTGAATACTGAAAGAGAAGTAAAAGAGGTGGAAAAAAACACAAGGATAGATGACCAAAGGCCAAAGATGATCTCGAAAGCCAGGGCATTGATGAATTATGTAGTGAAGTCCCTGACACAGTGGGCCAAGAGTTTGAAAAAGCCAAGGATGAAACTGAAGTCTATCAGAGACACTTTGGTCACAAATCTAGTGGATAATTGTTCAGATGAAGATGTTGTTGAGGTCGATGATGATAGAACGTCCTACAGTCAGGTTCTCAATGGAAAAAATGAGGCTAAATTATAGTTTTTTGTTGATTACATTCATCCACAATTCCACGTTATTAGTTTCTGACCTCATATTCATTTTGATTTTTTAGGTTTTCTCCAATTCTTTTTAACAAAAGAAAAACAGAGAAAGGAGCAAACAGCTCTTTTTGATATAAATCCCCTCTTCTATCTCCAAATTCAAGGTTTTGAACACAACCAAAATGACAGTGGTAAGAACTCAGTCGGTAGGGTAGGATAAGGGGTTAGTTCAGGTCATGGAATTCCACATAAAGAGTATAAACACGATTGAAATTATCAAGGATGCAGGAGTAAGGGCTAAGTAATTCCAATGTTTGGAAACCTTGGTTTCTTTCAGTTAAAAAAATACCTTTCTTAATATTTTCGTTTTTGCTTGTGATCTTTCCAAAAAACTGAAATAACAATTCAAGCAGGCAAGTGGTTCACATTGCTTTGAATATTAAAACTCTTTAGCTTGTAATAGTACTATATCATTCCAAACGCAAAGATAGGATTAAACACATTAACATTTTTGAAACATAACGAAGCAGCAGAAAATAAAACCAAATTACAAGTACGTAAGCAATTAATTAATTTGCTCAAGACAAGCTCTAGCTAGCTATCTACTAGCTAGTTAGGCAAAGCAGAGCCACTAAATGTTAATCCAGAACCAGATAGTTTATCCTCTGTAATTTGATCCAAGCGTTTCACCATCTCAACTGTCAGATGATTCCTCCAATCTCCAACTTGACCTTTCCTCTAGAAGTCGCAATTATTAATAATGATTTCCTTGCTAACTCGTATCACATTATTTTTATTAACCTCCAAATTGCTCAAATGTTCAAAACTACATAGCTTAATGACCTCTTGAACCACTCCTTCACTCTCTTCCTCTTGTGAGAAAGATTTACCCAAAAATTCAGCCAACCTCTTAACGTAAACCATGGTATCCCTTTTCATATCCTCGTACCTTAAGAACAATAATCTCTCCGGCGATTCCAAGCTTGCTTTCCAGTACTCTAGGACATGATCCCAAAAGGGTCCAAAATGTGAAATCCCTGCACAAAACAACTCAAATGCTTCTTCAAGTGAAAGGGGTGACAATTCTTTTGACCTTACCTTATTCATATACATCCACATAGAAACAAGAACATCTTTTGGGCTGCGGTAAATGTAAACAAACTTGCAGCTGGAATATTTAGTCATGGATTTTGGCAACAAAGTGTAAGGGATATGAGTTGAGAGAAGACGAGGCGAAGAAAGAGCATCAAGATTTGAAATTGACTGATCATTTTGATATATGAAAATATCCAAGAAGCAGAAACAGTCGTGTGGGGAAGAGGTGAGTAAAGGGTGTGTGGAAAAATCATAGCGGGTTCTGTTCAAGGTACTGAAAATAAGAGCTTTAAGCCATGTGGTGCCAGTTTTTGGATATGTGGCAAGAACAATATCAGTTGGTTGAGCCTTGAAATGGTCTTGGATCAGCATGGCACCTTTTAAGGCAAATTCTGGTGATAGCCAAAAGCCTTGGTATTGAGCAAGATATTCACTCATCCAACCTTTCCCTTTAGGAAGGGTGGGAAGAATTTCCTCATATTTATTGTAGGTCTTTTGGACTGCCTTTACTATATCCAACCTTTCCCTTTAGGAAGGGTGGGAAGAATTTCCTCATATTTATTGTAGGTCTTTTGGACTGCCTTTACTATATCTTGATCAGCATCTTTATCATTTTTTGGAAGTTGGGGATATTGTGACGGCGTTGTTGAGATGTTATTACATGGGTTGCCATATAATTTTAGTCTTGGAGGCTTACTAGGGAGAGATCACAGCATTGTAGTATATATTAGCAACTTGATATGAAAAGTCATTTCAAGAATTAATACAAAGTGGTACCAATAATAATTTTTTTGATTAGTTGTTAGTGTTAAAGGTGGACACAAAATAAATACAGCTGGCCATGTGTTTATTAATTGCATATTGTTAAAGGCGGAGCAATCCAACTCACATTAATGCACAAATGACTTTTCCAAGCAACTTCTCATCTGTCGGTGCCTGCAAAACAAAAGACTTTATGAGTGAGCTGCCAATATTAATGGTAAGTTGCCAAAATTTAATTCATGTCTTGCTTTAGGTAGCAGATTAATTAAGGGGGAGCCCACTGAATTTAATGAATGTTGGAGACTTTGGGAGAAGGGAGACGGATGAAATAAGAGTGTATATATATCAAATGTTGTGAGAGACAAAGTGTCTTGTAAAAATCAAGTGAGTGGCTTTTATAATTGAGCACTGCTCTGGTTTTTTCTGGGCTTTTGTCAAATGGTAGAATTCTTTGGGTGTGGGTCTGAGGATTAGGCACATTGCCGAACCTCGTTAAATCTCTATGTTCAATTCTTTGTGTGTGCATGTTGTTTGATTCTTGCTATTTCCTTAACAACTGGTATCAGAGCTCTAGTATTCGAGTAGGAGCAATGGCGGACGAAGGTAAAACAAGGATCGAGAAGTTCAATGGAGCAAACTTCGGATTGTGGAAGATGCAAATAGAGGATTATCTTTACCAGAAAGACCTCTATCTTCTTCTTGGTGGCAAATCAAAGAAACCACAAGAAATGACAGATGAGGAGTGGGAGGTGCTGGACAGGAAGGCTCTTGGCACGATCAGACTCTCTCTTGCTGCAACTATCACGTTCAACATCTCGAATGAGAAAACCATTGCAGATTTAATGACGGCTCTATCCAAAATGTACAAGAAGCCATCAGCCTCAAATAAGATATTCTTAATGAAAAGACTCTTCAATATGAAGATGGAAGACGGCAGTAGCATCACTGAACTCTTGAATGGTTTCAACACACTGACAAGTCAGTCGGAATCCGTTGGGATCAGCTTCGACGACGAAGTTAGAGCACTGCTAACTTTGTTAACATTACCAGATAGTTCAAATAGTCTAGCAATGGCCGTCAGTAACTCTTCTGGCTCTGGAAAGCTAAAGTTCGATGACATTGTGGGAGTTCTTCTAAGCGAAGAATTGCGCAGAAGATCTTCAGGATCTGTGGAAATATCTGGGAACGCTTTGAGCGTAGAAGAAAGAAGAAGATCTTCAAAGAGAGGAAACAAGAACTGTGGAAGTTCTAAATTTAGGAAGAGTAAATCAAGAGGACCAAAATCAAGAAGTGGAGGTTGTTGGAACTGCAGAAAGAAAGGACATCTGATGAGAGATAGTAAAGCACCAAAGCAGAGTAATAATCAGGAAAGTAAAAATTCTATTAATCTTTCTGATAAAGATTCTGATGCTTTGATCATTTCTGTTGCGGTTCATAATGATTTTTCAGTGATAGATTCTGGTGCATCTTTTCATACTACCTGTCAGAAATAGATACTCCAAAATTATGTGCAGGGTGATTTCGAGAAAGTGTATCTCGGAGATGATGAACCATGCAACATAACTAGAAGAGGAGATGTACAAATAAAGCTGACCAATGGGACTACCCTACAGTTGAAGGACGTGCGACATGTTTTAAACCTCACAAGGAATTTGATATCAGTAGGCCAGCTGTTAGATTCGGGATGCAAAACCACTTTCACAAGTGATTCATGGAAGGTGTCGAAAGGGGCTATGGTGATAGCTTACGGAAAGAAAGAAGGTACTCTCTATGTGACGAGTGGAACAAATAGTGTTCTAACAGCTGCATCAATAGATTCGAGCGCAGACACCTGGCACCACAGACTTGGGCACATGAGTGAGAAAGGTATGAAGGTCATGCTATCAAAAGGGAAGATTCCAAATTTGACGCATCTGGACATGAGTTTCTGTGAAGACTGTCTCTATGGAAAGCAGAAAAAATGTGAGTTTTTCTAAGACAGGCAAAAAACCAAAGCTTAAAAAGTTGGAATTGGTCCATACAGACGTGTGGGGACCAACCAAGGTACCATCTCTTAATGGGTCTCAATACTATGTTACTTTTATTGATGATGCCACTAGGAATTTATGGGTGTATTTCTTGAAGCATAAATCTGATGTATTTGATGTCTTCAAAAAGTGGAAAGCTATGGTTGAGACTAAAACGTGTCGGAAGCTAAAGTGTCTGAGGTCAGACAATGGTGGAGAATATTGTAGCAATGAATTTGAGAAATATTATGCTCTCAATGGTGTCAAGAGACAGAAGACAATTCCTAAAATGCCACAACAAAATGGAGTGGCAGAACGCATGAACCGAACCATTAATGAACGTGCTAGAAGCATGAGGATTAATGTTGGATTACCCAAACAGTTCCGGGCAGAAGTGGTGAACACATCAGTCTATCTGATCAATAGAGGACCATCTGTTGCACTTGAGTTTGGAGTTCCTGAAGAAGTGTGGACTGGAAAAGAGGTAAACCTATCACACTTAAGAATATTTGGTTGCACCTCTTATGTCCTTATAAACTCAGACGAAAGGTATAAGCTAAACCTAAAATCCAAAAAGTGTGTCTTTGTTGGATATAGCGTGAATGAGTTTGGCTATCGGTTTTGGGATCCAGAAAACTGAAAAGTCTTCAGTTTAACGAGAATGTTCTATATAAGGACATGATGAAACAAGTGGAAAGGGAAACAAAGAAGAAAGAGTTTGTAGAACTTGAGGAAATTTCTACAAAAGGAGTGTTACAACCCAGAGATGAGAATATAGAATCTCAGACTCCTGTTCCCCAAGTTTTCCCTCAAGAATTGAGGAGATCAGGAAGAGTTAACAAAGGTTAACTCCCGACTCGTTATTTAACATCTCTGAATTATTTGCTATTAACTGACAATGGTGAACCAGAATGTTATGAAGAAGCAATACATGTTAAGGATAAGCTCAAGTGGGAGGCTGGAATGAATGACGAAATGGGCTCCCTGATAGCAAATCAGACATGAGATTTGGCTAAGCTTCCATAAGGCAAAAAGACTTTACATAACAAGTGGGTTTACAAGTTAAAAGAAGAACACAATGGAACTAAGCGATACAAGGTCAGGCTAGTAGTCAAGGGATTTTAACAGAAGGCAGGTGTCGACTATACTGAGATTTTCTCTCTTGTTGTAAAGTTGTGTACCATCATATCGGTATTGAGCATTATTGCAATAGAGAACTTACATCTAGAACAGCTAGATGTGAAAACCGTTTTCCTTCATGGTGATCTGAATGAAGATATCTACATGAAGCAACCACAGGGGTATGAAGAACTAGGGAAAGAAGAGTTGATGTGTAAGCTCAAGAAAAGCTTGTATGGGTTGAAACAAGCACCCAGACAGTGATATATCAGGTTTGATAATTTCATGTCTGAAAACGGGTATACAAGATGTAACGCTGACCACTGTTGTTATTTCAAGAAGTTTAATGATTCCTACATCATTCTTTTATTGTATGTGGATGATATGCTTATTGCAGGATCAAGCATGATGGAAATAACAATGTTGAAGGAACAACTCTCCAAAGAGTTTTCTATGATGGATTTGGGTATGGCTAGACAAATCCTTGGTATGCAGATCAGCAGAGATAGGAAGAATCAGAGATTGTGGCTATCTCAGGAACAATACATCGAAAAGGTACTAAAAATGTTCAACATGGATCAGGCTAAACTGGTGAGCACTCCACTAGCAAGTCACTTCGCACTTTCGAAAGAGCAAGGTGCAACGACAATCGAAGAACATGAATACATGTCAAAAGTACCATATGCCTCAGCAATTGGTAGCCTCATGTATGCTATGGTCTGTACCATACCAGATATTGCACAAGCAGTGGGAGTCGTGAGTGGATTCATGAATAATCCAGACAAAGAGCATTGGAAGGCTGTGCAGTGGATTATGAGGTACTTGAAAGGTACCACTAATCTATCCCTATGCTATGATGGATCAGAGATCAGTTTGAAGGTTAATGTCAATTCCGACATGGCAAGAGACCTAGATGGTAGAAAGAGTACTACAGGGTACGTTTTTACACTGGGCAGTGCAGCAGTGAGTTGGGTCTCGAGATTACAAAAGATCATAACTCTCTCGACTACAAAAGCAGAGTACGTGGTAGCGACAGAAGCATGTAAGGAAATGGTATGGCTACAAAGTCTACTCAGAGAATTAGGCAAAGAGCAGAAAGACTGTAAGATTTACAGTGATAGTCAAAGTGCTATTCATCTGGCCAAAAATTCTGCATTTCATACCAGGACGAAGCGCATCGACATCAGGTACTATTTCATATAGGGGCTCTTAGAAGAAAGGGTTATTACACTTGAAAAGATTCACACCAGCAAGAATCCCGCAAACATGTTAACCAAGATTGTTACGATTGAGAAGCTGAAAGGATGTTCAGCTTCGATCGGTCTTCATGCTTGAAGAAGCGGGAGAAGACTCACACCTAGTTTGACTATGTTGGAATTTCGTTACAAATGGCAAATTGTCTCCAAGTGGGAGATTGTTAAAGGTGGAGACAAAATAAACACAGCTGGCCATGTGTTTATTAATTACATATTGTTAAAGGCAGTGCAATCTAACTCACATTAATGCACAAATTACTTCTCCAAGCAACTTCTCATCTGTCGGTGCCTGCAAAAACAAAAAGGCTTTATGAGTGAGCTGCCAATATTAATGGTGAGTTGCCAAAATTTAATTCATGTCTTGCTTTAGGTGTTAGATTAATTAAGGGGGAGCCTACTGAATTTAATGAATGTTGGAGACTTTGGGAGAAGGGAGATAGATGAAATCAAAGTTTATATATATCAAATGTTGTGAGAGACAAAGTGTTTTGTAAAAATCAAGTGTGTGGCTTTTGTAACAGAGCACTGCTCTGGTTCTTTCTGGGCTTTTGCCAAATAGTGAAATTCTTTAGGTGTGAGTCTGAGGATTAGGCACATTACCGAACCTCATTAAATCTCTGTGTTCAATTTTTTTATGTGTGCGTGTTGTTCGATTCTTGCTATTTCCTTAACAGTTAGTACTCAATTTAACATTAATAGTGGTCACCAATAATCAATTTCTATTATAGTAATGCAAGTGGTTACCTATAGTTTTTCTTTTATTTTATTTTAAAGATCAAACTCCATTCTAACTGAGCTATTAGCATTTAGGTAGGATAATGGGTTCAAAGACAAAAATACCCTAGGTGTTGTAATCTGTGTGCAAATCTGCCATTGTAATCTGTGTCTGGGCGTCAAACAAAACCCAAAACAAGCAAAACAAATTGAAAATCAACAAACATAACAATTCTGTCATGACGGTGCCGCCAAACGTTGTAGGCAAGAAGAAGACGGTGTGGTGTGGTGCTGCCAAACATTGTGGGCCAAAATGGAAGATTATCTCACTCACCATTTATTCTCGCATATTTTGTCCCATTGGGGACGTAGACAAAAAAAAATGGACTAGTAGAATAATTTTTGGGGGGTTTTAAATCTAAAGGTAATTTGAGAATTAGAAAGAAAAAAAATGGAAGGTTAATTTGGTCTAGAAAAAACTAATCTCACTCACCACTTATTCTCGCATATTTTGTCCCATTGGGGACGTAGACCAAAAAATAAGGCTGGTAGAATGATAAGAAAATTGAAGATTATCTCACTCACCACTTATTTCCGCATATTTTGTCCCATTGGTGACATAGACAAAAAAAAAAAAAAAGGCTAGTTGAATGATTTTTTGGGGGTTTTAAATCTAAAGGTAATTTGAGAATTAGAAAGAAACAAAATGGAAGTTTAATTTGGTCTAGAAAAAACTAATCTCACTCACCACTTTTTCCTGCATATTTTGTCTCATTGGGGACGTATACAAAAAAAAAAAAAAAATGGGGATTATGGGTTGCCTGGGATTAGTTTAATCTCGCCACAATTGTTAACCAAACGTGAGACTAGTGATGAAAAAAGAGACCAAATTAATCCAATACCACTTTATCCTAGTTTTGTACCTTAAACCAAGCGGGTCATTAGAGAGTTTAGGGAACCCCAAAACCTCCAAGCAAGCTCGTGGACAACTATATTTGATATTTTCAACATGCACAACTAAAAAGATAACAAAATCTTACATATCTATGAAAAATTCTTTATTAGACTTTGTCTAACACATAAATTGTAGATTAGGCCAATTATATTACATCATTTTTTAAAAACTTGTATGTTTTAAAATATGAACTATATAATAAATTCTAAAATAATAATTTAGGATTGGTATATTTAATTAGATAGAGTCTATCTAAGAATTATTCAATATCTATTTAATTAATGTTTAGTATTCCATCCTTAAAGACAAAACCAACAGAGGAGGTTACCAATTAATAATTAATTTCTTGGTTACTGTGGTACTCCAAAAATAAAAGTGATTAATTACATGTAGTATTCAGCTCAAAAATGAGAATTTATTGCATAGACCGTGCTTAGGTACACCACACATACCATGATATGTTTGGGCTCTATTTTACGCAGTTCATGATTTATTACATGAATTTTATATGTTTCATCTAAAATATTTTCTTACTTTAATCAATTATGATCAATACAGTTACTATTTCGAAAAAGTGGTAATTTATGGATTCGATTATGTGGGAAAAGGAGATATCATGAAGTCGAAAGTTAGATAAGTTGTATACTTCATATTTTCATTTTTTAGTTGCAAATGATAATTTTTTGATCCTTCCTCATATGTTTACTTTCATAAAAACTTTAATTAAATGATATATTTTATTTGATTAACCGATTTAATCGATTAACTTAATCGTTTTAATCGAATTAGTTTGAAACGATCAATTAATCGGTTTTAATCATTTAATCAAATCGTTTTAATCGAATCGATATGAAACGATCGATTAATCGGTTTTAACCATTTGGTGAACACCTTACTACCAAGTGGTTTGCAGTAACATCAAAATAAACATGCAAGCAATCACACCAGATTTAAAAACTACAGTAATTAAATCGGATAATCAGCGCCGATTGATCTAACAGTGAGATCAGAATATATATAAATAGTACCAATCCCACTGAATTAAATAAAAATCTCAACAGAGTTATATTCTTTATCTGCTAAAAACGAATACCCAAACAAACCCCACAACAAATACCTAAACAACATGACAACTACTACGCTAAGCTAGTGTTAGTCAAAATATCACTCTTTCATTATTAGTTTGAGTCGGTTTTAATACCATTCATAATATCATGAGTTTGTTTCTCAAAAGTGTTAATTTAAATTCTTTTAAAATTATAAAGCTTTATATATATATATATATCAAGGTCATTTTTTTGTAATACTGAAATGGGATGTAAGTCCTCACATTATATATTAATAAGTTATTTTTCGCCTTTGAATATCC